>CM021731.1:182749344-183025501 GCA_011075105.1 Heteronetta atricapilla | reverse complement strand
CTATTCTATTCTATTCTATTCTATTCTATTCTATTCTATTCTATTCTATTCTATTCTATTCTATTCTATCCTATCCTATCCTATCCTATCCTATCCTATCCTATCCTATTCTAAAAGAGAGAACCACTCATTATCTACATTATCATTGTTTGGAAACAATGACTGCTACATATCTGAAAATGCTTCTGTACTTTCAGTTTATCTGTTAGTGGAAAAGTTAATTTGTTCTGAAGTCATTGGTGCTCCTGTCGGACAGGACAAGATGGAAAGAGGTATTCTAGAGAAAATGACTTTACCTTTAAGGATGATCATCCAAGGTCACACATGGGGCACCTAACTGATAAATGTAAAGAAATTAGTAACATTTCCTGTAATCTACTTGTACACAGGCTACTTCCTGACTTCAGTCTCCTTGATTGTGGATGAGTTGAGTTCTCATGAGTAGAAATTTCACAAGCTTTTTCCATATAAAATACAAGAGATGGTAAGGGAGTTCATGGGGCATATAAACAAAATTGATCACATAAATAGTAAACTGCAAGGACCAATTTAATGCAGGGATGTTATATTCAACACTAAAAGTTCACACAAAAAATGAACAGTCATATGATGTTGGTGGTGATATCAATGGCTGGTGATATCAACACATGCAGGATGTTTAGGAATTATAGATAACTTTGTATGAGTAGTAATTTTGTTGGCCATATTGGCTTGGTAGCAAATAAGCATTTTAAATATCAGTTTTACATGCAAGAAGATCTCAAGAGACTATGTAAAGAAGAAAAAAAAACATGTTCTTTATACCTGGTGATCTGCAAGAACAAACAAACATTTTTTTTCATATTTAAAACAAGGTTTTACATTTTAAAAGGTGTTATATACCAAAGGAAGCACAGATATTTCCAAGTTTCATTTTACACTCTCAGCTTGTGAGAGCCAAATTCAGATCTGATATCACACAGAACTCACAGTGTATCTGACATCTTCTCTATTTATGTTCAACTCTACAGCTATAAACGATACTAGAAATTTTCTTGCAAATAAAAACCATACATTCTAGGAAGTAATACATGTACAGTGCCTATTATGACAGGATATATCTCTAATTGGTGTCTCTGGCAACATTTAGAACATAAATATATTTAGTCTACGCAGTACGAAATAAAAGCAATACTGAGTTTATCCAATTCAATACCAAATAAATACAAAATGAAGCAACAGTACTATTTGTTCCTACTTTCAAATTCGCTGAACCTAATCAGTTACATTTAGCATATTTTAGATCAATCTGTTCAGATAAGATTAGTGAATTCACGTTAGCATAACAAAGAGTTTCTGTTATTTTTACAGCAAAACAAAACAAATAAAATATATTATTGAGAATGCAGATGAGGTCTGCTTTAGGTAAATCTATTCACTTCTTCTCGCTCTTCAGTGGATGAAGATGTTCTGTAAATGAAGATGTTCTGTCCCTTCTAAGTCACCAGAGAATGCTGAGCTTTTCAGGGATATTCCTTGGTGGGGGACTCACCAAAAAGACAACTCAATACCTTGCATGCTTCAGTTCATCAGGTTTATGCATTTGACAGAATTTATGATACATGGAAACTTTTTTTTTTTTTTTTTTTTTTTTTTTTCCCAGTTTTATCATTCTACTCTTACAGAAACCAGTTTTACCTGATTATCAGGAATGAGATATTGAAATACTAACTGGTCTGTCATTCAGGGCACCTACATCCTCTTTGGCAGTAGTATAGTGCAAATAAAGAGTGGGGAAGCTTTTTTTTTTTTTATGTATATGAGATGAGAGTACACTATAATTCCCAAATGACAAGTGGATAAATTCTACAAACCTGTGTTATGTTCAACTATGTTCCAACCATAATTCAGAGAAGTAAAATTAAAATATCATTAAAAGAGTAGGTCTGTAGCTCTACAGCTCTTGCAAGAAACATATGTGTGTCAGAAAGGTGGGACTTCTTAGCAAGGCAGTTGAGAAAGAGTGAAGACCGCTAATTATCACAGGAAGCTGGAGATTCAAGTAATCACCCTTCAGCCTGTGCTACTGATGCTGTGAGGCAATAGGTGCAACTATTGTTCTGCTGTTCTTGCCAATCTGTCTTCAAACTTCCATTTTCTAGCTTCTTTCTAGCTTCTTCAGGAAGTCGGTACACACCCAGACCGACTACCCGTTAAAGAATGCAGCAGTTCAGGTCACCGGATGCAGGGAGTGTCAGAGCCTGCTGCTGCCATCGGCGGGAGGCAGAGACGCTGCGTGCGTGAGGTGCGAGCAGGTGGATGACCTGGTCCGCATGGTGGCAGAGCTCAAGGAGGAGGTGGAGAGGTTGAGGGATATTAGGGAGTGTGAGCGGGAGATAGACTTGTGGAGTAACTCCCTGCAGGGCCTCGAGGAGAGGTACCGGGGTGAGACACCCCAAATGGGGGTGGACCCCCGGCCCTGTCGCTGTCGGGCAGAGGGAGGGGATCTGGGAGTTGAGGAGGAATGGAGACAGGTCCCTGCTCGACATCGCAGGCGATGCCCTCCCCTTCCGGCCCCACCTTCCCAGGTGCCCTTACGAAACAGGTTTGAGGCCCTGGAGATTGAGAGACCGGCAACTGAGGAAGAGATAGAAAGTGTTCCCAGGAGGATGCCTAGGGCGAGGAGGTCGACTCCACGCATCGGGACTGCCTCCACCAAGAAAGACAGGAGAGTGATCGTTGTGGGAGACTCTATCCTTAGGGGAACAGAGGGCCCTATTTGTCGGCCTGACCCTACCCGTAGGGAAGTCTGCTGCCTCCCTGGGGCCAGGGTCAGGGACGTTGCCAAGAAAGTCAAGCGCCTGGTACGGCCCACTGACTACTACCCGCTACTGGTCTTTCAGGCTGGTAGCGATGAAGTAGCAAAGAGAAGTCTGAAGGCGATCAAAAGAGACTTTAGGGATTTGGGGCGACTACTTAGAGGATCAGGCGCGCAGGTTGTGTTTGCCTCTGTCCTTCCGATAGGGGGGATCGAAGCTGAAAGGTGTGCTGTTCACCTAAACTCGTGGCTTCGAGACTGGTGTGACCGGCAGAACTTTGGGTTCTTTGATCATGGGAAGGTCTATGCTACACCGGGCCTGATGGCACCGGATGGGATGCGCCTCTCTCGGAGAGGGGTAAGGATCCTTGGTCAGGAGTTGGCAGGGCTGATAGATAGGGCTTTAAACTAGAGTTGAAGGGGGAAGGGGCTAAAACCAGGCACGCCAGTGAAGACCTAAGGGATGGTACGCTAGAATCAGAGGGGCTGTGTGCCAGTGAGGTCCTTCGGTTAGATCCACAAGGTGCTGAGTGTAAGGAGACACACCTGAAATGTTTCTACACAAACACACGCAGTATGAGGAATAAAATGGATGAGCTAGAAGTACTGGCCCAGTCCCGCAACTACGACATCATCGGCATAAGCGAAACCTGGTGGGATGAGTCCTGTGACTGGGGTGTTGCGATAGATGGTTACAGGCTCTTCAGGAGGGACAGGCAGGGAAGGCGAGGTGGTGGGGTGGCGATGTATGTGAAGCAGGGGCTGGACTGTGTGGAACTTCAGGTCGGCGATGGCAAAGTTGAGAGCCTCTGGGTAAGGATCAAGGGACGAACGAATAAAGGGGATGTAGTTGTGGGAGTCTATTACAGACCGCCTGGCCAGGACGATAGCGCCGATAAATTATTCTTTACAGAACTAAGAGAGGCCTCGAGATTAACTCCCCTTGTCCTTATGGGGGACTTCAACTTGCCAGACGTTAACTGGGAGTGCCACACGGCTGCCACGAGCAAGTCCAGGAGGTTCATGAAGCACCTAGATGATAACTTCTTGGTGCAGGTGCTAACGGAGCCAACTAGGAAAGGTGCCCTCCTAGACCTATTGCTAGAAAACAGAGAGGGCCTGGTGGGAGATGTGGTGATTGGTGGCCACCTCGATCATAGCGACCATGAAGTGGTTGAGTTCAAAATTTACGGCGACAGAAGGAAAAGTGCCACCAAAACCTTATCCCTAGATATGGGAAAGGCGGACTTCAGGCTGCTCAGGGAACTAGTCAGCAAGGTCCCCTGGGAAGCTGCTCTTGAAGGCCTCGATGTCCACCAGTGCTGGTCATTCTTTAAGCGATGCCTCCTAGAAGCACAAGAACAGGCAGTTCCTAAATATCGCAAGTCAGGCAGGCGGGGCAGGAGGCCGGCGTGGCTGACCAGGAACATTCTAATGGAGATTAGGTGGAAACAGAGAGTCTTTCGCTACTGGAAGGAGGGCCAGGTGACATGGAAAGAATACAGGGATGCTGTTCGTGTTTGTAGGAAGAAAATTCGTGTGGCTAAAGCACACCTAGAGTTGAAGCTGGCTGTGTCTGTGAGAGATAATAAAAAGGGTTTTTTTAGATATGTGAATGGAAAAAGGAGAACTAAAGAATACATAGGGCCGCTCCTTGATAGGGAAGGTCTCCTCACAGACAATGACATAGGCAAAGCAGAGACGCTTAACGCCTTCTTTGCCTCTGTCTTCAATGCCGATGATGGGCTTCGGGACCCAGGGTGCCCTGAGCTGGAGGACCGGGACGGTGGGGATGACAAACTCCCAACTGACCCTGAACGTGTGCGGGATTTGCTACTCCACCTGGATCCCTACAAGTCCATGGGTCCGGATGGGATTCATCCCCGGGTGCTGAAAGAGCTGGCGGACGTCATCGCGGAACCTCTCTCAATTATTTTTCAACTATCCTGGGAGTCTGGAGAGGTCCCGGTAGACTGGAAGCTGGCAAATGTTGTGCCGATTTTCCAAAAGGGTCAGAAAGAAGACCCTAGCAATTATAGGCCTGTCAGTCTCACGTCAGTGCCTGGTAAAATCATGGAGAAGATGGTTCTCAAACTTATTGAGGCGCACCTGGGGGACAAAGCAGTCATTGGTCCCAGCCAGCATGGGTTTGTGAAGGGTAGGTCCTGCCTAACTAACCTGATTTCCTTTTATGATAAGATCACCCGCATGGTGGACCAAGGGAAACCAGCTGATGTGATTTTTTTGGACTTCAGCAAGGCATTTGACACGGTTTCCCATAGGATACTACTGGACAAAATGTCCACCATACAGCTAAATAAAAACATCATCCGATGGGTGAGCAATTGGCTAACGGGCAGGGCCCAAAGGGTTATGGTGAATGGGGCTGCGTCAGGCTGGCGGGCGGTCACCAGTGGGGTCCCTCAAGGCTCCATTTTAGGGCCGGTACTTTTCAATATTTTTATAAACGATCTGGATGTAGAAATAGAAGGTATTTTGAGCAAGTTTGCTGATGACACCAAACTTGGAGGAGTTGTGGACTCGAATGAGGGTGGAAAGGCCTTGCAGAGGGATCTGGATAGGTTGGAGAGCTGGGCGATCACCAACCACATGAAGTTCAATAAGAGCAAGTGCCGGGTCCTGCACCTGGGACGGGGAAACCCTGGCTGCACATACAGACTGGGCGATGAGACGCTGGAGAGCAGCCTAGAAGAGAGGGATCTGGGGGTCGTGGTAGACAGCAAGTTGAATATGAGCCAGCAGTGTGCCCTGGCAGCCAGGAGGGCCAACCGTGTCCTGGGGTGCATCAAGCACGGCATCGCTAGTAGGTCGAGGGAGGTGATTGTCCCGCTCTACTCTGCGCTGGTGCGACCTCACCTCGAGTACTGTGTGCAGTTCTGGGCACCACAGTATAAAAAGGACGTGAAACTGTTGGAGAGTGTCCAGAGGAGGGCTACGAAGATGGTGAAAGGCCTGGAGGGGAAGACGTACGAGGAACGGCTGAGGGCACTGGGCCTGTTCAGCCTGGAGAAGAGGAGGCTGAGGGGAGACCTCATCGCAGTCTACAACTTCCTCGTAAGAGGGTGTCGAGAGGCAGGAGACCTTTTCTCCATTAACACCAGCGACAGGACCCGCGGGAACGGGGTTAAGCTGAGGCAGGGGAAGTTTAGGCTTGACATCAGGAGGGGGTTCTTCACTGAGAGAGTGGTTGCACACTGGAACAGACTCCCCAGGGAAGTGGTCACTGCACCAAGCCTGACTGAGTTTAAGAAGCGATTGGACTGTGCACTTAATCACATGGTCTGAACTTCTGGGTAGACCTGTGCGGTGTCAAGAGTTGGACTTGATGATCCTTAAGGGTCCCTTCCAACTCAGGATATTCTATGATTCTATGATTCCAATGACTCCCTTCTGTCTTCTCCTTGTCACACTCAGCAGTCTCCATCCTTCCTGAGGATGAGCAGTTGCTCTTCAAGAAAGGTGTAACATCCCTCTAAAGATTCTATCTGACCCAGTAAATTTCATCTTAAAAGAAGAGACAAACTCAAATCAGTCAGTGAAGAGAACATATGCTGCACATCATGGCTGAATATATTGCTACTTGGTAGAAGTAGGTATACCCTGCTCTTCTGCATGATGATATACTGAATTCTTTTGGATCTTCTAGGTTTAGGTCAAGATCTCAAAGTTTAAGCTTGTTTTTGTGCTCTGAGTAAAGGTGAATTACAAATTCTAAGGCCCTCTTTCTCTCATATGGGTATTAGCATGGTTGCAAAGGTCTACCTGTTCCTCAGAGCAATGCTTTAAAAGACTCTATCAAATGAATGCTCAACCTGCATTTTGAACATGTCTGTGATGCCACCCCTCTTAGAGGATGATAAATGGGATAAATACAGTGAATCTGGGATAAATACTGTGACAGAAGTAATATTTTTAATTCTGAAACCTTGAAAACACATGACTAAAACAAATATCACCAAACAATTTGCTTGAGGATCAATGTGTCAGAATATACAAATGAATTAATAAGAGTCAGGTTAGACCACCTGCATATTTGGCAGGTTTTCAACCGGACAAAAAGACTAACTGAATATTGTAGAGGAGGGAGACAGTATATTATAAAAGATGGTAAAAAGGGTAAATGGAATATTATCTGTCATACGTTTAATTTTAGTTTCATCAACACAATAGTTAACCATTAACATTTTGAAAATTATTACGTGCACTTTCTCTCCATGCCCTTTTAGCAAGTCTACCTTGCAAATATTTTATACCATTAATTTTATTTCTATTCCATTATAAGTAAACATAGAGAGATTGTGTAGATCGGGCCTACAAAATTATTTTACAGTGTTTAACTTTCCACAGTGGTAGAAGAAATGTACACAGTATATGAAACATCTTTAATGAATCTTATTCCTTGAAACAAACAAATGAACTACAACAACAACAACAAAAAAGTAAAACAAATCTTCCAATTTTATTCTCAGAAAATCAATGCCAAACATGCTAATGCTGTTGACTCTCTTGTTCTTGTATGATCTAGTCTATATGATTTCACAGTAAGATCTGGATTAATCTCATCCCTCTTTGGTTATCTAGCTGGAATGCTAAATGCACAATGGTGTATAGTGACCTTAAATCTTAAATACTGCTGTCATAAACAAAAAAGGTGTCTGCAAGGGTAAATGGAAGAAGAAAAAAATTAAATTTGCACTTACCTATGTCTTAATTTTATATTTGTCTGGTGTCTGAGGTTTTGATGTTGCTATATTCTGGAAGGACATAAGAGACATAATCAGGAAACCTTAACTCTGTATTAGCAATGACTTATGACACTGAATATAGGCATCACATTCAAAAATAAAGATAAGCTTTCTTCTCATTTGGCATTGCTATGACATCATCTAGAATAATTCATTCTAATCTTAATGATACAGAGATTTTAATAAAATTGAGAGACTTCAGAAGTGAAAAACAAATTATTAGGAAGATAGCATGGTAACTTTATGTTGAAAGGTGAGTGTTTCTGCAAATAGTGAAGAAATGGGACTGCAACAGCATTCAGAAAATACAGAAAAGTGTATACACTGGGAGTAGCTAAAGTTGTTCCAAAACATTCTCACTTGTTGAAGCAGGAAAACTGTGTAAAAGAAAATGATTGAACAGTAAGAAAAAATGAATCATGGAGAATTCTTTAAAAAAGGTGATGCATGTTTCATTGTGAGTAATTGCAAATGGTACAGGGAGGCACATAAAGGATAATGTAGGGAACAGCCTCGTGATTTTAGGCATAGAACTCCGAACCTGACTATTTAAAGTAATTGAACATATGCAGCCATGGGGAGGTCAGAATGCTCAGACTCTCTAAAACTGTTTGCCTCTGGTAAGAATACTCTGTTGTAGCTTCAGCATTTAAGTTAACTAAAGTAAATAATTTAGACTTTAAGTTACTTAAAGTTACTTAAGTTACTTAAGTCAGACCTAGTAACCACAGATATTCTTCATAGCTAATGGCCAGAAACATGCATCTGCAGTGAGCAATGCAACCCAAGGCATCTAAGGATCCTTGACATTAATGATCAGGATGATGTGGCAGAGTGTATGCTCAACAAGTTTGCTGATGCTGCAAAACAGTGAGGAATGGCTGATTTTAGGCACTAGAACAGGTTGCCCAGGGAGGTGGTAGAGTCACAGTCCCAGGGGGTGTTTAAGGAAAGGTTGGACGTGGTGCTTAGGGACATAGTTTAGTGGGTAATATTGGTGGTTGGAAGATGGTTGGACTAGATGATCTTGTAGGTCTTTTCCAACCTTAATGATTCTATGATAAATTAATGGGTCATGCTGCCATACAGAGGGACCTCAAGAGGTTGAGGCTGACAGAAACCTCCTGGAGTTCAACAAGGGAAAATGCAAAGTCCTGCACCTCAGGAAAGTCCTGCAAAGGTTGCACAGAGTAGTTGTGGAATTTGACTCCTTGTGGATACTCATAAGCAACCTGGACATGATCCTGGGCAACCAGCTCTAAGTGTCCCCATTTGAGCAGGAGCATTGGACCAGATGGTCTCCAGAGGTCCCTTCCAACCTCAGACTTTCTGAGATACTTTGAAGGAAAATTACATACTCCACCCTCAGCAAATGCTTGCTTCTCTCATTTGATTATGAACAGAAAAGATGGTGAATAGCCCAGTATTAGAGGGTTGGATTCTACAAATAAAATAAGGTGAATCACAGAATCACAGAATTTATAGGTTGGAAGAGACCTCAAGATCATCGAGTCCAACCTCTAACCTAACCCTAACAGTCCCCACTAAACCATATCCCTAAGCTCTACATCTAAACGTCTTTTAAAGACTTCCACGGATGGTGACTCCACCACCTCCCTGGGCAGCCTGTTCCAGTGCCTAACAACCCTTTCAGTAAAGAAGTTCTTCCTAACATCTAACCTAAAAATCTCCTGGCGCAACTTAAGCCCATTCCCCCTCGTCCTGTCACCAAGCACGTGGGAGAACAGACCAACCCCCACCTCGCTACAGCCTCCTTTGAGGTATCTGTAGAGAGCTATAAGGTCGCCCCTGAGCCTCCTCTTCTCCAGGCTGAACAAGCCCAGCTCCTTCAGCCGCTCCTCGTAGGATTTGTTCTCCAGGCCCCTCACCAGCTTCGTCGCCCTTCTCTGGACCTGCTCAAGCACCTCCATGTCCTTCTTGTAGCGAGGGGCCCAAAACTGAACACAGTACTCGAGGTGCGGCCTCACCAGAGCCGAGTACAGGGGGACAATCACTTCCCTAGCCCTGCTGGTCACACTGTTTCTGATACAAGCCAGGATGCCGTTGGCCTTCTTGGCCACCTGGGCACACTGCTGGCTCATATTCAGCCGACTATCAACTGAAACTCCCAGGTCCTTCTCTGCCTGGCAGCTCTCCAACCACTCATCTCCCAGCCTGTAGCTCTGCTTGGGGTTATTGTGCCCCAGGTAGAGGACCCGGCACTTGGCCTTGTTGAACTTCATGTAGTTGACCTCAGCCCATCGGTGCAGCCTATCCAGATCCTCCTGCAGAGCCTTCCTACCCTCAAGCAGATCGACACACGCACCTAACTTGGTGTCATCTGCAAACTTACTGAGGGTGCACTCAATGCCCTTGTCCAGATCATTGATGAAGATATTAAAGAGGACCGGCTCCAGCACCGAGCCCTGTGGGACGCCACTAGTGACTGGCCTCCAACTGGACTTGACTCCATTTACCACGACTCTTTGGGTCCGGCTATCCAGCCAGTTTCTAACCCAACGAAGCGTGCGCCAGTCCAAGCCAAGAGCAGCCAGTTTCTTGAGGAGAATGCTGTGGGAGACGGTGTCAAAAGCCTTGCTGAAGTCAAGGTAGACCACATCCACAGCCTTTCCCTCATCCACCCAGTGCGTCACTTTGTCATAGAAGGCGATCAGGTTCGTCAAGCAGGATCTGCCTTCCATAAACCCATGCTGACTGGGCCTGATCGCCTGCTTGCCCTTCAAGTGCCGCCTGATGACTCTCAAGAGGATCTGCTCCATGAGCTTCCCTGGCACTGAGGTCAAACTGACAGGCCTATAGTTCCCCAGGTCTGCCCTCCAGCCCTTCTTGTAGATGGGCGTCACATTTGCTAGCCGCCAGTCAGCTGGGACCTCCCCCGATAGCCAGGACTGCTGATAAATGATGGATAGGGGCTTGGCCAGCTCCTCTGCCAGTTCTCTCAGTACCCTTGGGTGGATCCCATCCGGCCCCATCGACTTGTGCACATCCAAGTGCCGTAGCAGGTCACCAACCAGTTCTTCATGGATGGTGAGGGCCACATCCTGCTCCCCATCGCCTTCTACCAGCTCAGGGTACTGGGTATCCAGAGAACAACCGGTATTGCCGTTCACAGTCAATTAAATTTAATCGCATAAGTAGCTGGATTTTGGACATATGGACATATGCAAGCCTGTAAGATTATTCCTGCATTTTTTTCCCAAAAGTTTTTAAATATAATTTTCAGTCCAGCAAACTGTGTTCAAGGTCCAAACTTGAACATGAAGAATATAAAACTTACTATTCCTTAAATAGCAGTTCTGATCTGAGCTAAATTCCTTTTCTCTGGAAAAAAAATCACAGTGGAAGAAAAACAAAATTAAATATTGTTAGCACAGAAACAATAGCATAATTATTGTCAACACAAATTACCAGATAATTGTAACATCATCTTTCAAAATTGTCACCTTTGCCTTATTCTTAGTATATGTTATTCCTGTAGCTAATTTAGTTTTAGGTAGAAATTTTGCAAACTGCCTTGAAGTAGCTTAAGAGCAGAAAAAAAAAAAAAAAAAAAAACACACAGAAGTTAGTTCATGTGACGTTTTGATTTTTTCTGTATTCTCTTCCTCAGGTATGAATGTAACCAAAGTTGGAAACCACTCGGTAAACTGACACTACTTAAAGCTTTGTAAATACAAACCAAGACAAAATTACTGTATACACAAGTCTCCTGAATTTTTAAAGTACTTCCTTTATTTCCTTTTCTTTTTTTTTTTTTTTTTCCCATGCAAATAGGATCCAATAGTATAAAAGAATCATAATTTCTCAGATGAAAGGTACTATTTGTGTTCATCACGTTCCTCAACTGAAGTACAGTCACCATCATCGAGACAAAGAATCATTCAAGCTGGAAGTGATCCTGGGAGGTCTCAAGACCAACCTTCTGCTCAAAACAGGGTCAATGCTGAATTCAAAGCAAATTGCTAAGTTTAAACTATCTCATCATTGGATCAGAAAAGCAGAACACAAAGGAAAGAACATACATCTGGGGATGCAAATAAAAGCCAGAAACAGCCACCTCTGACTTAGACTGAACTGTCACAGAATCACCTACTCAGCTGAATGCCAGCACCTTACCATTTTTACAACCCTTGGAGACAGGCAACTGCAAAGAAAAAGTCATATTGTTCTAAAACAGAGGCAACAGAGTCTTCTATATGTTCTTCACTATGGAAGCAGCATGGGCTGACTACATCTGAGACAAATCATTATTGATTATTGCTGATTTCAACAGTAGTTTCAGCATAACAACAATCATACGTGACCTACAAAAAGATCGCTTAGTGTACTTCACTGGACAGTACAGAGGGAAAAGCATATGAAGGTGAAGCTAGGACCTGTTTATGCCAGCACTGACAGCTAAAGAAATGCTTCTGAGACTGCATCCTTGCCTGAAGAAATTTTAGATATCTGAAGTTGGTCTAGACAGATTCCACAGTACACAAGGTAACCCTGGAAATTTGTATGTGTGAAATATTCAAAGTTCTGTCTTTTGTAAATATATATATATATATATATATATATATGTACCACCTTTTTTTTTCTGTTATTCCTCTTTGTACCTGCCTTATGTATACATAATAAAATTGTGGAAGGCTTATTACAGCTAATGGTAAGTTATTTTAAAATATCGACCTAGGAAGTTGGGACCAAAGATATGAGCATTTCCAGGTATGCACCAAGTACAAGGTATAATGTAATAGTTATGGGCTAATACTTGAAGATTGATATCTTTTGGATGTGAATGTTGGTTTAAGTATTTTCCTTGTTTTGTTATTTTCATTTTTAGGAAAATTCATCATAAATTTCAGAAAATTTTATTCTAAATCTAATCTTTTGGAGGCTTAGTTTAGAGGAAATTAATAATCGTTCTTGGTGGAAGAAGTAACAAACAGAATGTTAAAAACACCCATGTCAATAAATGAATGTTTTGAGTATGTTGAGTTCTAAGTAAAATCATTTTCTAGTTTACTGTCAAAATTTATTTATTTATTTTTTCTGAAAGACTCTTACACTCAGCTACACATGCTGAAGTAGCTTAATGATTCCATAAATAAAAGTGTTCTTTAATTATTTAGTATGGTGCCAGAAAGCAGCCAATGTCACCCATGGATTTTCCATTTTTCTAAAAATTATCACAATAGTATTGACATTGAAAATAAAGTAATATATATTTCTGTGGTTTGAAAAACGAAGAGGTGAAAAGGGGCTGTTGTGCTATTCCTGGTTCCATAGGTGCTAATGAAAGAGTTTTCATCTTGTTGTTATAAATGTCTGGCCTTAAAATTTCCACTCTAGCCTCACTCAGAGAAATGTTAATGACTTTTCAATCCCACTTTTCTTTTTTTTTTTTTTTTTTTTTTTTTTTTTTTAATGTCATTGTTCTACCTAAGTTCAAGGCATTGTCTTGGAATATATTTATGCTCATAAATTAAATCATCAGATTATCAATGTTTAGTGTTTACACTGCAGACACATCAAGATTCTTTAACACTTTATCTGTATTATAAGATTACTGCAGCAAACTCTTGGACTAGATTCTTATCCACAACAATATATATTATGACATTGATTTAAGTCGTGTCCCATTGAATTGTTGATTTATATGAATTAAAAATCTAGCTCTCAGTGTAAGAGAGATTAAAACTGGGTGGGTCCAGGTAAGAGTACAGGTATGCCTTTTTGTCATTTTTATCAGACTTGCTTTTCCAAGATGGATTACAAGAAATTCATAGAAAGAAAAGTGTGGTTTGTAATACTTATTATTTCCTTATATTGCAAATAATTATAATGTCACTATTGGTGGTAATTAAGACTATTTTTTGTGACAAGTTGCACATCACCACCCACTCAGACTTAGGACCAAGCTGTACACATGCATTTATTGCACATTCACCAACATAAAATACAAACATAAATGTTTGCCTATTTTAATTTCCCCCCATTCCTTCAATTTTAATCTAAGAAAATAACAGTATAGCAAAAATTCCCAGTCACATAAGCAAGTTTCTATCTTTCCGCCTTCCGTTATTTTCTAGATTCCTAAGGGTGGTGTTCCCACAGCAGGTTTCAAAAATGAGATGAAAAATTCATTTTTTCATATGGAATTACTTATTCCATTGATTAATCAGAGCATCATTCATTTTATGATATGAATAAAAATAGGTAATTTAAAATGTTATTAGTTACTTAGTAGTACTACTAAGAAACTGTAGTTTGAGTCAGGCTTCTATTGCATGTACTTTATACAAAAAAGGGAAAAACAATTTCTCCTGGCTATGCTAAAATGACGAGAAAGACAAAAACTGTTGTCAGGTACTAAAAAAACTGAAAACAAGAGGAGAGAGTGAATTTAGTAATAACAGTAACACTGACAGTAAACCATTATAAAGCCACATGCACAATTTCTGTGATTTAGAATCATATTTACATTACAAATCTCTTTAGGAATAAAACAAATGTCAGCAAGGAATGTAAGACTTCTTTGTTGTAACATATGTAAAAACATATAACCGTAGACATTTGTGCAAGTCTTGTTAGCATTTATGTTATGTGATAGGTTTGAGTAATAAATGTGAAAAAATATATATATAAGAATAAAGACGTAAGCAAGAAAGCAGTTGGAAAAGAGTACAGTACTTTTTTATGGCAGAAGGAGTTTTCAGCATTTTCGTGACAACAAAGAATTCTGTGCATTCAGGTGGAAATATTTGCATTTAACAATTTTTTATATTTTTCTTTAAGTTCTTTGCTCAATTCTGTTTTGCCTAGGAAAGTAAATCACCTAAAGACCATCTGGAATAATTGTTATTCTGAAAGATAAGCAATATTTGAAAATATGTCCTTAAATTTATTTCTGATAGTTATGTAGAGAGAAAAATATCTATTTGGATAGTAATCTTTGAAAAGACAATTGTTTACCTTGCTGTATCTGGTTCTGTGGGATATGGGGTTTATAGTTTCCACTCTCTTTGTGCATTTTTATCCCAGGTATGAGAAATGTAATTCCTTTGTTATGAACTAATGACACATGTCAACTTTAGCAGCTTCCCATTTTGATAATAAAGGCTACTAATTTTCAGGCCTTCAGATTTGTCAAGAGAGAACATAGGCTTGAGAAACTTAGTTACAATGCTGTAAATGAGCATTCTTTCTCCTTTGGCGGAGTAGAAACTCTTGGTGAGTTGCATGCAACGTCTTATTTGTGGAGACGTGTAAGTAGCATACTGTAGTATCATCAGAAAGGGTTGATCAAACTTTGTATGTAAGGAAAATATAATAGATCAGCACAACATGGTGAATGCCATGTTGTTAAAAACTTAAATCACAGAAATGTTTTCAAATAGATTGCAGGAGAAATAATGTGGGTTCAGACTGTTTAAATTGTCATAGATTATTAAAAATCTTTCATCATTAAAACATGGCATGTGCATTCACTGGTTGAAACCTACTCAGATTGTTTGAAAGTACCTATCATTCTGAAAATATCATGAATAGTTTTGGTGAAAACATAATTGTGTGTCTATTCCAGACTTCCCCAGGAAGAAGAAAATTGGTATAAATATATCCTTGATCCAAAGCTTTGCTTCAGCTTTAGAAGGAGGTCTGTAGGAAAGTAAGTAAAGGATTAAACAGCAGCAGTGGAGAACCTAAGATGAAGCTGCCACGTGCTTTCATGGAAACCTATCTAGGAAGAACCACTCAGAGTTTGGGATTTACTATATTCTGATTTCATGAAAATTCCATGCTGGAATTACAAGGGAATGGGACAGTGTCTATCCTTTCTGATGGACCTTTATGCAGAAAGAAGGACAAAACTGATGGGAATTAAGGAAAGAAAGAAAGAAAGAAAGAGAGAGCAAGGGAGAAAGAAAGAAAGAAAGAAAGAAAGAAAGAAAGAAAGAAAGAAAGAAAGAAAGAAAGAAAGAAAGAAAGAAAGAAAGAAAGAAAAAGAAGGAAAGAAAGAAAGAAAGAAAGAAAGAAAGAAAGAAAGAAAGAAAGAAGGAACAAAAAAAGAGAAAGAAAGAAAGAAAAGGGTTTGACTTTTCAGTTCAAAGAGAAGGAAGCTCCTAAAGAAGACTGAGTCCTATGTTCCAGCTGCTGAAGAGAACTTGATCATGAATGGAGATACGTTATATTCTTGATTTTTCAAGCATGCTCTCTTAGTCATTATTTCATATTGGTCGTCTCTAGGCAATTCTTTACACTGTGTATGAGAATCCTAAACCATCTCTGGGGGCAATTATGTACAGAGGTAGTTCCCTCAAATAGCAGAAAAATAGAAGTACCTCATTTAGATCTTCTAAAAGATGGTTTGTTGGGAAATTTGTTTTCTCTAGAGAGCGACAAAGCCCACATTTGATTCAAACCATACTGCTGCAGTCTATCAATTTAATAGCAGGGAGAGAACATCTCAAAATCTGTAACTGGAAATGGTCAATTGGTCCATTTTTGAGAATGCACAGGAAAAAAATATTAGACAAAGGCATCTGTCCCATCATGTAATGCTTGCTCTGAGAATGAAAACGGATGTTGGACAAAAATAATAATAACAATAAAAAATGTAGATATATAATCTGGATGGGCACTGGTCTGAGTGCGTAAGGCAGAGCAAATTGTCAATAAATGTGAAAAACATTTCATTGATGTTTGATGATCAGAATGCCCTGGATCATCAGCAAGCCAAAATGGGATTTAATCAGTTTCACTAAAGAAACATTTAGCCAGAAAATCACAAAATAATGACTATAGTTTTGCTTTTAAATGCAAGAATGAAAGTCTAATCAATAGTGCAAAGCATTCACAAACTCAGCTATGTCTGAAAGGAAATCTTTTTATGTCTAAGCTTGCTAGAACTTGATTTCAGGAGTCTGAGAATAACTCCAAATGACCCTACCCAGAATAAAAGCAAAATCTAAATTTCCAATGAATCTTAAAAAAAAAGGGGGAGGGGGAGGGGAAGACAAAATTCTGTACAAACAAAAACCCGGGGGGGGGGTGGAGGTTTGTTGTAAGAGTGGAAGGACAATCTTAGGTATAATTTTTCCTGCTGCTGCAAAAATATAAAGACATAGGTTAGACAGACCAGTTGTTGTGATAACAGCTCCCACATATCTGTTATGTGCAAAGAAAGCTGTCATAGATAGGGAAAATATGGAGAATCTTCAAAGCTTAAAAAATAAATAAAAGTAGAAATAAGTTACTGTACTAGGGTCTTTTGGGTTCTTCAATTAAACTCAGTGAACAACGCTGTGGATGGAGAAATTATTTATGTAACATTTATCCATACTCAACACTGAAGTTAAAAGCTGATGTAAAGATTGTTTCCTTCACACCCACACCAAACTCACATACCTTGCCAGCTACCTATAAAGAAATTAAGGATGACTTTGATATGTCTACCTAAATTTGAAACTGCAAGTAATTGAACTCCGTGGAGATTAATAAAAACATAATAGTTACCCAAGAAAATGAGTCAAAGCTGTGGGTCTTGATGAGTCCTTCCCCCCTCCCCTTCCCCTTGCCTCCCGAATATGCAACCCTTTGAGATGCAATGTGTACAAGGCATGGTGAGACTGACAGTTCTGATCAAATATAATTTTGGCGCTGCTCTAACATTGCAACTTAGTTATTACTTGCCAGATCTGTATAACTTGTAGGAAAAATAGCCTGATGTTACACTACATCATATTAGTATACACAGAAATAGATTGAAGTCATTTCAATGTAAGAAAAAATAAAAATATTAAAAAAAAAAAAAGTTGATGAAGTTCTATCTAGAATAAGTTGTATTAATGTATTCTTTAAAGCTACCTCCTACTTACTCAATAATAAGAAAAATAAAATAAAATAAAATAAAATAAAATAAAATAAAATAAAATAATAAAACTTGTAGAAAGCATGATTCCACAGTCCAGACATCCCAATTTTAAGTTTTCCCATGCAACTTCCCTTGTGGTTATGTGTTATGACAGCCTAATTGCTTGGTTACCTACTAATTTTCAAATGACATATTAGAATGTTTTGCAGTTCTACAGCTCTTATGAAACATATTTTGGAAGGTATAGTTTTGCTGGAGACTTCCTTCACTGAGAATATTGTTAAACAAATACTATGAATGGACTTCCTCATGCAAAAGACCTGTACATTTATAAATACATTGCTGAAAAAAATATATATTTTTTATCAAGAAAATGATATGTAACTGTGAAATTCAAGGCAAACTTGCCACATTGCAGAAGCGTGCAAATGGCTTCAGTGAAGCTTACCAACTTTACCAAGTTCCCAGCCCTTTTCTATCTCTGTCTGCTTTATTGTAGTCCTAGGGAGACCAAATCCTGACAAAAATTTCAGCTAGGGATGTATATGTAGAAGTTTTCAAAACTTCTTCTTCTAACATTCCTGTTTTATTGACAAACGCAAAACACCTAAGCCTTGTGTTTTGTTTTGTTTATTTTTTTGTTTGTTCACCTGCATGTCGGGCCAATTTACAAAAAATTGTCTTAACATTTCCAAAGTGAGTATATCAAGGCCAGGTGGGTAACCTGGGAGAGAAATATGGTTGTGCTGATCTCATTTAATTAACACCTAGGGAGTGCTGCTGACCAGAAATGCTGCAATTTGTATGAAAACAGCAACTCTGCAGTCAATAAATCTGTTCACACGGGGGAAAAACAAGGAAGCTCAAAGAATTTTTCTGAGGCTGCACAGGACTGCAGGAGTCAGCACAATGATGATGGTGAAATGCCAGAATACACGATCCCCAGCAGAAGCTAGTGACCATTCCTGGCACATCAGAAATCTTGACATAGATGGAGCTCCTGAAAAATGACTTAATCATCAAGGTTTCAGGCTGTGCAAAGTTCCTGCTGCTTCTCTCCAAGACTTAGCTGGAATTGATGGTGCCCTCATCTGTATGAAATGTGCTCTGCTCAAATCATTGAGTCACCAAGTGAAGGAGCTGAAGGAGATGGTGAACAGACTATTGGAGAGAAGTTCTTCATGGAGACCTGTCAGGGGTCAGCCAGAAGCTACACTTGAGTGAGCGGGGGCTAGAAATATTTGGGATTTCCACCAACAAAAATGAAGCTCTCGCTATTACAGTTGTGCAACTGGAGGACCCTTACAATAGGGGAAGAACAGTTTCTATCACTGGAAAGGTGTTGTAAAGGTGACACCAGGAGAGACTAAGAGGCTGCATTGCTTAGAGACTACTTTCTGCAGGTGATAGAGACAGTCAGCTTGCTGTACTTGGAGGTTTGTTTCCAGGAGCTTAGATTTAATATGTTGCAAAGAGATAATCAAACCTGTGATCTGAGGGCTTTCCTAGACCTCAGATTATCATCTCTACCAGTCTCATGAGCACCAACAGAGTCAAGGGAGACTATGGGGCTCTGGAAGATAGGTGAAAGAGCATAGGAGCCAAGATAGACTAGGATAGGAATGGAAATACACTGTGGATCAGCATTTGGCTGTGCAGCTGTATGGAGAAGTGGCATCTATAAGACAAAATAAGGCATCTTTTTCAATAGGCTTACCTCATGAGGAGAGCTTTGGTCTATGTTTATCAGATGATAAATCCCAAAGCCTGGGGAGAAGGTAAAGAAAGAAAGGAAGAAAGAAAGAAAGGGAAGAGGGGGCAGTATAATGGGGTAGGCTTACCCTTCCCCTGGGAAAACATCCTAACTACAGCTCCAGTATGATGGGAAATTTTCCAATGCAGAATTGGAAACGAAAAGGAGAATCAGAAGTCCATGGATTCACAGAGCTGTGGTGTACTGGGTCTGGCTAGGATGGAGTTAACTTTCCCTGCAGCAGCCCATACAGTTCTGTACTGTGCACCTGTAGCTAGAACAGCACTGGTATCACAGCAGTGTTGTGTCTACTGCTGAGCAATACGCCCCGAGCCAGCAGGCTGGGTGTGGGCAAGAGGGGAGAAAGGAACATCATCACCAAGGCAGCTGTTCTAAACCAGCCAAAGAGATAAAGAGATACTCCCTACCATATGATGTCACACTCAGCAATAAAAGGTGGAAAAAGGAAGGAGAGGGGAGAGGTGGGCTCTCATTATGAAAACGTCTGTCCTCTTGAACAATGTCTACGTACACAGAGGTGCTGCTTCAAGGCCATGGTCAAGCATTGCTTCTTGGTGGGAAATAGAGAGTAATTTCTTCTGCACTTCCACACAGACTTTGCTTGTTCTTGTTTTTGTTCTTGTTTTTCCATTTACCTTTCGCTTTAGTTAAATTATTTAATTAATAATATTTTTCCCTTAATAATTATTTTTTTTCTTTAACTAAGTTATCCTTATCTCAGCCTGTGAGTTGTTTCTTTCATTTTCTTCTTCCCTTCCTCTTCTGAGGAGAGGCAGTTAGAGAGTGGTTGTGGTGGAGTTCAGCTGCCTAGCAAGGTAGAGCCACCACATGTGCTCACAGTTCTATGACCTCACTGAGGTCACAGTGAGGTAGCTCACATGGCTGGAGCACTGCAGTGGATGGATACAAACTGAGAACGACAGGCTGGGAGACGAGGAGAAGCTCTCCACTACACAAAGAAGAGGCTTAAATGCTCAGAGCTCTGTTATGGAAAAAGTAGCAGGTAAGTCAAATCTCATGGAACAGGATCACAGTGGAATTCAACAAAGGCAAGCTGCGATGACTGCAGACTGCCTCAGTAGCAATAGAAGGACAAAGCTTTCTTTAAACACAAAGAAGCCCTGTGATTGCAGGTCAGGTTCTCATGGTTGGGGGGTCTTTAACCAACCCCATATCTGCTGGAAGTGTAACATGGTGGGGTGAAAGCAATCCAGTAGTCTTCTGGAGTGTTCTGAGGACACTGCTTGGAGTGTGCGGGGATGGAACTAGGAAAATGTTACCTATGATAGAGGAAGAGTGAGCTAGTGATAAATAACTTAAACAAGCTGGACATATACCAACACTCAGTACTGCAGAGGAAGTTGGCCAATATCATTGTAGGACTGCTTGCTAGCATCTTTGAAAGATCATGGTGAACAAGGGAAATTCTTGACAACTGAAAAACCCCAAATGTCACAATCATCTTCAAGAAGATTGAAAAAGAGGACTGTAGAAACCGCAAGTCAGTCAGCCTCACACCAGGTTCCAGGAAAATTGTGCAGCAAGTCCTCCTAGAAATCGTTTTCTGGCATGTGAAGGAGAACATGAGTTGAAACAGTCAACATGGATTTATCAAAACAAGATATACTTGATGAACCTATTTGCCCTCTTTAATAATTTGGTTGGCTCTGTGGGTAATGGGAGAACAGTGAATGCTGTTTACCTTGGCTTTAGCAAAGCTTTTGACATAGTCTTTCATAGTATCTTTGTAGATAGGAGATGGAGGAACTGCATGGGGGTACTACAAAGTGCATGGATATGGGCTTTATATCACAGTGATCAGCAACACAAGTCCAATTGAGAGTTGGTATTAGTGGCAATCCTTAAGGGTGGGTACCCAGTTGTCCACACAGACTTTAGTAAAACATTTGACCCTATTTCCCACAGTATTCTCCTGGGGAAATTGGTTTCTCATGGGTTGGACAGGTGTACAGTTCAATAGGTGATGGCCAGTTCAGCTGGTTGGATGGCATAGGTGATGGCCAGTTCAGCTGGTTGGATGGCCTGGCTCAAAGAATCATAGTGAATGAATTTCAGTCCAGGTAGCTTGGCATTTCCCAGAGCTCAGCATTCATGCTAATTTTCACATTTTAAACAGTGGTCTGGCTGAGGGGATCAAGTTTACCCTCAATAAGTTCACAGATGACACTAAGTCAGTGGGACTATTGATCTGCTTGAGGATAGCAAGGCTCTGCAGAGAGATCTGGAGAGGCTGGATCAATGGACTGAGTCTAATTGTATGATATTTAACACAGGTAAATGATGGGTCCTGCATCTGTGTTGTAACAACCCCATGTAGTGGTATAGGCTTGGGGAAGAGTGGCTGGGAAGTTGTCCAGCGGAAAAGGACATTTGGTCGACAGCCAGCTGAACATAAGCCAGCAGTGTGCCTGGGAAACCAAAAAGGCCAACAGCATCTTGGCCTGCATCCGAACTAGTGTGACCAGCAGAACAAGAGAAGTAATGGTTTCCATGTACGCGGTGGCACTGGCGAGACCACGCCTTGAATATTTTGTCTTTTCTCAGGTGATAGGAAACTTGCGTGACAGATAGGAAACTTCCTAGTGACATTCAAGGAAATGGCCTCAAGTTGCACCAGGGGAAGTTTAGATTGCATATTAGGAAACATTTCTTCATAAAGGGCATGGTCAAGCGTTGGAAAAGGCTGCCCAGGGAAGTTGTGGAGTCCCCATTCCTGGAGGTATTTTAAGAGGTGTGTGGACATGGTACTAAGGGACATGGATTAGTGGTGGATTCAGTAGGTCAAGTTTATATTTGATGGCCTCAAAGGTCTTTTCCAACCTAAATGATTTTATGATTCTATGATACCAGGACTGATTACAAGGCAGCAGTGAAATCCTTCTGCTCCATGAGGGAAAGGGCACCAGGACTCATGAGCTGAGTATGACAACACACTCAGCATGACAGGGACTTTGCAACTAAGTGCCCAGTACCACCATACCAGAATGAGTTAAGCAAGGTAGGTCTGGTGGTGGTAACGAGGCTCAGGCACAGTCCAGTAATCGCAGGACAAGCCCATCGTGACAAGGCAGTTCAAGACAGGAAATAAGTCCACAGGCTGGGGTCCTGGATCAGCAGGGCTTGTGAGGAGGCACAGGAATGGCTGCAATGCAATGGGAGCTGTAGTTCAGCTGGGGACCAAAGAGGTTTGCTGCAGCTTAAAGCAGCTTCCAAGACAAAGGCGTCAGACTTCACTGAAACCTTCCTGCAGAGCTGTCTGGGAGCAGTTGGTCCAAGACCACCAAAGGATGCACATCAGACCTCAACTGCCCTGTGTCTAAGTGGGCTTTAAGCCCAGAGAGCCAGAGCTCTGGGAAGGAGGATGCTCTCAGTACTCTCATGCTGATATTGTTTAATGTCTTTATTAAAAAGCAGAATGACAGCATGGAGTGCATGCCCTGAACTGTGACTAACACCACTGTGAGGAATGGCTGATAAGGTGGATGGCCAGGATGCCATCTCGAGGGACCTCAACAGGGAGAGAAATAGGCTGATAGGCCTTGTCAGTGAGCAGCAGGGGCTGGCTACCCTGCAAGGGAAAATGAACAGGGAGCCAAGAGTGGCTGCAAGGCAGGCAGGTGCAGACCTCACTAACAAGGATCAGAATGTTGAGTCATTAAGCCTGGGTCAGGATCAGGTCCAGACACCGTGAACAGGTCAGGCTCCAGACCAGTGATCACCCCAAAAGTCTGCAATGACAAGGCAGGTCCAATGCCAGCCCAGCAAGCTAAACCAGAGGGTCTGCGCCAAGGTCACGATCAAGAAGGTACAAGATCAGGTGCAGACATAGATGGTACACAATTGTGATACAGCACAGGCTGGAGCCAGCAGTACAGCCTCAGCTAAAAAGCAGTTCCCAAGGGAACAGAGGGGCATGCCCTCACTTGTCTTGCTACACAACTGCTCTTGCCAATGAAGGAGCTGCCCTTGGACTCAGACAGCTAAACTCCTTAACTCAGACAACCGAATTACTAGAAGGGAGTTAGTCCTCAGGAACCTGATAGTGCCTCATGAAATTCAACAAAAGCAAATGCAAAATCCTGCATCTAGGATAGAATTTTGCTATGGCACAGTCTGACTATCTAAAAAGCAGATCTGTAGAAAAGGACCAAGAGTTAACCTAAAGAACAAGAAGATAAGCATGAATAAGCAGTGCAATTTTGCAGCAATGCAAGTTTAGGAGTGGCTGAGGGAACTAGGGTTGTTTAGTCTGGAAAAGAGGAGGCTCAGGGGAGACATTACTGCTCTCTACAGCTACCTGAAAGGAAGCTATGGGGTGCTGGGGGTTGGCTTCTTCTAGCAGGTAACTAGTGATAGGACTAGAGGGAATGGCCTCAAGCCTCAAGAGGTTCAGGTTGGAAATAGGGAGACATTTCTTCTCAGAAAGTGCAGTCAGGCATTGGGATGGGTTGCCCAGGGAGGTGGTGGCATCACCATCCCTGGGTGTTCAAGGAAAGGTTGGACATGGTGCTTAGGGACATGGTTTAGTGGGTGACATTGGTAGTAGGGTGATGTTTTGACGATCTTAAAGGTCTTAATGATTCTATGATTCTATTATAACAAGTGAGTCAGTCAAAATTATTATTCTGCCCTAGCTGGCACTAGTGAGAAGGCCTTTGGAGAACTGTGTCAAGTTTGGGGCTACCCAGTATAAGAAAGACATTGACAAACTGGTAGAGTGAGTCCAGCAGAGGTCATCAATATGGTTAGAGAACCAGAAGACATGATATACAAGGACAGGCTGAGAGAATTGGGTTTGCTCATTTTGAAGATAAGGAGGCTAAAAACCAGCTATTCACTGTCTTCAGATACCCAGTTGGTGGAAATAGAGAAGACAGAGCCTGACTTCTCAGAAAAGTACAGAGGAAAGATGAGAGGCAATGAACAAAATGTGCAGCAGGAGAAATTCCTACTAGTTAAAAGGGGAAAAAAATGTCGCCATGAGTGCAATCAAATATTGCAAGAAGATACCCAGAAAGGCTGTAAAATCTCCAACCCTGGAGGTATTCAAAACTTGACTGGACAAGATTCCTCAGCAACCTCAGTTCAATGTTAGATCTAACTTCAAAGTTGACCCTATTTAGGACCTCGCAGTGTTGGAGGTTGGAGGGTCAGAGAAGGAAGAATTAAACCAGCTCACCTCCCAAGGACCCTCCCAGCCAAAATTACTCTGTATTATGCACCTCAGTGTCAGCTCAGCTTTTAAGAATGTCTTAGAACATATTTTGAAGGCAAGACTTTAAAACATGATCTGTATATAATAAGATTACAATGTATTGTTACAATGAAGAATAGGTATCAATGTCTCGCTGTCCACGTGCAAAACTGTCTTGTATACTTCCACAGGGGTGACAAAGGCTAGATACTATACAAAAATATCATTAATTATCTGGATTATGGAATAGAGTGTGTGCTTATTAAATCTATAGACAACACAAGGCCGGAAGCAACTGTGTGTACACTGCAGGACAAGATTAGAATTCAGGATGATCCTGACAAACTAGGAACGGTCTGAGGAAAATATATATATATATATACATTTTCTGTCATACAGACAGAAGTGTGAGGCCTTACTTTTAGAAGGCATACCAAATTGCACAAATACAGCATGTGGCTCATCCAGCTTGTTTGTTCTTCTACAGAACAGGATCCAGGGGCAAGAGAGGATCACAAGCTGAATAAGAGTCAACAATGTCAGGTTGCAGCAATAAAAGCAAACAACCCTGGCATTTTTTCTTTAAAAGGTGTAGTCTGCAAGACATGTGAAATAATCTTTCCACTCTACACAGTACTGTAAGAACTCAATTGAAGTAGCAAATCCAGCTTTAAACTCTACTTTAGGAAAATACAGAACAATTAATTCAAGATCATGACCTTAAACACAAACCCTATTGGAATTCTGATGAAAGGGTAAGTTTGACTTACTTTCCTGGGGCAACTGTAAACATCCATGAGTACATCCTTTTCTCTGCTGTGTGCCACACCCCTTCTACTACAGTCATACATCGAAATGATTAAGCCAAAATCAATAAAGTATCATGAAGGGTAATCCTAAAGCAAGGAAAATTAAATAATATTTGGAACTTGAAGTGTATCATGGCTCCTTTATAGATGGATTATTATTATTATTATTTTTTTTTGACAGTAACGTCAGAGGACTATGTTTACTGGGTATTTTTCTAACTATTTATAATGTAACTGATATAAAAGCTAAATGTATATTTTATGAAGATAACATCTAATAATACTTACAGTTACTGTAGGTTCCTGCTCATATCAGTATTTTGGTAAATTGTTGATTGTTCCCAGATGATAAAATTAGGCCTTCAAGCATATATACATTTCTGACATAAACTAGACTATCAATTTCAAATCTTTCAGCAATCTATTCCTTGGTGTATTATAAATGTAAAACCTATAAAATTATAATTTGACATTATCTGTTTGGCAAAATGCTTGTAATCAGATATGAGACTTCGTCATCTTTTTTTGTCACCTGTTATTGGTCATACTGCAGTATCTAGTCAAAGATGTGTGACCAGCATACTTTCTATGTAAGCATTCATTAGGTTCCAAGTGGATGAAGTACGAACTTCAAGCATATAAAACAAATATCAAAACATATCAAGCATATAAAGCATATAAAACAAATATGATTTGCCAATGGATCGAGTCCTTTTCTTCAATTAATAAACACATATAATAGCAATGATTAGGTTGCCATATTGTTGCAGAGAATGTTTATGCAGAAAGTTAATTTTACATGGTAAGTTATTATCTAGAATCATAGAACTACAGAATATCCTGAGTTGGAAGGGACCCACAAGGATCATCAAGTCCAACTGTTTAGAAACACATTAAAACAAAAATATTCAAACTATCAGTAATTTAGGTCATACATATGGAGCTTAAAACAGTGCTAGTTAGTAGTTCCTTTCCTGTGAGGGTAACAGAGCACTGGAACAGGTTGCCTAGAGAGCCTGTGGAGTCTTCTCCTCTGGAGATACTCAGAATCCACCTGGATGTGATCCTGTGCAACATACTCTAGGTGGCAGGGGGGCTGGGCTAGATGATCTCCGGGGTCCCTTCCAACCCCAACCATTCTGTGACTCTATATCCTTTCAGGATATCTGAATTCCCTAAGCGCTACATGCTTTAAGCCTCTAGGGTCTGAAGTTTATAAGAAAAACTATTAAACATGGCATGTGGAAATAAATTCTAAAAATCATCTTGGACTAACAGTGGCAGTGTGGACTGATTTCCTTGTGAATTATCCATGTTATGATGGAACTTCAAAAATATCAGCATTAGAGGATAATTCTTAAAGTTAGCTGGCCATTTGACACACGGAAGGAAGAGTGCTTATCAAAGAGTAAGAGATAGGGAGAAGAGAGAGGAACATGATGTTTCTTGTATAGAAAATAGATCTTCATGGATTCTCATGTTACCAAGTTCCCATTGTGCAAGAGGTAACATTATACAGATCGTGGAGATGAGATATCAATATAAACAAAATGAAAAATAAGTTATGGAAAGGACCAACAAAGAGGTTACCTCAATATTAAAAACTACTGTATTCATTTCAGCATTGAAAAGGTTTTCATGGTGTTGTATGTACAAATAAATAAAATGCATGAGAATAAAATGGCTGAATTTTTTAAGTAGCTCTGACTCATAGTTTTACAGTAAGACTTGTGGATGAATCGCAGAATAAACCCTTTCAAAGCCAAGAACATAAGAACTATGCATTACCATAACAAATTGTACTGTCCATTTTCTGTAATATTGTGAAACCTGTTATTTACACCTATGCATATTTCATTATATGATAATGAAGGCAATTAAGCAAAACATGACAAATGGAAGACATATTTTCATTTAAAAGAAAGACATATTTTTAGTGGGTTTGGTTACTGTTTAAGTGCTTTTAAGATTATTACGTCTTTTACTCTAAAAGCTTATGCTGAATGAAATCTTACCAGTAATATTTACAACCAAGAGAACAAAGATAATATCCACTTTATTTTTATAGCACAGTATAAAAAGCAGAGAGAAGATTAATTTTGAATAATATAACTTTCATATAACTATTGACTACATTTTTTAAATTACATAACATATTGCAATAAAATTCAAAGTAACTTAGAGAAGTCATACTGGCTTCTTATACTTCATTGTGATTGAGATGTTTATAATCTTGCTTGGAAGGCCTGTTATAATGTTTCTGAAATGGCACAAGGTATAACAAGACTTGTCTCTGGAAACGCATACTAGACACTTTTTTTTTTTCACGTTTTTCTCTTTCAAGACTGAAGAAAAGCAATTATAGAAAAGCAGAGGGAAATCATTTACAGTTAGAGTAGCAAGGAAAGTCTAACTTTAGTTTTTTTACTTCTTCTTTAATACACCCTGTTGTGTGGAAGTTTAAAAACAGTGAATGGAATGGTGAAGTGAACCGTTTGGTGCAATACATATGCACAGCAGGGTAAGTTCAGATGCTGAGATGGCCTTTCAGTTTGTATTTTCTAGCTTTATTATTTTATTTTATTATTTTTTTACTTAAAAGTTATAAGAAATCCTAGTTTTCAAGAGCAAGGGGCTAATAGCACTTCCTGAGCTTGGCACAGGAACAAATTACATTATCCTTCCTCATGAGAATAGTCTAATTAAACACAACAGGAGTCCTCATATGGACATGGTAAAGCAAGCAGTATTTTGATGCCAGCGTGGCAGACAGATAAATGAAAATTCTCTAACTCCTTCAAACATGGGTCAGTCCTCATCTACCTCATCTAAATATTTGAGAAAATAATATATATATATATATATATAAAAGATTTAGTGTAAATCAAACATATGGCTGTACAAAACATTTAAGTAGTATAATTGCTTGTACCCCAGTCTGTCTTCTAAAGCATGTCTCTTCACGCTTTCTCAGTTGAATGGCTACATAAGGATGTCACTCCCCAAATAAAGGAGTATCTTTTGTAGTATTGCTACAATTTATTTTACAGCTCAAATAAAAATTGAGCTAAAATTTTAAGCACTTGTTAGCTTTATTTTCTCCTGCATCTGTTTGTTGCAAGCATAGGAACATAAAGATATATGCCTTTTTCTTTGTTTTCTGAAATTGTACTCTAGGCCACCTCTGGCATTCATGGTGTATATGCTGAGAAAATTTAAAGAATGTCATGAAATAAACCTCCCATCATCTATTACTGGTGATGCAACACCATGCTATGAGACCGAAACACATTGCTTTCTCTCATTTCAAGGGGTAGCAAGTGTTGTGAAAGGTACAGAAAGGGATGAGATCATATGCTTGCATTGGCATTTTCTTTGTGAACAATAAAGGAATGTGCAGAATACTTCCACACATACTGCCTCCTGACACACCTATCTGGACCTGTTTCGGTGACTGATCTTGCAAGCTGAACTGAAAATATTATAATTATGTAAATATTGGGATTTGGTAATGCTGAATACCATGCTGGGCTGGGACCCAACTGGCCATCTCATAAGTGGAATTGTTGCTGACAAATTCATGCTGTCTTTGTATGGAATATGTGCATTTCAAGGAGAGGAGACAAATGACATATTTAAAGAAAACAAACTGATAATTTTCTGAAGCATTTCTAGTGTATGTACTCTAACTTTAATTTTCAGTCTGATGAGGTGTTAGAATGGAAGCAAATAAACACCAAAGCTACTACAGAGCTGAGATTAGTGTTACTGATTTGTTGTACTTTCAGTATGCCAGCACTACAATAATGCTCACATGAGTTGATGAATGGCTCACCTCAATGAAAGTTTGCTTATCAAAACCAAACACTGTTGATTAGAGGAGACAGCTACTTCCAAACTGTGTTTCAGCTTAGAAAAATAAGATAATATGACTCTGTAAAAAATTATTTGTAAAACCAAATGTGAGTTTAAGAACTAAAAGAAGACTCTAATACTAAGCATAATGTTGGAAATTCACCTTCCTTTAATAACATTTTCTTCCTTATACTACACATGGCATATTATGTGATTTCAGCAGAGGAAATGACAGTCAGCCAGTTCTATTTTAGTCCAAGTCCTAAACTGGAAATTACATAATGAAGGATTTTGCAAATAGAACTTCCAAACAAACTCATGATTAAAATTGTATCAGAAATTCAATGTGGAGGAATGCATGAATAGTTGTATATGGAAAAGTTGTAGCCAAGAAGTACCCCATCATTTGGGTATATGTATAAATTATGGAGTCTTCCATGAATAGGGTGAAGTGGAGAAAGAATAAAACAGATATTGAGCCATATTTTTTATCCCAGTTTCCTATAGAAAGGAAGCTTATGTGGTTGTGCTATCTGTCCACCTATTCCATCACAAAGACAAACAACAAGCCAATGAAAAATATGAAGCGAATTCAACAATGGATCTCAAAGTTGTGAAGTTATTCTGGGATTTGTAAAACTTGGGCAGTGATCCACATTAATATACCTACCACTAGAAAAGCAATTATAACTTAACTCCTCACACATTTCTCAGACAGCAGCATGATCAATCAGAACAAGAAAACTGGTCAACCTATCAGCCAACAGGAAGCTTGCAACTAAACTATTTGTAGCAATATGCCTTGCCAAATAGACCTGAATATGGGAACAGTGAAGGGAAGAAATGTTGAGTGTTAGCTGATAAGAGTATTATAATTTTTACTGAATGCCAAAGAGTTCTAGGTTAAAGTTTCAGTTTTGCAAAAAAGGCACGTATTCTTAAATTTTCAAAAATATTTACACTAACCTGAAGCCCTCCAAACTCCAGGAGGATACTTGATATTCAGATGGGAACTCTACATAAATGAATCCCTTTCTCAGATCAAGATGAAGATTATGAGGAAGCCTAACATCTGTGTAATTTTTTAGTTTGCAGACTGGAACAGTAATTTAACATTCCTACAAAGTTTTACCTTTTGAATTGTCCCCGTTTTTGTTGTTGTTGTTTGTTAGTTTGTTTGTTTTTTAATTGAAGATGGGGCAAAGTAAAACAACCAATGGAATCTTTCTCTGAAAATTCCAAGTTATGGATTTTTGCCTATGAATTTTTTTCTTGATAATAATTTGAAAAACTTTTGGAATAGGATTTACTTCAGCCAATGATAGAGATAGCAAGCACAATTCAAAAAATACTCCCCCATCAGCTCATCATTATACACTGGCTGGCTTTTTTTCCCCATAATTCCACACATGATATACAAGAGCTCACACACTACAGTCAAAAGTCTGTCTGGTTACCTCATGGGAACACCCCTCCTTGGGGGTTTAAACTAAGATGGCTGTCTTGGTATTTAAGCAGTTAATTGCACTTGCATTCAGTTTTGCTAGTTGAGTTATGGCCCTGGTGGGAACGGAACCTCTGGCCCTCCAGGAGCACATGAAATCAGATTATACCTTCACTCAGAGTCATACAAGGTTGCTATAGGAATACTTCCCTGGAAGAATTCAAGGCCAGGTTGGATGGGGCCTTGGGCAACCTGGTCTAGTGGGAGGTGTCCCTGCTCATGGCAGGGGGTTGGAACTAAGTGGTCTTTAAGGTCTCTTCCAACCCAAACCATTCTATGATTCTATGATTCTACAGTTCTAGGATGGTGGCAAGTTGCAATGGAATTTCCTTTTACGAAAACTTTGTGCTTTCTTATCTCTCATAACAAATCTTTCATTCATGTTTTCTTGTCATCTTTTGTAACTTTCTGAAATAATATTGGTTCTGAGATTCCCAGGTAACCACTGTTTTAGCCACATCTATGCATCTGGTCTATGCATACCGTCAAGCACCTACAGGGCTTGCAAAACTGTAAATGTGACATATTTACAGGTATGTAGGTCTAATGCATCTGATGGTACAGAGCTGAGGTCTCTTCTCGGTGGAGCCTAGAGCAGCCGTTGTAATCCTGGAGGATGTACTGATCAGGTCCTGCTGATTCACTGTGTTTGTGCAGTTGTCTACAGGAGGACTGACTCTCCTGCCAAATTCTCAAATTTGGGGTTAAAGAAGAGACAGGATGAATGGTATTCTGAGGCCTGGGGACAAGATTTGTTGTAAAATGCAACTTTGTGATTACAGTCACTATGAAGCCAACATAGAACGTGTTTGTGAATCGAGATGGATTATCTCCAGCACACATAGAGCAAATACATAGTTTTATTCAAACCACTATTTGAATAATTTAAGCCTCTTCAAAACATATCAAAGGTGCTTCTGTTTCTCTGATATAATTAATACCAGAGAGGATTGAAAAAATGCTTATTGGCATTGCTGAAACAAATGGGGTTGGTAAAAACGCTGTTGACTGGGCATCTCCAAAAATAACACCAGCATTGAGAACCAGAAGTAGGAGAAATGAATAAGAACTCTGTGATGATATCCATCGCCGTGAGCAAGCAGCACGGGCACTCTCTGGGTGGAAGAGCCCAGGCTTTCCCCCTTTTGTCCCCACACCACATAAGGTCACACCTCAGGAGCCCGTACGTAACCCCCCACGTCCCCATTGGGAATCGATTAAAAAGATGTACCAAACGCTTCGTACAGACACTTTTAACACCCAACAGCCCGGGATCAGCGCGACCACCGTGACTGGAAAACACGGGGCGCCGCGACCCAGGCCCTTCCCAGCAGGGCGACGGGGGGCAGGCGGCGAGGGGAGGCGAGGAGGGGGCGCCTCCCCGCCACGAAGACCGCCACCCCTCTCCCTCAAGGAGGGCACGGCGAGGCGGCGGGGCCGGGGCCGGGGCCGAGCCCTCTGCCGGGGGCGGCCCCGCGTCGAGGCGGGTGGTCGCCACCCCGGCACTTGGGGCGGCGGGCGGGCGACGGCGGCTCCGCTCCTCGGTGCGGTCCCCTCAGGGCGGCGGGCGGGCGGCCCCCGGTGCACCTGCTCACCTGTCGCCCTGCCGGGAGGGGGGGCCCCGGCCCATGCCCGGCCACTCCCCCCCAGCGGGCTCGGCGCAGGCGCCCTAGCGGCTACCGCAGGCAGGGGGCGGCAACATGGCGGAGTGAGCGGCGGCGGGCTCGGCTCCACAACAACAGCGGCAGCGGCGAGCGCTCGCCCCGCCGCTTCGCCTCCGCGCCGCGCCGAGCCGTGCCCGGCAGAGCCGCGCCGGGGAGCTCGGCGGTTCCCGCTGCTCCCGCCCCGCGGCGGGGAGGTGGCCCCGGCTGGGCAGCCTTCGGCTAACGGGGCATCGGCGCCCATAATAATCCCTCATTATAGCGGAGCGGGGGAGCGGCTCCGGGGACGGTGCCTGCGCCTCGGGCCGGCTCCCTGCGGCCCCGCCGGCTGCGGCTGCGGTGGATGCTCGGCTCGGCCCGGCCGAGCGGGGAGGAGGAGGCGGCGGCGGCAGGTGCCGGTAACGGCGGGGGGTAAATGGCGAGCGATAAGCCGGTGTCGGGGCCGGAGCCGCAGCCCGCGGGGCTCATCTCCGTCGGGGCCGGCGGTGGAGGAGGAGGAGGAGGCGGCGGCGTGGCGGTGATGGGGGAGCTGAGGGCGCCGGGCGCCGGGTCCGTGGTGCTCCCCGCAGGGATGATTAACCCGTCGGTGCCGATCCGCAACATCCGGATGAAATTCGCCGTCCTCATCGGGCTCATCCAGGTCGGCGAGGTCAGCAACCGGGACATCGTGGAGACGGTGCTGAACCTGGTAAGCGGCCCGCCACCCCGCCCCGTAACGCCCCGGCGGGCCCCGGTCGTACTCTCCCCGGGCACCGGTCACCCCCTGCCGGGACTACCCCCTGCGGCCCTCCAGACAACCGCACAGCCCCTGCCCCGAGCCCCCCGCACACCCACGGCCCTTCTCCAGCCGTGGGCGGACCGCCTCTCTTCCCCGGCTCCTCTTGTGCCTGTTTTCCCGTTAATAACGCGGAGCCGCTCTTCCCCTCGGCAGAGCCCCCCTCAGCGCTGCCCAAACTCCAGGCAGGACCCTGTGAGGTGCAGGCAGGCCGCTCGTCCCCTGCCCACAGCCTCCCCGCCGCCTCCTGCAGCCTGATTCTTAACGTTAAATACATAATAAAGAGATTAAGTAATTAGCAACTTCGGGTTCTGGGTGCTGCCGTGTAACCTGACTTCTTTGGCAGAAGAGCCGTGTGGATGTAGTAGCTGTTTTTAATTGAGAAAAAAAAAAAAAAAAAAAAAAAGGTTAGAAAAGCAGCCTGAGCTGGTGGCTTTTCTTAGTGGCTGAAGCATGTGAAGGGTTTAACCCTGTGAGCTCAGAGCTGGCTGAGCGTTTTATGTAGGGAACGGGGGAGGAAGGAGATTTTTGCAAGGATTTAGCATGCTTTAATATCTCTAATAAAGAGTTAGTTGTATTGCAGCGTTGGGCTGCTCATGTCTGAATAATCTGTCACGCTTTCCAAAACACATTCTTGTCTGCAAAGTAAGTGCTGTTCCCAAATTCAGGGTCTGTACATTGCGAAATGTTATTATTTTACGTTGCCGAATAGCTTGAATCGAGGAGATGGTAAGATGTAGCTCCCTAGTCATCTGCTCACTTCATGGAGTGAAAGAGTTACTGCAGGACTGTATGACTTAATGTTTTTGCGCTACCTACACCAAAGCCTGAGGAACCTACAGAAGCCAAACGAGTGGATCTAAAAATGAATCACTTTCAATTATGTGCAATTTGGTGCTGCTCCTGAATGCAAGATTTGCTGCAGCAGAGCTTTTGAAGCAGTTCAGTCAATGAAATATCCTCTATTTTTTGCATATAAAATAGGATGGAAAAATGACTGCTTCATACTGAATGGCTATTAATTGAAACTGCCTTTGTTTCAAATCAATTTAATGCTTCTGACCTATACCCATTTTGTAGAAAGTCATGTAAAAATATATTTTGTTTCAAACACTTTGAAAGGATGTATTCCTCTGTTTGTTTGGTAGCTATTTGCATTTGACCTAGCACAGGCTGAATGGAAAAGCTGCAGCATGCAGAGAAAGACGTGATTTGGCTAGATCATTTTAAAATTATGGCTTATACAAATGCACAGGGTTAAAACCTTAATAGTTCTTTGAATATGTCAAAACAGTAATCTCATATATTTCCCACTCCTCTCTACAAGACATTTGACACTTAACTGAAGTATGTTTTTTAAATATATATTTTTGTATAACTATAGTACAAGTCATCATAACTTTATTGGATTTTTACCCATTGCTTTAAAAGTAGCACTCAGAAGAAGGGAATGACATACACTTATTTCATTAACTGGCTTTGTGTGGATCATGACAGATACTAAAATTTTTTAATCCTTTCCTGATTATCTTTCTTCTTTCATTCTACTTACTGATATTTAAGCTTATTTTAATTCTGGCTGTTAATGCATCAGCAACTGGACTAACGTTGGCTTATACTTTGGGGGTGTTAGAATGTGATTTTGTATTTATTTGGAGGACGTACAGTGCTTGGCTCTAAGATCTACCTACTTAATTAGTTGCTATTGCTGGAAACTATTGTTATATTTAAAAATAAATGAAACTGTTTCACAGTCCTCTCAGCACCAGGAGACGTATATGAATGTGAAAGTGCTTGGGAGTCTGCTGCAGTAGCGATGCATTCTGGATCAGTCATTACTTAACAGATGGACTGTAATATACAATAGTCAGTATTCCCACAGCAGAGAGAGGTTATATTGTCTGCTAATCTTTTTCTTCTCAGTGCAGCAAATGTCTCAAACTTCTGCTTATATATTTGAAGCTTAATTTACTCATGTCAAACAAACATAGCGAATAGGGCAAATACAAAGTAAAGCTGATATCATACCCCTAAACCACTAAATTTTAGCTGATTCTTTATTAATGATTTTAATAGTAACTTAATTTTATTTAAAGTTTTGTATTTTAGAAGCATTCTTGTGGGAGATAACTTGATTTTTTTTTTTTTTCTTTTCCTTTGCCTTTACCTTTACTATGCTGTTTCTGAATGACTTTTAATGCAAATGTGGTAATGAGTAGTCAGTGTTTAGAGCTGATCTCAGTCTGTGTTATCTCTGAAAGGAATATAACCTATATTATACCACAGTGGGTATCTGTAAGTCATTTGGTAATAGCATTTTAGTATTAGAATGCTGTATAGCTGTGACTTTATTTATTACCAGGTAGAATTAGAGGTTAAAGTTTGAGATACTTCTTTCTTTTTTCTTTTTTTTTCCTGTCTGAGATTTCTGCTTTCTTCTATGTAAAGCTTAAAGAGGTCTTTTGATTCTTCCTACATCTGCTATGAAAGCAGCAGCAAATGCCTGAGACAGAACTTTTGTTTGGCTTGTCCTTGCCCAGGAGATAGTGGTGTTTCTTTCCTGTTAGTTTTCTTCTTGGGCTTTTTCTAGGACAGTTGTTACTTTCAAATGTTTGATTTGCTGATCCCACACAGTGGTTTGCTACTGCATTTCAGAGTTATTTCATGTGCTACATTCTGATGTTGATGGATATAGTGACTTACCATGTCTGCAAGTTGATGATATGCTTTAATCCAGTGTTGAAAATCTTCTTCCGTGTTTCCATGTTGTTGCATTTTCACCGTTGCTAAATTTTAATAGTTGACTTTCCACTAAGACAATGTTTTGTTTGTGTTCATGGCTACACTGTTTATGGGGTTTGTAGCAACACTTATCTTTCCCTTAGTGACACTTCTTGTCCTCTGAAATTGCTGTGTTCACAATCATGTTATACTGGTGAATTTGTTTAATGAAACATCACTTGGTAGAGTTGTTAGTATTGCTTATGTTATTCTTTGTGGTTTAACATTAAGTGGAAAATAATGGAGAAAGGATTCCACCCTTCACATGCAAATGCCAGTGAACTACTTAAAGTTAACTCCTAGCTAAGAACTTAACTCCTTAAAGAAAAAAAAAGTGCTAGTATTAATAGTATGAAGGTCAGAAGATGTTAAGAGTCTATGAACTGCAGGCTTTTCTACCATGATTTTCTAGAATATAGTATTTGTTTCCTATTTCTAGAAATGGGAAGGAACTTCCCATCATACCTCATGCGTTCTTCTATGATGATGCTTATTTTGATGTTTGTTTTATGGGTTTAATATGAATTCCCAGGTTTGGTATGCTCCATCTGACACCTACTGACCTTTGTGTACTACAAAATAGCAAACTGAAAAATACTTTTCCTCCCAGACTGTGTAATCCTTTCATTGTCCTTTGTGGTTTCTCTTTGGGTGTATTTTGATCCTAGTTCCATGCATCTGTTGATGAAGGAGGCTTTTCCCCTTTGAACAGCTCTATTAGTTTTCTTAAAATACTGTCAAGGACCTTGTTATAGCTATGATAGATGTGCTTGTTGGTGTTCTCCGTAGTCCCTTTGCTTCTTGATACCTTTCATACTTATGGTACATGTCAGGCTGATGTTTAAATTGAAGTTTTGCACAGTGTACTCCAGCAAATATGATATTAGGGGTGGAACGGGGTCAGCCTGCCCATCTGTATTCTTACTTTACTTCAAGGATATTTTTGTTTCACTTACTTCCTTGTTAAAAATATCACAAATGGCTTTAATTTGTCTATAATGTATCTCCAATGGCCTTTCCTTTCATTATTTTTACTTGCTTGCTTCCTTAGTTCTCAACTTTTTCAGTATTTTAATGGTTTGGGGACTTTTTTCCTTCATTGTGTGTTTTTAACTGTCACTTGTATGGCCGGCTTTCATCAAATAAGCCCATGTGAATTGCATTGTATTTTTGTTTCAGAAAGCTTTCTTTATTTCAGTTCAAATTTATTAGAATTTGAGTTCTGTACTGCTGATTCCATGGCAGTGCAAAATACGAAAGGTGAACAGGAAGCCAGCTGACACAAAAGAAAATTGTGACTGCTGCTGACACATGCTGCTTGTTTTGCCTATGCATGTTGAACAGATGCAGATTTGAACAGATTTCAAATTAATGCAGGTGTAACTGACCGGTGTTCTTGTGCAATCTGGAAAACTTTGTTTCTTTATGTATTTTTTTTGTTGTCAGGCTACAGAGTGCTTGTAAGAAGTAGGTCAAACACCAGGCATAGTTCAGAAAGTCTCTTGCTGTTCTTGTTGACTTCAGCCCACGCTTCTGCCTAGCTCCTCTCATTTTCTTGACTGTTCCATCCCACTTCAGTGTTAGTCACCCCTCAGAAGAGGTAAGCCATTTTTTAGTGCTCCATCACGCATTGTACTTGCAGGAATAGCATTTGCTGCTTCAAGGCAATTGGTTTGGATCATGTGAGAGATGATTCTGGCCCTATGGTCGTTTTGTAGTAGCGGTCATGAGGAAAAATGTGAAAGGAGGCATATAAAAGAAAGATCTTTTTAACCATTGGTTGAGGGTTGTCTTGAGCTCAAGTTGGGTTTTGATATTTGAGTCCTTTTAATCCACTTACAATCTTGGTTGCTGCAACTTCCTGGGGCAGAGTTCTCTTACTGTGTGGGGAAAATTACTTCTGTGCTCTGAGAAAGAGGGGACCTCATGAGCTTTAGCCTCAATCATGTGCCTTCTGTTTGTCTTGTAGAACCGGCTCTGCAGGCTCAAGAATCTTACTCCATTTTCTTTGTGGAAGCCCTTCCATTTTTGTAGTATAATTCTATGCTGGTGGATGGTATTATTCAGAAAAAGCAAAGTTTGGAGGAATTTTTAATTTATTTAATTTTATTATTGTATCTGTGTTTCTGGTTTTAGGTAATATTTAAAGTAATGTATCAGTTCTTGTCCAAGCTGCTGTCTCTCCCACTGGTCCTTATCCTGTCTTCATTCTAAACTGTCTGGGAGTGACTGTAGAAACTACCAGACCTATATGAAAAGTGCAATATTTGATATTAGATGTTGTAACAGCACTCCATGAGCAGCTACATGCATACTGTAGTCATTGTTGCTGTCTAGTACCTTTGTGAAAAACTCAGTTCTGGTTACAGAAAATCTTTGGATGTTTGCTTGTTTTCTTCTAGAATAACTACTTGCTTTTAGCTTTCTAAATGTTTATACCTAGGTTGAATTTTTTTTTCAATCCTTGTGTTAGTCATGAAGCCCTAGTGGTATCTCAGCAAGGTGGCTTGGAATCTGCTGTGGTTCTAGTGTAATGGATTGATACATTTCTATAAGCAATGTATTTTTAACTTAGACTGACTTGATTCCTTAATTCTCTACGTTTTTAGTTTTTTAATGGTCTTGGGACTTTTTTCCTTCATTGTGTGTTTTTAGCTGTCTCTTGTATGGCCAGCTTTCATCAAATGAGACCATATGAATTTCATTTTCATTTCATTTTAGAAAGCTTTATTTGTTTCAGTTAAAATTTCTTACAATTTGAGTTTGCAGTGCTGATTCCTCTGAGTATTTCTTACCACTTAAGTTTGAATAGGTATTTTCTTAGGTTTACATCTCACTTGTTTTTACAGGATTCAGTTCATGGATTATAAGCGAACAACTAAGGCTTTTCTTTTTTGTCACACTGAAGTAATAAAGCTCTGAGACTGGTATCAATAAAATTCCTTCATTCTTTGTCCTTTTCCCCCTACCTGGCACCTTAGAATGTCCTGTGTGGGAAGAGACCCGCAGGGATCATTGAGTCCAACTCCAGCCCTAGCTATGTTTTATCCTTTTGCATCAAGCAAAGGGTTAGCACCTTTCTCTATCGACATGCTATTTTTACGAAACTGTGACCTCATTCCACATTTACACTGTGTGTTTTACAAGACAAAGTATTCAGCCCTGTGCTCAGTTATACACTAATCTTTCCCTCCTTATTTTTCCTCAGTTCCCCCACCTTCACTTTATGAACGATACTTAGAGGGGTAGAAGTCAAGGGATATAGCTCATTACATTCATGAGGCTGATGCTTAGGAGGCCACGGTGCAGTTTTTCTTCCATTTTAACATTTTTTTTTCAGTGCTTCTACCCATACTTACCAAACACATGACATGCTGTGGATAAATACATACGTGAAAACAAAAACAACAGCAATCACAAAAAATTACCTAATCATCTCTGAATTTCCTCTGAAGGGTTTGTTTCCTCTCTGTTTCACCAGCTGCCATACTGAATTTAGTCAAAGTGGAATGAAATACATGATTGGGTTAGTACCAAAACAGCAACTATTATATCCTGGTAAATACTGTGACTTTTAATGGCTGTGTTAACTTAATAGGCTATCCAAACTGCTTTAAATCAGTCTCATAATCTTATCTGTTCATTACTTGGTACTGAACTTTCCTTCTTTTTGTACTGTTGTGTTTAGAAGTCTACCATTTTAAATCAACCTTTGTTGCTTCAGGTTGCTGTAGCATTTTGTAGCACTTTACACACAACACATTGTTGCAGCTGCCTCCTTAGTTGATTCCTTGTATGTGCCTGCTGACCAAAGGATCGCTGCAGTAGTGTTTGCTTATGTTGATGAAGTTTCATTTATTTTGTGATGGAATTAGATCTTTAAATACCATTCATGTTTTTGGAAACATCCTAGTGGACTCTTAGTAATTCATGCATAGAGAAAACCTTTATCTTTAAATCTGAATGAAATCTAGAACTTGCTTTTATAATCTGAGGTGGTAGATTTTTGGAAATACCTGTTTTGCATTTGGAGGCCTACCTACCACTCTTGTCTTGTAAAGGTTTAGATGCACTTGGGTGCACACATATCAATATATGATATTCAGAGTAATGATATTAAAAAATAAAAAAATATATATATTTGTGGAGATTAACATAGCACCTCCTTAAGGAAAGAAATACCTGTTTGAACTGTAGGATTATGTTGGATTTTAAGTAAATGAACTATAGTTTCTTAACTTCTGATTTAAGAAGCTTGTTTATTACAGTAATCTGAAAGGGACAGATTGGGTTCCTTCTGATCAGAGGTTGTGGTGCTTCTTCATCGACCTACTGACTTTACTCTCTCCTAGAATTTGTATTCTGGTATTTTATGTGGTTTAGAGTTTGTTCTACTTTGGAAGTACATAGACAATAATAGTCTTCAGTAACTAAGTAAGCCAGTATTGTTCTGGTCTTACTGAGCTTTGTATCATGATGTCAATTCACTTAGAGTAATACAACCCTGTAATGTACCTGCCCTGCTTTAACTTTAAAATTGGGTTTCATCAGTAAAATTGCTCCAGCACAAAGATTCTTGGAAAGCTTACGTAAATGTGAATACTGCTTATACTGTTCAATGGCTTACAAATACTTGATTTCTTTAGCTGTTCTGTTTATAGTTGAAAGCCTTTCCTAACTATGCAGACTAGATTTTCTTTTTTTTTTTTTTTTTTTTTTTTGAATTAGCTGAAAATGACATAGGGCAAGATTTTCACTTATGAGTGAAATTGTTATTTATTTGAGTGCATTTAATCATGTTTGTTTTGTACCTGAAGACGTTTGAAGTGCTCATGAAGTGTAGATAGAATGATGGAAATAATCAATCTCCTGACCGGAACCTTCTAAACTAACTCGACTACCTGCAATATGGCATTGTAATCTGTTTTTACATGATCTCACTCATCCTGGCCTTTAAAATTTTCAGTATTCTGTGATAGGTACTCAGGAAATCTTATGTTACTAACTTTTATTGACTTTTGATTGCCTACTTTGAATTGATTATTTAAGAACCACTTTAACAGGTTTTTTTTGGTCATTTCTTATGTAAAAAGAAAATGTTTTGAATATTTATAAATACAGTTGTGAATATGGAAGTACAAATGAGCCTGTACAAACCTACTGAAACAAAGACTCATTCCTAATACAGATTTATATAAAACTAAGATATGCTTTTATTACCTGTGGAATAATAACCATGAAATAAATACATGTCCAAACTAGTAATGAAGTGACTGAAGCCAAGCCCTGACTTGGATTGCTCATCCTTGACCAGTCTGATTGCTCTTATTCTTAAGCTTTTTGTAGCTCACTGCATCAATAAATATTTTTTGATTTAGTTGTGAACTGAAAATCTTCCTTTGTCACTTTAAGTATTAAGAACCTTCCTTTAAAAAAGAAAACAAAAAACAACCAAACAAAAGAAACCACACTTTGAAATCAGGGGAGCTTTCTGGCTTAAAGTTGAATATATGTTTTATAGCTAGCAGAGTGGGAAAGCCGTCTCTCCCTTCCAATAGGACACACATATCAGAATGTGACTACAGAGTTCTGTCAACTGCAGTCGTGTACCATACCCATAATGTGAGCAAATGTACCTGAAGATTGGGAAACACTAAAGCATTTAAAAAAAAAAAAAAAAAAAAAAAAAAAAAACGAGAGAGAGAGGTTTGAACTGTTGTATCTGAGGATGTTATGTAGGGAGAATGAGCTTCCCAGTTGTCTAGGGAATGAACTTGGAGTTTTTGTATCTTTGCAGGAGGACATTAGCTGCAGCTTTTTAATTGCAGGAGGAATGTTGAGGGAATGGGGCAGGAGCTGTTGTCTGAAATCAGAAGAAAAAGCTGGTTTTGTAGGAAGGAAAGGAGCTCCATCCCTCTTCAAATAATAATTTTTTAATCTTAATGATGCTTACTAAGGAGCCTTTAGAAACTGCATCGTGGGTATGTTAAGCTACATAAAATGGAAAGACATTAAGAAACTTACTATGTGTTTTTTTTTTTTTTTTTTTTTTTTTAACACATCAATGGTTGGTGTCTTTTGGCATTTTCTTTTGATATTGAGAGCTCCAGTAACAGCTATAACTGCCATCTCAGTTTTTACATATGCATTAGGATTGTTGGCCTGAACGTGTTCCTCCGTGAACAAGAAGCTCACTTAAATGAAGCTTCAATGTGCTGTCCTAGGCTCACATGTAACTTTTTTGTTTTATTTTTTCCCTCATCAATATCGCAATAATACATAGGCCTATCAATTCTTCTCTTTGGCACTTATATTACAACATCCTCCTGAAACTTCACTGCTCAGGCACTTTTGTAAGCTAGCAGAATCACAGGAATTTCTTAGAATTGCAGGATGGAAGGGACCTCTGGACAGAAGTCCATGCTCAAAGCAGGGTCAACTAAGGCAAATTGTGTAGGGCCTTGTCTGGCTGGGTTTTGAATATTTCTAAGGATGGAAGATCCCCGGTGAAGTTTTTACTCAGGTGTAAGTGGAATGTGCTGTTGTCAATCATCCTGCCACTGAGAGGAGTCTGCCTCTATTGTCTCTACTCCTGACCTCTCCCCCGTTCTGTTGCACCAAAAATAAGCATACAGGTTGATAAGATCTCTTCCTACCTTCTCTTCTTGGGACCATAAGCAGTCTCTCATATCTCTTCAGACTTTCATTGTATGTCAGATATTCCAACCCCTTAATCATTTGCATGGTTAAGTCTTTATTCTCCTTGGGCAGGCAATAGTGCTCCCTTTTCCAAAACATGAGAGGCAGAGTCGGAAAAGGCTTTTAATTATAGCAACCCCTTTCCTCTTGTCACAGTAGGAGCTACAACATCTACTTAAATGATCCAGTCAATATTGCTGTGGCTGACCCAGCAAAGGACAATTTGCACCACATGCAGCTGGGGAAGGAAACAAACCTCTGCGAGCTGCAGCAGTGGGTGTTTACTTTTCATCTGTTGTGCCTGCTTGCTAATAGATAGCTATTGCTCAGACGCACAAACCTCTGTCTGCCAGTTCTGCAGATCATGGTTGTGGTTCTAGGAAGGCTTTATTTCTTGGATTTCAGAAATAAGACATGATATTTTATGTATGACATCTACATCTGATATTCTGCTAAAAATATATGAAAATTATATGAATGGCTTTATATTGAGTTAATGAAACTTTGTGGCTTTTAACGTGTATTTTAAACACTACCTTTTCAACTACTTAGCATGAACTGAAATTAGACTTGAAGAGCTATTAGTATAGTCTTCAAAGTTACAGATGCTTGATATCAGTACAAAAAAAATATTCAGTACAGAGCCAAAGCTCTTTAAGTTATGAATTGAGTTTGTAGAAAATAGGCTTGACTTTATATAAAGTCTAATCTTTATAGATGAAACATTCAATAGCAGTGTAAGTGCAGATAAATATATGTAATATAGAAATGGTAACGTGTTACACAGTCATCACTCCTTAATGATATTTTAATCATTCTTGTTTTGTACAAATAATTCTGTTCAGAATAACTTACATGTAATAATAGTCACATTGTAACTGGAGCTGTGTGTAGGTACAATCACTGAGCACGAGTCAGTCACTGACAGTTTATACAGTATTTGACATTTTAAAGGTAGTGCTCCTTGAATAGGAGTTGATCCTGTCTTTAAAACAAACTGGTCTTCAACAGGTGTGGCTTCAGTTAGTAGTTGCAGCTATTTCATAAAACCCACAGGCAGGTTATTCCCGGTTCTCTCTGTTATGATGGTTTCCCTTATTATTTACAAGTTTAAGAGATTCATAAAAAAAGGAAAAATAATTATAATTAAAACAGACGGTCTTTTATAAATATTATAAAAGGTGCTTTATGTTTTGTAAAATACTTATATTTTGTGAAAAGAGATTAATTTCTATTTAACAACAATTTTGGATCTACTTGTTTTGTTGCGTGTCCTGGCTCAGTTAAAAATTAGTTCTCAAGTCTGTAATCATTCTTCTCACTTCAAAGTCGCTTACTCAGAAAGCTATCACATTTTTCAGTAAGCTAGCAGCTCAGCACAGTGCAAATGCATGTAAAACATATTAAGAGCCTTTGGTGTAACTCTAAGCAACAATCAAAAGGGAGAATGTAAAAGGGGGAAGCTGAAGTTTCAACTAAAGGGGCTAAACTGTGTGTGCTGACACCTTTTAGGCTGTCAAGGATGATACTTTTCCAATTGAGTTTGTTCTTAAAAATACCAGTACAAAAAAGGTAAGCTAATAACTTAGCTGAAGTTTAATGATTAAGAAGTGATACTGCTGAAAGGTAGCTTTACATTTAAAAAAAAAAAAAATCAGACAGTATGAGTGGAAGACCCTGAGTACAACCAGCTATCTCCTCTCAGTGAAGCAATGTCTGCCTAGAATTACAGAGACATTAAAATGTGTGTTTTTCTTTCTTTTTACTTTTTTTTTTACTTGTGAGGTGTCTGAGAGAATTACCACCATCTGTTAATACCAGAGTCTAAGCCTTCATGTGGGTTTCAAAATGCTTTAAGTGTTGATTTTTATTATTTTTTTATAAGAAATCAATCTCTGAGAACTAAACTTAGAGCAGGTATTAAATTTCAGTGTAAAAAGCAAATACCTTTTTAAATAAAGCTCTTCATAATCAAATTTAAGCTCTTGAATTGTTTGTCACAGCTTTGGTTTGTGGCCCTAGCCTGTCATCTGAGGTTACAATGGCTGCAAGTACTCAATTACAATTGAGCTCTGTTCCTGCACTAATTATGACATAACTGGCTTTTCAACTTACTTTAGCTCAACTGAGCTCTGGTTTAGCTTACTAACTCCCCTCCTCAAAAGAGAGTGGCATGTACAAAATATTTTCTTCTAGCTGAGATCAATTCTGAATGTGTTTTTTGCTAAAAACTGATATTATCCAGATGTACAGAAGAAAGCCATAAGAAGCTTGAAGTGTTGATATAACATAATCCTCTCTGGAGGTCAGAGGAATCTGCAGAGCACCTTGTTTAAATTATCTTAAACGCCTCTCTCTTATGTGCTCCTCATGAAGTTGCAGTAGGTTTTAGGGCTTCCTCAGTAAGGAAGCTGGTTAGGTAACCTGAACTCAACTGGTACCAGCCTGCCAAGAGAGGTTTTCTTAACTCCATCTGTAGTTATGTCTTTCTAAATTATTGTCTTAAAGGATTGTGTTTTGCCCCCACACACCCTTCCCCTGAATAGGTAGTAGGGCTTTTGGGGGCTGTGTGGCATTTCTGGGGAGGGAAGGTAGTTTCTTTTTTGTTTAAGCAGTATATCTGAACTGGCTATGTATGCTTTTGCTGCAGAAGTATAAAAGCTTAGCTTCTAAATTTCCTTTCTTATGTAGTGTTTCCTAGAGTATAAGCTGTTGAGATGACCGTATAGTTCATAGCAAAAGCAGAATGCAGTACAAGCTGCACTTGACGGTGCAGCCAACGTGAATTTTGCTTTAAAATTCTTTTAAGATGTCCTGAAGATTTCCTGGGAGATAGGAAGGTGATGTTTGTGGTTTAATAGCATGTCTGAAGAAAGTCATCTTGGCATTTCTATTTATTTAGAAAATTGAAATCCACCTAAATAGCTTGCCCTTCTGTAGCAGAATGAGATCTTTAAAAAGCTATAATGAAAGGATACTGAAACGTTATTAAAAATTTATACAGGCAAGAGTTATTGATGAAAGCAGCATTTACTAGTAATTGTTAATACATTTTGGTACTGCTATACTGTAAGTAGTTTCTAGATTCTTAATCTGTGTTAAGCTGGTAATATTTTTAATTATTTTTTATTTTGTTTTCATACTTCAGGTGAGTTAGGGGTAACCACTCTAGATCAATGGGCTTGTACTGTTACTGAAAATGAAGGGGCCTAAAATCTTTTGTTATAAACATCAAAATAAGCTCTAGAGAAAACATACTTCAAGTTATGTCAACGATCTTGAAGAGAAGAGTGTAACAGAAAAAATTATTTTATGATGCTTTGTGGGGATGGGGTCTGAGGGAATGCTCAGGGTTTGAAGGCATTGGGGCTGGGGGTCTTGAAGTGATACAGTTCTGGTCTCAGAGATACTGTGTTTGTTTAAATGATGGAAACATTTTGAAATGCAACTGTTAAGGAGGTACAGAAACCATGCAAATTAAATATTTTCATGTATAATTGTAAACAGAATAGCAGTTTTACACAGATTGATCGATGTATGATACTTGTCATTTCTGTTTTTCAAAAAAAAGAAAACATCTGTTTTGTAGCTCATGAAGTCTGTCTTGATTGGGTTGACATTTGCAGTGGTGACGTATAATTAGAAAAAAAAAATGTGATCGATCCTTTCAGGTGATGAGCAGGGTTTAGTTATGCGTACCAACTTTCCTAGACACATTGTCACTTCTGATATAACAGTGGATTGTGACTTGCTTTAAGAAATGGCAGTGACGTGTAGCTCTTCAACAACTCCACTGCCTCCTTTGGAAGGTCTCCTTTGACAGAGAGTAATTGGCTTGTTCTCTCATGCAGATTCCTGACATCTCTCTTCATCCAGATGAAGCTATTTGGAATCTTCTTGGAGGAGAGTGTTACCAATAAACAGCTTGAATGAGACTTGTTGTGTCAATAATTCCACATTTGACTTCAGTGTGATGTGGATGGAAGTTCTTAAGGTTCATGCCCTGTATGTAGGGCATGACACGGTGTGCTAGTTAATACAAAATAATGCCTAGATATATGAACAAAAGGCTGTGTGTCAAATCTGCTGAAAATGCTTACCTAGCTTTCACACAGAAAGCTCAAAACTTGTCTTGTAGGATTTGCATCATCTCATAGCTACACTGTGCTTTTTGAGTCATTGGCTGAACAGAAAGGAAGACTGTAAATGTTGTCATGGAGAGCTCAGTGTGGTTGGGATGTTTTACCCTGGCTTGGAATACTGTAATTAAGAGTACGTTAAAGAGGTAATTAAATGTGTTCTTTTTCTAGTCTATCAGACAGCTACTGCTATTTAAAACTCACTTGTTTAGGATAAAACTGTAATTTATTTGTTATGAAGGTTGAATGGTAAGTTAGAATTTAAATGGAACAAGCAAATGAACAGAAACATCATAAGTTTACATTGGTGCATTTTGAACAGATACAGAACCTACCTATTTTTTTGTTAAGCATCATAGTGTCACAGCACAGTTATTCTGGGATTTTTTTCCTTAATGTTTGAACTTCTTGCTGCTTATAATTATCTCATAGTATTACTGGTTTTACTGCCAGAGACCAATGTGCGTGTGTTCTGCCTGGAAACATTTTAATGCTTTTATCTGTGTTTAGTACTTATGGTATAAGATTTTCTTTTTATTTGTGTAGGTGAGATTAACGTTGTTTCATTTGGTGTGCTTTTATAATTCTGGAACCCTTCTCTTTTATTCTTGCATGGAGCTAGTTAAGGCTTTCACAGATGTCTGGCGGATTTAATTGCAAACTGCCACTGAACTGCACATGCATTGTGTGGTTGGATCATCTTTTTATGTTTAACAATTCATGGCAAAAAAAAAAAAGAAATTGGATTGTCTAGTGAGTATCAGTAAATTTTAAATGTAAATATAAGCATTTGGAGGCATTCTGCAGTATAAAATAGTGTTAATGTAAATGGTGTTATCCAGCTTTGAATCACAGGATTCTGAAGCCTTAAACTATAAAGGTTGGTTAAAACCCCCCAAAAATGCCTTGGATCAGTTACAGAATGTTAAATCATGACTCAGAACAATTTAGAATGAAAGGCTTCGTATTAGTGGTAGTCAAAACTGAGAAAGCATGCATTCAAATGCAGGCTCTGGGGGAGGGTGTGATGGTTCCAGCAGAACTGTGCAGAAAGAAAAACCTGATACCTTCCAAGCACTATGCTTTTGTTTGTTTTGTTCACAAATACATAAAGATTCCTGTTACTTTCATTTCAAAAATATGAAAGGTTACTTGTTGAAAAATATGGCTTTATTGGGCTTGTACAATCCTTTTGCCCTCAATAGGAAGTGACTCTTCTGTTAGCTCATTATTTCCAGGTGAATAAACTGTGTTCCTCTGAGATGTAGGGGCTACACAGAGCTGAGTAGAGTAAGGAGTAATTTTTAAAGTTATATGTCTGCTCTAAGTGAACAGACACAGCTGAATAAAATGAGATCAGTTTTGGGAGGTACTGATAGTTGTTTTAAATATTTATTAGCCAAACAATGATTTCTGTCATTGTTCCATTGGTTGGATTTCACTGTCTTCAGAATGGAAACTTGAATTGATGTACTTGAAGATTCACTTTTTTAATACTTTACCATTTTTACTAATTAAATACAATTGCATTATTAAAGTTTTCTTTAGATCTGCAATAACAAAGATGACTGTAATCCTTGTCATAAGTGATGTCAAACGGTGGGGTTATGGCTTTACTTTCAAAGGAAGGAAAAATTGAATTGTCATGTTGAACAAGTATTGAAGATGCATTTTAGTGACTGCATTTGTGGAAAACTGTGTAAGTATTGCTAGCAAAGACAACTGAAGCCAGGTATCTGATGCAACTTCTCAGACTTCTTTTAGGTACATTCGATTAGATTTTTTTCCCCTTCATTTTCTGTAGCTTTGCTGTGTGACTTTCCATTAGTTTACAGTTTGTAATTGATTTTTTTTTTCTAAATTCTTATTTTAAATCATTATTCAAAGTAAGTATTGTTACTTCTTTGAATGAATGTGGGGCTAACATAGTCTTTTATCCTGAGTAATCGGATTGCATTTTCCTGTACTTAATTTTTTATGAACATCAGAGATGTGCCTATTCTTACAGGATTTGGGGCTAATTAGTGTTTTTGCACATTTCAAAAAGGAAAAAAGTGCATGTATTTCTAGCTTTGAATTCCTTAAATACTTTTAAATAACATGCACAATATTTTAAGTGTGAATTATTGTTTTTCAACTGGAGTATTTTAGCAAACTGACTTTCCATAAAAGTCTTTGATGTGCTTACATTAATTTTATTAAACTACTTTTCATAAAGAAGAATAGATGATCAGTCTCAGAATTGAGTGTTTGGTTCTGTGTTTTGCAAGACTTGGGGGGAAAAAAGTAATTTTCTTTGGTGATACAAATAATGACAAACTGGGGAAAAAAAAAGTCAAAATCTCACTTGACTGGAAGTTATTTTTTAAACTTAGAATACCAATTTGTTTAAATTGCTTTGTTCTAACTTGAAGTTAAAACACATTGGTTAGTTGCACACTAGGATGCTAAGAGGGTGTTAGGAAGTCTCAGCTCTGGGTATAGCCTGTGAAAGTTTTATTTCCAGATCGCTTTGTGATAGACAAATCTATCAAGGGCTAGAATTAGATTGCTAAAATTGTTTTCACTTGTGACAGAATACTGGGTTTTAGGAGCATCAATAAAAGTTAAAAGTTAATTCATTTTGCCTTGTCGTGGTAGATTAAATTTCTACCACTCTTCATAAGTTTTTATGATTTGTGAACATCAAAAAATGTATTTCTGTGGATGCCCTCCTACTGTTGAAGTAAAAAATGTGAGTTTTAAGAGAATAGGAGAAACTATACAAACAAGTTCTAATGAAATAATCTGTCATTCTGAAGTTTGATTGCTATTGTACATTTTGCTTAAAAGAACATTTTCAGTGTACTTTTTTAAACCGTGTCTATATATAGCTTCTATATAATGTTTTTTTTTATTTCTAAATTGTTGCAAATCAAGTAAGTATATTTAATAATACAGTAACATATAAGCAAACACAACTGTTTTTCATTTTTAAGTGAAAACACTTTTTTTTTCCAGAAGTTTTAGTTGCCTTTTCTCTACCTTATAATGTTTATTGGATTTCCTCTTCACACACACAGTTGTGAAATCTGTTACATTAGATAAGCCATTGTCTTCCATTAAGTTAATAGTGGAGCAAATAATTAAGTTTGTACAGTGGTGGAGATAGTTCATGTACCATGGGTAACTTGAGTTCTTCAGCAGTTAAGTTGTATTGAGGAGGAAAGGTTTAGGAAACAGTCCCCTTGAAAAGGGAGAGTTGCATAACTCTGTAAAATCTCTTCCAGATTTCTTGGTAATCAATATAAAAGATGGAATTTAAACCCCTTGAAGTATTTCCTTAGCAAAATGAAGCGATACTAGCAGGTAAATTGTACTGTTAATATGTATCTTGCCCACTCAGATTACAAACTGAATTTCAGATTGGTCTTAAATGTTCAAGTATGGTACTAAACTCTTAAAGTTATTAACAGGTTAAAATATATCAATACCAAAAGAGTTATGAAAGCTCCTCCATTACTCTGCATCAATATTTTTGGAAAGGATAGATGGAAGGGGAAAATAACCCATCAACGTTCAGTAATTTCTCAGTTTCAGGATTTAGAAATCCATATTACAAAATTACATGGTGTACTTCTCTTTTCTGTCCAAGTTAAATGTTTTTGCTGTAATAAAGTATGCTTGTATTACACAAAGGTTTGATTACAAGCGTGATTCTATTTATGTAGTGAAAATATCAGTTTGATATTATATTCTTGACCTATTTTGAAATGTAGAGGTTCCAGTCCTAAGCTCATCAGATTTCTGCTTAGATCTTTGATTTGTGGTTGGTAGAGGAGAAAGAGAAGTGCCCTTTTGACCTTTTGACTTTGTGATTAAAAAGTTTTTTTTTTTTTTTTTTTTTTACTAGCTTTTTAAATTTGATAATAGCTATATAGTTTGGTAGTCAGTAATTCCTGAGCTGATGTGAGATTCTTTCATTAGTTTTTTTTTGACTTGACAGCAAGGGTTTGTACTGTTATTAAATCAACAGGGTTGAGTACTGTTGATGCATCTATTATAATTACTATTAAGAGGCATGTTGGAATGGGCTGTACATAACGCTGTCCTTAAGAATGAAAATTTGAGACTGCATGTCAGACCTTGAACAAAAAAGGGAAGAACATTTAGAAGTTCAGTTGTTGGGATCAGGTTTTGGTGAAAGAGGATCTGCTAGATAAATTTTGAGTATGTGATGTCATTCCAAATTTAAATTCTAATATCGCTATGAAAGGTATCCTACAAAACTTCAGTCCTTTCTAGTGAGACATCAAGAAATCCTTTTTTTTTAATTTAAAAAAAAAGGGGGTGGGGGGGGGAAGGCTAGGGTTTAGAAGTGTGAAGCTGGAAGATACAATTACTTTTTTTTCCTCTTGCTAGAATCTTGCTTTCTACAACTTGGGGGAAAAAACTGGTAAACCTAAGTATCTTTTTCACATCTTACTTTTTTTGTAATACACTGTCATTTTTCCTAAAACACAGGCAGAATGCCTGTGCCTGATATAACCAGCCATCTGTTGTAGGAGTTGTCCTCAAGATATCACTGCTTTGTGTGTGTGGAATTCTGGTTTCCTGATTTTCCTCTTACCGGCTCTGCTTTAGTAACGTTGGCTTTTCACAGATTCCAGTATTAGTGTGATTTCTAAAACCTTTTTTAGTATGCTTTTATAAGCTACCTAAACCCATACTAACATCCCTTGGGTTATGATTCCTCCCCTTCTTCCCCAAAACTCTTTCATATGCATTTAAAGAAAAGTTAATGGTCAGGCTTCACCATAATCCTAGCAGGAAATTTAGCTGCTAAAAGGGACTTTGGTGAAGCTGATCTTGTGTTCCCTTCAGGTCACACCAGATAATTGAAGTATCAGTATGCAGTTACCAAAAGCTGCTCTACACCGATTGCAGTGACAGCACACTACCGTGGACATGCTTTGCACAGCTGCTAATCAGAGCCTTGTTGCTTTAGACTGATTCTTAGCTGTGAACATCCTTGTAGCTAGTCTTGGTTCACTACCGAGAGCTCAGCTTGGGTCAGTCAGACATGGTAGCCCATGTATGAGTGGCCACTCATAGCAGCCATCATTTCTGGTCCCTCTGAGCCCAGATAAACTTCAGCCTTACATGTCCTCACAACCACATGCCTTCAGAAAGTTGCTGGCTCAGTTCTGCTGACAGCACTTCTTATACAAAGCAATGGTAGGGCCATCAGACCATCCGAATTAGTAAGCCCTTCCATCCAAGTTGCTTATTTATTTGCTGATTTGGAACGGTCATTTGTGTAGCCAGAGCAATGTGGGCCTGTCAGTGCTACAGAGAAGATTGCTGCCAGCATAGGGCAGCTTTGGTAAGGAGAGGGTGCCAGGCATTTGTCCAGTGGTCAGGGTTATGATGTGCAGGTGAATGAAAACATGACTCTGTTGCTTTACTTCTGTAAGAAGGAATCGGTCTGTCATGGAATGGATCAGCCTTTATAAGAAGCACATAAATATTGGACTGCATATCAGAAGTTTCCTTTATGGAGGTAATAAACACTGGCAAATGAGAAATGTGCACTGCATTTGCTTAGGTGTTATAAATAGTAGCTATAATCTGTCCTTCATGTGAGGATTCATGAGGATCTATTTACCCTGAGATCAGTTTTGCATTGAGGTCTAAATTGCAATATGCTAGGCAATTAGCTCAGGACCTTAGTTGGTGTTTTCTGCTGTATTTCTTCTAATTCCTTGGTGACTGGATGTAGTCTGATGTAGTCTTGAAGTGTGTATATAGGGGAGAAGGCTGAGATGAAGAGCTTGTGACCCTGTTTGTGACTGTATGGGGAAGCTTAGGTTCCACTGTTATTTCAGTCAGTTAAGCCTGTTAGCTAGGATTTGCAAATCCGTTGTGTTGTTGCAAGACTTGCTTAGTCAGAGGATGGAGTGGGGTATCTGTTAGGTGAACCTCATATTCCTTGTGAGATTAATTTTCTATGCTAGTATCTTTCTTTCCTAAACCTGTTTTTGATTTTGTCAGGGCTATGGATTCTATTAAGTGAACTGGATTCAGCTTCCTCCTGGATGATCATCACCAAATTATGATGCTTCTCAGGCTGTGAGCTCCATTAAGGTCTTAGGCAGAGGCATTCCTCTCTATACTGGATCCAGAGAAATTATCTTCTTACCATGACAAGCCAAGGTGTTGAAGTTGCAGATTGTTTTTAAAGGTGCAGAAATATTTGCCTAGAAGATATCAGAGTTGTATTCTGGTGTGTCAGGACTTCTTACAAACCTGTCAAGGTAGATTCGGCTCAAGCTGTAATATCCATGTCTTTTTTTGGAGAAATCTCCTTACTGGACATAAAAAGGCTATAACCTGGAGCTTCTCTCTTTTCTATAGAACAATGCGGAATCACAGCATGTGCAGGTACAACACTTTTCTGTCAGAGCAGTTTTGCCATAACTTTCTGCACTGATTCTGAAAGCTAGTTCCAGTAGCTCATGATTTCACAAGGTACTATACCAGGATTGTAATTTATTTTGGAATCAACCCAATATGTTTGTGCCTTAGAGATTTAAATTAAATGTGTGTGTGTGTGTGTGTGTGTGTGTATATGCTATGCTTCTAAATATGGGATTACAGTTAGCTTCTAGGTATCAAATTTAGGAATTTTCTTTCCTTCTATGAAAAACTCCAGCATCACGAGATCCAAGATGTTCTACTGAGATGATTGGTAAAAACTGAGTCATCTTAGTCCTTTGACTAATGACATGTTGTTGCTAGCCCAATGGTGGGAGAGTGCTGGAAAAGTCAGATTTCTATGAATCTTTATATTTAGCTTCTGTAGACCTAATTATAACTTTAGAACATGATTTTGTCATTCCTCAGATGACCTCTTTCACTATAAGAGGAGTGCCCACATTAGCAATCCGTGCTAGTACCAGGTGTTCTGCAGAGCAGCACAGGTGGTGCAGGAAACCCAGTTTAGGGGAAGTTACTCCAGACTAGGCTGTCTGACCCTTTGGACTGCATGTTTGTTTGCAACTGAAGTGCACTTCGATATTTTTGAAGATCTGCCTTCCCCTGAGTTGATGGCTGTGTGTACTCCTGGAGTGCATCTTTCATTTTACTCACCCAGAATATATATAACTTGAGCACTCCAAGATCGTGTTGTGATGCAAACTGAAGCAATTGAAGTTCAGAATGGAGAAATCCGGAAGATTTGTCTGAGAAGCACAAATCTGATCTAATGAACTACAATACTAATGTAGACACTAAATTTTCCTTTCTCATCTATTTTTATAGATTTTCAATTTAGGTGCATTAATTACCAATTCTCATTTCTCACCCGATGAGAAAATGTAATGATTATCATTTTAATTAGTTGTTGTTCTGATTTTTTTTTTTCATTAATCTGTGTTTCCATTATGAAATTCCCTGCAAAATGCTGAACTATTTACTTATGTGAAGTTTTGCATTTGACTAATCTAAGTATTCCAGCTTTGGTTGGGAAAATGCAAAGTTTACGCTGTCCTCTTCTGCAGGGGTCTTAATCACATTTAATCATTGGTATTTAAACTAAGAGTGAAAACCTGAACATTGTGTTTAATCACCCTAGTCATTCATTTCAGCCTTCATTCCACTGTTTAAAAGTAATCCAATTTTCAGAACTTTCAGTCTTGACACCTTATTTATGGCCAGAATGAGAAAACATAGAAACAGTGCATATTTAAATGAGTCTGATAGCCTAAAGAATTTGGTGATTTTGATCCCCCACAACTTAATTCCATTATGACTTGATTTTTCAGCTGTAATATATTTTTGAGTAGATGCTGTATATTTTTTGTAGTTTTCCTTTAATATGTAACTTCCTGCGCATGGCCTTCTGCATTCTTCCTCAGTTAACTGTTAATGGAGTTAAATGACTGTCTAAAGTATGATTTTGCTTTTTTTTTTTTTTTTTGTACACATTTAAAGCTGTCTGTTACAGCCCACTGCAAGAAAATAAATGGTGGGAAATTGGTGCTGCCTTGACCAAATGGAATTTGTGTGTGCTCTGAGAAAGCAAGTAGTCTGAGTCTGTATCAGAACTGCTAATTCCTGCTTTTCCTTGTGCTTTTTACACTGAAGATCTTATTTTATTATTTTGGGACTGTAAGCACCTCCTTTCACAGAGGATTTTGATTTTTTTTCACTAAAATATGTTGATTTAGATCATGCCGCTTATTCTGAGTCACACCAAATATCTAGACCAGTGTTCTGTTTTTTTTTTTTTTTTTTTGTGAATGTTTAGGGAAGAGTTTAAGAGCAGGGTAATCAAATAACCTAGCTTTTTTCTGCATGCTGTTTTAGCCACTAGCAAAGCATGGCTCTGAGACCTCTTAGCCAGAGGTGCCACCTTTGTACTGAGCATCCGTCAGTGAATTTCTTCCCTGACACCCTACTCCAATGCAATTTTCTGCTGCTTTTGAACATATGTAAAATGTTTTAGCATATATTCTTGTGGTAAGGAATTAAACTTGATTATGTGGTATTTATTTTTCAAGTGTGAGAAGGTAGGCTTAAAGTAATACCCCTTAGCTGTTATATATTCAAATGGATGTTGACTTTTGTCTGTAACACCCAAAATTTTATAGGCCTCTTGTATTTTTGTTTAGATACCTTTTTCCAGCTGAGGAATTCTAGTTTACTTGTATATATGTATTTTTTGTTGTTGTAAACTACTCCACATCTAAACAGAAAAAAGTAAAAGTGATGAATTGAAAAATATTTTAAAGCCCCATATGAGCTCCTAACTGGAGTGAAAAGTGTTTTCTGGAATTCTACCTTTCAGTCTTAACTACTGTTTTTTTTTATTTTATTTTATTTTTTTTTTTTATTTCTTGTTAATTAGCTTGCTTGAACAGATTGAAGTTGCAATCCCTTAGTTTTTAAATCCTATAATTTTGAAAACATACCGGTGTGTTTTTTTTTTTTAATTGTGGTTTTGTCATGTATTGGCCTTTTTGCCCTCCATGCTGGCTGGATCTTTCTGTCACAAGTAATTGAAATAAAGATGCAGAGGTGAAACTGTTTTACTAGAGTTAAATTTTATGGCTCTTCACTTTTTCTTTTCAAATAGGATACTGGGGAATATGTGAAGGCCTGTAATAAAATGTAAAGGGAAGATTCACACAATCCTGATCTGGATTCAATTTGCTGCTTACAGGTAGCTGAGGTTGTTGGTACAGAGACATCCACAGAAGGTAGTGGTGATATTACCTTGATTCGTGACTGGATTCAGCTACCTGTAAATTTGATGCTATGAAATTGTTTATCAGATGATACACTGAACTTCCGTAGTTTATCAAAAGCTTTCATTTAAGTGAATGTGTTTTTTGGTGCTTATATACCTGTCATTATTAGAAAGTATGAGGAAATTCTGTTTCATGCTTTATATAGAGCATGAGGACCTAGATAAGTGCATTTAATTAGTGCCTTACAATGTGCTTATTTTTTATTTATAAAGCATTAGAATTAAATGTCAGGCACTTGGGAGTACAGAGGTAGCAGTGTGTTGTTTCTGGCCTTTTAAACAACATCTCAGGGTGCTGCCTTTTTTTTCATATTTCCATAGCTCCTGACAGGAGGACTGAAAAAGAGGTTGCTTGGCTTTTTTTTTTTTGTTTGTTTGGTTGTTTTTTGTTTTTCATGGCAGGTCCCTCAATTTACTCTGATTTGCAAGGTAAATTGCACTGATGAAGCAGAGAGATGGCTTCACTTGTCCAAGTGTAACGAGTTGCCTTATTTTAGTAGTCCATGCTGGAATATAGACAAAATTGTGGCCATTTTTCAGTACCTTAAATTTAGTTATGTATAGATCTGGTCAAATTATTGTGCAATTCTTCTTGAGTTTAATTTTTGTAATTTGGGGTGCTGTTTTCAATCTTTTTGCTTCAGTCATTTATAGTATCTTAACTTGCTTCTGTGATTTGGTGTCAAAATTCAGGGTGTTACTTCATACCTTTGAGACTACTGTGAAGCAGTGTGTTAACATATGTATTACTTGGTCAATATTCACAAGAATATGGCCAAAGGCATTATGAAGATCTGTTTAGACGGCACATACTCTGTGAAAGAATGACAGAATAGCACAGTTTTCTATATTTCAAAACAAAGTTTGCAAAAAAAAAAAAAATTACCATCCTCTGAAAAAGGTGATGTTAACTCTGGTTCTGTGACCAAAGTGCTCTGCTGCAGGGCTGTGGAATGAGTAATTAAAGATACTGTGGAGTAGTTTTTCTTTTCCTAGAGTTGAGTCATACACCTGTTATAAGATTGTGAAATTGTGTAGTTAGAAATGACTCCAGCAGTACATCATGGATTCTCTGACAGGTCTTTAAGCTCTGATGACTGAATGTGTCATGAAGGGAGGGTAAAATGAGATTGGAGAGCTGGTGATGATTACAGTGTCTAATAGGTACCAAGTTTGAGGCTATCATCTCTGTAGATGTTCTTTATCACCCTTCACAGGAGGAAGAGATGGAGAAGAGTTCATACAGAGGTAGAAAAATGTCCGATTTAGAATCTTTCTTTCAGTTGACCTTAGATTTTTTTTTTTCCTCCTCTCTATTTATCCTTTTCTCAGGAGATTAGCCCTTTATTTAGGAACCAAATTAGATCTCTCAAATTTGGTGCTGTGGATGTTTTCCTAATCACCAAGTGATTAATTTTCTGTTAATTTGAGATCCATTAATGCATAATCAATATCATCTTTCTTCTTGTGGTACAGTTAGTGGTACTTACATATTCAAATCTGGGATTTCTAATTCGAATTTGATAATTTATTCTTAGAGTTTTATAACTTTTTTTTTTTAACCCAGACTCTTCTGTTACGTTGGCTATGCAAATCACTAAACCCGTGAAGTATTTTGCTGAACAATTTGTTATACTTTATATGAATATATATTTATATTCATATTTATTTTTCATATATATATTTATATTTATATATATTCATAAATATATTTATATATATGATATATATATATATCTTTAAATTTCTTCTGGAAAAGCTATGAATATATATGAATTTAGACCACATTCAGACAAAAATTACTGAAATGTCAAGTTTGTTATTTTTCCTCTTCTGGCATTTTGTGCATTTTTGCATTGTGCATCTATCTCATGGGTGGTTTTTTGCTTGGCTACAGGCCAGTTACCTTGTTAAAATCAGTTTGTTTATTCTAGCTGTATTTTCTGTTCCAGGCATATTCATTTTTGTGATTCTATGTTCTTTTTTTTTTTTTTTTTTTTTTTTAATAATAAAGCTTTTATTGCAAGTTTCAATGTGGTGTTTTCTTTTAGAATTAGTAACTGCAATGAGTGGCAGTCTTCCTTCCAGACTAGAGGCCTTTATCAATTGGAACTCAGTTTTGTTTATGACTTTACCTTTAGAAATCCTAATACTTTAAAAAATGTAAGAAATCATATATTCTTGCATCTTTTAGAAAACTGATGTTTGGTATATGTGAATCAGTACTGAGATTCTCAAAATCCATTTTGAGTAATTGATTTGTATACTAAGAGTTGTTAAAACTTTGTTTTAAATCTTTGGAAAAATTAGCTTTTTGGTATGGCCCCCCCCCCCCCCAAAAAAAAAAAAAACAACACCAAGAAGAAGGATAAGCAGTGTATTCTTATAGCAATTTTATGAAAAAAGCATGTTTTTAACAACAACAGAGTTTAAAATTTGTCTCATTGTCTGTTCTCTGTTGAATACCCAGCCTGAAGCTCATACATTGTTCTCTCTGCATCAGTGATGTTATAATTGAGCATGTCTAAGGAGACTGATTGAGATATTAATTAGGAGTGATTCCTAAAAGAAATGGTGTTGAACACTGGAGGGCAACATTACTGATAGCTGGAGCCAGTCAGTCTCTCCATGTTGAAGAAGGTGTGCTTGCATTTGGTGCTTTACACCTCCCACCTCTTCTGTCTCTGTCTTTTAAGGTTCTTCACATAGAAGTTACAATTATCATGACAGTTACAGCTGACAGCTGATGTGGCCTTTCCTTTCCTTTGCTCATTCTTGGAGCATAGTGATGTAGTGAAAATATTTGAGGTCTCAGTGCCAGTCCACGAGTGTCTTCTTTTAATGGTATCTGTTTCCCATGGCTTGGTAATCAGAAAGTTTTCTTGCTTTCTTTATAAGCTAACAATTCTGTAACATTGATTCAACAAGCATTTTCACTATGCACAAAACAAAAATATTTATTAAGTAATAGACTTGTAGGTTTGGTTTGGAAGGTATCTTAAGACAAACATATCTTTCTTGTAGGCCTTTAAGGACTGGAAGGCCGCTACTAGGTCCTGCCAGAGCCTTCTTTTCTCTAGGCTAAGTAACTCCAATTCTCTCAGCCTGTCTCCAAAGGAGAGGTGTTCCATCCCTCTGATCATCCTCGTGGCCCTCCTCTGGACTCGCTATAACAAGTCCCAGTACAGGGAGGACATGGGGCCCCAGAGATAAACCAGGGCTCCAAGTGAGGTGTCATGAGAACAGAGCAGAGGGGCAGAATCACCTCCTTCACCCTGCAGACCATGCTGCTTTTGATGCTTCCCAGGATATGGTTGGCTTTCTGGTCTTCAAGCGCACATTGCTGGTTCATGTTGAGCTTCTCATCAACCAGCATCCCCGGCTCCTTTTCCACAGGGCTACTCTCAACATGTTCTCTGCCCAGACTGTGTTTGTGCTACGGATATTCCCTGCCCAGAAGCAGGACCTTGCAGTTGGCCTTGTTGAACTTCATGAGGTTCACACATGGCGCCTGCGCAAGGATGACATGCAAATTCATGAAGTGTTCCATATTTTTCTGCCTCAGGAAAAAGGCAAACTCATTCGTGGGATTGTTTTTGCTCAAGGACCTGGATGCACTTGGTGGGTAATGCAAAAGAATGAGGAGGTCCGTTGTGTACTTCAAGGGGATTTAATACTGGGTGAGAATAGCCCATGAGTTGAGCTCCAACAGTCCAACAGACACCTCTCAAGCCTGCCCAGGTCCCTTTGGATGACATCCCTTCCCTCCAGCATGTCAACCTCACCACACAGCTTGGTGTATTCAGCAAACTTGCTGAGGGTACATCTGGTCCCATGCCCCATGTCACCGACAAAGATGTTAAACGGTGCTTGTCCCCTGAGGAACAACACTCGTCACTGTTCTCTACCTGGACATTGAGCCATTGACCACACTTTCAGTACGTCAACCCAGTCAATTCCTTACTTAACGAGTGGTCCATCCAATTAATCCATGTCTCTCTAATTTAGAGACAAGGATATCATGGGGATGATTATATTTGAGATGTATGAGATAGCAGATACTTGTGCTAAATTGAATTTCAGTGGTAACTGGGATTCATCCGAATATATTAAACACTATTTTAACATCACTTTTAAGGTAATCATGATTCTTTTATGAAGTTTTAAAAATATCTAGCAGTTATATGCTCAACAGTTTAGTTTTTATCAACATATTGATCAGGAAACTGAAATAATGAGTAGGGCATTCTGAAACAGCTCAGGCATACCTACAAAGCACCCAGGTACACCTGAAAATCTTGCTCTGTATCTCCTAGATATTTTTTTTTAATCTGTACTTCTCTTATAACCTATCTTTTTCTTCAAAGAGTGCAACTTGTGTGCTTATTTGCAGCTAGTTCAGATAAAGAAAACATTCTTCTGCTTTTCATTAAATGCGATAATCCATTATCTACTCTTCCTCCCTTAAAACCTCAGCATATTTTGTGTTGCAATGGTTTTCTCTGCCTGCTCTTACTGAAATGGGACTTTGCCTTTTAATTACAGAATTCTAATTTTGTTTTTAAAATGTTTTTCAAATATGTCAAATAGTATTTCCTTATTTGTATCTCTTTAAGGCTATTTCCTCATGGACCTGCTTCAGCATAACCAAAATAGTCTTTTATAGGTGGATTATGTTTTTGTTATTTTACCTGTAGTTATATGGGATGGCTCAGTGTTTTCACACAGATTTGATCTGAAAGAGAATTTAATGTGCCTCATATTTTGCATCTCATTAATTTTTTGTAGTTATTGGAATGAATAGGTGAGAGTTCTACATTCAATTTTTTGAGCTGTTTTAGAGGTGTGTATGAGTTTCAATCATGTAATTGTTTCTGGAAAAGATGGGTAACAAGGACTTGATCTCCAGCTGACTGCTGAAACAGCTGTATGACCTAAAGCTTCGGTTGCTGTGGTTAAAGGAGAATGCCAAGAGCAATGCAGTTCTGAGATGGATTAACTTTCTGAAGTAAAGCTCTGTTGACAGCATAAGGTGTACGCTTGTTGGACTTGGCCTTTTGAAAGTGCTTTGTAGTATCAGAAGTCAGAGATTTGCCTTGGGCAATTTTAAGGACTAACAGCGATGATGTGCATAATTCTTCTACTATGATAAATATTTAAAAGGCCCTGATATGTCTATTGATTCAAGCTTGATACTGAAAGGCTGGGGAAAAATGGCATTGTATGAGGTGTGAGTTAATGAACGGGCCACTGATAGCTAAGAAAAGCTAGCTATTTTAGCAGAAATGGATGGAAGAGGGTAAGAGAAAGGAAAGAGAAATAAGGTGACATTTGAATGGCAGTTTAAAGAAAGGATTCAGAATGCAGAAGATTCAAAAGACAACCCTTCTAAAGAACCTTCTAAAGAAAGGAGTTATATTCTTGGAAACATGGAAGAAGTTTGAGAAGTAGTCAGAATCACAATAGCAACACAGAATAAGGATAATCAAAATATTTGAAAGAGGAGAGGTTTGTTTTATAAAAAAAAGTGAAAGGAGAAGGACCCAGATTCTGGTAAATGATGGGAGTCTGGGTTGAATATCATTAGTTGTTAAAAGTGTTTTTGAGGCTAGTTGCATTTCCTCTCCTTGGACTCATTTAAGCTGGAATAATTCTATGAGTTCTTCCATAGTGGCTTAGTCTTCAATATCAATGGAGGAAGTCTTTGGTTTTGCAACACTGCCCACGAGGCTCTAGTCTGCCTGTTTACATTCAATGTGTAAAACGCTCTCTGTGGTTCTGGAGTCATGTTTTCTTTTCTTCCCAGAGCCCTACATGGGCTACCTACTCTTTATGACCTTTCTGACAACATTTGCCTGTTTGGCTCAGCTGTTCACATGTCCAACTCACTGCCATCACATCATGACTAAAAGTGAAGTCAAGGAAATACAGCATTTGAACACGAATAGATAGTTTGTTGCAATTCAAAGTTAATATGTATTAATCTTCTACATGGTATTTACATCTCGTAAAATAGCTCAAAATGTATCTTGTAAAGTGTAATGTATTTGTAAGTAATATAGTTGTAAGGTATTTAATGCATTGGAACTAAATACATACTTCTGCAAGATGTAGATAACGTTGATCATTACATGACTTATTTCAACATTTCTGTAGCCTATGTGGTTTGTAACTTTATTTACTAAAATGATGTAAACCATCAAAGACTCCTCAAAAAAGGAGATAGCGAAGAAGATAAAACTACTCTGAAATGATGAGGTTAACTTTGTTGGAAATTCTGTAATTTATCTTAATATCAACACCCTCCTGTTAGGGTTGAACCAAGAGAGTGAGAGCATGAGAGAGACAGAATATATAGCCTCTTATCCACTTAATTATGCATATAACAACTTGACTGAAGGAGTAAAATAGTTGTTTGTACTGTACCTGATTTACATAGATTTAAAAGACACTGCTAAAGATACTGTTTATGCCCTTAATGTTTATCTTTTGCTTTTTTCCTCTTTTCGTTTTCTTTTAATAATTCTTTTAGTAAAGTTTCCTGATTCAACAACTGCAAACGATGTTTGGAGGTGTTTTTCTTTTGTTTTGTTTGTTCTTTCAGAAATTAGCCTAAGCTTAACTCTTAAGATTGATCTAGCCTTTGGAATAGTTGTTTTACTGATAAGGCATTTAAATGACATACTTTATTTACAGAGTGAGTTGCATAAATTTAAAACCCTTGGCCACATAACTAAGACTGATAAGTTTGTAAAAGTAGCAAACTTAACTTAATTTTCCCAATCCAATGTTATTAAAAAATAAACTCTGTTCTCCAGGGATTTGATTCCCTCAAAGTATTGGGAAAAAAAAAAAAAAAAAAAAAAGTGTTTTTTTTTCAAATTGTTTTTTTTTTTTCAGGCATTTTAGGAAACCATGGTGAACATAAATGCTGAAAGCTGTGTGAACTGCATTCCCATGTAATTCATGCAAGTTCAATTAGTTGCTGAGAAGTTATTGAAGTGGTATTTTATTGAAAAAAATCTTACTTATGCATGTCTTTTGGACCGTTTTCTCAAGACTCTTATGAAAGTATATTTCTGACTATTGACTTGAGTCTAAGAACCACTTACAAGGAGGATGAAACTGAGATGTGTTTATTGAAGTGTTTTTTGTGCATTCCCACTTAGATACAATAAAGAAGCTTGTGATATTAACTTCTGGAACTTGCTTGTGAACTATGCTCAGTGATTGAGTCAATGCACCTTCTCTGTCAGAGTTTAGAGGGAAGGAAGATTTTCTTTGCCTTTTTGGTTCTTTCAAGCTTCTTGGGTTCTTTCAATCTTTTTGGCTTGCATTACCTTCAGAGCTGGCATTGCTTTCTCTCGTTATTTCTGTGCTGTTTTGATACAAGGGAAGAAAAATATTAGGTGGGATCTGGAAGGTGCAGACAGTCTCTAAGTCTGCAAAGGTGGAAGCATTGCCTTTGGCTTCTCTTAAGGATTAATCTCTCAGGATCCAAGTCCAACCACCCTTACAGCAGTGGAGTATTGGGGGCTTGTAGTGTTGTATTTGTTATATCACCATCCTTCTGTCCCACTGCATCAGTCATCTTTCTACAACCACATACCAAGGTAGCACACTGCATGCCCTACTCTTGGCACTGTAGCCAAATGAGGTCCAGGGTTTTGTTTGTTTAGCAGTGGATGAAAAAAGGTTTTAAAAAAACAGCAAAAACACACACTTTGCACATACTTGGTAAATTTTGAAATTATTAAGATGAGGAAGAACTAGATCTGTCAACTGCTAAAAAAGAAGTTGGACTGAACATATCTGTAGCTTAGATAAAATGTTGTGTACCTTGCAAGTTAAAATATTAATTTATTTTGCAGGGGAAAGTTACTATTTTTGTAGGTGATACTACTAGAATGTGCTAAGAACTGCTTACATTATTGAAAACAGTTGAGGGAAAATAGTCACAATGACCAGAGTCTGACTTTGTGTCAGTTTTTAAATTAAAGATTGATTAAAAAACAGATGTCTTCATTTGTGAAGTTATGTTCTAAAGATAAGGCAGCCACAAAAACATTTGGCTTCTTCACCAGACATGAACAAGGGAAAATTAAATGTGAGATTATATTTGCTTGGAAGTAAGGTGTTTAAACAAGGATTTAGTTTACTGAGATATTATTAAAGATTTCCTGTTAGATATGTGATCAACCTGTAGTTGGAAGTTGTGCAGATTATTTACTTGTATTCAGTTCCCTCAGAAAGAGCACCGCTTTATCTGTGCCTTTGCCTTTCTTTTTGAAGTCATTATTTTTTATTTTTATTTTTTTTATTATTTCTTATCAACTCATAGTTAAGTAATAAAAGAGGCAATAAAAATCTGAGTAAATAATAAGTGTTTTTTGGGGGTATGGGTTTATTTTTGGTTTGCGTGCTTGTTTTTTTTTTTTTTTTTTTTCCAAGACAAAACACATATGAGTAGTATAAAATTTAGAAATACCAATGAAAGCAGTTCTAAGGAATTGGCCAAAGTAGTTTTGCATTGCTGTGGCTGAAAGTGAGATGTGTCTGTATACAGATGCAACTAAAATGACTTGTTAAGACTTAATTTACCTACGTAGCATGGTATTCATAAGGCCATCATAGGTATTGGTGTCAGAAGTAGGTATCATCTTATTTGAATAGTAGTTTTAAAAAAGTCAACTTAAAATAATTCATGTTAGGGTGGTATATGATTTATATATCCACGAGTGTTGCAATTTACAGTTAATAAACTTATGTAAAAGTTATATAAGCTACATATATAACTGTGTATGTAAGCTATATGTATACCTATGTATATAAAAGTTATAAAAGCTACGTATAGTAGCTGTGTTCAAGTACTCAATATACTCAATACGGTGGCTATTAAAATGTGTCTGAAGACATCTTTATATTTCAGTATGCCTATTTAACCATGTTTTTGGTACACAATCTGAGATGTTTCAAATTCCTGAGAATTTTCAGATATTATTTGATAACTTTTTCTTCACTTTAGAATCAGAATAGGTAAAGGTTTTTTTTAAGAAGTTGAAATAGTCTTCCTTCTGTGTTGAGATGAATTTAAAAGCTTGTTCTAGAGAGGTTTAACAGTGACTTTTTTGAGTCATAGGTCAAAAAAATAAAGACTGTGAAATGCCATATGAACTGAACAGATGTAGCTACCGTGATACTTGGACTTGGTAATTCTTCAACAACAATCTGGTGTTTCAGTGTTGCCTGCAGTCTGCTAGATGCAGCATGATGTCACAAAATCAGATTGGAAGTACTCCAAACAAAGCCTATAATGTCCTCCTGTACGGTAACCGGTGACAGATACAATCTCCAGTGTCTGCTGTTTCCATTTTCTGATAAATGAGTGCAACATCTGTTACTTAATGAGTATCTTAAGGAAACAGAGAAGGAGAGAATGTAAAGATTTTTATTATTTTTTTATACCCACATTGATTTGTATATTAACCTAGTATATTTTATTTAGTTTTTATGAAGATAACATGTTTCATTTTGGGAAATGTATTGAGCAATATAAGAACAAAGTAGGGCATGTCCCACAATGTGGGTTAGTATAAAAGAAATTTGAATTGTTGTGGAAACAAACGTGCAAATATAAAATAACGGACCTGATTCCATCTCTGATTATGCGGCTGTAGTGTAAGTTTTTGAGGGAGCTATTTCTTACATAACCCTACTCCATTCCTGAGCCGTGTTTGGTGCAGAGCATGTGCATGCCTTCCAGCATTTCCTGAGCAGTGTGACAAGTGTAAGTCATGTGCATTTTCTCCCCTTGGGGGAATAACAAAATTGGAGTAGAACTCTACCTTTAAAATTTACCTTAAAAATAATAAATAAATAAATAAAGGCATTATTTCTCTCCTAACTATTATCTTGAGGTCTTTGTTGCTCCCAGATCAGAGATCTGCAGCATTACTGCAGTGTCAAGATGACTCCATTAATAGTGAGTATGTTTTACTGAGGACCTGACGGCAGTGGGACTGTGTGAATCTGCTGGGACTGGCAGAGTTTGTCCCTTGCTGCGTGACTCAGCAGTGTGTCCAGCAGTATGTAACCTTTCTTCTCTATTTGGCTCTTTTGCTGCTTTATCCTACTCTGCTGACCCTACCAGGAAACCTCTGTCTCCTGTGGAACAGCAACTAACAAACAAGCCCAGGTGAGCTTCATCCATTCTTTGTAAGGAATTCAAGTATGAGTAAGTAGAACTGTATGGTACAATCACAACAATGGAGGAACTTGGGAAAGTATAAATCGACACATCTGCTATGTGTACAGGTAGAAATCACAATTCAGAATTCAAATAGTGAGCATGTGGGTAAATGCTGAGAACATTTCAATATATATATTTTTTAAGGATTATCAGGCCTCACTAAGCTGTCAGCATTTTCTGAAAGAAACCGGTATATGAACAGATGATAACATCCCGGGTATTTGGCAAGATTTTTCACCAAAGGCTCTGTTGTGGTTTAACCCGGCTGGCAGCTAAGCATCACACAGCCGTTCACTCACCCTCCCCCCTCTCTCTCTGGGATGGGGGAGAGAATCCGGAAAATGAAACCTTTGGGTTGAGATACAGTTTATTAGGATGGAAAATAATAATAATAACAATAATAGTACTACTACTAATAATGTGTATGAAACAAGTAATGGACAGCGCAATTGCTCACCACCTGCTGACTGATGCCCAGCCTATCCCCGAGCAGCTGCACCCCTGCCAGGCCCCCCATATTAATTGTTCAGCATGACGTCAGATGGTATGGAAATACCCCTTTGGCCAGTTTGGGTCAGCTGTCCTGGGTCTGTCCACTCCCAGCTCCTGCTGCACCCCCAGCCTTCCTGCTGGCAGGACAGAGCGAGAAGCTGAAAAAGAAGGCTTAGTGTAAGCATTGCTCTGCAGCAATTAAAACATCAGTGTGATATCAACATTCTTCTCATCCTAAATCCAAAACATAGCATCCTACCAGCTAGTAGGAGAAAAATTAACTCTCTCCTAGCTGAAACCAAGACAGGCTCCTAAAAGAACTTGAGCTGCCATGGTATAAGAGGAGAGATTCTTACATGTGTACAAGCTGGTTAAAATCTACTGTGAAAAGGACAAAAATAAGTGTTCCGTTTTCACAGTGAAGAGGGGGTCACCAAAGGAATCCCATAAGGATCTGAACTGATGCCTGTGCTCTTAATATATTCATAAATCATTTAGAAAAGGAATGAATAATGAGGTGTCAAGGTTTGCAGACACTACAGGGTAATTCAGGATAATTAAAATCCCACTGATAAAATGGTAGTTCAGTTCAATGTAATTATGTATGTGGAGAGAGAGAATAATCCTTATTTTACATATAAACCTATGGTCCTTAAGTTGATTGTTACTTGATTGTTTCAGAGAATGTTGATTGTTTCAGAGAATGAAACCTTGTAATTGAAATAGGTTAGTGAAAATGTTAGCTCAGTCCTCAGTTACAGAAAGGGAAGTTTTAGGAATCATTATGAAGTGAATTAGAAGAAAGAACAGAACAGCCCACCAACAGGGTACAGTTGTGGTTGAAATAATGATATGGAGAGTTGAACGGATTTGCTGTTGCTTCTAACTAGGAGTTAAATTACTATCTAACAAGTAGAGAACAATTGAAACTAAGATGCTTTCAACATAATGTGTAGTTAAGTTGTGAAACAACTTTCTAGGGGCTTTTGTGGCAGAAGCTATTATATACAAGTACATCCCTGCTAGCTCAAGAAATCTGAACAAAATACTGGAGGTTGTAGGAGGAAAATTGGGGCAAGTGAGGTTTATGTTTAGCCTACTTTTACATTTATTGCATGATATCTTTTAAAGACTATTGTTTATACCCAGATATTTTGCTAGATTTTTTTTTTTTTTGTCAGACTTAGTACAGAAATTCTTAAAAACTTTTTCAGTAGGAAAACTTTATTCTGGCCTCAGGCTCTAATTAAAACTCTAATTAAATTCATCTAATAAGAGAGGTGAGAGGGAAAGGAGAAATGCTATTTTTTTTGTTTCTCTCTTGCCATGGTCGTCATGTTAATTTATGGTTCTCCTGTAGTCCTGCTGACACTGATCTGAATTTACTTCCAATATTCTGTTTGTCATGTCATGTGGCTGTATGTAGATGTGATGTGTTTCTCTGTTTGCTTTCCCATTAACATGCTCATCCAGTCCTACCACATCACTCCACTTCCAGCTGCCTAGTGCATCATCATGGCACAGCAGCTCTGCTTCTTCAGTTTCTTATATCAGATGTAAGAAATTGGAGGGAAGCCACAACGATCAGCTAGAAATACAGATTTCCTTCCAATTTTGCTATAGAGCAGGAGATAAGGTTTGAAGCTTTATTTAAAAGCCTATCTTATTATGTATGACAGCCTATTTATAGATAATATTCCCCCTCTTCTCTGGATGGTTTCAAAGTAGAGCAGGATATCCAAACTGGTTAATGAAACATTGACCTGAATGGGAAGCTGTACTAGAAGAACTTAAGTGTAGCCCTGAACTAAAGAAGACAGTTGTTCTGTGCTATGGCTCATTTGCTTTCCAAGGAGACAAATGTGTGCAGTGTTAGGGTTGTTTTGGCCTTGCTAAGAAACAGCTTGGCTGTTAAATAAGATCAAGTCAGGCATGCCTCGGTGTGAAAATTGTGAAGATTATTGGTGATCCTCGGTTTTGATGACATTCATTGGCCTTGAACTGACTCCTGTTAGAAACCTTTGCAATACAGCAAGGGAAAAAAAAACTTTTTTCTTCAAAATAAGTTGTCAACTTTAAATAGAGTTGAATGTGGATAACAATTGAAGAAAAAAACCCTAAGATCCTTAAGATAAAGACCAAATCTTTAATTTTCATTGTAACATTCTGAGAAAGCAGTATGGGAAGTGGTAAGTCAGATCTGATGTGCTTGTGGCATTTGCCTTTTAGGCACCAAAACCAATGCCCTAACATGAATCTAGCAAGCCAAAAGCCAGTTCATCTGCTTAATTATCTGTATATATGTTACTAGTGAATAAGTTTAATGTCACAAAATGGTGCTAAGAGTAATGCTGAAGTACAGACTGAATTTGCTGTTCTCAACCATTTGAGACTTTACTATGGACTGAAACCCTTCTTCAAAATCCTCCTCTCTTTCTTTGGGACAAGCTCCCATGTTAACTGTGGCTCCTGTCAAAAACTAATGCAAGAAATTTGCAAGTAGACTTTTTTTTTGAGATAATTTTTAATGTAAAAAATGCTGCAATTATTTGAAAATCTGCTTTTATTTGTAAATTGTTTGTCTACAGTGACTTGCAGATTTTGGCTAGTTAATTAAAAAGTTCGCTGGGCTCCATCTGAATGACATTTTACTTATGAAAAAGTAACACTTCTGTTGCAAAATGTTACAAGTGAGCAGGCAAGAACTTCCCATTGTAGAGAACTGTGTTTGCATTGGGGGATTTGATTTTTGAAAGCTTGGATATTTGGCTTTTACAGAACCTGAATAAAAATTAATTAAATTTCAAGGCAAAATTTAAATGCGTGCATACACACAAATAAATAAATAGAGGGTGGTATTTAAAAGATACAAAGAAGATTTCCACTAGTTCATGTATCTATACATTGATGTTTTTTTTTCCAGATTTTACTTTGAAATGGGTGTCTTTGTACTTCCTGATCATTTCTGAAAGCAGCTAATTTGACTTGATTGTCATGATTATCATATTTGGAGAATTTTACTTAAAAGCATTTTGCAAGCTTAGTGTTCACTCTTTGACTGAAACATTTGCAGCTACACTGTATAACTGAGTAAAGATGACTTTTTGCTCTTTTTCACCAAATCTTGAAGCATGTGCTTCATAAAATATGTAATTAATAAGATAGAGTTGAGAATGTATCTTTGAAATATTTCTTCCTATGAAACCATGTCTAGATCTAAAGTAGGTCTGATACGTTCTGAGATCTGTCTCTTAAGCATTCTTTTGCTAAAAATTGCAAGAGTAAACGTTTTCTCAAGTAGATGTATAATTATTTGTCTTCAGCCATGTACACTTGTGAGGAGATTGTGTCCCATGGGTAACCCAGATGGAGCAGAAATGTCTCTGAGGGGCTGCAGCCCAAGGGCATCCCACGTCAGAGCAGAGAGATCCCACAGGGACAGTCCTGAGTCTCTACTACATAGTGATCTGTTCATTGATGGAGAGGTCTATAAAATATCCGCTATAAATAGCATGGTTTAGAGCTTTTTATGAATTGAATTTTTACAATTGTAGAGTACTTGAGAGATCTGGCTAGTTTAATAAGTAAATAAATAAATAATCTGACATCATTTGCATGCAGTCTGATTTAGGCAGCTTAACACCTCATGTCTAGACAATCAGTATGCTAAGCTAAAATTAAATAGACTTGCTAAACACAGGCCAGAAATTTGTTTCAGTTAATGTTAGGCTGACATGTCATTAAAAGATAACGTTTTATTATATCGAATTGTGGATGGTAGTTATTTGTTGTTTGCTGTTGTATAACTTCTTTATTTGATTTGACATTTACTTTAAAATAAGACCATGCTAAGTGAAACTGAGTTAGGACCTTCATATTTGAAAATATTATCAAATACACCTGAAATAATATGCATTTAATATTAACATAAGTTTAGTGTTTTATTCTAAAGTTTGGTTCTACCATTCAGTTTTGGAATGACAAAGTTGGCTGTTCTCTGGGAATATCTAGGCTTCTGTTAGATGAAATATATCAGTGTTGCTAAATATTTGAAGTCTTATTTTGTGCGTTTCTGTTGGAACTTTTGTCATCTATTACAGTCAAGTCAGCTTAGGAATTTTCACCATAAATAGATGTAGAGTGGATGATTATCATCTTTTCCTGTTTGTTTGTTTGTTTGTTTGTTTGTTTTTAGTAAAATTTAAATCAAATTCTAAAGCTAGTTGTTCAAGAAATGTGTTACTTTACCTTTGTATCATTTTGTAGAGTCATACGTACATGGGGTATGTGTACATCCTAATTTTAAATGTTTTTACAATGGACTGATGATCCTGACTGAGTAAAAGGCAGATAATTATACATTCTATTTACAGTGTTCAGGTAAGAATGCCATAGATGAAAAAATTTGCATTAACTCTCAATATTTTGATAGAGTTTCCCCTCCCTCTCCCAGGCATCACACTTCAAATTATGTATACCTGAACAGTCACTCCAACTGTGTCTATTTTGAGTAGTATGGCGAGCAGTGATGCAGCACAGCTCACATTGCAATATCACCAAAGCTATTAGTCTTTTCCTATTTGAATATAGTTTTCCATTTTGAGAGGGTAAGTCTTCTAACACACTATTTGCTGTACCATTTATTCAGTGAGCTGTTTTGCTCCTGCCTCCTTTTTCTGAAGTACATTCTCTACAGAAGCACGGAGTACTTCTGGTCAAGGAGGTGTATCTTTTCTGCCATCCGGTGCTCAATTACTGCTTGCTTGCAGAGGCTCAGAAGAGTTATCTGGTAAGTTGTACTCAGTCAAGCTATTTTTCAGTTAAGTCATTTCAATTACTCTTTTGGCCAGATGCTTGTGACATCTTGGACTTCAGTGTCCTGTGCAGGATCTACATGGGTATTTACGTACCTTTCATCCTGATTGTGCATCTGATTCATTATTGCTGGGCAGTTATCTGTGCCATGATAGATATGTACCTAGCTTAGTAAAGGATTTAATCATTTCTACCCTGTTATGCCACTGTGGTTACCAACAGTATGAAGATGGGGCATAATTTCTTTTAATGAACACTGCTCAGGAGACACATCTGGGTTCTACCTGTGAAATAACATAGGTAGTAACCACAACAGCAGTCTTGTAAACACAACAGCTTAGAACAGTTTTAATGTGGTGGGGAGTCTCTATCTGATACCAACTCTATGCTTCATAAACTTGCCAACTGTGATAGGATTTCGGCTCTAACAGATTATTTCTGTACAAATGCTGGCAAGATTGTGCAAGATGCTTATCTGAATAATGTATTTAAAGTTCAGGGGAGTTTGAAAGAGAATCTTTACAGTCACAGCCAGCAGAGAAGATTCTGTCCTGCTGTGCCAGTTGCATTTTTCGTTTTCTTGTATAGAGTGGACAGTAATTGAAACATAAACGCTTGTGGGATGCTTCTTGAATTCCAAATACATCACAAAAGATGTAATTGCTCACATAGTCTTTAGTCTACCTCAAGAAAATTTAGCAGAAGTAGGTGCTGTGATATCTTTTATGGGTATCAGCTCTTCTTTGCTAACAACGAAGCTCATCTATGATAACTATTCCTTTTGAAAAAGAGGCAGTTTAGTGGTTGATGCATCCTATGTGGAGGAGAGTTGAAAAAGAAATACAATCAAATAAACCCTTAGTGATTTTTTTTTTTTTTTTTTTTTTTTTTTTGTGGCAGTACATGTGCTAAAATAGAGTACTATTATAAGTTCTATGCTGGTGCTTTACAGATCAACATAAATTATTCTGCAAACCTAGCAGAGTTCTCTGGTGATTATCTTAAAAGCTGTTGTTAGACTTCACAGTCTCTTGAAATGTGCATCTTGATTCAGGGCATTTACTTCATGAAGTTTTGAGCTAGCTAAAACCTGAACATAAACAAAATAGCTAACCAAACAAAAACAGTGCTAGCTACGTAGTCCATTTCTTGATCATTTTCTTTCTGTTTTTATTTCTACAATTTATGTGATGAATGTTTTTTATATTTTTATAATGTTTTGATTCTGGTAATGCTCGGCTCTTGAGCAAAGCAAGAATGTATGCTGAAATATGACAAGTGCAGAATAGCTCCGAGTTTTAATGCACTGGGTTATGCATTTCAACATATCTAATGCAGATCTGAGCACAATATGATTAAGCATCTAAATTCTGTAGCAGGTGAAAAGAGACATTTTCATTTACTGAGCATCCAGATGGTGCATAGAGAAAATAGGTTAATCCCTATTTTGTGTATGAAACTAGTACACACTTATTAGCAGATTTCTTCTCCATGAAATTTGTCTGGTTACAGTAGAGCTCTTTTCCTTAGCTGTTTCATTATTAAAGCAAAATGCAATGGTCTTGCATTATGTCTAGACCCTTGTGATTCTGGAGTTCTTGAATTCTATGCATCTTTTCTTAATCAAATCATTCCTAATACAGACAACGTCAAAGTTTGCTTTGAATGTCATTCCTTCTGTCATGGATGTTCTATTGAGAACTCTCAAAGAGAATAATCTGTTTCATTGATAATGCTATTTACATAAATGAAGTCCTTCACTCGTGAAGGAAAGAAAACTGGAGGCTTGTTGATGGCAATCATAGTTGAAAACTCTGTTCCAATCCTTTATCTCAAAAATTTGCATCTCCTTTTCTTTGGCTTAGTTATACTTCTGGAATTTGTTTTGGAAATATGTGCGTATTGAAAGGTTATTTTCCATGGGTATGGTTATTTTCTATGTACTTCATAGAAAGCAGTCAACAGAAAGGATGTCTGTAGTGATCTACAAAGTTGTACAGAGCAACATGGATGCTCTTCAGTTTGTGAATCACACTCCCATACTGAAAACAAATGTTGCTCAACTCAAAAGCATAATGGTTACTAGTCAGGCTATTCCCAGAGCAGTGGTAGGATGTAGAGTTGAAACAGGCTGAAACAGATATGAAATAACCCCTTTGTAAGACAGCTGAAGGTCTTCCAGAAGAAGAGTCAAGAATGTCCAGTTGAATGCAATCACACCCCTTTTCCACACAAAGAATGGTCAGTTTTGTCTGATACATTCTGATATGAGGCCTGTCACAATAGATGGTTCATGGTTTGTCAAAGTTTTCATGTCTTTCTACTACAAAATGTAATAGTAATATTCATCTAAATAATTCTAACAACAAATATTTCTAGGTCAAATTAAATGGCAGTTTGGAAGGACTGTCAAAGATCATCCAGTCCACCTGCCTGACCTCTTCAGGGCTAACCAAAAGTTAAAGCGTGTTAACAAGAGCATTGTCCAAATGCCTTTTGATGGCCATGGGGCATCAACCACATCTCTAGGAAGCCTGTCCCAGTGTCTGACCACCCTCATGGTAAAGAAATTTTTCCTCATGTCCAGTCTGAACCTCCCCTGGTGCAGCTCTTTGCTTTTCCCATGAGTCTTGCAATTGGTGACCGGGGAGCAGAGACCGGCACTTCCCTCTGTGCCCCCCCTGCTCAGGGAGTTGCAGAGAGCACGGAGATTGCCTCTTATCCTCCTTTCCTCCAAACTAAACAAACCCAAGTGTCCTCACTCTATCCTCACATAACATGCCTTCCTGCCCATTTACTAGCTTTGTTGCCCTTCTTTTGTGGCATTCAGGTACCTTAACATCCTTTTTATATTGTAGGGCCCAGAACTGCATACAGTATTCCAGGTGAAGCTGTGCCAATGCTAAATATAGCAGAAGAACCACTGTATTTGAGTAGCCAACTATTCTGTGTTTAATGCACCTCAAAACGTGGTTTGCCCTCATGGCTGCCAGGGCACACTGCTGGCTCACGGTAAGCCTGCTGTCAAACAGACATTATGTTTTACAGAAGAATAGCTTTTGTTTTCAAATATTTTAAAATGTAATTTCCCTGCTTAAATGACTTGTTTGTCTTTTATCCTTTTAGGCTATTCAATGCAGAAATAAGAAAAGGCTAATAGTGTCTGGAGAAATGAGTACTTTGTTTCTTTTGTATACAAGTCAGAGATGTTGGTCATAATTCTCCAATATTGCTTTGGTAAAGGGATTCTTCATTAGAATCCATGTTTTTTTCTGAGCCTGATTTTTAGGGCTTTAACTTGTTTCCTTCCTTTCCTTCCTTCCTTTTCTGTTTCCTTCCTTTTCTCACAATAGATTTGGAGCTTTTCCTTCCTTTTTTTTCCCCCTCTTTTTTTTTTTTTTTTTTTAATATATGTGAGGCTAACCAAAACCCTAGACAGAAACCATAGGGAACATAGGGAATTCTAATAGTCCCATGCCTTTTTTCAGATGTTGATGGCTTTGAAAAGTAAACCTAGAATCTTATTTAACTGTGTGATTAGGAAATCAGATCCAAGCTGAATATAATGATTTAGTGATTTGGTATACTTTGCTGAAAATGTTCATTTTTAATGTGTGTGGCTTTGGATATGGACTGCACATACCCAGTCCTTTCTAAGTCTGATAAGAACTTTTCATTAAATTAGGTCATAATTAATATTAAATCAAACTGATTTATTAGAGGAGTAAGTGTGTATTTTCAGCATCTGAATCATATCAATTTAATTGTATTTAGACAGCACATCTTCCTCCACTGTGTGCCTTTTTCAATTACGTTTCATAAAGGAAAGTTCAGTGCTTGGTAGCTGTTAAGATATTCTGATTTGCCTCCAAATGAAGACATATAGTTGAATTTGATTACTTAAAATAGTAAGCCTACTATTTTAGAACTGATTTTGTTGGTAAATATTTTTAATTTGTAGTATACTGATTACAGTTCATCAAAATCAGCTTTGCATATAAAACTGACTTAAAATAGTGCAGGTGATTGGTGACTAAGTTGACTTCCTGGTTCTTCATGACACTAGAACTATCAGATTTACCTATTCATTTATAGTCATATATTAAAAAGTGAGGTGGGAAAAAAGGGGGTTATTTTTATTGTATCACCTTGTTCAAACTTCTGGAATGAGCTAATGATCTAGAGCAAAATAGTAATAAATTTAACAATAAATGAAGTTAGGTATGTTTTCAAAACATTTCTCTTAATCCCCAAAGAGACTCTGTGTCAAGTGCTGGCTCAGCTTCAACAGACTTTGGCAGTTAACCAATTACTTTTGTCTGCTTAGTTACATTTATCTGTAAAATTTCAGGTGCACTACTTAACTATGGCATTGCTGCGATGTATTTGCATAAGATCTAACTTTGTCATTATTTCAAATATAATTTTAAATTAGTTTTAATAATTGTCTATTTAGGAAACATTTGAATATTTTTCACAAAGATTTAAGCTGTTCTACATACAAAGAATTGAACTGAGTGACTTAGATACATGACTTAGAAAAGTTATCTTGTAGTCTCGTGTATGACATTCTTGTCTAGTCTTCTTGCTGAAATGTAGGTCAGGCTCTCTAAAAGTAGGAATAATTTTTCTATCATGTTCACAGTTTTGGTGGTCTGAGTTTGTGAGCACTCCTCCTTGAACTACTACAATAAAGCAAAATGTTTACTAATCACATAAACACAAGCAGATAATTTGCAACAATAGAAAGTATCCTTTTGTTGCAACAAGTATTAGGGAAAAACAACAGAAGATTCTGTTACAGTGTATGGTGGTAGGTTTTGTCTGTCACTTGAGCAATTACAGTGCTACTTTATACAGAGGGAATCTTACTGTGCTGGAAGTCTTGATAATGATCCTTCAGGGCACTGCATTTTTAGGTCTTCTCAGAAACAGACATGTGTTGTTGTCGCGAGCAAGCATAAGCTGCTTCTGTTTATCTCCTTTCTTACTGAAAGGACAAATAGTAGATGTCCAGGAGAGAGGAAAAAGAAGGAAGGCCTAGCAAGGTACTGAGGCTCTGTGCAGTACTTGCAGGACAGAAGTTTAATGTTTTTGTTTGTTTGTTTGTTTGGTTTTTTGTTGTTATTTTTAAAAAAGGTATTTTTATTCCATTTTTTTAGCAGAAGTAGAAGGAGAGCCAAGTACCTAAATTCACTCATTTTTAAGCTATCACAAATCTGCACCTTGTGGAGGAGGAGGAAAATTGTGCTAATCCCTTCTATACACAGTACATTAGGGGTAGCATTTTTGTAGTTTTTTTTTTTTTTTTTTTTAAAAAAAAGAAATGACTCAACAATTTTCTCTGCTTTAATGTTTCATATATATATATTCTTTAGTATCTGATTTAGTACCTAAGTAATAAAGGGAAATTCACTTGACTCTATTCTTTGTCAATTAGGAGTTTGTGCACTTCTTTGCACTCTCTCCTGCTAAAGTAAACTCCTCCAAGTAAAGCTAAGGACAACCTTTCTAGTGACATTGCATTTTGAAGTGCTAACACTGACTGTTGCCACTGGATGGGATATATCTATGGGAAATATCCATATCTTGTCCTAAAATGGGTCTGCAATGAGAAATAATGCTTGCTTATAGAGCAAATGCTGCTGTGTTAACTTCCTGGGGAGTTATATGACCTATACCTGCCAAACTTTGCCTACTAAGAAAATGAGTAAAAGCATGAGAAGTTAAAGTACTCAACTCTACATTACAAAATGGGAAGTAAAGTTACAGGAGACAAACAGAAAAATGTAATTTTAAATCATTCTTTGTGCTTCAGGTCAGTGATTGAATCATTCTTTCATTCAAGTTGTTTTGAGCTTTTGTTTCTTTTTACTGTCATAAAATGGACTTATCTTTCAGGTTTTATGCTAAATAAGCATCTCACTTCAGAATTTATATTGCATCTAGCTATAAAAATCTATTTTTAATCCAATTTCATGATAAAAAATATAAAAAATGCACGTGTAATAGGCAGAACACTTTCCTCCTGTCTTGCATTTTGAGATTGTATTCTTTCTCTCCTTTTGAAGAATTTTCCTAAATTCACCTTTCAATTGTGTTATTAGTTAGAATTGTACTTGATAGCTAGAGATGATGGTTTTCATCAAGTCATAAAATCTTCAAGAACATGCAAAATTTTATAAAAGGCTTATGGAGAAATATTGATTTTAGATGCATTTTATTGCAGTCAGAAATCATACTGTCTTCTCACATTGACCAGAGTAGACATGCAGTTAAAATTGACAGTGAGACTGCTTGTTGTAGACTACTTTCTCCCTGCTGCAGCTTCATTTTGGTTCATTCATTTGAATTTAGGATAGTTCAGCTATCATAGCCGATTTAAGACAATTATTTAAATTCTTAGATTAGGCAGATGAGGAAAACCAAATTACTATGAAATTATTTATCAATCCAAGATAAACTGGAGAAGATTTTAAGTGAAATAAGTAAATTTGTCTCTTTTGTTTTGCTTCTAAAATTCAGTTAACTTTTGTATGTTTTAATAACTTAATTTTAATCATTTTTTTTTCATCCAAATTGAAAAAAGGCAAGTCCACTTCAAATAACTGGAACAGACTGTTTTGTAATTGCAATTTTCAGGAATTTGGAATTGAAAGTAGAAATTGTGATCAAAGGAGAATGTCATTAGTTTATTCCAACATTGAGATAAATACTTAATGAAATATTTATATCACTCTTGGAAGGCCTTATTCTATCAGAAAAAAATCAAGTAAGAGAAGAACTGGCCAATGCAGTCCCTAATGTTGTTGGGAACTGAAATAAAACTTAGGTGAAAAGTTATGAATGTTTAATTGCTCATAGTCTGACCAAGAATTTTCATTAGAGGATAGTTTTTTTTGTTTTGTTTTGTTTTTTAATTTTAAGCTACTAGAAATGTTTAGACATTATCCTAATATAGAAGTCAGAAAAGTATGCCGTGTTCAAGAAAATATCTGATTGAAATATCTGCTTGAATTTCAAATGTGAACTATAAAGTTTTATTTTTTAAATCACTTATAGATATATATTTTATATATAAAAATTATTTTACTATACTGAAGGATAGATTGTATCTATATTTACTTCAAATTCATTCTGTAATGTATGGCTTTGTTTTTAAAACCACATGATATATTTGATCATTTTGCTTTGAGTTCCTAGCATCTGAAATACTTTACAAGGAATCCGTGCAAGTCTCGTAAACTTTATTGAGGTTTTGAAGAAAAACAATTCTACACAGTAGTGTACAGACAAAAAGAGGTCATTAAAAATGGCCTAGAAGTCAAAGATTACTATCGTAGTACTATCAATTCTGAATATTAGCTTTTACCTCAGGTGAAAACTGAGAAACCTAATTTATATTAAAATGGTAATTGTATTTGAAGTTAATTCATTACTAAATGTATTAGATTATTCAATGGGATTCAAAATATCATCTGAATTGACAGACCTTACTCTAGCTGTGGTCTGCTCAGTTAATCAAGTATCAATTCCATGCAGGCATGGAAGTGTAAGTTGATGATTTAAGTGTCTGCCATAACACTATTGGCCAGACAAGGCAGGTTTAACTGGTGAGATCATTACAACATTGGCTGTGGACTTGGTCGTCTGTAGATTTATTTGCAAGTACTTCCTCAATCTAGAACAAAACAGTAGCTGAAAAAAAGAAAGACTGCATGGCTAAACCTGGCAAGATGCATTTCCTGAGTGAGCTCCTGCACTGCTTCTGTAAATTCCTCACTTCTGCAAATTTCTCTTTAGTAATTATAGCAGGAATGAAAACCTGAGAGGATAGGATGAATGAGTACTTGAGAGGATAGGGAACAGAGAGCAGCACAGTTAGCCCAGAGAAGTAGGTTGCTTCACATCATCCCAGCAATTTGCCATGGTCTCCACAGGTCAGTGATCCCACCTCCTCATCCTGGTGTCATTCTAGCCATTACCATCAGCTTTAACATCAGTGTCACCCTGAAATCTCTGTTGTCCTCTACCAAAGCATCGTTGTTCCAACCACCCCCAGTTTCTGACTGTTTCTGGGAATGAAGCAAGCTACAAAGCAATAACTTAATCCCTTTTGCAACTCTGAATTCCCTTCGTGTATCATCTAGCAGTAGAGCAGAGATGATTACTGCAGGTAATGTCATGGGGATTACAGAAGACTGAACAGGCATGAAGGTAGTTGGAGGAGTGGAGGGCTGTAAGAGCAAGGATGAAGGGAATTGTGGTCTGGTGAGATTTGAAGTGTTCTGTTTTGTTCAAATACCTTCTCTGATTTCTTTGTTGCAGGAAAACGTGTTGCATAAATAGCAAGAACGTGCATTTCTATCTGTTTACAAGGTATTGAATTAGAGCACAACTTTAACGTCCATTTCTTAAGTAGAAATTACATGCATCTTGCTAGTAAGCTAGCAGTATGCAAGAGCTGAATTCATTCACAGTAGTTGAGTAGCCTGAAATTACGATGTCAGAATGCATATAGTAAAGAAGAATGAATAATATCGTTCAATAAAAAAAAAAAAATACTGTCAATAAACTGTTTAGATTACATGAACAGATCATGTTTTAACTAGGTAAGCTTATGGTGCATGTACAGAAGACAGTGTAAGTGCTTGGCATCTCACTTCAAAAAAAAAAAAAAAAGAAAAAGAAAAGTGAAAATTTTAGGTATTTTTCTCTCCTTTACTTTTAGATTAAATTTCTCAGTTTTTTTGTTTGTTTTTGTTTTTTCCTCCTCAGAGTGACTTTCCTGAATAACAATGTAAATAATGATGTGATAATTACTCTGTTAATTTATAGTGAAGAAAGGGTGCATTGGATGATTGCAAGGGAATGTGGGTAACCTTTTAGCTTTCCTTTTGTTTTCTCTAATGAAAGTTCAAGAGTCTGCTAGATATTCCACTTTATAGCGGAATGCTGGAATGTGATTTATATGACTTGCTTCATTAGAGTGATAATTATTGGGGATTTCATGTCTGTTTCTTATTAGAGAGAAAGCATGGTATGAGTTTAGGTGTATGTTAGCCATAATTTGTGTTCCACACACAGTAACTTGAAGCAGGGGTTAATTATTAGAAGTTATGCAAGCAGATTTTTTCATAAACTGCAGCCTGATCTTCAGTACAGTGCTTCAGTTGTTCTTTTGAAATTGATCCTCTCTTTTGAATGCACACTTTGCATGTACACAGCAAATCAGAGAAGGTTTCTGTTAAAATAAAAATTTACTAGAAAAAAAGCATAGTATTAAAAAATGTGTAATAGTGCCATCTGCTGACCCCTGTCATAACTAAATGGCTGGAGTAGTTGACCCAAACTGAGAAATGAGCTAAATCTGGTCAGAGAAATTAATACACTTAGAGATTGCACTTGTAATGTAAAGCAAACCCAAAACAAAACCAGAAAGAAATATTGTTTAAAAAGATTTGCTATGAATTTTCTCACCTATTTTTCAGCTTTGTATGTTAACGAATAATGACATTTCACTGCAAATTCAAGTCAATCTGATGCTTTCCTTCTGTTGAAAAATGTTTTTGACTTTGATCTTGCAGTCAACATCATCACTTTTGCAGTCGTGATGAGGCACTCATCCAACGTAAGAGAGTACAAGGAATTTATGGCCAGAGAGAAGAAGATAAGCCTGCTTGTTCCAATGGCAATGCATTCTTGGACTGTCTTAAGTTGGTCGTGAAGGTGTCTTTGATAAAGACTTAATTTGAATCATCGTGAATATCGCTCTGTCGGCCTTCACTCCTGAGCGTTCTACAAAGTTTTCATTGTAGTATGCCTGTTCTTAGAGGAACTTTATTTAAAAGTTTGCTTTCATTAACAGCTATATTGAAATATACTTACCACTTGGGTTAAGCTGTGGAATAAGAAAGACAAAAATACAAACTTGTAAAATAATTGGGTGCAACATCAGGAAGAGCAGTGATCTTGAAACTCAAGAGTATCTCAGAAGATCTGTTAGAAGTTCTGAAAACTAACTAAACAGCTGGGTAGAGAAGTTTACTGTAGGTATACTTGGAGGGGTTGAGCAACTGGAGATACAATATTCAGTATTAAGTAAAATGTTTGTATCAACATTGTTTTATTTAGATATAGCAATAAAATATTACAGTTTCAGTATTTCATGTGTCTGAAAAGCTTTAGAGAGAATTATACAAGCCTCGGTTGAGTTTCCTTTATATTGCAATGTAGTAAAAGAAAGGCAAAAAAACAGTGGAGTGCTATGCTACTCTAAAAACAGTGAGCAACATAACTGCCACCCTTTTTAAGACTTACTTTGAAAAATTAATTGTTTAGGAAAATTTTTTTACTCCAGCATATGACAAGAAATTCCACAGAATCATTTTGCATAAGGAAACCAAAATCCAGTGTAGCAGCAACCACTGCATCTGAACAATTTTTTATTATTATTATTTTTTAAAATACTGGCTTTACAGCTATTCCTTGTTTTGCAGCCATCATAGTTTTCTGAAGTTTTTTTTAATTTGCAAATTTGGAGTCTTGTACTCAGATTCTATGTGGGAAACGACAACGGACAAACAAATACAGCTGCTATCCTTGGACGTAAAAAGATCTTTTCTGAGGGAGGAGCATACAGAAAGATGTTATGGGGCCTTATGTTTTAGGAGTCCTAACTATAATACATCATCTGCCTCTTTGTCATTCATAATCTGGGAGGAATATAGAGATTCTGTCTGTGCATGCAGAGATTCAGTCTCTTGCGGTGAAAGTCAAAGGCCAACTGGAACTACATTTGATGAAGGATATCAACAGGAACACAGAAGGGCTTAGGTAAGTGCATAAATTACAGAAGGAAGACCAGGGAAAATGTGGGCCTGTTGCTCAATGGGGCAGGGGCCCTGGTGTCACAGGACATGGAAAAACCTGAGATGCTTCACTTTAGTTTCTGCTATCAAGATCAACCTTCAGCATTCCCAGGCCCTAGCAACCAGAGAGAAAGGCTAGAGGAAAGAACATCTACCCTTGGGGGAAAAGGATCAGGTCAGGGAATTCTTAAGCAAACTGAGCTTACAGAAATCCATGGGACCTGATGTCATGTATTCACAAGTGCTAAGGGAGCTGGCTGATGTCACAGAATCACAGAATTTTCTAGGTTGGAAGAGACCTCCAAGATCATTGAGTCCAACCTCTGACCTAACACTAACAGTCCCCACTAAACCATATCCCTAAGCTCTACATCTAAACGTCTTCTAAAGACCTCCAGGGATGGTGACTCCACCACTTCCCTGGGCAGCCTGTTCCAATGCCTAACAACCCTTTTGGTAAAGAAGTTCTTCCTAACATCCAACCTAAAACTCCCCTGGCGCAACTTAAGCCCATTCCCCCTTGTCCTGTCACCAGGCACATGGGAGAACAGACCAACCCCCATCTCTCTACAGCGTATTTGAGGTACCTGTAGAGAGCGATAAGGTCACCCCTGAGCCTCCTTTTCTCCAGGCTGAACAATCCCAGCTTCCTCAGCCACTTCTCATAGGACTTGTTCTCCAGGCCCCTCACCAGCTTTGTCGCCCTTCTCTGGACTCACTCAAGCACCTCGATGTCCTTCTTGTAGTGAGGGGCCCAAAACTGAACACAGTATTCGAGGTGCAGCCTCACCAGAGCCGAGTACAGGGGGATGATCACCTCCCTAGCCCTGCTGGTCACACTGTTTCTTATGCAAGCCAGGATGCTGTTGGCCTTCTTGGCCACCTGAGCACACTGCTGGCTCGTATTCAGCCGACTATCAACCATCACTCCCAGGTCCTTCTCTGCCTGGCAGCTCTCCAACCACTCATCTCCCAGCCTGTAGCTCTGCTTGGGATTATTGCGCCCCAGGTGGAGGACCCGGCACTTGGCCTTGTTGAACTTCATGCAGTTGACCTCAGGCCATCGGTGCAGCCTATCCAGATCCTCCTGCAGAGCCTTTTTACCCTCAAGTGGATCGACACACGCACCTAACTTGGTGTCATCTGCAAACTTACTGAGGGTGCACTCAATGCCCTCGTCCAGATCATCGATGAAGATATTGAAGAGGACCAGCCCCAGCACCGAGCCCTGGGGAACGCCACTAGTGACCGGCCTCCAACTGGATTTGACTCCATTTACCACGACACTTTGGGCCTGGCTATCCAGTCAGTTTCTGACCCAACGAAGCGTGCGCCAGTCCAAGCCATGAGCAGCCAATTTCTTGAGGAGAATGCTGTGGGAAATGGTGTCAAAAGCCTTGCTGAAGTCAAGGTAGACCACATCCACAGCCTTTCCCTCATCCACCCAGCGCGTCACTTTGTCATAGAAGGAGATCAGGTTCGTCAAGCAGGACCTGCCCTTCATAAACCCATGCTGACTGGGCCTGATCGCCTGCTTGCCCTGCAAGTGCCACGTGATGACTCTCAAGATAATCTGCTCCATGAGCTTCCCTGGCACTGAGGTCAAACTGACAGGCCTGTAGTTTCCTGGGTCAGTCCTCCGGCCCTTCTTGTAGATGGGCGTCACATAAATTGCAATGTCATTGCAAGGCCATTCTTTATAATCTTTGATCATGCTGACTAGGAAAGTTTCTAAAGGCTGAAGAAAAGAAAATGTCACTCCTATTTTCAAGAAGGGCAAGGTGGAGATCCAGGGAGCTACTTATCAGCTTCACCTCAATTCCTGGGAAGGTGATGGAACAGTTAATCCTGGAAACCATTCCCAGGCATGTGCCTGTGAAGGTGATCAGTAGTCAGTATGGCTTCACCAACCTGATAACCTTCTATGACAAAAAGACTAACTTGACAGGTGGTAGAACAGCAGGGGATATTGTCTACCTTAACTTCAGGAAGGCTTTTGACACTGTCTACAACAAGATCCTCAGAAAGAAGCATGAGCTGGATGAGCAGGCAGTGAGGTGGATTGAAAACTGGCTGAACAACTGGGCACAGAGGGTTGTGATCAGTGGTACAAGGTCTAATTGCATAAATTGGACGTCCATGTGCTTCTTCATAAAATATGGGCTTACATGTAGTTAGCTGAATAGTTTTCTGGATTTCACTGACTTTATTGCATAGAGCTTTTCTGTCAAAAATGGCTGTTTACATATCTCATATCTAGATACTTTAATTAAGAGTGTCTTCAAACTGTACTGAAGTTCCACCTGACATTCATGCAGGATTCCACAGTTCTTTCTACCAGAAAGCTTTCTGAGATGGTGAATTTTAGTTCTCAGGTCAACCACACTTAAGATTCTGATGTTCAAGTTTTTTCTCTCATTGGAGCACTTGAACTTGTTTCAGGGATTTGTGTTTATCTCTTCCAAATTCTGCCAGCAGATGCTTCTTTTATCTTTACGGTGAATCATAGATCTCCCTTTCACTTTTCCTGCACATAACTATTTTTTTCCTTTTGGAACATATTTTTCATAGTCAAGAGGATAAAACTTGTCTCACTGTACTTTGTTCTCCTATCTTGTTTGACAGCTTATGCTTATTTATTTCCTTTTCTCTTTTAAATTCTTTAACACCGAAGTGCCAAAACACCATTGTAACCTCATCTCTGATGTGTTTAAGTATGTTATTCAAACTTTTAGTCCAAATGTTTTTCAGTTTGTCTAGCCCTATTTTATGCTATTTTATGTCTCTTTAGTGAGCTTAGTTCGATTTTCCTTTTTGAATGTAAAATTGTCCTCAGTTTAATGACATATTCAATGTTGATCCTCCATATTCCTCTGGCTGGTTTGATGCTATCAGTACAACTGGGCTTTTTTTCTTGTTGGTCCTGTCTATTTTTGGGGGGTACTGTGTTGTTTTCTTCCTTATCTTCTCTAAGTATTACTGATATTTAAAAGCACATTGAACACTTTTAGCTTTCAGAACATCACATAGGACGGTTAGTGATATGTCATTTAGTCTAAACTATATTTAATGAGAACACAAAAATGATGTAGATAGATGCACAGAAGATGTATAGATCAAGAATAATGTAGAAATTTGCATATTTTTACTAGTACCGATCTGAAAGAGTGGTCTAATATGAATTTTAATAACTTGATTTTTTGTCTTTTAGTCTTATTTTCAAAATAGATTCAAAAGACAATACCCTATATATATATATATATAGGGGGAGGGGTGGCGGGAACACGTGGAGTTCTTTTTTTAATGCTTTCAGAAATGTTAATTGTTTGTTGCTTTATAACTCGTGTTTAGCTTTGTCCCATAGGTCTAGTACTGTGGTTTCTAATTTTCAGATTTCCCTTTCTCTGCACCTTGTTTTTGGATGTAATTCTGTGTTATGGGACTGTAGCTCCTGCTGTTGTGCTGTCTTAAAATGGGTGTAAGTGCCTGCAACACAGTAGGTTTTCTAATATATTTATTTTTACTCTTCAGTGAATTTCTAGGTGATAATTTACCTGTCTTGTAAAATCAAGAAACTGTAAAAATTTCTGTGAATCACTTATTTTATTATTCCTTTCAAAGATTCTTTTGGTTTTGAAACACAGTCCTAGATTACGAATGTATTTTATAAAGATTTGAGATAAGGTTAGTGTTTTGTAGTTCAAGTCTCTGTTTTTAGTTTGTGACAGTTGCTGTGTGCATTTTCTTAATATTAACTGAGAACAGGCATCTTCAGGGAATTGCATCAGAACACTAGGGGATTTCATGCTTGCTTAACTTAAACAATGGTGTAAACCTCATCTCTTCCAAATCTTTTACATCTTTATTTTTATGTTTGCTTGTTCTATTATGTATAGTTGAATTTGACTAAACTTTAATTGCTAAAGGAAAGGAAGACTGTGTTAAAAGAAGAAGGGGGGGGGGGGGGGGCCTGACACATTACTGCTTTTTGGTTTTCATTTTCTTATGCAGTTTTCAGCTGCTACCCAAAGGGCTCTAGGTCTAAACTGATTTGCCATTGGTATGCCAGAAATGTGATAGCAGGCAGCTTGTGCATTGTAGAACTTGAAAATTAGATAGGTAAGCTGTCAATGCCTGGACTGATTCCCATCACTGTGCTTTGGCTGGATGATCTTGCCCACTTTGAGTTTCATGAAGAGTTTGTTATTGAAGTACAGAACTTAATTTGGCTTTTCCAGTTGTTAACATTTGTGTTATTAAAAATGAAAATATTAAAAATAATAAAAATAATAAAAATAAAAATGAAATATTATCTCCATAAGTCTTTATCAAAGCTCTTGTGTTTGACAAGCCAAGCATTTATCAGTGGTTTTGTGGGCTTCTCAAAACATTCAGACTCAGTAGTCCTGATAGGTGAAAGTTATCCTCCTGTCCCATAGCTTATGCAGAATAGCAATCATTTTATTGACACAGGGACTTCTTACAATGCTACTATAAAGCTATATATTCAAAAGTTTTTCCATGTTTGTGGTTTCCAGACTGATAGTTTCCAAAGAACAAAATTACAAAATTGGAACTATTTTATGTACCAGTGCATTTTTCCTTGAGGGAATCTTTTTTCTTTCTTTGAATATGTGCCTGCTTCCTCATTTGGAGTCGTTCCTCAGTGGCAGTGTCAGCTAAACAAAAGCTTTTTCAATATATTTGGGATCTCTAAAAAGATATTACTGTTTCTTTTTCAATATTGAAACTGTAATGAAGTTAAATAAATAAATGTAATTAAGTTAAATACAGTGGATTCCAAAATTTGTTTAATGCAAGCCTTTAATAAACACAATTTCAAATACAAAACTGCAGCAATAGATTTTCATTATAGAATCAAAATGATTGATAGTTGGGCATTAAAAATTCTTTCATCTTTGAAAAGTATTTCTCTTTCCAGATATATTTTTTTAATGTTTGTAAAGGAAATATCTGTATGTTTGCTAATACCTGACAGTTGCTACATAAATATATATATACACATATATATTTACCTATGGGAAATCTGTGAAGTTTTTGCATGAAAATTTTCATTCTTTTAGCATCGTGATGGTAGGTGTGCACACAGAGAAGCGAGTCAAATGCAAGACAGCTGGACCTGGGCAAAAGGCACCATTGTGTATCTCTGGTTTCCTTACAGCAAAGTCATTTGGAACAGGCACAGACCAGTGAGACATAACGGCCTGTGGGATACTAGACGGTCTTTTGTTAATGCTTAATAAGTGTAATGTAAGGGCAGCTGACAGTGGAAGCAGGTGGAAATGCTGGAAGTAATTACAAGCAATGATTGCGGATTTGAGAATTGCAGTGGTAAAAGATAATGAATAATTAAAAACACAGAAATTGTAGTTTGTGTTTTACTATTTAAAAAATAAATAAATAAACTTAGTGGACATCTGTTTTAGTATATAGAAACACCTAAAGCAACTAACCTTTATGCCATTCAACTAAAGACACTTAGGATCTCAGATTGTTATATACAGTATTGAATTCTGCTTTGGAGTTCTGTATGCGAATCATAAAGCTACACTCCATAGTTTATTAATTCCTGGCAAATACCCCACTTCACAAATAAAGCTGTTGCTATTTTAATGGTATGGAAGATTTTTACCTTTAACAAATCATGAATTACTTAAAAAGAAGAAATATGTCTCAACGATTCAGACTTTTTGCCAGGTTTCCTCCATCAGCAGTCTAAAATGTCTTTCAGTGACATTTGATCATTGACTTAGATATATTTGCCTACATACAGTAGAATGGCTCTATATGAGAATGGGTTGGGACAATCCCAGACAGGAGCACAGTCTGGGAGAAGAACTTGAGAGCGGCCCTCTGGAGAAGGACTTGGTAGTTCTGGTGGATGAAAAATTTAACATGAGCCAGCAGTGCGCGCTTGCAGCGCAGAAGGCCAACTACACCCTGGGCTGCTGCATCAACAGAGATGTGACCAGCAGCAGGTCAAGAAATCCCTTAATTGTAGATAGTATTCTCAGTTTGAACCATTATGTAATTTCCCTTCTCAAAGTGTTACATCTCTAATGCAGAACGGTACTTGAAGACTAGTGAACCAACCTGCATAGGATTGTCTCCCGTTGTCATTCCATTGATCAGCCACACCTTCAAAACTGTTACTGCATAGATTTACAGTTAGCATGAGTGAAACTTATGGACTGTTTAGATTTTTAAAAGGATTTTTTCTCCATTATTAATGTGGTTACACTGTCAAATACCTTAGGCGCCTGTTGCATGTTGTGCATTCTTATCTTATGTGGGATTTGTTAGTTTTCTGCTTGTCTAAGGTGTGTAAGGTATCACAGGCAAAATGGTCTTGGCTTGGGAATTTTTTTTTACTTCATGTATTGCCAATTAACACAAACTTTCAGCACTGACTGAGGAGAAAAAGAAGATCCAAATAATAAAACACCACATAAATACTTTTCTTCTTGAGGCTTAAAGCAAGCTGAATCCCTGGTATCCTGCCCCCCAGCCAGCCTCAGCTTCCCCAGTGGTCATTGCACTGTACTGGGTTCATCCCAGCTCCCTTGGAGGCAGCAGAGGTGTTTGGGGTTATCTACGTTATGGTTTCCATCCAATGCTTCTGAATGATTTCTTTGGCAACTTTTTATTCTCAGTACTTTTTCCCAGCTGCATGAGGCAGCTTCTGTTTTTTCTCTGATGTGCTTCTAAGAAGTTATGGATGAGATGAGAGGAGGAAGTTGAGGAATAAATAGAGAAGCTTGAGGCCCATACATGTAGAAACACTAAGTATATTCACTGAAGTTTCATAGAATGGCTCCAGCAACTTTTCAGATGACATTTTGCTTTGAAATAGAGTGTCTACCAGAAGTTGGAAAATTTTGTCCATTGCCTTGAATCTGGGTTTATACAGTTTTTCTTTTTTTTTTTCTTTTTTTTTTTCTTTTTTTTCCTGCTTGGCTTCAAAAGCACGATTTTCATGTATCTAGAGAAATCAAGTATCACACTGACAGTTTCAGCTTGTGATCCCTCTGAAAGCTGCTTTTCTTCAGGATCCACTACATGACTTGTCTTCTGTGCTCATTGTCCCATGTAACAGTCAATGCTGACTATGGTACATCAAAAGCTATTGGGTACTGCCTTAATTCTTAACTCATAATTCTGGGAAAAGTTAAATACCTAGAGGTCACTTTGGACTGCAGTAAGACACCCCTTCTCTGGGTTAAGCTACTTGACTTTTCTGGCCATTCCAGCTTCTGTCATCCTAAAGGGTACAACAGAAGGAGGCCCAATCCTGCAGAGCTGATATGTGGTAAGAACAAAGAATTAAAGAGTGAGGATTTTTGTTCCAAACTGAGCAGGAGGGTTGTTCTGTGTACTTTTGGATTCTGGTAGTTGTACAATTTTTCTGCTGTGTTATTGAACATGATTTCTCTATATTTTTGTTTCAAAATGTGCTATTGTTTAATACTGATTCTAGCATTGCAATGGTGGTAAAATTATCTATTTTCTTACTTGAAGGATCACTTAAGTAAAATAAGAAAAACCAGACCATATTACAGAGCATGTAGTGTAAGAAAAGCAAGATAGCAGAAGAAATGTTCACTGGTTTAGTAGCATCCCTGGGACTGGTAACATCTCAGAGCATATAATGTAGGTTTATTTTACTTCATTGCATTTTGTGTGTCTGGGCCATTTTGTCTATCATCTGTTTAGTTTTGTGGCAATTTAGACTACACCCATAAAATCTGAGTGTTCTAATGTTCAAAGCTAAGCACTATAAAAGTGCTTTACTGGACTCTTGCTTGTATGGTAAGTGTGTTAATCCAGAAATTCTCTGGAAACACCATAGATTTTCATCTTCCTAATCAAGTGTTTATTGAATTACTCAGACTATAACATGATCAATTTATCAATGCTATTGTATTGTATTTAAATGCAAATTGTACAGGGAAAAGTCAGTCATGAGTTTCCTAAACAAAGGGTTCCTTAACACTGTTGAAAAGGATTAAATCTGGGAGTATTCTTAATTTTTGCCTATTTACTGTTTAAAGGGAAAAACTGGTCAAAACTTACATTACTCTTCAAGATAACAATTCTCTTTATATTTTCCAAGTAATATCAGAGTTCTGCAGGTCATGGTACTGTATACATTTCCCAATGGAAAGGCATGAACAGCTATTGAAAACATGAAGGTCTTGCAATTATTTTTAACTCGGTGACAAATCTACTGAATATAGTGTGTATTTTTTGACTCACAATCACATAGGAAAATGATCACATAGGAAATGCACAGTGGAGCATTTACATCATAAAAATAGCTTAGATAATCAATGGTGAATGTGTAGGAAAAACTGATTCCTGTAAAACATCAGTACTTCCTTTAGGTCCTGAATTTTGGGGCAAAATAAGTTTAAGTGATGGACAGAAAGGCATGTATCTTCTCTAAACATCACTCTTACGTTCAGGACAAATAAAATTCTAATGATCTATTCAGTGGTGAATCTTGGGAACTGTGTTATTTAAAAGAGTAAACCAGAAGCTGTAGGCTACTCTGAATGTATGTATATTTTTATATATAGTATGTTTATATAAAATAAAATACTTGATAAAAATTAATCTTCTAATAGAATGACCCACAGGGCCATAGTGGAATTATCTTAAATTTCCCTTGGTGTTTTGAAGAAGACACAAAACTATTACGTGTGTGGGCATTGACGCTGGTCAGAGAAAAGCCTCAGGGATTCTCAATATACATTGAACAGAACCACATTTATGAGTAGGGAATAGCTAACAAAGGAGCAGTTAGAAAGTGATATACAGGCAAAACTGAGCATTAATATATGTAAGACAGTTCACATAAGAAACTTGTGTTCTCATGCATATTTCATACATTGCTGTTATGTAAATTAGATGTGTTCAGTAATTACAGTCATTTCAGTGATTCTTCTTCTGGTACATCTTCAGAAAAATTCTTCCCAGCTCAACAAGTGAATACAAAAAAAAAAAAAAAGATATTTTACTATTTTACTATTCATTAAGAACATAATAGAATTTTAAACATTAAAGTTGGTTTTATAAACAGACCTTGAATGCTGCTATTTAGCTGTAGTCACAGAACAAAAAGAACTTGCATAACTAATGAAAAACGATGGTATAATAGAAAGAAGAAAGAACAGCAAATAAGGAAGATAGACATTTCTAAGTAGGAGCAAGGGGAGAAGGGACTGAGAAAGAGCTTCCTTTTTATCTTTGTTAAGATTACATGAAGAAAACTACCTGAATCATTTTGCCAAATTAAAAGGAATTAAACCTTTGTATTTGCAGGCTAAGTGAAGATGAGTGAAGAACTCTGGGGTGCAATTGTTCATCATAAGAATGAAAGTAAAAAGTCTGATTTAAGGGGGTGGCATATATTGTTTTCTTGTTTGGTTTCTTGGAACATAGCTTGAATGCTGCTTAGGAGCACAAGTTTTCCAATATGGATTTGTTTATACTTGCTCTTAAAGATAGTATAAGATTCTGAAAATAAATGGCTATTTAGTTTCTCCCAGCACCTTCTTTCTACTCCACTTTCTCATATTTCTGTGGTCCAATATTTGTGCATACATTCTTTCAGAATGTGTGTATGTGTCAGTTCCTCTGTAACAATACACACATCATACTTTTTTCAATTATTTTTCTCCCCTACTTTTTTCTTTCTCTACTGTCCCTAGAGCTTCTCCAGTCCCCCGGTCTCTCCCTTCCCACCCCCTTCATCTAGCCTTCAAAAGTGATTTGTTTTCTGTGTCTATAGGAGAACATCTTGTAGGAAAGGACATAAAGCTCAGTCAAATCAACTTATCAAAAAAGATGAGAGGTGACTTGATTTGAAGTGTGTAGGGACTTCCTTGTGATAAGATTTTCTGTTATAAAAGTCTTGTTAATCTAGTGATTAAAAAAAAAAAATCAGAACAAGTGGCTAGAAGAGTAACCAAGCATATTAAAAAGGAGAAGCACGTTTTTAATAGAATGAAAAGCCACTGTAAGAATTCACCCAGAAGAAGTAGTAGAGTATCAATCTCTTCTTACTACACATTTTAAAATCAATGCCCTTCTACTTCTATTGTCTTTAGCTAATCCAAGCACAGCCAAACTCATGTTTCTTTTGGAAAGGCACTGTAATTTGCTTAAATTTGACTACAAAAGCAAAAATGCATCCTGACAACAACTGCTGCATTTTAAGCTACTTTCCAGAAAAGAGTAAATGAGGTTTTCCAAGGAAGTGACTAGAATTTTAATAGGTGCAAAAAAAGTTTCCTTGTATTGGCTGTATATTATCAAAGGTACTCAGCCCAGAGTAAACAGTTGATGGAGAAAAATATTGAATTTCAGCTTCAGTTGCTTAACTTGAAACCCCCATTGAATAGGGTATTTCTAAAAGTTACAGGGTAGCCATCATATAAGTAGAGGCCTGAACATGACTGTAATCAAACTCTCACATGTAAAGAAAGGTCACATTCCACTGATTATTTTTGTTAGGTTTGTGTATCTGATGTAAACTTTCGCTCACTGTCCCTTTGTTGTTGTTGTTGTTAGTGTATTTGTTGTAAGGTAGCAAACCTGAGGCCTTAGATGTCCCTGGATTAGAGATATTTATGGAACATATTGTGGCACTTTTTTTTTTCTTTGTGTCCTAACATCTGATAGTCATGACTGTGGTGAAAAATTCTGTATGATAAAGCCCTGGCATTACCTTTTCTGTATGCAGGAACTAGAGGAAAACATTTTTACAATAGTCTTTTTAATCATCTGTCCTTTTAGTCAGAAACCTCTTACTTGAGGAAAGAAAAAAAAGGGCATAAAATCAAATTGAATAGGTAAAAGAACAGTCTTCATCTTGCAAGGTGGAAAATTTGAGAGGAGTAAAATGAGTGCTTAAGGTATGGAGATGAAGCAGTTAGATTTAAATGAAGTTTGGGCTGCAAGAAAGCTTTATTATCTTTCTTCTAAACTTTACATAAATAATACATAAGTATTAATACCTAAAAATTCTGTAAAACCAATTGAGGGTTTAATAATTAAATTACTAAATTTATGATCAAATAAATGTAAAAGCAGTTATTTTTTATTATTTTCATTGTTTCCTCAACATAATGATAGACACAGCAAATAACTCTAAAACTTAAGAGAGTACAAATCATATATATTGGGCTTCTTGAATACACCAAGTTAGCTAATGTTCAATAAGGTTTTTTTTTTTGGCCTTTTTTTTTTTTTTTTTTTTTTGCAATAGAGACTGTATTGGTTAAATTCATACTACAATCACCGAAGCTTGCAGTAAAGTACAGAAAATAACCTAGTTTCTGGTCTCCCTCTCATAATAAAAATACAAAGTGAAAGCTTTTTATAAGCGTATTTTGTAATGGAAATTTTAGCAGCCTTTTGAATGAACAATTATGTCTTTGTTTCCATGGAGCTAGCACAAAAATAGCTCAGGAACAATGTGATGGTATTAAGAACATAATGTAAGGGCTACTATGGGGAACTTTCCGTTTGTTCTGGTCAAGGCAATTTCAATTAAGTAATTTGTGAGAATATTTACTTTTACCTGAGTAAAAGTAAAATTTAGGAGGACATTTGTTTTGATGGAGTTTTAATTAGCAAACTGCCCCTGCTCCTCCTTCACCTCAAATCCTTCAACCCACCATAGCAACTGTTTACTTTTTATGTACAAATACTGCACTACTTGTTTAACCATGGGCTGTCACCTACAGGAAACATGAAACACCCAGGATACCTGAGTTTTGGGCAGTACATTTTTCAGTTCATTTAGAGCTATGCCTACTTTGCACCCATTGAAAGGGTTTGATTTCATCTGACTATGGAACTGGAGTATGCGTATATGTTAGTTTATTTTTTATCTTAGGGATGATTAAGCTAATCTTTTTATATCTTGATACAGCTGTTCCAGATGTCTCAAAGCATGCAGGCTTATTTCCCAAATGGGTATTAAGAAAAAAAAAAGAAAAAGAAAAGTCCTTTCCTGAAGAAAAAAAAAAAAAAAAAAAAAAAACAAACACTTGAGTATTTTTGAGCGCTTCAAATCTCCTAGTCACTGAACTTGTAGGATGCTACATCCTGAAACTGAAATCCTGAACCATGTAATGATTTAAGATAGGCTCTTAGTAGTTGTTTTCCAGTATAGGAAGGAGATTTGTTGAAACTGCAAGTATAGCATGTTTCCAGCTGTGGCAGTCAGTTCAGAGCTTTGGAATATCATTGTTCTGTGGTGACTAATGTGCAGGAAGGTACATACTTCTGTCATGGGGCTTGTTGTTTCCTCAGGAATTAGAGTTTTCTCACCTTTTGCTGTCTATTTCCCCCTCAGCTTTCACCCACCTCTCTCCCAGCACTGGCTCAAGGATTGCTGTGAATCCTCTGTAATGAAAAGAAAGGCTGTAACACAGGCATTACTCCTTATTACCAGACTCTGATCTGTATATTAGAAAATTGGTTGTTTGTATCAGAGCAACAGGCATCAGAAGTTTTAAAAAAATATTATTTTATTTTTTTTGTTTTGCTCCCCTTTCAACCAGTAGCCTTAATGTATTGTGTAGGAATATATAATCAGATTTTTAAATAGAATAGTAGTAAAACACTAGAAATGTCAGGAAATCTGAGGGGAAAAAAAAAAAAAAAAAAAAAAAAAAAACACAAACAGATGGATCATTATAACTATTAATTACCCTTTTCACAAATGTTTTCTTTGTGGCTTGAAAAATAAAAGCAATGCATAGTTGATGTTGGATGTTTAACTAGCTTTCAAAAGGAATTAAAAAAATTTACAGAGTGAATATCCTGGCCAGTAGCTGCTTTTTCCAGCTGTGTCACTGAAATACTTCATCTGGCCAATCTGCTGTTCCCTTATTTCCAGTCAGTCTGGTGAGGACTGGTATGCGAGGTACCTGAGGCTTCTGCAGGTGTGGCACTTGAAAACCCATTTTGATACTCGTGTTCTGTAGCAGAGTTAGAATAAGTCCTATCTTATTCTGTGTCATGACTAGTAGCTAAAGTACCTGGTCTCCTGACCTTCATCCAGCGATCCTCTCTTTTTGTATGTTAGTTTGGTGCAGCCCTTGACTTCAGGTTAGTGTAACTAGTGGTTCTTAACTTTAACAGCTTTAACTGCTGTTTTGGGCCCTGTTAAACTTCTGTAGTTGCAGGAACTTTAGCCAACAGTGAGCACAGGATAGTTACAACCATAATTTATGTAACAGATCCCTAAGAACTGCATGAGTAAGCTGGTATGAGTCAAATGGCTTTATCTGCCCATAAAACATTTTGAGGAGGTTATGGGTACTTACGTAGTTATTTGTTGTTCATCTTGGTGTCATCTCCTGTGTGCTAGTAGATTTAAATTAGAGCAATACTAACATTTTTTTTTCATTGTTGCTATCTTTGTTTGTTCTGTTAACTGGTTACAACCAGCTTTGAAATGTCTGTTTAGTCTGTCTATTTTGCTTTAAAGAAAGGCTTCAGCAAGGAAGATTAGTCTTTCCATGCAGGTTTATAAACTTCACACAGATATTCTGCAGTTCACTAAGCAGAAACTTGCATGCCTTGTCTGTTACAGTAACCTGGGTGTAGATGTTTTTTAAAAATGTTTATGAGGCTGCTGTATTGTGATATGTTAATTAACTAATGTTACATGAAGTTCCTCCTGGAAACTATGCCAAGGCATATGGAAAATAAGGAAGTGATCGGTGACAGCCAATATGGCTTCACTAAGGGCAAACCATGCCTGACAAATCTGGTGGCCTTATGTGCAGAGATTACAGCATTGGCAAATAGAGGAAGAGAAAATCACATCATTTGCCTGGATTTATGCAAAGCATTTATTACTGTTCTGCACAATATCTTTGTGTCTAAATTGGAGAGACATGAATTTGATGGATGGACCACTCAGTAGGCAAGCAATTGGCTGTATGGCTGCACTCAAAGAGTTGCAATCAACAGCTCAATATCCAGGTGGAGATCAGTGATGAGTGGTGTTCCTCAGGGGTCAGTAGTGGGACCGGTACTGTTTAACATATTTGTTGGTGATCTGGACAGTGGGATTGATTTCACCCTCTGCAAATTTGCCAGTGACACCAAGCTGTATACTGCAATTGACAAGATGTCATCCAGAGGGACCTGGACAGGCTTGAGATATGGGCCTGTGTGAACCTCATTAGGTTCAGTGAGGCCAATTGCAAGGTGCTGTAGCTGGGTCAGTGCAATCTCAAGCACATATACAGGTTGGATGGAGAATGGATTGAGAGCAGCTCTGAGGAGAAGTACCTGGGACAGATAGATGAGAAGCTCAATGTCAGTCAGCAATGTGTGCTTGCAGCCCAGAAAGCCAACTGCATCCTGGGCTGCGTCAAAAGAAGTGTGGCCAGCAGGGTGTGGGAGGTGATTCTCCATTTCTCTGCTCTCACGAGACCCCATCCAGAGCATGTGTTCAGCTCAGGGTCCCCCAATATAAGGTTATTTAAGCAAATCCAGAGGAATGCCGTGAGGATAATAAGAGGGCTGGAGCACGTCTCCTATGAAGACAGGCTGAGAAAGTTGGGGCTGTTCACACTGGAGAAGAGAAGGCTCAGAGGAGAATTTACAGCAGCTTTCTAGTACATAAAAGGGGGCCCTACAAGAGAGCTGGAGAGGTGCTATTTGTCAGATAATGACAGGACAAGAAATAATGGTTAGAGGGTAGATTTAGATAAGGAAGAATTTCACTACTCAGAGGGCTGTGAGGCACTGGTACAGGTTGCCCAGAGAAGCTGTGGGTATCCCATCCCTGGAATTGTTCAAGGGCAGTTTGGATGGGGCTTTGGGCAACATGGTCTAGTGGGAGGTGTCCCTGCCTATGTCAGGAGCGTTGAAACCAGAAGATCTTAACGTCCATCCCAACTAAACCATTTTATGATTCTTTTAAAATATGAAGTACTAAGTACTATTGAATGATACCCCGCATACACTGAATTTATCATGTTTATTGATAATCCAGATTGAGTGGCAATATTTTTTTCATAATCAGTTGGATTGAGGCTTACTTTTTGACAGTGCCATGCTTTCTTTCAATCTATTCATGTGGTCCCCAACCAGAATTATCTTAACTGTTTGAAGGTTCACATGACTAACTGCAGTATGAATGACAGCTTTCTGTTCTTTCTGAAAACATAATACTTCTGGAAGTTCAATATAAATTAGTTTTTACTTTTGGTTTACCTACATTTAAATACTTGCAGTTTATGCAGGGAAAACATTTTTTAAAAGCCCAAACAGAACTTCAAGAAGCAGAGCTTGCATACTGTAACTGGGGCAGCATAGTACTGTGTTCACTTCACATATGTGTCTTTTAGGAGGGTAGCAGGTGATCTTTCATCATGTAAGAAGCATTATCTGAGGCTTTCCTGATATCTTTCCTGTACCAGAACTTGGTAGTATGTTTTGCCTTTGTGTACTGTCCTTAGTTACCTAGTGTTGTCTGTATTCCCACATTCAAAGTGAGGAGTTGCAGACATCTTCTGAAAGTATCTATTTGAAGTAAGAACTTGAGGAGCATACTTAGTGTGCAGTTAAACTCATTTCCATATGCTGTAAATCACACTTACTTTTTAATAAAGATGTCAGAAGTTCACAGTCTACCTTTTGGAGTAGATTTGCCAGTATTTTCAATTTTGAACATATACTTTCAAAACTTTATCTGATTGGATCCTATCATTCATAATCAGTTGCAATGCTGCTAGATTTTGCAGAGATCTTGTAAGGGAATCTTAATAGCATTATTAATGTATACTATTTTCTGTAATTTTGCCTTACTTTGGTGTATAAAAAGCTTGTTTATAAAAGTTGTTACTGAGTTTATGCCTTGAATACTTGCAAATTTTATTTTGTTTCCAAATTTAAGAATTTCAAATTAAATAGAAAGTAATCTGTGACACCTCAGTGTCATGTATCTTGTGCATGAAACAGTAAGTATCTGACCATAATGGCTTTTATCATAAAATGTCATATATAAGTCCTTTGGTCATGTCTTCTGTTATATGATGCCTTGTTTTCACATATTTTCAGTGTTAAGTCTACTTTGGCTGTGATCTCATACAGCTTAAAATGCCTTTTCTAGACTTCCATCTTTTCATTATTTTACAGAGTGCAACTTTCAACTTGATTTTTTTTTTTTAGTTTTGTGGTTCTGGTCACTGTTGTTGATGTGAAAGTAAATAGTTCTGTACTGCATAAAATAATAAATAACATTTAAAATACAGTACATAAATGTTTCCTTGTGGCAATAAAGGGTTTCCATAAATTTACTCTGATATAAGAAGTATGTTTAAGTGCTCACTCTGTCCAAAGCTCACTCTGTCCAAAGACTTAAGCAGCTCTCTTACATATTACTACATACATGTCTAAATCTTAGAGAGAGAAACTTTGAGCAAATTTATAATATGAAATCTCTAAAAGTTGAATAATGGATATAAAAAAAAATCCATTTTAAAAAGAAACAAATCATAGATATCTGTAAAGAGAAGCAGTGTATGGTTTATGCTTTAGAGGAATAGAGAGGGTAGTTGGTGTTTTGATAAAGGTAATAACATAGAACTCCCAAAGTGCCAGAGGAAATACAGAATCACAGAATGGTTTGGGTTGGAAGGGACACTTAAAGATCATCCAGTCTTACACCTCAGCTGTGGACAAGGATATTTTTCAATAGAACAGGTTGCTCAAAGCCCTGCCCAACCCAGCTTTGAGTATCCCCAATGATGGGGCATCCACATCTCTAAGCAACGTGTTAAGCCTCACCACCCTCATTGTGGAAAAAACTTCTACCTTGTATCCAATCTAAATCTACCTTTTTTCCAATTTAAAACCATTGCCTCTTGTCCTGTGACTATAGGCCCTCGTAAAAAGTCTTTCTCCATCATTCTACAAGCCCCCTTGATGAAAGGCCACAATAAAGTCTTCTTGGAGCCATATCTAACTGTGTATGAATCCATATCTTGTGAGAACTGAGTGATGCAACAATGTTCTACAATGTCTTTCTGATTAAACTTGGCCGCGTCTTGTGATGCTGATGAGAGTCAATGAAGCACAGTGATATGTAATGAATACTCACCCTTTTTTCTTGTTCATGAAAGTATAAGCTTGATTCAGATTCCAACTTGTGTAATTTGTCAACCCCTATATCAGTGTAAATTTTAGGAGAGTTTGTAGAGAAAAAAATGTGTTAATGCAGTGTTAATAAATATATCGAGCATGAATACAGCTTATGACCTTCTTTTTGAAATAGGAAGTATTTATTTAGCTAATTCATCATTAACAGTAACTCTTCATGTGTCTGTGTCCCTCGCTCTTATGGCTTTAGATAAATTCAGATTATTGATCTGAGAAAAGTAAATTTGACATTGTTGGTTAAATAACTGTTAGTATTTATAATAAATATTAGTGATGAATTTTCTTATAAATATGTGTATATATGCAGTTGTAATATTTAATAGACATGAATATAGTTGTATTAAAGAGATGGGCATCCTAAAATAATAAAACTAAAGTGGAAAAAATTTCTTGCAGCTTTTTGTAGGAATTTTCTTAATTCCATTTTACAAGGGATCTGAAATAAATTTTAAATACTACTTGCAATATCAAATTACACCTGAAAAGCATGTAGTTCAAAAATATAAATATTTAGACAAAAAATAGTGTTTTTTTTTTTTTTTTTTGCAGTACTACTACTTATAATAAGACTGGTACTACTAAATATAATAAGTTTTGATGCCTTCAGTTCAAAAAATTGTTGTAACTTGAAAATTAACTGAAATGATACATAAAAGGACCTATATCATGTATTTTAAAAATATTATTATCCATATAATTTATTCTGGAATATCAAGAAATGAACCAGATGAGAGAATTATGTGGAAATTGCTACTCAGACATCTAAGATATTTAAGATGCTTTCACCTGGGAGAGTAGGAGTTAGGGGGTTTTGAAAATGGAGTATTTTTTGATGAGTATCTCTGCTTTTGCACACTTGTGTTGTCCTATATTGTTAAACGTGATTTGGATAGTTTTATTTTTCTTTTTATATACCTGTTAGCTTTAATGAACGATAAGGCTGTCTTGCTTTTATTATGTGCCTAAAACTTTGAGGCATTTTTGTATGTAAACTTAGCCTTTCTTGTACACTTAGACTATTATAAGGTTGCTTTTTTGGTAACAATTTTTATTTTAATTGGTTTTGCTCTGAAATCACTTCTTTAAAAAAATGCAATTCATATGATTTTTTTTTTTTTTTTTTTGGTTGACAACAAAGTAAGTTTGTTGAAATTCTAAATCAGAGTAAATATTACTACTAAAAACATTTCACATAATAAGGATCTTGAGCATTTGTCAGTATGGAGTCAGCTTCCAATGTACTTGTGCAGTGTAGAATTTTTGTTAAGTGTATTCTGTGCACACTGTTTGCCCATTTGTTCCTGTACCCATACCAGTATGTAAAAAGTAGGGAAGCCAGTTTGGTCTTCCAACAGTTGAGCAAGGTAGAATCTACTAACTTTCAATCCATGGAGCTCCAATCTGATATTAAAAAAAAAAAAAAAAAAAAAAAAAAAAAAAAAAGAAAAAATAATCTTCAATGAGTCTTAAGTCAGCCTTTTCCTTTGTTTTTACTGATTTTGAATTAATTAATTTGTAGTGCCAGTATGCAGTGGTTGACAAGGTCCTTAAACTAGAACGTAATGGGCCCAGCCAGTGATAGCACTCACTTCCATGTCAGCACATTCCCTTTTTCGAGATGCATTGCCTGTTTGCCCAGGCTTCTTCAGCACAACCCCTGCCACTGCAGTTGGGTATTCTTCATGTGTTAAGCTCCTCCTGTGTTGTAGTAACTGCATGGCTTTGATTGTTACGCTGGGAGGAAGGCTGATAAAAAGATACATCATTATCAATATTAGAAACCCAAATTTAAAGTCCTCTATGTCAGTCAAACTTGGAGTGAGCTAATAGAATGATGATCTAAGTGGGAGGTGTGGGTACACCAGAGGGTCATGTTGCCATCCAAAGGGACTACAGCAGGCTGGAGAATTGGGCTGACAGGAATCTCATGAAGTTCAACAAGGGGAAATGTGAAGTCCTGCACCTGGGAGGAACACCTTCATTCACCAGTACACACTGTTTGCTGACGGCTGGAAAGCAGCTCTGTAGAAAAGCACCTGGGAGTTCTTGTAGATACCAAGTTGAACATCAGTAAGCAATGTGCCCCTTTCTGAAAAGAAGACTAGCAGTATCTTGGCCTACAATTGTTACAGCAGGTCAAGGAAGGTGATCCTTCCCTTCTGCTCAGCACTGGCCACACCTGGAGTCCAGTTCTGGGCTCCCTAGAACAGGAGAGACATGGATGTGCTGGAGAGAGCCTGACAATGCCCACCAAGACAATCAAAGGACTGGAGCAGCTCTCCTATGATGTAAGGCCGAGAGAGCTGGGAATGGAGAAGAGAAGGATCAAAAGGGATCTCATCAATTACTATAAATCTCTGAAGGGAGAGGTGCAAAGAGGACAGAGCCAGGCTCTTTTCAGTGATGCCCAATGACGGGACAAGAGCCAGTGGGCACAAACTGGCACATGCACCCTGGCACACACATTCAGAATACCCGCTTCAGTGCTGGGTGGGTGATGGAGCCCTGGCACAGGTTGCCTATAGAGGCTGTGGGGTTTCCTCCTTGGATATCTAAAGTCAACTGGACACAGTACTGGACAACCTGCTATAGGTGTTCCTGTTTGAGCAGAGGAGTTGGACCAGGTGACCCCCAGAGGTCCCTGCCAACCTCAGACATTTTGTGATTCTGTTAGATGTTTGGAAGAATCATAGATTATCCTGAGTTGGAAGGGACTCACAAGGATCAGCAAGTGCAACTCCTGGGTCCACACAAGAACACCCAGAAATCAGACCATGTGTCTGAGAGTGTTCTACCACTGCCTTGGGGAGCCAGTCCCAGAGCCTGACCACCCTCTGGGTGAGGAACCTTTCCCTAACCCCCAGCCTGACCCTCCCCTGTCCCAGCCCCATGCCGTTCCCTCGGGTCCTGTCGCTGTCCCCAGAGAGCAGAGCTCAGCGCCTACCCCTATGCTCCCCTTGTCAGGGAGCTGCAGGCCGCCATGAGGCCTCCCCTCATCCTGTTCTGCTTTGGGCTGAACAAACCAAGGGACCTCAGCTACTCCTCGTACATCTTCCCCTCTGGACCCTTCAGCCTGAAGTAGTGTTACCGGAGCTCAATGAATCTTTCTTTCAATACAGAACTTCATAGAATGGTAGAATCATAGAATGGCCTGGGTTGAAAAGGACCTTAAACATCATCTAGTTTCAACCCCCCTGCTCTGGACAGGGTTGCCAACCACTAGAGCAGGCTGCCCAGAAGAGGCGTAAGAGGCATAATGCTTCATAAGAGAAGCGTTCAGAAGAAAATAATAATAATAATAAACTAAATTTATATATATATATATATAAACAACCCTCAAGTCTCTTTGGGACTGTACGATGTATACTGCTTTGCTGTTAGCATTGACACCAGAATTCTTTCCCAGAGCATGTTGTCTATTCATTTTATTCCTGTCACTAAGAGCAGTTAGAATTTCATTTTGCAACATTTCTTCTCCTGCTTTAATTCTTTTTAGCTAGTTATGAGTAAGTACATATTATTTTGTGGATTTTCCTGCTGCCTAGAGAAATAAGAATTGTACAGAAAATAAAGAAGCATAAAATAATTGGCTTGTAATTTAGATGTACAGAATTAGAATGAAGCAATCCACTGCTTATAAATAATAATAATAATAAAAAAAGAATAAAAAGAATATTTGGCTACTGGAGTTCATGATTCTGATATTGCTATCAACACGTCTGTAAAAGGAATTTTTCTTCCCCCTCCTCTTCGTGTATTTCTGTAACTTCTGTTATGGATAGTATTTATATGTAAATTTTTGAGGAGATAAGCCCCTGACTATGTATTTAAATGGAAATAACCCAAGTAGAACTGATGGAATAATTAAATGTTTCATTAACTAGTGAAATAGTTTATTTGCACAATAAAATCATGCTTATTGCATGTATTCAGTAAGTCAAGAATATAAGAAGATTTGCTGTGCAATAAAATTTGGAGTAGTATTGGAAAGAGAAAACACTAAATTTTGATCAAGATCGCACACTTATTTTAGAGTATGTTCTTGCAAAGTTGTTCTCATCTGTTTATACATATGGTGAATTATTTTTTAACTTGGCATACGTGCTTCTCATTATTATCCATTTGATAAAAGATAAACCAAATACATTTTCTATTTTTCCAGTTGGGAATGGTTATTGAAAACCTCACTTTGAAGGAGCTTGTACAGATTTATTATTCTTTATACATGTATATATTATTTTTCCATTTATATAACTATTCAATTTCCTGTGAAGTACCATTTTTGCCTAGAGTACAATTTTACACAGGCAAAAAGGGGAAAAAACATACTCAGTGTTAATCATGATGAACTAAAACAAATGTCCTTGACAATGTTTGTCAAACTTCAATTATTATAAAACTAATAATGCATTTCAAAAGGTAAAATCACTAAATAACAATAACTATACTTTTAGGTTGCTTGTCATTAAATATTGCTACTGCTTTTTAACATTTCTCATATTCAGGACACAAGACATTTAAGATATTCAATGAGTTCTGAAAAGTGCTTTTGATAGTTGTCTATTTTACCATGTTAGATATATTTTTGATTTAATACTGTGTTTAGGTTAGCTAACAGCTAACTATAATTACAGTTCCTTTTTATATTTTGTTACTCTTGCTAAATTGTGTAAGAAGTGGAAAGGGGAAGAAATCTAACTGAATCCAACCGTTTGAATAGGCATTGTTTAAAGTCGTCCCGCCCCTTTTTTTTTTACTGCTTAGTATACTTTTCCCACAAAACAAAAAGTGTGTAAGGGCTTTTAATATAATGCAAAAACTTTAAAATATCAAGTTTAAGTACTACCTTTTGTGATACATTTCTAATTCTATTGTTTTACTTTCTCATTTCAGTTAGGTGACTAGATTTTTTTTTTTTTGTCTTTTTTAATAAAGACATATTAAACTCCTGTGAAATCTAATTTCTTCTAAAATTTGATTGAGGAATGTGAATTAGGCATCTCCAAACCTAATCACTTTAAATGAAAAGTATGATTATTTTAGAGCCAAAGTATTCATTAATGAGAGATGGCAACATAGAAGTATAATTAAAATGGGTTCTAATTCTTTTTTTTTTTTTTTTAAAAAAAAAAAAAAAAACACGTTTCCTGCAGCTTTGCGCCCCGCGCCCCCCCCCCTTTTTTTTGAGTCAGTAAAACTGCTCTTACTAATAAGTTAAGAATTTATTTATTCCAGTGTAGAGGTAAAATTAAGTATGGAGAAAAACACAGCTTTGTACTTGATAAATAGTTTTGTTTGTTTGTTTGTTTCTTTCTTTCTTTAATCAAGAGGAATACCATGATCCATAGATAATGTGATTTGAAACTATATTAGTTATGTAAATATCAGCTAAGCTAAAGAAATAATTGTACATATTTCTAAGAAATTCATTTTAATGTAATGAAGGACACTTGACTTTCCTCCAACACCTATCCTTGTGATTATTAACAGTTCAGTTATAGTTGTCTTATAATCAAATCAGATAATATGTGATTGTTCCTTTGCTCAGAAAGATGGTGCCATAAAAAGAATGTTTACTACACATGGAGCTGATTAATTCGTTTTTTCACATGGAGTGTTTGAAATTCAGACCATAGGAATATTATTTTCAGAATTTGGGTCTGAGTCTTGGAGATATCATAAGAGTGCAACCTTAGGTGTTACCTCCAAGCTTCAGCCTGTATTACTTGATTAAATTATTAATAAGTATAGTATCAAAACATGGAAGACATGTCAAGTTCAAAGCTACATTGCCTGTTAGATAGTAATTCTACTATGTATTTTTTTTAATATTATTTTTAAATAAACCAACTATGGAACACTAACATGTTGTCAAGAAAGAGTAAAACAAAGCATTTTTATGCCATTGTATAAACCCATGATATATCCATATATTCTGTGTTGTATAAAGTTCTTTGTAACTTCTAGTTTCAAAAGTATACAATTGAAGTAGCAAAAAATTGTAGCATAAGAAGGCATGATTAAATATGAATTTCAGATGAAGAGCATTTTTAACAAAGTAGGAGGTTTCACCATGAAAAAGAGATGACCAAGTTTATGTAAGGTAGAAGTGACAAATGGAGAATGTGACAGAAAGCATTTGTCATTATTCAAAATGCAAGAAGTAGAGTGCTGAAATAAAGTCATTTACATATATATATACACATATAATAGATGTATAACAATCCTTTTACACAGTACATCAAGAAACAGTGGGACTCATTGCTATAGGATGTTAAAGGTCCAAAAAGATGAGAGTTCAAAAATTAATCAGAGAAAATCATGGAAGGAAATCAATCAACTTATGGAAACAAGTTCTTTAATTCTGGATCAGGAAACTCCCAATTCACAAGTAGTGTGAATCTGGGGCTCTATAATGGAGAAAATCCAGTATATGCTTATCCTGTTCTTAATTGAAGATATTTGATGTTTTGCTGCTTAAATAGGCTAAGTAGGCCTTTTTACTGGTCTTATTTTCTTGAACAGTAGTTCAAATAGTAATTCCAGGCAAATAAAAATGAGAGAACTAGTGCAATATTGAGATAACCTTGTTCTCTTTATTTGGACTTCCTACTGGTTTAATTTCCTTATGGGTTTCATCTTTAAAAAGGTGTATTTAGTTTTTGAAGTACTGCGACACTTGTGTAGCAAGGTAATATCATGATTTTAAATAACCAAAAGAGGGGGAAGCCACATACATTCAGTATTAGAATAAATCATTTTTTTTTTCACTCTCAACTTAGTTGTAGTTGCATAATTGCTTCTAACTCTAATTTCATCTAGATCACATGAAAAGGTGAAAAGTATGGGCACATGTACATGAAATGGTGTTCAGGTTGGAAAAGCTGAACAATTACAAAACTTCTCATGCAAGGGAAGTGCTCTAACCACTGATAAGTTGTTTCTTATGCTTATTTATCTACTTTTAATTTCATCCTTAAAATTAACTTTCATGGTTAGAGTTTCATAATTGACGTCTCATATTTTGCTGCATAATTCTGGCATTTCCTCTGGAAATAAATAAGTATTGTCCTTCTGCCAGTTAAAGAAAAGATTCTATTGAATAAAATTCATAATAATACTAATGCCAATAATAGTAATAAAAAAGCAATTAGGATTTAATTCTGCTTTTGTAAATCAATTGTCATCACAGTCTCTTTTGCGCCTCTTTAAGTGGTTGTAGTTTTAGGTTTTACCATTAAAAAAAAAAAAAAAAGGTCTTAGATATTAATGACAATTAAAATCCTTTGGATGACCAGTCAAAAGAGAAAGGGACCAATGTAGACAATTCTGTTTTGAAAAAATCTTTGTCTTACTAAATTGCGATTGCCCTTATAGCCAGTGGGGGTTTACTATAAGGATTTTAAAAAAAGAACAAAAGAAAAAAAGAAAGGCTTAGGGAAGAGTGGCTTAAGAGAGTTTTTAAAGCACTACACTTGTCTTTTAACAGTATCCTATTCACTTTTGAGGACAAGGAAAATGTGACAAATACCTTCTCTCTATTTTCTAAAATAAAAAGTAAAAAATTCAAATAGCATGGACTGGCTTTGCTAGAAAATTTAGATTTTTTTATTACTGTTGTTATTTATTATTGTTGTTATTTATTATGGAACAAGTTTCAGGCTAGCAAAATTGAGAAGCTGCAGGGGTTATATGACCATCGATATTGAATCTTGCTGTTAATTTTCCCAACCATCGGAAAATGACACCTTATTTTTATTATTTGCATGTTTATTTTGATGGCAACCCTCTGTATTTTATCACATACTGAACAGCGTTATAAATGCATAAATAATTGCATTTGCTGAGAAATTATTAAAGCTTTTTTACTGACTAAGTACATTTAGAAGTGTATTGTTAGCTGTAAATTAAATTGCACTATGACAAAATGCACTTATCAAGGAAACAAAGTAAACTTTGAGGTAAAACCATGCTTGTTTATATATTTGATTTTATGATTATTTATAAAATATAGTCAAAAGGCATTTCAGTCATAACAAGATTTATCTAGATTCTACAGGAATCCTTTGTTCAAGCTCTATTAATAAGTTTAAATCAATTACAGTTTATAGGTTTTATTATTATTTGCTGGAACCTACATATCATCTTTTTAGTAAAAGGAACACTGACTGAGATTTCCTTATTCACTGTTGACTGGAACAACTTTACATGTCCAACACTTGTTTTGTAGTCCAAAAAAGAGTTGTAAGGAAATGAGCTAGGGTTTTTCATTGTGCTTAAATACTGGATTGTTTTCTCCCATGCTGTATCAATACCAGGGTTAACTTCTGGAACAAAAGTAAGTGGTTAATGCTTTTGGCTTGTACTAAAAAATGGAGAATTGTTGAAAATGGACATGTTGAAATCACATGTAGAGCATCATAAACTGATCGTGAGTGTTACTATTGAATATTTCAAAATATTGACATGGAAAATATTATCAGATATATCAGAATTAGTGATATAAGCAGTCAGCAGGATGTTGATAATTAAGCACATTTTTGTTGTTGTTGTTCTCATGAACTTCCTACATTTTAGCAATATTTTCATATAGACTGTAAGACCACTATTGTGCACTTTTTGCTTCACTGTTTTTAGATCATGTATCCCCAGCACATTGGTACTCCTGGGCTATCACTCTATCATTAATCATTCATGTAAACAGGATACTTTTGACACCTTTGTGTACTAATTGGGAAAAGGCACTATTATAACTAAATTAATTACAAAGTTTGTACTTCTAAATATTGCATAGCCATGACTCAAAGTTTTCAGCTTTTTTTCTGGAGTCTTAGAGCATTTTATGACAGGAGGGAAATGTTTCAGTCCTAAATAAAGGCAATTAAACATCCTAAATAAATGAAAATCTAAGAAAAAGATGGACATGAGAGAGCACTATTTAATAATGGATGATTTAATTTTAGAATAGGTAATAGATAGCTTAATCTTAATGAGAAGTTTACCAGTTCTTACCAAATGCCAGTGCAAGGGTATATATACAAAGGAAACTGGGTTAATAGGAGATGATATTTAGCAAGGTAAATGAATTGCATGTGTTGCTCGTTTTAATAGAAAACTGATTGCAATAGGAAAACTACCTGGACTAAACTTCTCTTGGTTCAAATATTCATGTCCTTTAGACAAAAAATAGATTTATTTTTGGTTAGTTGCTGAATATCTCAGGTAACCAAATTTCACTTAGTATGAAAGAACAGGTAATTAGAGAAATATTTTCCTCCATGTTGGTTTTTTTTTTGGGGGGGAAGGGGAAAGAGGAAAGGATTCAGGACATCAATGCTGTGTAAATTCTGTTAAAATGTATTGCATAAAGACATGCTTTGTAGTGAAAATAAAGGTTATACTATATAAGTTTGCAAGGTCTGTAGGGCCAAAAAGTGAGGCCGTGGGTGGAACCAGAAGAGGTGCTGATGGGAAAGGGTATGCAGAAGGGCTCCTTAATAGTGAGGAAAATGCAGCTAGTGCCAACAGAGAGCACCTACTTTGCATCTCTGATTACCTGATGGGAAAGGAGGACACTCTAAGAGAGCCTGCAGGCTCTTCCTTTTGGGTTTACCAGCCAAAGGCTGACTGCTTCATTGTACAGTGGAAGAAAACAATTATTAACATTTCTCTGAGACATGATCTGGAAGGAAAAAAAAGTGCAATTTTGCTGGTACTGTAGTGGTAAAAGGTACTTCAAAATAATAAACGTATATATGTATAGTATATATGGTGGCTATTTAGAAGAATATATTGAGCTACATAGACCTTTGTCCTGGTGGTAGGTGGCTATTTTTATGATATTAGTCAAGGTGTGTTGGTACAACATAAACCATAATCCTCATTTTTAGCTTCCTTTATCACATTTTTCCCTTGTAATCTTTAAGTTGTATGTCCTTGATGTGGCTGGAAACCATCCCACAGCATTCTGAAAGAGAATCTACCATTTCCAAGACAAAAATTCAATTAATTGTAATGTTATAATGTTTTCCAGTCACAGAATTATTATTTTTAACAGCTTTGACAAATACACCTGAATAATAACAAATTTTATTATTGGGGGGGAGAGGGGGGCAGGAGGGAGGAGGGAGGGACATGTACACCATATAAAACAACAGTTGCTAGACTATTTAAACAAAAAGAATTTTATGATTTTTGAACTAAGAATATTTGCTTAGTAGTACTGTGTTATGGGCTCTTTAAGCTATGTTTAAAGTAACATAATTTTTACACTCCATAAAAATACATTCTTTTTGCTTTCATAGCTTTTGCTTGTGAATAGTTTTGATTTTACTTCCCTGAAATAAAACTAAGTTCTGTTTCTCTAGTCTTTCAGTGTTCAAATTCAGTGTCTTGAACTAACAGTTTGTATTCTGCTATGGCCCAAAAATATCTGTTGCAGATTGGTAAAATAAATAGGAAAAAGAGTCTTTTCCTGTTGACACAGGAACACTAGACCAGGAGGATGACTTTGGTAAAAAATGAGGTTTTTCGGTGTTTTGGGCTAGGTATTTGTATGTAAAATATCTCTTTGTATGTAAAAAGTATCAGTCCTCATTTATGCCACAATTCACTGGATTCCTGGTCCAACTCTCTTTAAGTGGATAAAATGTGTCATGTGTCACAGGACCTTAAACTCTCTCATTTTGTTTTGCTCACATCTAAGATAGGACTTTCAAGGAGTTGCAGTCTTGTGCTAAGGAAACTTTTATAAGGCCAGACATTTGAACTTTATCAGACTAATTTCTGTCCCATATGAAAGTCAAACATTCTTTAAAGTTCTGTGATCTGCTGGAGAACTATTGTCCTCTTTTGTTGTTGTTGTCATTGGTTTGTTTGGTTTGTTTTTTCTTTAAGCCTCAGTGGTACTTAGGAAAGATCTGGCTTTGTGAGGTTTGTGCTGACAAAAAGCAAGAAAGGGAAAGAGTTGAAATTGTCTTTTAGCAAATGAGTAAGCCAAACTGTTGACCCTGTCTGTAAGTTATGTAGACTTGCAATGTATGTGAGCATAATTGATGCTTGTATCTGTAAATCGTGTGTGCTTGACTGCAGTTGACCTACCATTGTTTTGGATGCTTTGTTTGATTGCTCACTTGTATTACACAGAATATTGTATAGCAGTGTAGCCATAATTCTAATCTTAAGGTGTTCTCAACATACCTCTCTGGAATATTTTTCTCTTATTTGACTTGTAGATCTGTGTGTCCTTCAGAAAAGCCTGACAAAAACTGTCTTTTTTCTATTGCAACATGATTATATTTTATTTATTACATTGCTACATTATATTTATGACCTGAAAAAATAACTGTAACACAGTATATGTTACCAATTTGAATGTACTGCAGAACATTGCTCCAGCATTCCTACTATAAAAAATAGTTTAAACCATGTCTTGACATTGTGATCTTTTTAAAATAAATAATAGACTGTCATTTCAATCCATTAGGGTTTCTTCTTCCTAGTGAAGTTTCAACCAAAAAAATTCCAACCCCTCATCATAATAAAAACAGATACTAATCAGAAGTACAGGGGGCAGCTTTTCTGAGCAGCACAATAATTTTTTGATATTTTTCCCTTTCTTGCATCAAAACAGCTTATAATTTTGATACTAAGAATGGATGAAGAGAGTCTGGAATAATATATCGCAGCACACGCAACTCAGTTTAAATACACAGAAACCTGTGTTTATTATGACAGTTCTTTAAGAGTGTCTGTCTAGGACAAGTTGCTGAACTGACTTACTGTTAATATTTCCATTACTAATGCATTATCATTATCCTTAGTTAAGAATTGACAACCACTATTTTGCAGGGCTTATAAAAAGAGAGCAGCCCTTTAGAGAAGAACTTGCGGGTACTGGTGGATAAAAAGCTCTACATTAGTAAAAGGCGTTTACTTGCAGCCCAAAAAGCCAACTATATCCTGGGCTGCATCAAAACCACCATGGCTGGTAGGGTGAGGGAGGTAATTATCCCCCTCTGTTCTGCTGTTGTGAGACTCTACCTGGAGCCCTGCGTTAGGTGTGGGGACCCAGCACAAGAAGGACAGGGACCTATTAAAGCCAGTCCAGAGGAGGGCCATGAGGATGATCAGTGGGCTGGAGCACCTCTCCTATGGAGACAGGCTGAGGGAGTTGGGGTTGTTCAGCCTGGAGAAGAGAAGGCTCCGGGCATAACCCATTGCGGCCTTCCAGTACCTAAAGGGGGCCTACAGGAAATCTGGGGAGGGACTCTGTCCAGTGGGTGTAGTGGTAGAACAAAAGGAAAGGCTTTAAACTAAAAGAGGGTATATTTAGATTAGATATTAGGAAGAAATTTTTCACTCAGAGGGTGGTGATGCCCTGGACTAGGTTGCCCAGAGAAGCTGTGCACACGCCATCCCTGGAGGTGTTCAAGGCCAGGCTGGATGGGGCTTTGGGCAATCTGGTCTGGTGGGAGGTGTCCCTGCAGGGGGTTGGAACTGGGTGGTCCTTAAGGTGCACCTTTATTTAGTATCACCAAATACCACCTTTATATGGTATTGTGTTTATATAACTGCATTTTGCCAGTTTTGCCAAGTGTATGGCACAACTATCATTATGATTGTTTAGATAACTGTGGCCATTTTTGATAAAGTATCAATAGTGCTATATAAACCAGTGTGTCAGTTTCAGTTTGACTGTTTGGCTTTATGCTTTCATGCTAGAAAGTCTTCCAGTGCCAGTGATATCATTTACAGCTGTCTGGCAGAAATTAAAGAAAAGTAGACAGTTCCTGTAATAATTTTTACTCCCTGTTCCTGGTTTATGTCCCAAGAAAGCTAATGTACTGAGGCAGATAACAATGACAACAGGAGGGCATTAATAAGTACAAAGTTAATCTTCATTGCTTAGAGAACGTTTGTTTTTTTACAACTCATGTTATCTCCCCAGCATTTTAAATTCTCTAATTCTCTTCATGCTTAAGGAAGGCTCTGGAGGAGGATCTGGATAGGCTGCACCGATGGGCTGAGGTCAACTGCATGAAGTTTAACAAGGCCAAGTGTCGGGTCCTGCACCTGGGGCGCAATAACCCCAAGCAGAGCTACAGGCTGGGAGAGGAATGGTTGGAAAGCTGCCAGGCAGAGAAGGACCTGGGAGTGCTGGTGGATAGTCGGCTGAATATGAGCCAGCAGTGTGCTCAGGTGGCCAAGAAGGCCAACGGCATCCTGGCTTGTATCAGGAACAGCGTGACCAGCAGGGCTAGGGAGGTGATCGTCCCCCTGTACTCAGCTCTGGTGAGGCCGCACCTCGAGTACTGTGTTCAGTTTTGGGCCCCTCGCTACAAGAAGGACATCGACGTGCTTGAGCGGGTGCAGAGAAGGGCGACGAAGCTGGTGAGGGGCCTGGAGAACAAGTCCTATGAGGAGCGGCTGAGGGAGCTGGGCTTGTTCAGCCTGGAGAAGAGGAGGCTCAGGGGTGACCTTATCGCTCTTTTTAGGTACCTCAAGGGAGGCTGTAGCGAGGTGGGGGTTGGCCTGTTCTCCCACGTGCCTGGTGACAGGACGAGGGGGAATGGGTTTAAGTTGAGCCAGGGGAGTTTTAGGTTAGATGTTAGGAAGAACTTCTTCACTGAAAGGGTTGTGAGGCACTGGAACAGGCTGCCCAGGGAAGTGGTGGAGTCACCATCCCTGGAAGTCTTCAAAAGACGCTTAGATGTAGAGCTTAGGGATATGGTTTAGTGGTGGGCTGTTAGCGTTAGGTTGGAGGTTGGACTCGATGACCTTGAGGTCTCTTCCAACCTGGAAATTCTGTGATTCTGTGATTCTGTGATTAAAAAAATGGTCTGAAATCTTAAAAAAAAAAAAAAGGAAAAACAAAAAATGAAAAACTGTAGGTGTTATCAAAACTATTGATATTGACTTACAGAAAAGGAAGGGAGGAAGGGAATGATAAAATATTTTTTCCTGCATAATAATGATAGAACAATGCAGATTTGTTTGAAATGGGGAATAAAATGCTTTTTATGATATTCAGCAAATTCTGTTTTTTGATGCTCTCATATGAACTTTGAAGTATTATGTTTTCGGAAGAATTCTTCAGGACATACTGAAGGTTAGTTAGGCTTATAGTTTTCATCAAAGACTATTCATGCCATAATGGATTATGGTTTCATACTGTGTAATTTACAGTTTTTCTGTCAGTAGTATATTAAGGCCACTTATACAAGATCATTAGATTTAACTGAACTGAGCAGTGCTGATCAGTGGGTAAAGTTCTCTGTGTGAAGTAAATTTAAGAGTAGAGGCAAAAAGTTTTCAAACTGTGGTGGGTTGATCCCCCACAACTACCTGTTCACTCACCTCACCCCACACCTTTACTAGTGCAATGGGTGAGAGAGTCAGAATACCCCACAATTTTATTTCTAGGCATGACATCATATAGTATAGAATATCCCTTTGGTCATTTGGGGTCAGCTGTTGTCCTGGCTATGTGCAGCATCTTGCTCATTCCCAGCCCACTTGAAGGGGGGACAGTGTGAAACAGGGAGGGCCTTGACTCCATGCAACCACATCTTGGCAATACCTAAAACATCAGTGCATTATCAGCACTGTTTTAGTCACAAATCCAAATCAGTACCATGTGGGCTGCCATGAAGAATATTAACTCCACATCAGCCAGACCCAGGAGATGCCCTCTCTTTCAGTTTGTATAATAACATGCTCAAGCTTGGAAGTGACAAAAGTGATTCTGAATGCGTTACTTCATTCATACTTTCTCTGTAGGTATAAAGGACACTTTGAAATACTTATTTTTTCTCAGGATACTTTAAAATTGTCAATAAACTTATTAGGTAGTATGCATTTAGTGGCACACTACTGTGTACATACTATATATTACTCAAGATAAACGTATTTTTTGAAGCGAAAATGAATGCGAAGGTCTCTTTCAAAAGGATATGGTAATGTGGAGAAAGACATGCTGTTTTAGTGATTCACATGAGAATCAATCTTTCTAGTGCTGTCATTTGGTTATAAACCATACTGTGAGCACACTGTGTGAGATTAATCTGACATAACATTAGATGTATCTGTCTGGACTAGCTCTCCTTTTATAGTCAGTGAAAAATACTACATTCCCAGGGTAATTATTTGATCCCAATGTTGTATCTAAAATCAGTGAGATGAATCACTGTCCAGATGCACCTTTCACCTTCCATTGTAAAGATAGTTTTTCCACAGTAAAAATAATTTTGAAAATTACCCTGAATACAAGTATCTCCAATTCAGATTTATAAAGAACTGCATTCCATAAGTATTTAAAATATATGTGTATGTGTATATATTTATACACACATATATGCGTGTATGTGTATATATTTATATCTGCGCCTGTTAATGGAAGGTATCAGTTTTAAGTGTTTATTTGTGGTTTCTTTGTAGTCATGTTGATATGTTTAGATTAACAAAAATTCATGTGACCAACACACATATTGGTCACTGAAAAGTTTCATCTATTTAATTTAGAATTCTAAACACTTTTACATGAAGAAACCATCATTTATGCGGTTAAAGAATAATCCTCCTAAAAAACTCTGAATTAATTGGTTAGAAATTAAATGTTTTGATTAATGACCTGAAAATAATAGCTGTGATTTATTTATTTATTTATTTATTTTCTCGCATGGGTCTGCCACCTCTTTTGTCAGACTACTGTGTCTGAATGCCTGAACTAGAGCTCTATCTTAGTAAAAGAAGCAGTATTCGCCTGACTCCACATATTTCAAACTCTCACTGTGATTATGAAGTCAATGCAATGCTTTTTTTTGAAGAAAAGATGTTCCAGTTTGGAATGTTATGTGATGGCCTTTATTAGCAAGGATAAAAGGTTTATTAATTTTCTCCTTATAACAGTGAACTAATTTAGGATTTAAAGAGATTATCACTCCTAACCCAGCAGGTTATTTCTGACTTTTTTCCCTATGGAAATCTGTGCCAAAAGCAGTCTTAACTGCTTTGCAGAGCTTAAGAAATATATGAAGATCAGGGAGAGGAAAATAATTAATAAATTTGTTTCACAGTTTGTTTCCAAACTGATTACCTCCTGTACTCACAAGGCAAGGCTGATTATCCTAATCAAATGTGTATATATTTAAACCTAAAGTAGTTCTCACAAACTAGTCCAAAATAAATGAGAATGGTTGTCATGTTGCCTGTAATATGTCCTTATTATTCTTGGCTTTAGAAAACACAGAGCAAGTGTGACAGTAGTTAATTAGGAGAGGGAAGAATCAAATAACTTGGTTCAAATTTGACCTGGATGTTACTATAATTGTAGTAATTATATAATTGTGCTAATGCAGTTTTTCAATGCAACTGGCTGCCTAGTATTCTGGAATTTATATTCTTCATTTCTATTAAAATAAACACAGATAGTAATCCAATTTGAAGGAAGCAAGGAAGATGTACTGCTTTCAGCACTGATCAGCAAATTTAGAGATTTAAATATTTGAAGACTGTATAATTATATTTCTTTGATCTAGACTAATATATAAAGTATAATTCTGTCTTAATGTAGGTTGGAAATAAAAAAGGCTATGTTAATACTTAGAACTTTCATAGAGTCAATGAACGGTTTGGGCTGGAAGGGATCTTAAAGATCATCTGATTCCAAGCCTCCTGCCATGGGCAGGGACACCTCCCACCAGATCAGATTGCCCAAAGCCCCATCCAGCCTGGCCTTGAACCCCTCCACGGATGGGACATCCACAGCTTCTCTGTGCAGCCTGTTCCAGTGCCTCACCATCATCTGAGCAAATAATTTCTTCCTTATATCTAATGTAAACCTACCCTCTCTTAGTTTAAAGCCATTACCCCTTGTCCTGTCACTCCTTGACAGAGAGTACCTCTTTTGCTTTCTTGTAGGGCCCCCTTTATGTACTAGAAAGCTGCTATAAGGTCTCCCCAGAGCCTTCTTTTCTCCCGGCTTAGCAGCCCCAACTCCCTCAGCCTTTCTTCATGGAAGAGGTACTCTGGCCCTCTGATCTGATCTGATCATTGTCCGTCTCTGGATCCACTCTAACAGGTCCCTGTCCTTCTTATGTTGGGGGCCCTAGATCTGAACACAGTGGTCTGGGTGAGGCCTCATGAGAGCAGAGTATTTATTACACCCTCAGCAAGTTTTTCAATGACACCAAGCAGAGTGGTGCAGTTCACACGCTGGCGGGAAGAGATGCCATCCAGAGGGACCTGGACAGGCTTCAGAGTTGGGCCTGTGTGAACCTCATGAGGTTCAAAAAGAGCAAGGTGCTGCAGCTGGGTCAGTGCAGCTGGATCAAGCACAAATGGAGATGGAGCTGGATGGAGAATGGATTGCAAGCAGCCCTGAGGAGAAGGAGCTGGGGGAGATGGATGAGAAGCTCAGTGTCAGTCAGTAATGTGTGTTTGCAGCCCAGAAAGCCAACTGTATCCCGGGCTGCATCAAAACAGCTGTGTGGCCAGCAGGGCTAGGGAGCAGTTTTGTTGCTGATGACTACAAACAAATTTCACTTTATTCTGGATAAACATGAAACTGAAAAAGTATGTTTATCAGCCCAAAAGTGTTTACTAGTTAAATACAAGACAAGAAGTCCTAGATGGTTATAGATAACACCCTTTTCTTTTTGGATGTATCCTTTTAATTAAAATGACATTTGAGGAAACCAAAAACTGTTCAGAAAATTGTATTAACAACTAAAAGTACATTTCAGTTGTGCAAGTTAGTTCTTAAGACTGAAAAAAGGAGGAGTAGAGAGAAGCATATGTAAAATATTAAAAGTAACAAAAATATTCAATTTAAGTACCATGGAACTCCTTCCAAAATTTGAATGCAAAACATAGAAAAATATATTATTATGAGAAAAAAAAAATATTTTATATATTAACATGAAAAAAGTGCAAATAAAAATGTTTTACTGTAGTTCAAATTTTGACAACTTGTTGTTATTACGTATTTGCACAGAGTCAATCTCTTTAGCACAATGTGCTCATGCTTTTAATTCAGCACATATTTTGCTCTGTATCTAGAATTCAACTGTCAGATATATGTAGTTAACTTCTATATTTTGGGGAAATATTTAACATTTGTTCTAGGCCAAAAAGGTGTAAAAGACCATCTTAAATTCTGCATAAATGCAGAAGCCCATGAAGAAACAATTCTATTGTATAGCATAGCGAATGGGAGAAGCTTACTGAGGAATGGATGCGATATTCAGAATGGAGATTGAGTAATGGATGGTGATGTAGGTTAAAATTCTTTGAGCAATTTGCAAGGAGTTTCAACCTGTCATTGTAAACAACCTCAGGATAGAGAAGAAAGCCTAATTTTCTTATAGCTGACAGTTCAATACTTCTCCAGGAGGAGCTATGGTTTTGGCTGTTTTCATCTAACTTGGAATAGTGGTGTGAAAATTAGTTCGCTTCTTCATTTATTACAGCTTTGCTGTGAAAGATGCAGAGTAGTTTCAAAGTGATATGCGACCTTGACAAAGTACAAGCAATAATTCAAGATACTTAATCACAGTGGAAGCGTGGTCTTTACTGAGTATGATGTTCACTTGAAGAATGCAAAGGAGGACTGAATGCATGATATATCAAAAATATTGTATTTAATCTATAAGATGTATAAAGAGCACTGATTTATGGTGTGACATATCAGCTAATGCAAGGATTTGCTTATGTTCATATTGTACTCCAGATGAAATTTGTCTTAGTGCAGAAGTCTGCCGCATGTTATATTAAGAACAGTTACTTTATGGCAATTTAACTTTTTATATATGGTATTGCAGTCAGAATTGTACCAAGTTGTGAAGTTGCAAGCTCATTATGAGTTTTCCCAGTTAACTACTGGCAAATTTTAGTGTCAATAGTAGTTTAAAGTAGTACCCATACTGGCTCTGAGATCTTTTATGGATGACAGTTGTGAATTTGAGAGCTTGTCATATTATAAATGGAGGTAAAACCATAATAGTGTGGTATTTGCATTTACTAACTCTGAACTCTTTGAACTGTGTTATTGTCTGGACACTTGGTATCATAAGAAATCTTTCCAGCTCTTAATAGTTGGTTTAAACTGCATTTAATGATTTTGGCTCTTCAGCAAACTTTGCCATTTCATTAGTGTCAGCACTTATTACCAGTTTATTATTCTAGTGGTACTCCACTGATAACTTCTCTATGTTGTAAAGTCTGATTGGTTATGATTGGTTATTCCTTGTCTTTTCTTATTATGCTGGGGAATTTTTTTTTACTTTGCTGGGGAAATGCACTTAAAGACATTTTTGTTAGAGAACGCTTTTTTATGGTGAATGTTCTAATTTTTTTTTTCAGAAATATATTGTATTTTTCACATTTTAAAGCAGAGGTGGTTGCCTTGTATTACTTCTTGAACATTAGTCATTTAACTGTGATCATATATTTCCATATTCTCACTTCATTTTGGTTTAGATTTTCCATGTCATCTTAAAATTTGGTTCATGTCAACTTAATATTTTACTTAAGAAAAGCAACTACTCTATACCCTTCCTTTTTTTTTGCCATTAGTTTATTAATTATTTTCTGTTATTGAAGAGGTTGATTTTAATAATTGTGATCATTTTTAGTGGTCTAAATTTGCTTATACTGTTGTTAGGTGCAAATCAGGTTTAGTGGATGATATTGGTGGTAGAGGGATGATTGGAACAGATGATCTTGTAGGTCTTTTCCAACCTTAATGATTCTATGATTATATTTTAATGTTCTTTGTGGTGAAATAAACAGTCACTGATAGATTATGAATCTACTGCTGACAGATAGATAAGTATAACAATTTTAATACTTACTGGATAGTCAGTAGTCCAGTAGAACACTTTCCGTAAAACCAATTTTACCATTCAGTGTATTGTTGATACAGATTCTCTGTTATAAATATACAGACATCTTAATTTTAATAGAACTGACAACATACTTCAGACTGATACCTCACTTCAGATTGATAGTGAGCTCTATTTAAGTGTTTTAAAGTTTAGATGTTAGTATATTAATTTACATTAGCAAGAAAATACTGTTTGAATCATTTTAATAGATTTATAGCATAGTTTGAATTGGGAGGGACCTTAAAGATGACCTAATTCCAACCCCCCGGCCATGGGCAGGGACACCTCCCACCAGACCAGGTTGCTCAAAGCCCCATCCAGCCTGGCCTTGAACACTTCCAGGGATGGGGCATCCACAGCTTCTCTGGGTAGCCTGTGCCAGGGCCTCACTACCCTCAGAGTAAAGCATTTCTTCCTAAAATCTTATCTAAATCTACCATTTTTTTGTTTAAAGCCTTGACTCCATGTCCTATCACTACACCCCCTGACAAAGAGTCCCTCCTCAGCTCTCCTGTAGGTACTTCCATTAGGTACTGGAAGGCCGCGATAAGGTCTCCCTGGGGCCTTCTCCTCTGGAGGCTGAACAACCCGAAGATCATCAGCCTCTCTTCAGAGGAAAAGTGCTCCAGCCCTCTGATCATTCCAGTGGCTCTCTTCTGGACCTGCTTTAATAGGTCAGTTTCATTATTCTCATGAGAGCAGAGCAGATCAGGACAGTTGCCTCCCTCGCCCTGCTGGCCACACTGCTTTTTATGCAGCCTAAGATACAGGTGGCTTTCTGGGTTGCAAAAGCACATTGCTGGCTCATGTTGAGCTTCTCATCAACCAACACCCCCAAGTCCTTCTCCTCAAGGCTGCTCTCAATCCATTCTCTGCCCAACCTTTTTTTGTGCTTGGGATTTTAGTGTGAATTGTGAATTACTTTTGGTCTGTTTTGCCCATGCTGTGTTAGTTTATGATAAATAGTGTATAAGAAAAATGAGATTGGTCTATACTGAACCTCTGCAATCTGATAGAGGTATTGCTGTTCTTTCATTGCTTTTAGATCTATGTTATCAAAAACAAAGAGTGGGATTCATCTTACCTAAGTTAGGTATCTGAAAGTTGTGTATCTAAATAGAATTATAGAATAGTTGATGTTGGAAGGGACCTATGGAGGTCACCTGGTCCAATGCCCCTGCTCAAATGGGGAAAACAGATTGCCAAGATCTCGGTTCCGATGACTTGAGAGTGTCTCCCAAATAAAATTTGTTCATTCTAGATTTCCTGCATAGAAAGAAAACAACAGTTCCATAAAGTACATAATTTCACCTTAGGATAGGCGTCTTTAATTGAATGTTTTCTGCAGGTGCCTGTTGTTCCTACATGTGTTTTAAAATAATCTCTGAGGCTTGTCCAAGTGAATAGAAAATTTAAGTTATCTGAGAAAGCCACACAGATTGCTGTTGAAATTTTTGCCAGTTAGTGCTCTTTTCAGAAACAGAAACTCCACCTATTTTTTTTAATTATTTTTTAAAGTATGGTGTTTTTCTCTGTAAAACTATTTTTTGATTTAAAAAAATGACCATAGAAATACTGTACTCTTAATTCTGACAGTTTGATTGCCGTTAGTACACATTATATGTTTACTGAATATATGATATGCAATCACAATTTCTAAAATAAAATACTAATCATAATTAGGATAATAGTGTTATTAGAATGTAATTACATATAATCTCAGGGGGTATTGAGGAGGTTGTCAGTTTATATATTTAATATATTGGAAGCTCTTATGTTAGAAATTTATAAATTGTTTATTAGTAATTAATTGATAGGGAAAAAGTAATTTGTAAGTGGATTAAAGGTATAAATTGAGGTAGAAGCCAAAGCTAATCCTTGCTTAGATGTATTCATTTTCTAAAGATTGGAACTGAAAGAAGAAGACTGAACATTTGGATAGGTTTATCTATCAAAAAAAAAAAAAAAAAGTTTGCATATTGTTTCACACACACACACAGAATCACATAGAATCATCCAGGTAGGAAGAGACCTCCAATATCACCGAGTCCAATCTCTGACATAGCACTAAACCATATCACTTGGTTTAGTGATAACATAACACTTCCACTAAACCATATCACTAAGCTCTACATCTAAATGTCTTTTAAAGACATTCAGGGATGGTGACTCAACCACTTCCCTGGGCAGCCCATTCCAATGCCTAACAACGCTTTCAGTAAAGAAGTTCTTCCTAATATCCAACCAAACCTCCCCTGGCTCAACTTAAGCCCATTCCCCTTCGTCCTGTCACCAGGCATGTGGGAGAATAGACTAACCCCCACCTTGCTACAGCCTCCTTTAAGGTACCTGTGGAGTGCGATAAGGTTGCCCCTGAGCCTCCTCTTCTCCAGGCTGAACAATCCCAGCTCCCTCAGCCACTCCTCATAGGACTTGTTCTCCAGACCCCTCACCAGCCTCGTTGCCCTTCTCTGGACTTGCTCGAGCACCTTGATGTCCTTCTTGTAGCAAGGGGCCCAAAACTGAACACAGTACTCAAGGTGCGGCCTCACCAGAGCCAAGTACAGGGGGACAATTTGGATTTAAATTTGAAAGCAATATAAAACCTTCTTTTAAATGGGCTATGAAATAGCCTTGTGTTAAAATTCACCACTGAAATTATGCACTTGAATTCATTGAATGTCTTTAATTTAAAATATTATTGCAATTTAAATGATATACCTTCCTGGAACAAACAGAAAAGATTATCTTTAAATTATTCTAGATTAATTTATTTTGTTCTTTTTTCTTCTGAATTCGGTAATATATTTCTAGTTATTGAAATTTAATATTGGTACTTTCAGAATTCAACAATCCTAGGATTTTTTTCCTTCAAAACTGAAAGATATTTCTGACATTAAAGGGTAAAATTAGCTTATTTTTAAGCTAAGTTTTATATACTGCTCAGTAAGAGTTTCAGAGTTAATGTTCTTAAAATTACACAAGTAGCTATTTGATTGGAATTGGTTACATGGTGAGTTCAGTTGCTTTAAGATATTCTTAGTCTTGACTTGTTTTTTGCAGATATTTTCTTACACTTTTTTTTTTTTTTTTTTTTTTTTTCCTCTAAAACTATGCCCACTAGTTGTGCCATTTAATTGGAATTCAGGGCATTAGATAGCATTTGGCGCATAGCCAGGTAGATAGGAATCAAGCTGAAGTTTTACCAGTGCTGCCGTTAAATCGCTCTTCATCTGAGTGCTTGTTACTCTCGCAGTACTGTTTCTCCCTGCACCAGCAGCAGGTTTACATGGCCACATGATGAATTGTCCTGGTATAATTAGCACGTTTTCCATGGTTCATTTAGTCCAGTGCAGTTCACTGATTCTTATTCTGCAGATGACTGCACAGAGGTTTGGGTGATATAGAGGGAAGGACAGTAAAATCTTGAAAACATGCAAGGTCAAGCGCTGTGTTATATCAAGAGGAAATATAGCTAAGTTATTTTCAGTGTCTTTTTGTAGGTAAATTTCTCTTCCAACAAATGTGGGAAAGCTTCAGTTGCTTTTTAGGTTTTTCAGTTTCTGCAGCTTCTCTACTACACCACTTTGGGCCAGGCTACCATTTCAATTACTTTACAGTAAGGAATATTTCAAATATCTTTTGATTTTATTTTGTGAAAGTGTTGTATTCAGCACTGTGACAAAATTGAACGTAATATTTTATGCTAGTAGTGGGTATATTTTGTACCTGGTATGTTCTGCATAGCATGATTATCAGTCTGCTGTGACATCAAACTGATCAAACTCACAGCTGATCGTAATTGTGAGTTTCTTTGTCAAAACTACCTCCCTCACCATACAAAAATATTAGGTGTTGATCACAGTACAGGTATGAAAGCCATTAAGCTATGTATTTCATGTTGTAATGTTGTTCTTGTTTTCTTTTGTAGCTGGTTGGTGGCGAATTTGATCTGGAGATGAACTTTATAATCCAAGATGCAGAGAGCATTACATGCATGTCAGAGCTTTTGGAGCACTGTGATGTAACATGCCAAGCTGAAATCTGGAGTATGTTCACAGCAATTCTACGTAAAAGCGTCCGTAATTTACAGACTAGCACGGAAGTTGGCTTAATTGAACAGGTACTGCTGAAGATGAGTACTGTGGACGACATGATTGCAGGTATAAATTGCCAACTGATGAAATAATTCTTATATTGCTGACCTGTCAACTTATTTTGATTATGGAGGGTTTGGGGATAATTTGTTTTTCATTAAAGTAATATTTGGGTTAGTACTGCTATCAAGTCAGAATTTTTATAAGTTTTAGAAAAAATGAACAAAAGGCATTGTTAGTTTAAAATATATGTAGATAACAGTCTAAACTATTTGTCAACCTGTTTAGGCTTGTTACCTTTCAAGGTAATATGTTAGTTTTGAAATGCATTGATCATTTTGAATTATGATGATGATGTTTGAAGTATTGTTATGACGTGCTTTAAATATGAGCCACATCTGATAGAATATCAGAAATTATTCATATATTTGAATGCTGGATATTTGGATTATATTAAACAGTTTATTTCTGTACATCATATAATAATGTATAGCTGTGCTCCCTATGTCTCTTTGTTGTTTGTACTTGTGAATTTTAATGGCCTGAAATTTTTAACAATAGAAAATATACCATTCTTTGTTTGCTCACTGAAGGAGTTTTTAGTATTCCATACTATACCTAATGTAGGTACAGATTATAATCATGAAAGATATGGTTAGAAAAGCAAGTTTGGTTGTCAAGTTTAAATATGCCAGCTAAGAGCTACATGTGCTTATTTATCTACTCCTGATTTTTACTGGGGAGAAACTTAAGCATTTTCTTTCAACTAAGTGTGAAGATAATTCTTCATCTTTATATAGTTGGGGACTTCTAGGATACTTAAATTGTGAGATGCTTTTGAAAGATTGAAGGGGTTTGTCTTCCATAATTCTAACTCTTAAGACTTTAGGTAATGATCTGATTCCTGGCAGATATATAGGCTTTGTGGAACAATAAACCAGTGAGGATTGCAGACCAGAAACAAGAAGAAGATAACAGCAGCATGAAATATGAATTATTCAATAATGTTTTTATCTTTGGCTTTTTTCAGTATAAAGGTGTATGTAGTATTAAGTATTTGAAAAAGCTGTAAATTCTGTATTTCAAGGTGTTAGTGAGCAATTCAATCATTAAAAATGTATGTGCAAACACTAAAACCAGAAGTGTAATGTTAAATATTATACTGTGAGACTCAGACTAGAGTATAACAGATCAATAGATTCACAAACTTGATTTTCACCAAGTACATTTTGTTTCCAGGACTGGTAAATTTCTGGTAAATTTTTCAGAATAGTAAGATAAGGGAAAGTAAGGGAAATATATTATTTCATGTTAAATATGACATTAGTTGATTACTATTTTGAAGTTTATCGGGATTTTACTCGTAAAAATCAGTAATCATACTAATTAAAATTTCTTCATTTTGAAGTACCCTAATGTATTGGGTTAATGTATCAAGGTAGCAGGGAGGCTGCAGGAGTGGCCTCTGTGAGAAGAGATGGATATGGTCATCTAATAACTAGTCAATAATAAGTAGTAAGCACTTGATGAATAAATCAGTAACTATTTTTGCATTATCTTTGTTCCTTAATCTGATATGCACATGCTGAAGTCATGACTGACTGTAGATGATTGTAGAACTGTTTTGCCCCAAGTGTTTCTATGAACTTTCCAAAGCCTAAAGATAAGGTAAGAATTTTTGTGGCAAAATGATTTTGAACGTTCAGAGAGGCTGTTTTGAACAAGAGCTGTGATAGTGCTTCCTCCTAAGAGGTTAGTACCAAAAATCCTAATGTTTGCAACTGAGTTATCATCTGCAAAAGACAGAGCCTACCTGATTTTGTTAGTTTATATGTTTTGAGGGATTGTTTGTTTGATTTTAGGTCATCTCACCTGTTTCTTCCTGGAATGTTGTGATTAAACCTAAATAAGGTTTAAACAGAAGAGACCAGTATAACCTCTGTTATGTTATGACAACAGTCTTTTAGGACCAATATAAATCTGAAGCTAATTTCCTCTGTTTTATGAAAGTAAGAGAACAGCAAATAAAAATGTACTCAATCTTTTTCAGTGAGAAAAGCTTGTCTGTTCAGATGAAAACTATCAGATTATGAAGCTTCTCAGCACTTTAAATTTCTTGAGATTTTGCAGATTTTGTGGTCAAGAATAAAAGTTTGATCACCTTGACTGTTGATTGCAATCCAAATGAGATTATTGCCACATGTACTCCAATTTGTTTTCCAGAAGCATTATCCACCACAAGTCATCTGGGCACTGTGATAACCTGTTATACTAAAACAGGAGATGATCAGGTGTTTTATGAATGGTTAAGACAAAAAGATTACTGAAATTTTCAGATAGGTGATTGGCAGACATTTTTATTAAGAGTTGCACAAGATTTTCCTTGAGGGATTCCTTCATTTTTACAGTTCCCTCATTTATTTCTCTTTGATGAGAAATGATGCAGATCTACTCAGTGAGATTCCTTGAGATAACACATCTCTAGTAACTTCAGAGCAGTCTGAATGGTGAACGTAACCCTAACCCATACTAGGTGGATGTCTCTCCCTTGATCCCCACTTTATTTGCTGCAGTTCTGTTGTGATGCTGTAGGTAGTTGTTCTGAAATTTCTGGAGTTGAATTCTTAACTATTGAAACTGTTCCTAATTTCTAAGCAAAAATGTTAGTTTTGGACTGTTCTGCCATTAACAGACTGTTAACAAGCATTTCTCTTCCAACTGGATCCACAAGAAAAGCTTCAAAATTCTCACATTCTCTGTTGCCAGCCCATAGAAATTGATCTACTTCACAAACAGAGATAAAATTCACAATTTCATGGCTCGCTGTTATTAAACATTTAAGGAGGCATGAGGTAGTTTTTCTGAAGTTGTGTTTCCAAAGCTGTTTAATATGTCTTCTAAAGTTAATGCCATACCATTCACTTTGATATATGCTTAGTTTACTTGAGAGACAGGCAGGCTCTTTTACCATTGTATTTTCAAGTGAAATGGCTGAATTAAGCATTTCTTCAAGCCTTCTGGTGAATTTATAGAGCGTGTATAAACTGCTTAGCATGAAAGTGTTCAGAAAGTGCCATTAACAGAAATCTGTTCCATTCAGTGCATATTTGAAATGTTTTAAAAATGAGAAACGGTGCCTGCTTTCTCCTTCTGGCCTTTCACATTTATGAAATGAGATCATAGATACCAGTTATATATGTGATCATATTTAATATTTTAGAAAAAGAAAAAAAAAACACTAAAAACAACAACAACAACCAATTATAATATGTTTGCACCCTTTGTTCCTTTATAGATGAGTGGACAGTTACGTTTATAAACCAGAGGTAGACTGACTCTTATATTAGATTCTAATACATATGAATAATTGTGTAATAATAGTACTTTTTTGTAATTGTTATACTGAAACAAGAAGCAATGCTTTTTAAAATGTGTTAAAAGCAATATTTTTAAGTTGCATAATTACATTGACTTTCACAGATGTTCTTTTCTTTATCCTCACTTGTTACCCCACTGGACTTCAATCTTTGTAGTCTTTGTTTAACCCAGGGATACAATGATAGGGAATTTATATTTATTTTTCTCTATCAACTTTTTATTCATTTTTTATAGACATGTATTTCATGTTTACATGAAGCAGCTTGATTTAAAACACAACTTAAGGCTGCAAAATAAGAATTGGGAAATTCTCAGCTGAGGGTTGGTATTCACGCATGCTGATTTTCCTTTTTGGGTTTTCAGCGTGTTATTGTTCTTGGTTTCTGATCATGTGCAATAGTTGTAATCACTGCCAGCTTCACATTGCATGCTAGAGACAGGACAGTGAAGGGAACAAATGTTTGTAGGTACTAGAGAATGAGCTGGATCATAGAATTCACCATCATATAATATGAGTTTTTATATTCTTCACTTTATTTTTCTTTTCTGTAAGAAATTATGTTACTAAAACAATCTGCCACTAATTTTAAAAGGAATATTAATTAAATTCTCAAGTAAACTATTTAGAGAAAGGAAAAGATATGGTTATACTTCAACATTAGGGACATAGTTAGATCTTTTGGTGAAATGACTGCAAGTCACAATGTTTTGCTTTTGCTTTTCCTGACATGCAGTTTCACACACTGAACAGCTTACTATGTCTCCTGCAAATTAAATGTTATTTCGGTCTTTACACATGCCTGTTGTGTAGGACCAGAGGCTGCTTTCATAGTGGAACAAGTAAATAGATATTGATGGTTTTACACAAAAATGCATATGTATAGATTTGCAGAGAAAATTTCTTAAAAACAAAATATCTAAAGGATGAATATTTTTAACACTACTTTTTGTCAACAACTCCAAAGTCATCCTTTCACTGGTGAACAAAGAGACCATGTAGACCTGCAAAGAACATACAAGCTTAATAATGTCTTCTGAAAGGCTTATGGGGAGGATTTTCTGATTGTTGAGTGGTGAAGAAATTCAAAAAGAATGTTAATGCTGATTCTGTTCAGTCACAGCTTTTTTGTTTTGAAAAATCTGTACTCCACAGTTTGATCTCTGAATTAAATTTCTTATGCAACATCTGCTAAGATATGCAACTTGTTTTTCCTTCTGCTAAAGGCAGTAGTAATCATTAGTAGTGCTGTTTATTCCAGAAGAAAATGCAGAGTGTAAAGCGAGGTCCAGCATCCCCTAAACTAACAGATTCTTAAAATGAAATTTTATGTTTTAAAATAAAATCTAACAACTGGCAGTAATTTTAAACCTGGTGTTCTCTGTTAGGCAAGCTATGTAATGCTATTACTTTAAAATTATATGCATTTTGCAATGTTTTAATGAAATCTATATTACATAAACTTTCAAAATTTTGATGAATTCTTTTTACTGTGGTCTTTTTTTCTCACTAAGATTGTTTTGGTTGGTTGGTTGTGGGTTTTTTGTTTGTTTTCTGGCTTATTCTGGTAAAAGTTGGAAGTATCACTAGCAAAGCTGTGGGAACCATGCAAATTCTCAGTATAAAGTACTTAAATTAAAGAATAATGTCAAGCACCTTTTAGTTCTGAAATGTTTGAAAATCGCTATCTACAGAGGAATGAAGAAATCCTTATCCTTTATTATGTAACAGAAAGAAGCAAGCAATAAGTTCATAATAAATAAGTTCATAATAAATATTATAAAAAAGAAAGAATTAATTCTTCATAAATTTAATAGATACTTTGTTCAAAGTGTGATATAACATCTAAAACTGCATATGTGCATTTATTTTTAAAATTGTTAAAACAATAAGAATATTAAATCCTTTGTAAAATATTTAAGGCCATAAGTTTGACTTTTAGAATTTGTGAATACACTTATGTTTAAAGGTATTAATGTTTGCAGCTTTTTTTTTTTTTTTTTTTTTTTGTCAAAACAATGAAATTCAGAGTTCAGAATAACTTTATTTTCCTTTGAAGATCTTCTAGTTGATATGTTGGGGGTTCTTGCCAGCTACAGCATCACTGTCAAAGAGTTGAAGCTTTTGTTCAGCATGCTTCGAGGCGAAAATGGAATCTGGGTAAGCTGTGATCAGATAAAGCATTAAGTGTCATTCCATTAGAGCCTGAAGTTAACATAAATTGTCTTCTGGGACATATAAGCTTGAATATATTTTTTTATGTTGATTGAGCATATGTTTATGAAGTACTTTAGCTAACTACTGTAGAGTTAATTTGCTGTGTTGTTTGAAAACCGTCCAGTTTCCACTATAGCTTAGAGAGTACAAAAATATTGACTTCTCTGAAATTTTCTTGTTTTCACAGCCAAGACATGCGGTTAAGCTATTATCAGTCCTTAATCAGATGCCACAGAGACATGGGCCTGATACCTTTTTCAACTTCCCAGGCTGTAGTGCTGCAGTAAGTTTTCAACCAAAACAGTACAATTTGAGGAACAAATAGATTGCTCCTTACTTGCATTTCTTTTAGTTTGAATTTGGAAATTGTTGCAAGGGAAACATAAGGGGAATTACAGTCCTGAGTATCATAGATCTTGCCTTCCATAGGTTTGCAAAGTAGTTGTAGCATTGAGAAGTTAAACACTAGAGGATAAGAATGAGAGTGAGAGGATAAGAATGTCAAATAGAGTTTTTTTTGACTGCAGAAATTACCATTATGGTGAAAACTGAAAATTCCAAAGAATACTACTATTTGATTTGAATAATGTAATTGATAGTATATTACATAAAGCTGGGGCTTGAGGAAAATGTAGTGATATGCTTATGCAATGACATTTTAAAGTGACAATTTAGTCAGAAATTCTTTTTTTTTTTCTTTTTTTTCTTTTTTTTCTCTTTTTTTCTACTTGTCTGAACTCCTCCAGCTGATTCTTTTCCCTCAAGGCAGTGATTTAAATGTAGTCTACTTCTGGCTTTACTTTTTGAGATAACTTATTACAACAAAACTCTTAAAAAGGAAAACCAAATGGATTTTCTCTCTTTAGTGCATGAAAACCTGCACATCCAAATACTGTGTACAGATCTAATAATATGTTTATTAAGGCAGTAAATACAAATGTTTAAAAAAAAAAAAAAAAAAGAGAGAAATCCAAATTTGAGTGTGTTCTGGTATGGAATAGTATAAGTTCATGATAGAACTTGGAAACTTTTCATAGAATCGTAGATCAGCTTGGATTGGAAGGGACATTAAAAGATCATCTATTTCCAACCCCCCTGTCATGGTCAGGGAATGCCACCCACTAGATCAGGTTGCCCAGGGCCTCATCCAACCTGGACTTGAACACCTCCAGGGATGGGGCATCCACAGCTTCTCTGGGAAACCCATCCCAGTGCCTCACCACTCTCTGAGTGAAGAATTTCCTCCTAACATCTCATCTACATCTCCCCACTTTTAGTTTAAAACCATTCGCCCTTGTCCTTTCATTATCTGACTGACCAAAAAGTTGTTCTCCATCTTTTTCATAAGACTCCTTAAAGTACTGAAAAGCTGCAAACCTTCCCTTCTTCAGCCTGAACAACCCAATCTCTCTCAGCTTTTATTCATAGGAGAGGTGCTCCAGCTCTCTGATCAACTTCGTAGCCCTCCTCTGGACCCACTCTGACATACCCACATCTTGGCAACCCCAGATCTTGACACAGAACTCCAGATAGGGCCTCACAAAGGCAGAGCGTATGGGCACAATCCCCTCCCTTGACCTGCTGCCCACATCTCTGTTGATGCAGCCCAGGATGTAGTTGGCCTTCTGGGCTGCAAGCACACACTGCTGGCTCATTTCAAGCTTTTTGTCCACCAGAACCCCCAAGTCCTTCTCCACAGGGCTGCTCTCAATGAGTTCTCCACCCAGTCTCCACTCCTGTCTGGGATTGCCCCAACCCAGGTGCAACATCTAGCAATAGCACTGATGTTTTTCTTCAAGCTTAAACCACCACCTCTTCTCTGTCAATACAGCTGTTGGTCTGGCAGATTTCATCAGGGAAATAAACTGCCTGAAAATAACTGTTTTTCACTTGGGGTATTTTTTGGCTATATTACTTGCCTCATCTTGTTTGATATTCAGCTACTCAAACAGAATTGCATAGGGTGGATTGTGTAAAGAATTAATAGCTAAGTTTTGAAAGAGAGAATTTATTTTGGTACTGCAATGTTAAAACCACAGTTAACCTCTCCTGCTCCAAAAGTATAGCTGTTGTAAAATATGAATTTCTATTATGACATACACTGCTGTGACATTTCTGGGCTTTGGTGGCAAATCCTGATTAAATGTATATCTTAAATTTAATTTTCTGATATATATATATATATATAAATATATATATAAAGCTTTTCAGGGCAAGAATTTCAAATATTCATCCCCATCTAAGGAGGTGCTGCAATTTTTATCAGTTATTGGAAATCATATTGAAAATTCAGTTTTCAGTACTGACAACTGTAAAGTTGCATAAAGTTTCTTGATTGAAATGCACAGTAGGCATTCCTCTTTTCTTGGTCTGGATCTCATTTCATATACCTCTCATCGTTGACTATGCACCTGTAAATCAAGAAATACAAGTTTCAAATTTACGTTTCTTGAGCAGTCCATGTTGTATTATATCATGAAATTCTAGAGATGATTCATTCTCTGAAGTGGACTGGGGGAAATGATTTATAAAATGATCCCAGCAACAAAACATTTTATTAGAGAAAAGGACTTAGTTTACAAGCTCCGAGTTGAGATTTTCAGTTGTGATGCACATTGGTGACATCAGCATCAACACAGAGAAATAGCATCATGTTTATCTGGTGTGATGAATATCTTTAAAGTTGGGTGCATTCTCCACATGTAACCAAGACTTCAGTGGTACTATGAAAGAGCTTAAAAGTCTGCTGCACCAATACTGATCTGCTGGCAAGAACTGTATTACTATTGCAACTGAAGGTCTCTTCCCAGAACCGTGTTACATCTCTGCCAGTCTATCCTGGTAGCACATTAGTCACTCCATTAAGAGGACACCCTATAACAGTGGTACCATTCCCAGGTGTTATTCCTGTTTGTCATCAAACACCTTTTCCCCTGTCTCATTAAGGGAACTCTCTTACATGAGACAGGAGTTGTATCCCAGAGGATTTCCTTGAAATGTTTTGTATTGAGCAAACAGTAGCAGGCTAGTAGCATAATCAATGTTATTTCTTTTATCTACTCAAATGCTAGCATAAGATGAGAATATTGCTGTATCAAATTTTTAAAAGTTACTTTGAGTTCCCTATCATTCTTAATTACCCATTTCTCTGTTCTTAAAACTCCTTCAGCAATTGTCTTGCACTTTTTTGATGTATTTTACTATACGGTGTAGAATCTTAGTGTGAGTCTTAGAATTTTTTGTCTCTATTGTCAATAGATTTGTGCCCATTCTGATTTTAAAGAATAAAGGAATTTGTTGCTAGTAGTGGTATTCTGCATGGAATCAGCATAGATACTGTGCTGATACAGATACTAACACTCCTGTATTATATATATATTATATAATAATACTATATATTATTAGATATGTATTATATATATATTATGTATTTTATATATATATATATTATTGTATGCAAGTATTTCTAACTGTGATTGAAGGACTAGAAAGTATCAAGGAGAATCACAGAATGGTTGAGGTTGGACCTCTGGAGGTCATCTGACCAGATGACCTGGTCATCTAACCAAGTATCTTAACTTAAAAATTGAAAATGACTTACTTTGTGTATGGTTATCATACTCAGTGAAAAATATTTTTCTTTTCCTGGTATTGTAGAAAAAATATTTTAAATGACCTCAGAAGTTCATCTTGTCTAATTTCCTCCTTAAAGAAAGTCTGCCTTCAAAGTTAAATGATTCAGGGCAGTGCTCAGGTATAAAGAAAAGAGTTTGTGGAAACCTCTTTGTCAGTCTCTCAGCACAGAGAAATAAAGTTTAGAAAACAAACAAACAAACAAACAAACTTCTTCCAGGTCATGCCTTATTATTAATTTATTTAACTATGAATGGAGGTAAGATTTTGTTTCTTGCCAGAAGTCATAGAGCTCTAAGATTTCAGAGAACAACTTTTTTTTTTATACTGTAGTTTTAATAGTGAATCTCTGTTTTACTGCATTTTGAGATTAAATTGATCTTAATGTTTAGGTTTCTAGATGAAATTAATACTTTCAAATGCAAAATTTATATTTTAATTTATGCATAAGTAATTTTTCTCTTTTTTCCTCTTAATATTGCCCATTCACAAATTTAATTTCATGTCCTCTATCGGTAAATTTGAATAGTTAAGAATTATTTTTAGTTTAAAATATTTTAAAATAAATGGAAACTAATGCATTTATTCAAAAACACTTTTTAAAATTTTTAAATCTTCTTTGATATTTGAGTGTTAGAGAAAATCTGCAGATTTATAGTAGAAATTCAGAAAGACATCTTTCACAGTACTTTTCAAAAATATTTTTTTAATTGCTGTTTTCTTAATTATTATTTTTATTTTTTTTAGGCAATTGCATTGCCTCCTATTGCTAAGTGGCCTTATCAAAATGGGTTTACTCTTAACACCTGGTTTCGTATGGACCCACTAAACAATATCAACGTGGATAAGGATAAACCCTATCTCTACTGGTAAGTAGCATATAACCTTGTAGTTATAGTTTATTTTGGCTTTCTAATAAACAATTATTTTTTAAATTTGTTTTTAGTTTCTTACATGCTTTTTCCCTCCAAAATATCTGCAGATTGTATTGGTTGCCTACTGTATGTAAACTTATGTTATCATCAGTGCTTTTTTCTTTGCAATTTATAAAATCACAGATACAAGACATTGTCTTCTGTCAGAACATGCTGATATTTTCTTCACTATTTCTTCACTCTTTTGCATTTAGTATGCATAACTTTTGTCATATTCTTAAAATTGTGTATGTAAGTTATAGATGACAATTGGACACAAACAGGATTTATCAAATTTAATTGATTTGGGAATATAAGAATAGCACAAGACAAGTAATCAAAAATAATATTTCTCCCTTTATGGTCATTACAGGTAGTCTAAAGAGCAGATTTTTTTTGTTTTCTGTGGAAGAGAGGACCAGTGTATGTGGTCTCAGAATGTTTTTTCTTGTACTATCACTACATAAAAATCTTATATTTTATTCAGCAGGAAAACCAAAATATTTTATATTTTCTTCAGAATGAGTATTAAAAATAATTGAGAGTTATTCTGGAGAAAACCAACCAACCAAAAAACTTTATGTTTCTGTCTGGGATAATGCTTCTTTATGTGCCTGTTTTCTACCAAGTGTTATAATTATTTTACTATTGTTTATATCTTTTCAAGCTGTTGGCTATAGCTATTTTTGTGAGAATTAAGGGTTTTTCATTTTATTTTCTCAGCTTGCCAGTGACAAACACAAATGTAGTTATAGAACTGAGCATGCATACAGGAATTTAAGGTGATCATTTTTTTCTCAGTCACAATTTATGTTTTAGAATTGGCAGTTTTAAGTCACATAATTGGTTTGAGAATTTTTTAATATGTCAGAGGAGAAAAAACACACTCTGAAACTGCATAGCCTATGATGTATGTTATTTTTGTTAGGGTTAGTAGCGTAGAAAGACCTTTAATGTAAATGATAAATGATTCCCTCTTATTCTAATAATAATAATGCACTAGCAGCAATAGCATTAGGTTTGAATAACATAAGACATTTCATTTTGTTTTTCTGTGAGGTAGTTCTGTGGTTTATTATGATGTTATTACAATTCTTATTCAATTCTAATGTTTTTGAGCATGCCATTTTTGTTTGTTTTGTTTTTCCACTGAAATAGTTTAAAATCCTACATGTGTTGAGATTTCTTGAATATTTATGTATACTTAATACTCTCTGTGTCAGAGGAGGCTTAGTTCTTATTCCATTATAAAATATATTGATTTAGACTTTTTCTCCAAAGCTGTAGCCTGTATTCACTTTGCTACTGAGAAGTGACATATGTTAGAAAAATTGCCATGAGTACTCAAAAATCCTTCTTTAATAAACATTTTTCTTTGATTATAGTGGTTTTGTTGTTGTTGTTTGTTTGTTACACAGCAGTAAATGAGCCCCACAAAGCTGCACTTTGAGTTCTCAAAGAACATCTGAATTTCTTTCTTCAAAAGAGTGTTCTGGGTTTCACCTTAAAATTGCACTCCAAATAGTATTTTTATTAACATACTTGCTACAACCATAATGTTTTCATGTGTTTTGTTTTTTTTTTTTGAATGTCCATTGGTGGCATGACAATTGTGATAAGTAACTTAATATGATCTCTATTTATTACATTTATTAGAATAAAAAGTTTAGCAGGGTAAGAAAACCCTTTTTTTCTTTTTTTTTTTTTTTTAATTTTCTTTGAGTTTATTTTTCCCTATGTGTGTCTTGTTTTCAGTAAAATAACCCAGAACATATCAAAATACAGTTTATATTTTCTTATTGCAGTTGGGAAACTTGAGGAGAAAGTATAGCCACAATACGTGGAGTTTAAACTCTCTTATTGTAGCACTTAAAAGATAACATCTTTAATAAACATACATATTTTGCTACATGTACACACTTTTTAAGTAACCTTTTGGCATATCTATGCTAAATGAATGAATTGTTACCTCTCTGTGTCATATGTGCACGCACACACACACACACACACTTGTAATTGTAGTTTGGTGTCTCACTTTAGTTTGTTACCTCTTATTATGGGATATACATAAAATGACGTTATCAAGCATAGGACATGACTTCTATGACTAACAAGTTGAAACTTTGCAAGTGCTTCGTATGAGACACTGAAAATAATCAGTCTTACATAAACCATATACCAAAACTGAGACTGTAATATGACTATATGTAATAAGAGAACCTGAATATGCCAGCCTCAGGAGGAAATTAGGGAACAATGCAAATACTTTTTTTTGTATAGTGGCTTAAATTGAGTCATAATTAATAATTAAGAAAAGGAAGAGTATTCAAATTAAATTACCATCTAAGCTTCTTTAGACAGATACAATATTTTGCCATGAGAGGTTGAGTAATGGAGAGGCAATAACAAGAAACCAAAGCAATGATTTGTTCTGTTTTGAATATGTTTTTGGATCATATAACATCTTCTGTTTAACTAACTGTAAAATGTATCATACAAATTAACTCTTACTTTCTTTTTTAAAGTCATCTGTCTTTTAAAGAATCTTGACTTTTTTTTTTTTTAAAAAAAAAAAACAACTACAACAACAAAAACAGTAATGCACTTGCATGAAAAACTTCAAAGACTGTGATTTTGAAACAGAGGTGCTGAAAACAGGGTCAGCTACAGTAGGTTCCTCAGGACCTTGTCCAGTCAGACTTGTTTGTGAATGGAGACATCATAACCTCTCCAGACAATCCATTCCAGTGTGTGACCTCAAAGTAGATTTTATTTTATTTTTACTTTTATTTAAATGGAATTTCCTGTATTTCAATTTGTGCCTGTTGCCTCACATCCTGTCACTGGATACTATTAAGAAGTCATCTCTGGTTCCGTCATCTTCAGTTTCCACCCTTCAGGTATTTATACATGTGGATAAGATCCTCCTGCCTCCTTTGAATTCTCTTCTACAAGGTTTAATAGTCCTGTCTCCAAGACTTAATAGTACTTTCAGCCTCTCCTCAAGTTAGAGACTTTGATTATTCAGTCATCTTTGTGGTCCTTTGCTGGACTCTCTCTGGTATGTCCACGTCTTTCTTGTACTGGGGAGCACAGAACTGGAGACAGGTGTCGCCTCAGCAGTGTTGAGGAGAGGAGGACCACCTTCCTTGACATGTTGGCCATGCTCTTCCTAAATGCTCTTCCTGAAATGCAATTTGCCTTCTTTCCAGAAGGGTGCCATATGGGCTTGTGATCAGCTTACTGTCCACCTGGACCACCAGGCCCCTTTCTACAAAGCTAATTTCTGCTTGGTCCCCAGCATCTATTGCTGCTTGAGGTGTTTCCTCCCCAGGAGCAGGACTTTGCATGTTCCTTTATTGATCTTTATGAGATATTTAGCCCATTATTCCAGCCTGACAAGGTCCCTCTGAATGGCTGTACACTTCCATGGTGTATCAACCACTCTTCCCAGTTTTGTATCATCTCTACGTTTGGTGAGGATGCACTCTACCCCACCATTCAGGTTAATGAAGCTGGGCAAGATTGGACCCAGTATTGACTCCTGGGGTACTCCGATAGTAACTGTCCTCCAACTGGACTCAGTGCCACTGACAATATCACTTTTAGCCCAGAATTTCAGCCACTTTTGAGACTGCCTCAGTCTACTAATGTAGATCATTTTTCATCTGCTACATTCACTATATTAGAGTGTTGAAAAATCTTTACAGAAAATCAGGATAAACAACATCCACAGCTTTATCCACCATGCCAGTTGTCTCATCATAGAAAGTTATCTGTTTGCTCAAGGATGATTTCCAATTTGTAAATCCATGCTGAGTACTTCAAGTCACCTTAGGTATGATCCAGGTGCTGAGTGCAGAAATGACCGTCCAGAGCCTTTTCTGGTGGTATGAACTTGACTTTGAATATGAGCCAGCAGTGTGCCCTGGCAGTCAGGAGGGCCAACTGTATCCTGGTATGCATCTAGCACGGCATTGCTAGTCGGTCGGGGGAAGGGATTGTCCCGCTCTACTCTGCACTGGTGCGGCCTCACCTCAAGCACTGTGTGCAGTTCTGGGCACCACAGAACAAAAAGGACATTAAACTATTGGAGAGTGTCCAGAGGAGGGCGATGAAGATGGTTAAGGGCCTGGAGGGGAAAACATATGAGGAGTGGCTGAAGTCACTGGGCTTGTTCAGCCTGGTTCAGCCTGGAGAAGAGGAGGCTGAGGGGGGACCTCATTGCAGTCTACAACTTCCTCGCAAGGGGGTATGAGAAGGCAGGTGACCTATTCTCCGTAATCACCAGTGATAGGACCTGCAGGAACGGTGTTAAGCTGAGGCAGGGGAAGTTTAGGCTGGACATCAGGAAGAGGTTCTTCACCGAGAGGGTGGTCGCACACTGGAACAGGCTCTCCATTTTAAATAGTCACTGCACCAAGCCTGTCTGAACGCACCTGTATGGTGCACAGAGTTAGACTTGATGATCCTTATGAGTCCCTTCCAACTCGGGATATTCTATGATTCTATGACTATAATGTGAAACCTTATGCTTAGAAATGCAGAAGGGAGGTAAAGGAGTCCTTTCACATTTGCCAGATGTGAAGAAAAACTATTGTTTTGTAATTAGATGAACACTAGATGCTGCTTACAAGAACTGTGAGCCAATTTATTAAATATATATATATATGTGTGTGTATATATATAGTTGTTTCCTAGGAAGGTGTTGAGCAGCTGCCAAGTGAGAGTTTTAGTGCTTGTGTATTGTAAGCAATTATTGTAACTTACCAATTACAAAATGAATGGTAACAATACTGAAAGGAAATTCTTTGACATTTGTATGGGTGCTAAATAGAAATAAAGAACAGACGTTGTTAAAGAGCCATCAGGTGCAAATGGTAAGGTGAACAGAATTCAATAGCACAAATTTCAATACAAGCAATTGGAGGTCATATACCTAGCAGTGAATAATGGGTGCCATGCTTACAGAATCAGTTGTTATGTATTAGAAAGTTGTAATTATGGAAGGATCTTCGGAGTTATTGTAGGTAACCAACTGACCATAAACTGCCTTTTCACTGTTCTGACTGAAAGAACTAATATAACATTTTCAAGGAACAAACAGAGAAAAGAGTGAAGGTGATGTGGTTGCTTTCTGAAATCTTGGCAAAAGCATTGCTGGAGTGCGATTTATAGTTGAAAATCACTGCTTCTTTTAGGAGACCATGTTAAAATTTGGTAGAATTCAAAGAACACTTTGGAGTGAACTGTGCTCTTGAATACACGTTTAATATTCATTTGAAGGGGGGGGGGGGGGGAGTGAATTAAGGATGATTTTGACTTCTGTTTTCAGAATTTAAGCAAAAATCTCATGATGATGGATTGTTTAATATTAGATCTTGGTGGGTAAACAGTGGAAAAAAAATCAAATTTTTAGACACAGTCCTATGGTCACTATAACTATTACAATTATAATAATGTGCAGTATAATATTAATCATAATCAGTAATTAATTGGAGTTGTTCTCTTAAAGGTGGCATATAAACTGTGAAAATGTAGGGCTATCTTTAAGCACCCAGTTGGTAAGTCTCAAAACTCTAAGTCTCTATATTTGTTTCTGCTAAAAACAGAGATAGGTCAACATCACATCCAAGTAAATTCAGGAGTTAGGCTCAACACAGATATTAAGATTTTTTTTTCATTTTTTATTCTGAGATGCTCTATTTCAATTTGTGTATTATAGTAAAGAAATTAGAGGGTGAAATTTAGGCTAAATTGTCATAATTTTAGAGTTCTGTCCTTAAAAAAAATCCAAGTGCTTCCACAACCATGTAATAGAAGAAAGACTAAAGTTTCTGAAACAATTTCCTGAATTCTGTTTTTAAAGATGTAGGGACAATAAGTACCAAAGCCTTCCAGACTTTTCATTCTGTCTCTGGTGCTAATAATAATAGAGATAATGTTAAACAGTTGCAAAAGCATATAGTGGAACTCCAGAATTAGTAGAAAAGAAGCCATCTTTTTCTGTCAGGCAAGAATTAATTAGGCTACTGAGACTGAGAATATATTATCTCAAATGCTCCTATCTTAAATTGCTTATAAAATCCTAAGAAACTGGACTCATTAAACTGTTTCACCAGTGGATGGAAGAATGCTTACCTGCTATTGAAGTGCAACAGCATCCAGTAGCTGCTTTGAGAGAAGAGATGAAATAAAGCTGGTAACTATTTTTATGAACTATCTGTAGTAAAATCTTACACCAGCAGCTATGGGAAGTAGTTTAATGCTCATTAGACCACATGGGGGTTGACAGTATTGGTCTTGTCTCCTCTGTGCATTTCCTTTTTGTATGTGGCAAGTTCTACATGTGTAAGGCAGTTTACGTGTACTGTCCTAGAGAACATTCCTAGCCTACTTTATGTTTGGCAAGAAAGAAAATGTGAAAATTAACATAATCTGTATATTATAATATTGAGGTAAACAGGGAACATATTTGTGTTCTTAGTTTCTCAACTATGGTTATATTAGAATGCTAATTAATGTGGGGAAAAAAATGAAATCTTGATTGGTATTGGCAAGCCTTTAAGTTTAGAAAATCATTCTATTCCAAGATGGAGAGAGTTGTTCTGGTTAAAAAAAAAAATAAAAATGTGCTATTACTTCATTATTTCAATGCTTTCTTGTCTTCAAATTTCTTGTCTTCAAATGCTGAGCTCCAGGAAGTTACACAACCAAGGACATTTCAGTATTTAAAATTTCAGGAATAGTCCAGTTTGACCACAGTGGTGACAAAATCAGTTCAATAACTGGGGGGTAAAAGGGAAAAAGTTCAAAAGTGTAGATATTTCTTCAAAAGCCACCACCCCCCTTTTTTTTTAGGGTATTGTCAATGTGTAACAAAATACTTAGTTTCTGTTAAAAGTTGTAGAATGCATTTTACAAAATGTTCATAATGTTTTATCAGATAAAAATATGATGGCATTTTATCAGATTAAAACATAATGGCATTTACACTTATTGGCTGTTGGCAACTTAAAAAAAATACATTTTATTTGACATTTTTAATCAAATAATACTACACCATATGTCAGAATGTAATGAATCTGTGCATTTTTTTTTCATTATCCTTGAAAATCTGGTTCTGTTAGCCAAAGCTATTTTAGCTTATAGAGATAACATATGTTGCTGAGAAACAAATTTGGCATTGTGAGAACTGCAGCTATCCTGTGAAAAGTTCTTTGAATGCCATGAAGCCCAAAGGAGGTAAATCAAAGTCTCAAAGTAGCCCACAACAAATCCAATTGTTTGTATTGTCAGGGCTGCATTTTTACATGTTTAACCTTTCTCGAGGGTAAGAAGGCTCTGCAGGAGGATCTGGATAGGCTGCACCGATGGGCTGAGGTCAACTGCATGAAGTTCAACAAGGCCAAGTGCCGGGTCCTGCACCTGGGGCGCAATAACCCCAAGCAGAGCTACAGGCTGGGAGATGAGTGGTTGGAGAGCTGCCAGGCAGAGAAGGACCTGGGAGTGATGGTTGATAGTTGGCTGAATATGAGCCAGCAGTGTGCTCAGGTGGCCAAGAAGGCCAACAGCATCCTGGCCTGTGTAAGAAACAGTGTGACCAGCAGGGCTAGGGAGGTGATCGTCCCCCTGTACTCGGCTCTGGTGAGGCTGCACCTTGAGTACTGTGTTCAGTTTTGGGCCCCTCGCTAAAAGAAGGACATCGAGGTGCTTGAGCGAGTCCAGAGAAGGGTGACGAAGCTGGTGAGGGGCCTGGAGAACAAGTCCTACGAGGAGCGGCTGAGGGAGCTGGGATTGTTCAGCCTGGAGAAAAGGAGGCTCAGGGGTGACCTTATCGCTCTCTACAGATACCTCAAGGGAGGCTGTAGCGAGGTGGGGGTTGGTCTGTTCTCCCACATGCCTGGTGAGAGGACAAGGGGGAATGGGCTTAAGTTGCGCCAGGAGAGTTTTAGGTTGGATGTTAGGAAGAACTTCTTTACTGAAAGGGTTGTTAGACATTGGAACGGGCTGCCCAGGGAAGTGGTGGAGTCACCATCCCTGGAAGTCTTTAAAAGACGTTTAGATGTAGAGCTTAGGGATATGGTTTAGTGGGGACTGTTAGTGTTAGGTCAGAGGTTGGACTCGATGATCTTGAGGTCTCTTCCAACCTAGAAATTCTGTGATTCTGTGATTCTTTATTTGATTGTGTAGAATTAGTACTGTGGTATTGTAGGTTATTTGTGTAGATGGGAGGTGCAGGTTATAATGCAGGCTATATCTATATATGGGTAGTGTTCTCCCCTGAGACTGTTCACTGATGCTTTTTGTTGTGGGATATGGCTGCCTCTGGGGTCATTGTGAAAGCTAAATCCTTGAAGTAGATCTGTGTTGAAAGTACTTCTCAATAGACAAAGGAGAATGGCACTATTCTAAATTGTCTTCACTTTTGAGGTCGGTTGTGATGGGCAGCACATTATTTTTTTTTCTGTTCATTCTTAAATTATGTCTTAGGTTTATTTAGGCTTATTAAAATAGTGTTGTCTTTTTGCAAGGAGGGTTGTTTGGAAACCTATACAAATGGCTGTGGCAGAGGAGCGTACTCCTTCTAGAGTGGCAGCTGGAGGGGAGCAAGAGTTCTGTACCACATGTAGAGGCAGATAGAAAAATGAAAAGAACACAGCCTGAATTTGGGAAAATAAAGCTTCAGTAGTACCTTAATGTTGTGCCAAAGGGAAAGAACAAACCAAAACATGGCTCCAGGCCAGAAGAACCACACTGATGACCAAAGATCACAGAATCATGGACTGGGCTGCTTTGGAAGGGACCTTAAAGATCATCTAATTCCAAACCCCTGGCCATGGGCAGGGATGTCACCCACTAGATCAGGTTGCCAAGGGCCTTATCCCCCGTCCAGCCTGGCCTTGAACACCGCCAGGTATGGGGCATCCACAAGTTCTCTGGGCAATCTGTTCCAGGGCCTCACCACCCTCTGAGTGAAGAATTTTCTCCTAACCTCTAATCTACATCTCCCCTCTTTTAGTTTAAAAACATTCACACTTTTCCTATCATTATCTGCACAAGTAAAAAGTCACGCTGCATCTTTTTTATAAGCAGTCTTCAGGTATTAAAAGTCCTCAATGAGGTCTCCCTGGGGCCTTCACTTCTTCAGGCTGAACATCACCAGATCTCTCAGCCTCTCTTAAGCAGGGAGGGGCTCACAAGGGCAGGGTAGAGGGAGACAATCACTTCCCTAGACCTGTTGGCCATGCCTCAGTTGATGCAGCACAGGATGCAAATCTACAATTTGGAGGCCACTATGTCATGTGGGACTGTGTTGTAGGCCTTTCAAAAGTCCAGGTAGATGACATCAGTCAGTCTTCCCCTGTCAGCTGATAAAGTTACTCCATAGAAAGCCACCAGATTGGTCAGGCATTATTTGCCCTTGGTGAAATCATGCTGGCTGTCCCGGATCACCTCCTTATCTTGCACATGCCTTGGTGTTGCTTCCAGGAGGATCTGTTCCATGATCTTCCCAGGCAGAGAGGTAAGGCTCACCGGTATGTAGTTTCCTGGGTCCTCCTTTCTACCCTTTTTAAAAATGGGAGTGATGTTTCCCTTTTTCCAGTCACTGGGGACTCCACCTGACTGCCAGGACTTTTCAGTTATGATGGAGAGAAGCTTGGGAATTCCATCAGCCAGAGTTGCCTTAGTTCCCCTGGGATGCTTGGCATAGGCCCCATAGACTTGTACCTGTTCTGTTTCATCAGATGGTTGTGAACCTGATCTTTACTTATAGTGGGGGGAAGTTTGCTCACCCAATCCCCAGCTAGAGGTTCACGGACTCAAGAAATGTGGGAAGGCTGACTGGCAGTGAAGAATGAGCAAAGAAGTTGTTGAGTACCTCAGCCATGTCTGTTGCTACCAGTTCTCCCTTCTCATTTATCAGAGAGATATTACACTCTCCTTGGCCTTTCTTTTCTGGCCAACGTAAGTATAGCACCCCTTCTTGTTGTTCTTTGCATCCCTTGCCAAGCTCAGTTGCATTTGTGCCTTGGCTTTCCTGATCCCATCCCTGCACATCTGGACGGCATCTATTTACTGTACACAGGCCACATATCCCTGCTGCTGCTGCTGCCTATTTGCTTCTAACACCTCAGTTTAACCAGCAAGTCCTTGCTCAGCCATGCTGGTGTCTTACCTTCTCTGTTTGATTTCCTAAACACGGGGATGGAGAGCTCTTGTGCTCTAAGGAAAACATCCTTAAAGAGTTACCAGATCTGTTCAGTTCCTTTTGACCCTACGGACAGTGTTCCAGGGAATCTTGTTCAGTAGGTCTTTAAATAGCTCAAAGTTTGGTCTTTGGAAGTTCAGGGTCCAGACTTTGTTCTTTGCCAGGCTCATGTTCCTTGAGATCATAGACTCAAACAGGGTTTGCTCACTGCAGCTCAGACTGCCTCTGATCTCTGACTTCATCTTCATTGGTGATCACCAGGCATGTAATATGAGGCATAGTACGCTGCATCTCAAAAGATGACTTAAATGACTGTAAGTAAGGACCTCTGCACAAGGACATGCTGGTGTGGAGTCTTCTCCAGTATGTCTATGGATGTTCTTATTCCTGTTCGCTTTAGCCTGATCACTCTGTTTTTTTCCATTGAGTGTAAGTCTTCTAATTATTAACATAAAACAGCAGCTTTCTGGAATTTGAGAATTTGAATGTCATTTTTTGACCCCTTTAAAAAAATTGCTTTGGAAAAAACATCTAAGATCTGGCCACCTCAGGGTCTAGTCATACCACATATCTTGTAAGGCTTTTTTTTTTTTTTTTTTTTTTTTCTCTCAGAGGTTATGGTTTATCAACTATATTAATGACAGCGAAGAAAGACAAAAATCTTTTTTTTTTCTCCATTAATCTATACATACAGATTTAACTATATGTTTCTGAAGATGGAATTAAATATATAATTATGCATTTTTTTGCATATTGAAATCAGGATGGTATTAGTATATGGGATAGATTAAAGATGTAAAGTTTCAGCAGCTATCAAGTAAGATGAAATTTGAATTGTTTGCATGTGATTCTCACCTCTTAATGGCACTATGAAAAAACAAGTAAATGTGTTTAATTAAAATATTCCAACAGTAAAACCATTTAAAACATCATTATTGTAATAATATGAAAGTATTTTGAAAGCAGATTGCATTAATGAAATGCAGAAGTGTTAATTACTGGACTATATGAGTATATGCAAGTGTTCATATATTTGTAATGATTTGTTTTTTAATACTTTAAAAACTGCATTTCAAATTTATGGATGAACTTCACCATTTAGAACTAATTTCAGCCATTAGTTATGTTTTGTATCTTAACTTGTGACTTTTAGGCTAAAATTTTTGTAAATTGTGCTCCGTACTAATGATAATACACTTCTTTATTGTACACAAAAGGGAATAACTGACATAGCTGACATAGCAGGAAATGTGGAATTAACATTTTAAAAATCTGGTGTTTAATTTAATTCATTAATTTCCACCAATTACATTTGCAAAATGTCTTTTAAGAAGTTCAGAATATCTCTTTACAATGTTTTTAATTTCAAAAACACATAAAGAAATGTATTAGCTTTCAGCTTTTTCTATCTTTATGATGTTTCCACAGGAAAACTGAAAACGTTTGTTAAAATTACTTTTAAAAAAAAATTGTTATCCTTCATCTAATTAAAATAAATTTATGTCAGAGGTCTACAACTTCATAGATCATTGTCCTAACTAACATCAGTCCTGAAAGAGAAATAATTCTTGTGCATAGTAATTACCCTGAATCCAAACTTGCATGTCATACCAATTGTGTTGTTCTCCTAGCCCCTTAAAACTGCAAGACATCTTTCAAAATCTAAGCATAGCATTTGTTTTTGTGATGGATTTGCATTTACAGCTTAAATCAGTTATAATATTTGAAATTATGATGAATTAGAAAATTGAGGGTAAAACCCTTCAATAATATCATGATATTTTGAGATAACCTCTCAAAAATATGAGATTTGCCATCTTGCATTTCTGGAAACTGAGGAAAAAAATAATATTGATTTTTAGAACATAACCTGCAGGTCAAGTTCATGGTGAAGATTAGTAGCAAACCACTGATTGGTGCCCCCCACCAAGACAGGGTAGAGAGAGAGGAAATTAAATTCACTGTTCCAAAAGTCAATTTCTTTTCTTCTCATGGCACTTTAGAGTGTATTTGAACGTTGTTTTATTATCACAGAATCACAGAATCATTAAGGTTGGAAATGACCTCCAAGATCATATGATAGTTCCTATTTTTCTAATTTCTGTAATAATCTTTTCTTTTCAGTTTCCGCACTAGTAAAGGTGTTGGGTATTCTGCTCATTTTGTTGGCAACTGTTTAATAGTTACATCACTGAAGTCAAAGGGCAAAGGTTTCCAGCACTGTGTGAAGTATGACTTTCAGCCACGCAAGGTAAGAAAAATAATATTCACAGCAAAGAATAACATTGCAAATGTGACAAAATGCTTTTGGAAAGAAGTACTAAAATTATTTTTGTGATATGGCATCTGTAGATAAAATCTGTAATTTCTTATTTATAATTAGGTTCTCTGTCATGCAGAGTGTTATGTCAGTTACAGGCTAGAAACAGTTTAAAAATAATAATAACTTATGAAGTTACTTTCTATAAAGTTAACCTGTTTGTAAAAATACTGCTTAATTAGCTTCAGATGCTGAAGAATTTTAAGTATTTGTGAAATGGTTGTATTTCATTTTAAAAGGTCTATATGTTACAGAAGTAATTCTTTTTCTGAACATTCTGTACTTGGTAACATTGGTGACTATGCCTGGAACAATTTTGCTGGCAGTGTTAGAATTTCCTTATCTGTTGCTGAGAGAAACAAGGATCTGAACTTTTTCTATATTGGTGATGTTTTGGGATTTCTCATTTTTCATAGTAAGTCTTGATTATTTCTCTAGATCATATTACTGTTTCTTTCTACTTTACATCTAGTAGTCCTAAGAGAACAATGATTCTGCTGGCTTCAAGATTTCAGTTAGTTGGCCGAAGCATTAACTTTCCCATACAGCGATCATTATGTGTTTGTCATTGATAACATTCCTATATGTATTTTGCTGTGAAGATTTTTTAAATTATTTTTTATGGCTTTAAGATTCCTATACTGAATTTCAGTGCAGTCTTTCATATTTTAGCAAGATACTCTTATGCTATGAGGGACTGTAGTTTCCTTCATGCCAAATTTGGAAAATGTTAACTCTTGCTATTCTACCTCAAATAGTTAATTATGAAATACGAGTAAATATCTATCTAATTATATGAATATCAGTGTCAAATCATCAGCTGATCTGCTGAAGTATATCCAAATACAACTTTCATGACAGTTTTGTATTTCTCCTAGATCTTGCTTCATGCACTTTGGGTCATATGTCCAATTTTAGAAAGTATTTGGAATAAATAATTATATTTGCAAGTGTTTTTGTATGACTGTGGCAGTTTTACCTTTCTGGACAGTTGAACTCCACCACAGCCACTCTTTCACTCCCCCTCCTCAAAAGAAGAGGGGAAGAAAATATGATGGAAATGGCTGAAAGGTTAAGATGACTCACCAATTAATGTCACATGCAAAACAGACACAGCCCAGGGAGATTAATATAATTTATTGTCTACCACTAGCAGACAAACATAAAGAGAAACTAAAACCAAACTAAAAACACCTCCCCCCATTCACCCTCTTCTACATCCTCCCTCCGAGTGGCACAGGGGAACAGGGAGGGAACTGGGGCTGCGGTCAGTCCTAACACTTCCTCTCCGCCGCTCCTTCACAGTCCCTGTCTGCCCCTGCTCCCCGTGGGATCCCTCCCACGGGATACCGTCCTTCCCGAACTGAGCCTGCGGGGGTTGCCCACAGGCAGCAGCTCTTCAGGCACTGCTCCCACACGGCTCCGTACCACGGGGTCCATCCATCCCCCAAGAGCAAACTGCTCCAGCACGGGTCCCCCACGGGCAGCAGCTCCCCCCAGGGCCCCTGCTCCTGCGTGGGCTCCTCTCCACCGGCTGCAGCTCCTGCCTGGGGCCTGCTCCTGTGGGGGCTCTCCATGGGCCACAGGCTCCTCCAGGCCACATCCACCTGCTCCACCAGGGGCTCCTCCACGGGCTGCAGCGTGGAGATCTGCTCCATGTGGCTGAACATGGGCTGCAGGGGGACAGCCTGCTCCACCAGGGGCCTCTCCATTGGTGGCAGGGGAACTGCTGCTGTGTGCATGGAGCACCTCCTGCCGCCTGCTGCACTGACCTGGGGGCTGCAGGGCTGGTGCACACTTCTCTTCCGCAGCTGCTGTTACACAGCAGTTTTGTTGCCTTTCTTAAATCTGCTCCCAGAGGGCCAACCAGCCTTGCTCACTGGCTCAGCTCTGGCCAGCAGCAGGTCCCTTTTGGAGGTGGCTGGAGCTGGCTCTGATGTGACATTGGGCAGCTGCTGGGCTCTGCTCATAGAGGTGTTCCCTGCAGCCCCCTACTACCAGACCCTTGCTATGTAAACCCACTACAACGGCATATATTATTTTCTATTAAAAACTTGTGCATTTATGAATATGGGAAGGTGCATAGAGAATAATGGAGGAAAGGAAACCTGTCAAATACTCTAAGTCAAAACATAGCCTGTTTAACATGTGCATTAATTTTATTCATATTGTTTAGTTATTACTTTGGTTCCACTAAGTATGCACTGAATGCATAGATATGCATTCAAAAAATCATTTATATTTACAAAGCAGCTTACTTTTGAAATTTTATCTCAGGAAGAGCTAATTTGGTTACAAGACATACTGTCTTCTAGCATCTGCTTATGGATGTAAATATTTCAGCGATAGCTTTTGCCAAAACCATCCTCATTAAGCTTCTGAATATTTTTTTTTTTTAATTATTTTTGTTGGATCACAGTAGAATTGTATGTTCAAGGCACCTGGTCAAAAATCAGAAAGATACTATGTTATTGTGGAGATCTTCCAATTATGTCGTATGGCACCATAGGCAATATAATATGAAATCTTGATTTAAAAAATTTAAGACAGTTATTTTAGGTTTTAATTAATGTATTTTAACAGCATTTTATAACTGTGTGTTTATAAAAAATACTCAAGAAACTTTGTCATAATGTCTCTAATATAAAATGTGAGTGTAGATTAATAAAATGACCTCCTGAAAGAAAAAGTATGAACAGGAAAGCAATTTAGTCAAGGATAAACAGCTTTTTATTTTTATTTATTTATTTATTTTTGGTGTTTTTAATCCTGAACACCTTTCCTATTAGTAGTATAGATTAAAATTACATTCTACATTTTGGAAAGATTGTATTCTTAGTGTGAAATTCCTCCTTTCTCCAATTGTACTGTGCTCTGTGCTATGAAGTAAGAATATCACCTTCTCAGAAGTGGGTGATTAAACCTGAAAGATTTCAGCAGTGTAAAATTTGACAGGCTCTTATCTAAATAGAGGTATCTTTAAGTATTACCTAGGGAAGTTCTTATTACAGCAGAGAGGCATGGTATTTCTGGATTTTTGAGAAACTGGTATAGGGAATGAGATTTCATGATGAAATCATAGGAAAATTGTATTATTAATATGTAAAATAATAATAATAAAAGTAAGCAAATTTTTCAGCTTGATCTTGAAAAAAAAATAAAAATATGAAAGAGTATAGAAGTTTGTTTGGTTCATAGTGTCATAGTAAAGTCCTGAAAAACCATGTCCTTAAATACAGAACATATGAGAAATCAACTAACCATTGTTACAACATTATAAAAAGCATCCAGGTTAATGAGACAGGTGGTAGGAAACCGTGAGACATACATATACACTCATTTCTGCACATCTAAATATATATATATATAAATGAAACTGTAATTTCTGTCTTAAAGGAGGATTTTGACATAACAGAAATATGAGATTTGTTGACTTGATAGTCACAGAATAATAATCACAGAATGGCTGAGAATGGAAGGGACCTCTGAAGGTCATCTAGTCCAACCCCAACTTTAATGAGCGTCAGTGGATGCTCATTTAAAATTGCACTTGCAGTTAGGAGTGAAGTCCTGTATTAAAGACATTAATAATAATACCATATTAGGTAAATAAGTTCACTGTAACAATAAATGATAGTTTCTGAACACTGAAAATCACTAAGTAGAGAAAACATGCTATTCAAATTTAACTGCATGATGAGGATGGTTATAACTTCTGTAATGGACTAGGAAAGATGAGAAGACATAAAAATAAAGAGAACCTTATCTTACTTTGATATGAACTGGATGGCATATTACTGAGATGAGAATTCAAACTTCTAAATGTCAGCAATATTTGGATTTATTTATTTCTGAAGCTTTTAGAATACTCAATAGCTGCATCTCCCTTGATTTGGTCACACAAAAGAAAAAAGAAAAAAAGTAGAATGCACTTAGATATGTGGTATTTTATATTTTTACTTTAAAGGAACTACAAAAAAAAACTTCCTTAAAAAATAAAAACATTAGAAAAGGTGCAGTTAAAAGACGGAAGTGTTTGACACTGTTGAAGGAATTTCTTAAAGGCAAATATACAGAAAGCTGAGCAAAAATATACTTAGTCCAAAAAAATTCAATTGGAAGTTTAAAAGCTCATCAAAATGTATCTGAATATGGATAAATAGCAGAGCAGAGACTATTGTAAACAAAAGAAAATCCTTCAGAAGATGTAAGTTGCATCAAAATGAAGAATGCTTAGAAAAGTACATTATAGCAAATTATATGTGAAATGAGAAAAATGTATTTTTTTCTACTCCATAAGGGCAGTCAGATGACTAATGCATAATAGGAGCCTTTGAAGAACAGTGTTGTAACAAAAAGGCTAAATGAATTAATTACATCATTGTTTACTACAAGACAATGGGAATGAATCAGAGGAAGTGTCTCAAATTGAAATTTCAGTTGAAGAGTTATAGAAATCAATAGAGAGAGTAATTAGTTGTCAGGATCATACAGTAGGGACCCTGAAGTTCTATAGGAACTTGAACATGAATTTGCCAAAATTTTAATTATGGTATGTAACGTATTTTGTCAAACAGTGGTTGATGGAAAATGATACAAAAGGCTTTGTTCATTATTTAGAGTTACGTATTATTACTTCTGCCTGGTTTCTAAACCATCAAAATGAGGCAAAAGCTAGAAAAAAATATATATTAGAAAATAGGTAAGTAAACATATTTGGGACAAAGTAATACAGTACTGCACTACATGTTTTGTCTCCAAGTTCTGTTGAATTATTTGAAGGATTTTTACTGTGCATAAGAGCAGGTTTGTGAGCCAGTTGATAACCGTGTACGCCGGTATGTGGATTGCCCAAGAACTTAAAGCATTTTACTCCTCTGAAGGCCTTAAAGAAATTAAATTGTCATGTGGTAAGATAATTGATATTTGTTAAAATACAGGGATGAGAAGGATATAAATTGAGAGAGCAAGAAGCTCAAAAAAACTTTATTTTCCTGTCAATGTCAGTGCAATACGAATTTACCTTGCAGTTTGTCATCATCTATTGTGGGATGGTATTTCAGCATCCATTTGCATCTAGTATTAATCAAACTATATAGAGTAATGTAGCTTTTCAAAGCTTGTTTTATCTCGATTGATACTAGTGACAAATATGACAAAAGGAGTAAATCATTTTTTGATACTAGAACAATACTCAGAGTAAAAAGAAATAACTATGTAAAATGTAAATTTAGTTCATTCAAGTGCAGAAGGCAAAAGAAAAAAAAAATACTGGATTAGTTGTGGAGCTGGGACAAATTGTGTGTACAGGCACTTCTGTGTGCATACATGTATGCAACTGAAGAAAATCATAGAATCATAGAATGGCTCAGGTTGGAACGGACATTAAAGATCACCTAACTCCAACCCCCTGCCATAGACAAGGATGCCTCCTGCTACATCAGGTTGGCCAAGGCCTCATCCAGCCTGGCCTTGAACACTTCCAGGGAAGGGGCATCCACAGCTTGTCTTGGCAACCTGTTCCAGTGCCTCACTACCCTTACAGTAGAGAATATCCTCCTAATGTCTAGTCTAAATAAGACCATTCCCCCTTGTCCTATCATTATCTACCTGAATAAAGAGTCCCTCTTCATCCTTTTTATTAGACCCCTTTAAGTATTGAAAAGCCACAATGAGGCCCCCCCCCAGAGCTTTCTGTTTTTTTTAGGCTGAACCTCTCCAGCTTGCTTAGCCTTTCTCTACAGTAGAAGTGCTCCAGCCCCCTCCGATCATCTTTGTGGCCCTCCTCTGGACTTGCTCTAACAGCTCCACATCTTTCTTGTTCTGGGAGCCCCAGACCTGGATGCAGCACTCCAGGAGGGGCCTCACGAGGGCAGAGTAGATGGGAACAATCCCCTCCATCCACCTGCTGCTGGTCATGCCTATGTTGATGCAGCCGAGGAGATGCAGTTGGCCTTCTGGGCTGCAAGCATGCACTACTGGCTCTTGTTGAGCCTTTCATACACCAGAACTCCAAAATCCCTCTCCACAGGGCTGCTCTCAATGAGTTCTTCTCCCAGTCTGTGCTCATGTCTGGGATTGGTCCAACCCAGGTGTAGCACCTTGCACTTAGACTTGTTGAACCTCATTAGGTTCACTTCTCCAGCTTGTCCAGGTCCCTTTGAATGGCATCTCTTCCTTCTTTGGTATCAACCGCACCAGTCAGCTTGGTGTCATCTGCAAATTTGCTGAGGGTGCACTCAATCCCATCGTCTATGATGAAGATATTGAAAAGCACCGGTCCCAAGACAGACCAAGGGACACTGATTGTCACCAGCCTCCACCTGGACACAGAACCATTGATCACTACTCTCTGGGTAAGGTCATTAAGCCAATTTCTTATCCACCAGCTGGTCCACCCTTCAAATCCGTATATTTCCAATGTAGAGATTGGGATGTCATATGGGACCGTGTCAAAGGCCTTACAGAAATCCAAGGATTTGATTTAAGTCGGTCTTCCCTTGTCAACTGATGCAGTTACTTCATCACAGAAGGCCACCAGACTGGTCAGGTATGATTTACCCTTGGTGAAGCCATGCTGACTGTCCCGGATCAACTCCTTGTCCTGCATGTGCTTTAACATTGCCTCCAGGAGAATTTGTCCCATGATCTTGCCAGGCACAGAGGTGGAGCTCACTGGTCTGTAGTTCTTCAGGTCTTCCTTTCTACCCTATTTAAAAATGGGAGTGATGCTTCCCTTTTTCCAGTCAGTGGGAACCTTGCCTGACTGCCATGACTTTTCAATTATGATGGTGTGTGGTTTGGTGACTGCAGTTCCCTCAGGACCCTTGAATGCATGTCATCAAGGCTCATAAACTTGTACTTATTAAGTTGCATCAGGAGGTCCCAAACTTGCTCTTTACTTACAGTGGGCTCCCTCAGCCCCTGTGTAGAGGTTTGGGGTCAGGAGATCTGGGAAGCCTGACCACCACCAGTGAAGACTGAGGCAAAGAAGTACCTCTGCCTTTTCCCCATCTGTCATTACCAGTTCTCCGTCTTCATTTGTCAGAGGTGCTACATGCAAAAACAAATTCAGTGTGTTTTTTTAGAGCTTGCCTTGGAGATCGGAGCAACAGATGTAGATTGTGTTCTGAAGCAGTAGCTATGCTAAAAATTCAAAAAATTGCATGATAGGAAGGAGATTTTGACTAAAAGAAAATGCATATGCAAGGAATGGTGGTTAACATGCAAATAAAAAAAATAGCAAAATGATAAAATCTGTGGGTTTTTGTTTGTTTTTAAATCAAGCTTGACATGCACGCCAATGCTATCAAAAGATGGTATTGCTCATGTTATAGGATCTGTGGACAGTGTTGCAACAGAAGATTAATGAGCTATTTGTTTCCAAACAAATGAGTCATCTATTAAGTTTAATCTACACACAATGGGACAAGCTGCACACCAGCTTGCAGACTGGTATGTTATCTGAAATGCTCTTAAGGCACTGTAAAAGGAAAATCATAGAATATATGTGGACAGAACTTGGAGGTTATCGTTATCAGATTATTACAAATATAAATAATGTAAATATAAGTAAATAGCTATAAAAGATACAATTTTTAATAGTGCCATTGCAAAGAATGTCTCCTCTCAGGAAAATCATCATCATCACTAAGTGGAGATTATTGTTAAATAAACTTTTGAATGAAAGAGGACAAAGGAATTTTTCATCTAACATATTTTTGTTAGGTGATGTGGAAGATTCAGAAAAGAAGCATTGACTAAAGCACTGACTAAAACTAGTTGCATGGTTTGCACTTACTTAGCATAGCCAAGTTAAATTTCATATTTCAGTGATTAATTTTCTGCTGAATTTCTTGAGGCATTCCTTTGTGAAATATTATCTTCCTACAAAAGGGAAAACATTTTTTTTTTTCCCCTGGGGTCTACAAAATCTCAGCCCACAAAAATTACTTTGTTCATTGTTGCTTGAAAAAAAAAAAAATTAGCCTGGCCACCCATGACTTCAGAAGACAAAGCTGCAGTGGCACATCCTTAATCTAGTATGACCTAATAAATCTGTTTACTTGGACATGAAGGAAGTGAGATATTCTTATGTACTATGGTATAATGAGTAGGATTTTTTTACCCTCCTGTTAACTATAAGTTTTTAAGGGGAAAAAGTGAAAATACATTTTTAAAGACCTGGAAAACAGATATGGAAAAATGTGTATTCTAATATGCATATAAAAATAAAAATATAAAAACATAAAAAATACAACTCAGTTTAGGGACTACTGCAAAGATTATTGAGAAAATATATTTTGCTGCATGCTTTTTTATTTCTAATTGCATGCCTTCTCTGATTTCAAAAGCAACAAGTAAAAATGTTTTTGCTTTTATTTCCTCTGATACAGACAGGGAAATTTTTATATTAGTAGGATCTTTATCTATGAAATCTGCCTCACAGATAAAAGGTGATCAGGGCTGCATTTTTAAGTCCTGCTTAGTAGACCGTATCATTTAACTTCTCAGGAGTAAATATGAAGTAGTTCATTTTGACTCTAGAAGACAAATTGGTAAAAGTTTCTTGACATGTTTCTCACTAGGAAGAAAAGAAAAAGATAAAGGACCTGCCTACAACATTTTCAATTGCATCCAAATAATTACAGGCTGCTAAGGGGAACAGATGAAAGTTAAAACTTTTTAATTAAATTGGGGCAGAAGAAGATTTTGTCTAATACATCGATAACTTGCTTCATTTGTATATCCAGACTAAATGCATTTTGTGAAGTACTTTTTCAACAAGTTGAAAATTCATGACAAATAACTGATTCACTATTTTATAAAGATAATGATGGTATGGCACAATATTATAGATGAGAGTATTGTTGGTGTAGAAGAGAAAGACCACCTCAACCACTTAGAGGATGGCTTCTCTAACTTGACAGCTGTTTTATATTGTAAGATATGTAATTGTAAAACAAGTCAACAAGGAAGAAAGTATAGATGATTGAAACCATCAGTGATTTACTGAGACAGTTCAGACTTTAACATACATGAAATTCTCTCTTTTACTTTGTTTCCTATGGAAGAACAAACTTTGATCTGTTTTCTTACCAAGACAGAACAGAAGGCGAAGGAGGAAAGGAATACTTTTTCTATTCATATTTTTTTGTGTGTGTGTTGTAACAACTACCTAGATTATTTAAATTAGCTCTTAGGAGGTGAGTTCTTCCAAAAGGTTAGCCATCTAATATAGTCAGCTGAACAAGAAAAAGGCACCTGCAGCAAATTATTTTGCAGGTGTAGCTAAGACTTGCAGAATTTAATGCCTACAAATACCCAACTTGCTACACTCCTTATGAAAGTTTTGTAACTGTCTTATGCTAGGTATTTAACTGAACCTTGGTGTTCATAAATTCTTATGGTTGGATCATTCAGTAATTATGATCTGAGTTTGTCTATTAACTTGGCTTTTGTTTCTGAGGTTCTCTGGACACGTAAGCAACTTGGAGTCAAATGAAATTATGTAGTTTCTGTATTAGGGACTTCTCTTATGTTTGTTGACTTATGTGGCTGTCTGGGACAGACTTGTATTCTTGTTGGATGTGAAACATAGGCCTAGAAATACAATTATATTTTGGATATTGAAATATTTTACATAAAAATCACACAAAATAAAAATCACAAATAACATCAATAAAAAATAAAATAAAAAATATAAAAAAATAAAATCACAAACAAAATAAAAATCACAATAAAAATCACACAAAATGATACAAACTAATGCTGGTGGAGGTTTAAACTACTCGACCTTTTACCAAAGAGATAAAACATGAGGAGATGTATCTCTTTAGAATATTTGAAGTGCTGTTTTCCAATTTTTTAGTAAAGCTCATACAGATATGAGTATTTTGCTGCATAGGTAGTTCAACTTTATTCTAGTTTTGAAAATGAAGTACTACTTTTGAAGCCCTTTCATAGCTAGACTGAATCCCATGGGCAGGAGGGAAGGGGAGATATACCTTATTTTCACGAAGATGTGTTTACTAAGTATTCTGAAAAGTAGTGGCATAATCATAAAACGAGGTTATTAAAATAAAATCCCAAGGGATGAAGAAATTGAAGAAGTTCTTTGCTATAAAAAATAAAAACAAACAAACCAAAATTAACTACACATAACAGTGAAAAGGTAATAATTAAAATGTGCCAAGAAAGGGAAGACAAATAAATTGTAAATGACTATTTCAAATAATAATATATTTAACGCAATAAATGAACATTTGTACCTGGTAAGACCAGATGATAACAACTGCAAGACTGCTACTGCTACTATAATGACAACTGCAGCCTTACCCATCAGGGAAAGATAAAGTTTTCAAAAATATTAAAGATATTCAGTTTAAGCAGTTAACTGAAAAATTACACTTTCAGGAAAGGGAATGTAATAGTCTTTTAAATTTTATTGTGTTTTAATTTTATTTCATTTTTGTATCATATCCCTTCAATGTATGTAGGTAAGTATATTGTTATGTCTGAGCACTGTTCTACCAAGTGGACTTGGAAGTTCCACTGTTAGAAGTTCCACTTTTAATTTTATGAGTTTGTAAGGATTTATCTGATCATGTAACTTCATGACATTTTTCGCTTTTTTTCAATGATAATCATTAAGTTCGTGTGTTATAGCACAAAAACTACCACTTTATTTTCTGTTTCTGTTTCTTTTCAGTGGTACATGATAAGCATTGTACACATCTATAATCGCTGGAGAAACAGTGAAATACGATGTTACGTGAATGGTCAGCTGGTATCCTATGGTGACATGGCCTGGCATGTTAACACAAATGATGTAAGCTTTAATTTTTTTCCTTTCTTATTGTTTTACAGCACATCAAACTGTTCATCTAATTTAAAAGTAAATGAAAAAAGAAAGAAAAGTACATTATTTTCTCTAGATCTTTGCAGTTTTTCTTTTTTTAAGCTTTAAAAAGCCTTAGCTATGTATTTCATAAAATTTAATATTGCTGTGGTTTCTTTTTTATTTTTATTTTTCTATTTTCCTTTACATTATTATGGATTTTTGGCTCTATTTCACAGAACTATTTTAAGGAAATTTGTGGAGATTTTGTTGGAGAGACTGTTATTGTTTTTAATATATGATGTTGTATAGAGGACAATGATAACAATGGATTCATATTTCACTTTTTCCATAGAAAGTTATGGTGGAGTTACAGATTTGAGACATGTAAATTAAGGAAAACACTTAAGAAAAACTGAATTATTCAGCCTAATGAATATGCATGCTGCCAAGTATCACATCACATTTTGCATCACATCAAATTCTGTTTTATTCAGTAAGAGATATTTGTTAATGATTAAAAGATTTATATGCTATTTTTGTTGATTGAACATTAGATTTTAAGTTTTTTTGTTTTGTTTTGTTTTTTAAATTGCAGTAGAACTGAATAGTCTGGGAAATGGTCAGAGTCCCATTCTTTTAAGCACTGTATAAATATTGTGAGATAATTTCTTCTATGAAGAATTTACCATTTTAAAGCAATGAGACAAATAGAGATTAAGGAGAAAAAAAAAAGTTAAAGCTGGAAAACAGAAGCATAGAGAAGCGTAAGGAAACTTATGACATTAAACGAATTCTATGTCTTACATCTATACCCCAGTATCAAGCATATTTTGCCTCTTATATTGTTTGACTTGGATTAGTTCATAGGCAGTTGACCAGTATTAGAAATGCTGTGCTAATTATTAAGGAATTAGTATTTAATTAATGTTGTTAGCAAGTACAAATTAAGTACTACACAATTGCAATTTGTATTTTGCATTTTATTGGCTTGGATGGCCAACTAGGGAGACTGCCAATTAAAAGATATTGATACACACTGAGTTGCACAGTATCAGTCAGCTCAGAACAAGTGAATGCAATGTTCTTGTGTCTGCTTGTGCCACAGGCAGAAATTAGTCATTTTTACCTGGAGAAGATTGCATGTATACCTGTAAATACAGCTAAACATTAATTGGACAGAGTTCAAGTTCTGTTAACAGTAGTTCTTACAGGAAATGTATCAGATTTAATGTTTTTGGATTATAAATTATTTTAATTGAATCTATGCTTAAAAAAAATCCATTTTCTTGTATGATGGAAGGAATGAGACTGTACACCTAATGATGAAGAAAATACTAAATGTGATAAAGACAAAACTTTTCAGATGCTTGCTGTGTCAAAGTTACCACTGGATAAAACTCATTTGGATTATATCCTTTTCAGATTAATAAAGCATTTATTAGATTTGCATTATTGAGTTTAAAGTTAAGGGACTGACTGAGTTGAATTTTCTTTCAAGCATAGATTTTATCTTGGAAAAGACTGTGAACTGATTTTTTTCCCTCCAATAGATCTCACATTACAGTTTTCTTACATATTAGTGTCATTTTTCATTATGTGACATTTACGTCTTGTATCCAATACTTCAGACTACGGTTTTCATATGTGCAGACATTGAAGACGTCTCGGTTAATTCCAACTTCATTAATGCTATTTAATAAAATATAAAAGCTATAAAAAGTTTATTGTGTTAGTTATGTGCCACATAACTCAATGTTTTTATTCTGAGGACTAATTATAGTTAGAGATTATGACAAAGAGATTAAATAAAATGCATGAAAACACATAACACAAATAATCAAATGTGTACAATTACTAGCTGATCAGTACATTAAACAGTTGATTATAAGAGATCAAATAGCATTTAGAGATGGATGTTACATTGGAAGAGTTGATTATTATGGATATTAGATTAGGAATTTTCCCCCAGTTATGGGAAGACATGAGAGAGAGCATAAAACTGTTCAAGATGTAGAATGAGGGGGGTTAATGAAGTCTTGTGGAAGATTTTTTGCTTAGATACAAAAATGAAGACAAACTTGATGATGTCATAGAATCATAGAATATCCTGAGTTGGAAGGGACCCTTAGGGATCCTTGAGTCTAAGTCCTGGCTCCACACAGGACCACCCAAAAATCAAGCCATATATCTGATAGCACTGTCCAAATGCTTCTGGAGCTCCAACAGGCCTCCTAATGCAGATTATAGTAGTTTAATTTGTCTCAAAAAGTGAGGCCTATTCCCTGTTTTCATTAAATAAAGGACACATGGCAAGGAAACTAACAGATCTTTGCCAAAGGTCCTTGTGCTTTCGATGTAGTCCTCTTTGTGTGGCAATTTGTTTCCTAATTTCTCAGATCTTTATTCTGGACAGTTAAGTTCTAAACTTCATTTGATCTAAAAGCCTTTTTTCTTGGAAGCACCAGAAGAACTTCACATAATTCTTGCAAAATAAATTTAACTTGAAAAAAAAAAAAAAGCTACACTTCAAATAGGAAATAATAGGAAATGGACAGGTGGAGAACTGCAGAAGGTCTTGGTGCATCTGGAAGGGTAGATGTGGGAAGAAAGAACAGAAAATAGCGACTTCTGTGATTGTGGAAGTCAGAAGAGGAGTTTAAGTTCAACCATATCATTATAAGATGTGGTCATAGAAGACTGTGCACCAGTTGCAAAGTAGAAAAAAAAAATAAAGTATTTGTTTTTCTGCTGCAAGTGTTGAGCTATTTTAGCACAACAGTGAAAGAATAGTGTATTTTGCCATTCTAAATTTCTCCATTGTATGTTAAATGATTAATAAAAAAGAAATTCTAATAGCCAGTCATAACAGCATTGTAATACCAATCCATAAAATAATAAATGCTAAGATACTCAAAATGAAATTGTTCACTACAAAAATTTAGGTATTGAAATAATAAGTGAATGTTTTATTTTCTTAATTACGGTCTCCATTTATTTTTAGCTCCAGTAGTTGCACATGATACTATTTCATTACATAGTTTGTATAACTAAAGCTCATTATCATTGCCTCTTTCTGATATAGAGCTATGACAAATGTTTTCTTGGCTCTTCGGAAACTGCCGATGCTAATCGAGTGTTCTGTGGCCAGCTTGGAGCAGTATATGTATTCACGGAAGCACTCAACCCAGCACAGATTTTTGCAATACATCAGTTAGGACCTGGTTATAAGGTAATAATGGATCTTAAAAAACATTGTTTTGTAGAACTGAAAATAATTGATAGATATAGTTGGAAGCTATATGTAGTAAATATAGATATTCCTCTTGGGGTCATACAGAGCTGTGTGATTTGTTTTCAGCAAAAGATAAGGGTTTTGTCAAGTTTCCTAACTGCTCTTAATTTCTACCAGCTTTTTGAAAGATGCAAGTAATTACTTTAAAAAATAGCTGAAACATGATTATATGTGATTTTTGTAAATTTGGGTCATAATCAAATTAGAGCAATTTTATGTTTTGAGTAGTAAATGGCAGGGGAACAACTTTCCTCTTCTCTCCTGTTTTGTGTTTATAAACTGAGTTAAAGCAGATTAACAAAGCATAATAAGCCAAGTCTGCTCAAATACACAGTTTTAAAGAGTTCTGCTGAAGTAAAAGTTGAGCTTTTCATATATGCTTTGCCAGAGAAAAGGCAAAGGGGGGTGACAGTTTGAACAAATTCATGGTGCACATATAAACTTTGATCTCTACTATGAACAATGTTAGTTATTTCTTGAAATGGCTTTGTATGGTATTATTTTATCAAGAAAAACAAAGTGAATGTTTTGCAGAAGTGTGTGGAAATTGTTTGCCCAGCAGAGAAGACTTGAAAATGAATGAACGGCTCTAACCTCACTTAAGAGTATGGAATTTCTACCATCATTTACTCCCAAATTTTGTTTTTGTTGATTTTTGAAATTTGCAGTATCATCTGGAATACTTGCAGATTCTTAGTATATGCCATATATTTTTAAAATAAAGACTTTTAAAAAGGGGCAAATACAGATCAACATTTAGATTCTAACAACGTTAATTTGCTTTGCTGAAAATGACTTTGCTCTAAGTCATTTGATGACAACTAGCATCTAAATGACAGTGACAACTGAAAATATCTTTTGTGGTATGTATGTATTGTCAATAGCCAAATATATGTCAAAGGTACTTGGAGAAGGGGAAGTCTGTTGCATGGTTGATGGTTAAAACCTGATGTAAAACCTAAAATGTTCATTTAGTCAAGAAGTGTATCATGTGCAAACAAGGGGTACTTTATTTCAACACTAATACTGCATTTTGTTTGAACAAAGATTTCTGCAAATGTTTTTTTTGGGGGGTCGTACAAAAAAAAAGTAATGTGACCTTACAGTGCTTAATAATAAATGTAGTAAATATTTATGAATTTATTAAATTATCGGGTTTGCAGAAGCATAGGGAAGTTATATGAAATAGGAATAATGGTTTTATTTGTTTCAAGTGAAAAATATTATGTAATAATATTGACTGTTGAAGGATTTCATAAGGCATATATGTTTTCATTCTAAACAATATTTCCAGTAATTACTGCACGATCATTATTACATTTATTGATTATTAGGCTTCTGTTAAACTAAGTTTCTTCACACCTATAGCTTATTACTGATTTTTGTGAAATGTCACTTAGATTAATCTAATACTTAAGGGATATTTCTCCTTGGTATATCATGATTTAGGTTTAGACTGTGTTCTCAGCACAGCTAACACCTCTTTCCTCTTTCCTCTTTCCTTCTTTCTCTAAGAATCTGAAAAAAATAGCTTTTACTAATAATGGTTAAACAATTAATGCCTATTTCTCATGTGTAGAAGCCTCTGAGATTTTAAACTTTAGTTAAAATGTTTAGCTATTGTTTTGTGATGTAATTTATATAAGATTGCAGCATTCATTCATTTTGTCTATAACGTTCACATGCGGTCAGCTACAACATCTACTATAATCACTTGGCACTTCTGAATGACCTTAAGTGCCTCTTACCATTTTAGCTTTAGCTTCAGTTGCATTGAGCATTGGATACTGCAGATGAGTTGGACTATGATCTTCTTCTGTTGCTTCCTGTGTCTTATTATTATACTTTTATTGGGAAAAATGGTGTAGAGTGCACGCAATGCATGTAGTGACATTAAAATTTATGCTGCAGAATTAAAATTCCTGTTATTATAAAGATAATCCTGCAACAAAATAATGCTTAATTGCTTTCCAGTGGGTTGAGGCAATTTCTTTTCTAATACTAATAAATACAAAAATGGTATTTGGGAGTTTTTAATTTTGTATTGTTAAATTTAACTGCTATGATTCTAGTATAAGCCTATATCTTAATAGCCTTATGCCATACTTCTATTTACACAGGTATTTTCACTGCTTATCTGGTTGCCCAAAAGCTTAGATTTCTATCTTGACGACTTTTATTAGTTATTGTAGATTTAAAAATTGCAGAAATGTTTATGATCTCTGAATAAATTCTTATACTGTTTGTAGTCTAGCAATAAATTCTGATACCACTTGTAGTCTGACACCATGTCTACCACTTATGTAGAATGTGCAGGTAAAAGTGTAATGAATTCCAAAACTTCCTGCAATTAGATTGTTTGCATCTTCTATGGAATTCTGTATACTGTATGAATATATGTTTATATACTGTGTGAATATAGTGTATATGCACTAAGATATTGTTTGTGCTAAATTAATGAATTTAGGCTCATCAGTTCAGTTCAAGGGTAGACATTTAAAGGTTGATTAAAAGTCAGCTGCTATGTCCCAGGTTACAAAAATGCAGCATGAGGTGCCAATAGCTCTCTTAAAACTCTTCATGGTATTTGTTGCCTTCCTAAGTGGAAAATATACATAAGGGATAAATAAAAATTCCAAATTTATAGTTTTTTCCATATTAAAAAAAAAAAAAAAGAAAAAACTATATTCTGACTGAAAGCTTCATACTTTGTTACCAAAACTAATTTAGACCATTTTTATTATTGTAATCACAGGGCATCATACAAGTTCTCCATGTATCCAGTTTGTAGCTAGAATAGACAGATATCACTCTCCTTCCTATGAAGTCTGGAAAACACTTTATATTGATTCTCTAATGCTGGTTACACTAAGTAGATATTAAATGTGCAAAAAGTCACATGTATTAGGTATTTCTGAACATTTTTTATTAAACTTTGTCAACCAGATAAAAAATAATGGCTAAAAATTATCTCAGGAGTTACTGTGAGTGTTTTAGAGAAGATGCTTACTTGATGACAAGTTTGATGTTGTAGCAGAGAAAATCAAAGACATGGGTTTCTTGTAAATCACGTATATATCATATAGGATCTCATGTAAAATCATATATATATCAATCCTATGTTGAATAATTGATAAAGAAGCAATTTATGTTGATAAGGTATAAAGGAATAAATATATGTATTTAACATTCAACATATTAAAACTAAGGCTCTTTCTGGTCTATATGCCCTCACACTGGTTGTACCAGATCTCAAAGTTGCATTCCTTCCATGAACAGTAATTAATCATTTGCTACTTGACCTTATGCACATGATAGCCTCTGCTGTCCTCCTGTGGATGCATTTTTCCAAGTCCCCAGTACAGGATGAGTATGATAAATTTAGATTCTTTTTGTGTAAGCCAATGTTAGTAACAAAGGAGTATTGTGTCTAATAGTTTCTTTTTCCATCATATTATAATAATGTGAATAGAACAATAGCATTTCCAATTTAAGATCATTCTTGTTCAACTTGGATGGCTTTAATTCTTTTTTCAGATAACTTTTGAAATCAGTGAAATAACTGAACTAGCTCTGTATCTGCAGTAAGTGTACAAAGATAAATCTGTATAGTTAAATATGCTCTTTGGGGAGAAATGCATCATGACCTTCATCAGGACAAGTCTCTAACCTGTAGTAGTGATTTCCTAATAAGTGAGATGTAGACAGTCATATGACCAGAGAGACAACTCTCAAGCTGTAACCATAAAATTTAGTCTGGCTATTTCTGCTTCACTGAGCAGTGTGGTAAGATAAGGGAATGTGTTTATAAATTAAAGCATTCGATGCTGAAGGCTGAATGTCAACAGTGTGTTTATCAGGGCTGGGGGCGGGGGGGTGTTGCTTCAGATTCGCTCAAGTCTGATACTTTGGACTGAATGACTGTCAGTAGTCAGTGAACATTTCTAGTTCAGTTTCTTCCAAAATAAGTCTCTTTGGTGCTGAACAGGTTTTTAATATGCACAAAGCACTAAGTGGGGATCACTGGGAGTTTCCTTACCAAACACACTGACTGACAGATCTGCTCCAGGGGTTTTCAATCAGCTGTAGTCAGATGCCCAGTTTATTCAGTCTACATCTTTCTTATGACAAATTGATGCGTGTCACAAGAGCTCATATTGTCAGTCACTTGAGCAGTCACCCTTTCCCATCATTTGGCCATAAACAAGATTTTTTTTTTTTTCAGGATTTCCATCAGCCTTGAGAACTCTGCAAAAGCTGCATGGGTTTTATGGGTTTACATAGCTGGCAGAAACCTGTGCTATTTTTCGAAAGAGCAGCTGATAGCCTATTTTAATTCTTCCACCCTGGACAACACCACCCTAGTGATTACATTTTTTTTTACAGTTTCATGATATATTTTTTTATTGTGCTGAGGGCAGGAGGAAGAGAGAAATTTGTTAGGACAAAATGGATGAAAACAACTATATAGATGGCTATATGCAATAAAAAATAAGCAAAATAATCCATAATTATCCTCAGCAATAAATCATTTTAAACTGAGTAAAGATTTTAGAAACATAAATTGAATTTTATATTACAATGATGAAATGGTGATAATTTCTAATGAATTTACTTGTATCAACAAAGGACTGTGTGTTACTACTAGTTGTCTCTTTGCCACTGTCAAATGACTACATGTAAAAGTAGGTGTGTGCCAAGTAAATCTGACAACTCTTTGCAGAAAGGAAGAAATCTGTCTTCTTGTGCTTGATTGATTTGTCAGTGTTGCCAGAAAAAATAGTTTTAGATCAGATATGGTTCATAGTATATTTAAGAATAGCAGAGATTTTAATTCTTCCTGTAAGCTTAAGAATCTTTAGTTTGAAATGTGGGTTTTAGTATTTGGTTTGCTTTTAAGTATCTAGTTAATATATAATCTGGATTGTTAATGAAGCCTGGGATTTGTGCTGTTTTAAAATAACTGTTAACTTAAACAAAATGGTATAGGATTCAAAATTCTATTTACTTTATAAAGCTTCTTGTAATTTTTTGTTTTTTTCAGAGCACATTCAAATTTAAATCTGAGAGTGACATTCATCTGGCTGAGCACCATAAACAAGTGCTCTACGATGGGAAACTTGCAAGTAGCATTGCATTTACATATAATGCAAAGGCTACTGATGCCCAGCTATGCCTTGAATCCTCACCAAAGGAAAATCCTTCAATTTTTGTACACTCCCCACATGCCCTTATGCTTCAGGTTTGTGTATTTTATTTTACTTTCAATCACTGTAATTCTTTCAGTTGAAAAAATGAAAGTACAAAAGCTATAATTTAACCGATTATTGCTTCTGATTGTTAATTTTATTAGCAAATACAAAATTTGCAGCTACTAGGTACACATTAAAACTTATCCCTTCATTGAGATTATCCTTTTTGTCCTTTAAAGCTTGTATTTGCCTTTTATAATTATTATTATTTTCTATGTTCTGTGCATCTCCATATCATCTTTGAGAACAGCCTACCAATATGCTAGTATGGCTGTTGTTCCCAATGTAATCTTTGTATGCTAATTTTCTGGAGAGGAAAAACATAACAAAAGTACTTGCATACTTTGAATTTTCTCTGTTGAATACTTAGTGTTACTAAATTCATGTTCTGTGATAACTGTTAGCTCATCATCATTTGGATGACAATATAATTTCTGTGCTATTGTACAAGGATACTGTAATTTTATATTTCAGTTCTTAATAACACCTATCATGTGATCTGTCCTTTGCTGATTTTTTTCATTAAGAAATATATTCTTCATATCATAAACCAGAATTTGCCATTATACTAAAGTTTTTCTGTTTGCCTTTAACTGTAATGAGTATAGCTGAAACATGAGTAATGAAATTAAGTTAAAAACATATCTCATTTAGTTTGTAATCTATTGAGTGGCAAAGTGTTCCTAAGTTATATTTGTGACTGTCCTTTAAAACTGAGATCAGTGGATTTTTTTCCCTCTATTTATTTGTTTATTTTTTATTGATTTAGGATGTGAAAGCTATCGTAACCCACTCCATTCACAGTGCAATTCATTCCATTGGAGGAATTCAAGTTCTTTTTCCTCTCTTTGCCCAACTAGACAATCGACAGCTGCATGACAGTCAGGTGGAAACAACAGTTTGGTAAGCTTCTTTCAAGCAAGATAAACATGGAATTCAGCTAAGAATATTTCAGTTTCTGCTGTGGGAATAATTTTTGTTTGTTTTTCTTTTTGTAAATTATGTGATGTATTTTACTTTTTTTTCTTTAAAAATATGTATTATTTTTGAAAAAAAGTAATTTACCGTAGGGCTGTGCAAATTGTTATAACCTGAGGAAATTCCAGATGAAATTGGACAGAAGTGATTGGATTAAATAGTGAATTCAAATCACATTAGATTTTTAAAGGATAATTTTGTGATAGTCTTGCAACTTCTGAAATAAATCAATATGCTTTTATTTGACAATGCAATGCTGTTTACTTCTCAAAGTCTGTGACATTTAAATCCATACTTAATCACATTCCAAGCAAGGGAAAGATACCACCATATTAACACGTTGTCAGAAAGTCACACATCTATGCTCATCTATGTTTTGTCCATATTACAATTGCAACAGTAACTGGGGGAGACTTAAAGAGACTTTACAGAGGCATATTAAACCTCTGTTCTGGTGACACAGACCTAACCCTCAGTTACTGAGCACACGTGGAAATTGGATAAATGCTTCAGTGCATAACATGCGCAACGGACTGCTTAGAAGTCTGTCTGTACCCTTGCTGACTTGTATAAAGCTAGCTCAGAGGTAGTTATTTTTGTGAGGCTGTTGCTTTCTGTTTAAGATCTCATGCTGCATCTCATGCTGAGGGTAATCTTATTCTATTGCAACACAAAATGTCTAGAATTGTTAGAACAAAGTGTGTAGCCTCATTCTCTGGAGGTAGGATAGGATAGAATAAGATAGGATAGGGGTTGGAAGGGACCTTAAAGATCACCTAATTCCAGCCCCTGTTCCATGGGCAGGGACGTCTCCCAGCAGAGCAGGTTGCTCTAAGCCCCATCCAACCTGCCCTTGAACACTTCCAGGGATGAGGCATCCACAGCTTCTCTGGGCAGCCTGTTCCAGGGCCTCACCACCCTCTTTGTAAAGAATTTCTTACTTATACCTAATCTAAATCTACCCTCTTTTCGTTTAAAGATTAAAATATCCCCTTGTCATATCACCACAGTACTTAATAGAGTCCCTCTCCAGCTTTCTTGTAGGCCCCCCTTTAGGTACTGGAACACCACTGGAAAGTTTCCTTGGAGTTTTCTCTTCTGCAGGCAGAACAACCCCAACTCTCTCAACTGCTCTTCATAGGAGAGGTGCTCCAGATCTCTGAACATACTCATGGACCTCTTCTGGGCTTGCTCTAATATGTCTATGTCCTTCTTATGCTGGGGGCCCCAGACCTGAACACAGTACTCCAACTGGGGCCTCACAAGGGCAGATAAGAGGGGGACTGTCACTTCCATCAAGCTACTGGACATGCTTTGACTTTCTGGCCTGGAAGTGCACATTGCTAACTCATGATGAGCTTCTCATCAACCAAGACCTTCTCCTCAGGGTTGTTCTCAATCCATTCTCTTTTTGTGGAGACTCTATTTGTGTTCAGGATTGCCTCGACCCAGCTGCAGCTCCTTGCACTTGGCCTTGCTGAAATTCATGAGCTTTGCACAGGCCCACCTCTCAAGCCTGTAGAGGTCCCTCTGAATGGCATCCCTTCCTCTCCAGCTTATCAATTACACCACACAGCTTGGTGGCTTCAGCAAACTTGCTGAAGGTGCACTCGATCCCACTGTCCATGTCACCAACAATAATGTTAAATAGAGCCTGTCCCAATACTGACCCCTGAGGAACACCATTCATCACTGATCTCCACCTGGACATTGAGCCAGTGACTGCAGTGCTTTCAGTGCAACCACCCAGACAATTCCTGACCCACTGAGAGGTCCATCTATCCAAACTATGTCTGTCCAATTTAGAGACAAGGATATCATGAGGGACAGCATCAAATGCTTTATACAAGTCCAGGTAGATGATGTTAGTTGCTCTTCCCCTATCCAACAATTCTGTAGAAGACCACCAGATTTGTCAGGCACAATTTGCTTTTGTGAAGCCATGTGGGCTGTCACCAATCACCTCCTTATTTCCACATGCCTCAGCATAGTTCCCAGGAGGATCTTCTCTGAGATCTTCTCTGGCACAGAGGTGAGACTGACAGGCCGGTAGTTCCCCTGGTCTTCCTTTTTTCCTTTTTTTTAAAAAAAGGGGGTTATGTTTCCCCTCTTCCAGTCAATGGGAACTTCATTGCACTGCCATGTCTCAAATATGATGGATAGTGGCTTAGTGACTACATCCTCCGATTCCCTCAGGACCCATGGGTGCATCTCATCAAGTCCCACAGACTTGTGTAGCTTTTTATTTTTTTATTTCCTGCCATTTCCTTCTGGGACTTGGGCTATGTGGCTAGAGCTCTTGCTGGTGAAGACTGAGGTAAAAATGTCATTAAGTACCTCAGCCTTCTCCGTATCCTGAGTAACCAGGTTTCCCAATTCCTTCCAGAGAGGGCTCACAATTTCCCTTTTATCGCTTATGTACCTTAGAAACCTTTCTTGTTGCCTTTGGCAACCCTGGCCAACTTTAATTCTAATAGGGCTTTAGCTTTCCTAATATCATCACCGGCTGCTCAAATGATCTTTCTGTATTCGTCCCAGGCTATCTAGCCTTGCTTGCACCCTCTGTAGGCCTCCTTTTTCTGCCTGAACTTGACCAGGAGTTTCTTTCTTCTCCATGCAGGACTCCTGCCGGTTTTGCCTGACTTCCTCTTTGTTGGGAGGCATCACTCCTGAGCTTGGAGGAAGTGTCCCTTGAATCTTAACCAGCTTTCTTGGACCCCTCTTCCCACCAGGGCTTTGTCTCATGGTACTCTACCAAGTAGAGGTAGAAGAGGCCAAAGTCTGTTCTCTCAAAATCCAGGATAGCGAGCTTGCCGTGCTCCCTCCTCACTGCCCTTGGGATCCTAAACTGCGCCATTTCCTGGTCACTGCAGCCAAGGCTGCCCTTGAGTTTTACAATCTCCACCAGCCTCTCCTTGTTGGAGAGAATGAGGTCCAGCACAGCACCTCTCCTCATTGTCTTCTCTTTCACTTGGAAAAGGAAGTTATCATCAATGAATTCCAGGAACATCCTCAATTGTCTATGCCCTACTTTGCTGTCCCTCCAACAGACATAAGTATAATGCTTAAGAACTGTTACCATATTTCCCTGTACAGGTTTTAGGGACAAAATAAACTGACTCCTGTATTTGAATAAATAATGAAAGTAAGTACATAATTCAAAGTATGTGGCTTATTTTCCTGCTCAGAATGCTTTCTGCTATTAGTTATTCTGGATATTTCCTATTGCATAGATAGTTCAATAATAAATTAGTAAATTGAAAAATAATAAATAATACTATAATGACCTATGACTTTGAAAAAAATATCTGAAAGTGGTACACTGGTATCATTACTCTTGGAAGATCACTTGTCTTAGTCTAATTTAAGAAATTAATCTGTTGATTTTTTGTCAAATTTGTTTTTCCACTTGGTAACTCAAATATTTCTAGCTAAGATGCCTGGATTTTATTTATTTATGCATATATTTTTTCATATATATATACATGGTGTGAAAAGTAAACATTTCATCAGAATATTTTAATACAATGTTGGAACTAATGCAACAGTCTTAAAATTAAGTAATTCTACTTCCCTGCAGCACAGTAATGAAAATAATTTCATTTGTTGAAAAAAAAATACAGAAAAGCTGGTGTGTAGGATATTTATTTTTTACTAATCTGTTTTCCATTATGTACTTTTCATTGAAGTGTTCTGAAGTAGGGGGTGAGGGGTAAAGGAAGAGTTGAAAATGTATGAAAAAATTCCCTGTATGTTTTTATTTACTGGCAGAGCAGTAGGCAATATATATATATATATATATATATATTCAATTTAAGGAAAATCATGTGTGTGTGTGCACATATATTTATGAATAAAATATATGTTAAATTCATTAATGAGCTGAGCCTATAATACATGATAAATCAGTAACTCAGTCTCTTTAAAAATGGAGTGTAAATATAATGTAAGCCATAGAAATTGAGAGAAAGGCTAATTCTTCCTAAGCGTGTGGTCTTACTAGTGAGTGAAAACATTAATAAAGTTCAATATAAAATATATAGAACTGTTTCTCAAGTTAGTTGAACTGTAAGTACGAAAAACAGTTCTCTGTGAATAAATTAAAACATTTCTTCCATAATTAGGTTATTTTTTTAAAAAGAGCTCTGTAATTCATTGTTCTACAAATTATACAAATACATAATGTATATTTGTATAATATATATATATACAAATATATATATATATATATAATATATATAATATATATATATAAGTATAATACATATTTGTATAATACAAATTATACAAATACACTGGAACAGACTCCCCAGGGAAGTGGTCACTGCACCGAGCCTGACTGAGTTTAAGAAGCGATTGGACTGTGCACTTAGTCACATGGTCTGAACTTCTGGGTAGACCTGTGCGGTGTCAAGAGTTGGACTTGATGATCCTTAAGGGTCCCTTCCAACTCAGGATATTCTATGATTCTATGATTCTATGATTCTATAATACAACAAAATGTGATCCCAACTCAAGAACATATTCAAAAGACTTCTAAGCAAATGCCTACTTGATGAGATGTGATATAAATGTTGAATTACTGCTTTTTCTGGTGTATGTACATTATTTTCTTATATTTAATTTAACGGGATGTTGATATGGAGAAGAAATAATAGTTCAAGTGAACAAGGAAGTAGGCAAATGAAGGAATAAAAGATTTCTGTGGGCAAAGGAGAGAGGTTATGGGGAAAGGAGAAAGGGAGCTAAAAGGGTTATGTTTAAAATTAATTTGTGGGGTGGATTAAAGATACACTTATTATTTCCTTTCCTTCTTTCCCCTTGTTGTTTAGACTATTAGGTCATTTACATTCTTCAGGTGTTTTTTTCACTTCCAAAATTCATTTGTAGAACTGGATCTGATACTTGTTTATACCCTATGAAAAGTGTCTGCAAGGCAGTACTTCTTTCTGAAAAGTTGGCATTCAGCAGTTCAAATATATCTATTTTTCTAAGGTACCATTTCTAAGGTAGATAACCATTGTGCACCTTTGCCAAAAAAAAAAAAAAAAAAAAAAAAAGAGTCCAGAAGATGCTTGATGACATTATTATAAACCATTATGTTTATAAAGTCTTACTCTAGTTGTTGAAGTATTTCTTTATTTCTGGTGGCCAAATGGGAGGACTCAAAAATTGCCCCTTGGGTAGTTGTGCTGTCTTTGGTAGCCTTACTGTGTTCCTGGGAGATGAGAATAATCAACAGCTTGATACCCTAATATATGAGCAATCCAGACTACTTTTCTGAATCCTTCTCACCTGCTACTCTCTTTCACATTTCAGTCCATTTAATAAGTACAGGTTTCTCTACTTTTTTTTTTTTTTTTTTTTTTTCTTCACAGAAGAAGTTTGGTAACGGGACTGTGAAGGACTACCTTGCTTTTAATCTCCTTGATCCACTTACAGTTTTAATCTTTTCTAAATGAATAGATTGAGTGTAAATAAAATTTGGAATGATATAGCAGGACAACGTGAATACAGCAACTTTGTGGCTTAATAATATTTTTTGTGAATGTTCTTTATTCCTCAATATGCATATCACTGTATGTCTTATCTACATCTTCAGTAAGACCAAATATTGAAATATCCTACAATTCTGCTTTTGAAGCACTGTAGAGGTTCTTATTCTGAAATTAGAATGATCGAAAATGAGTTCATATCTTAAGTGTATTTTCTTATTTTAAATGATGCACCTGCTACTTGGAAGAGTGGTCTATCAATTTGAATACCAAGCCTGCCCCTTTTCATCTTGTTTTTCAGTACAGTGGTTAGAATAGAAAAATTAGCAGTCTAAACCAATAAGGTGTTTATTTAATAAAAATAAATATAGAGTGGATTTTGGGGTGCTTTCTTGATACCTTTGATTATACTACATTGGTAATGTGATAGGGAGGATTTGCTTTGTTCTCCTGTGGTCTCTTGTGTACAGTTTTGAATTCATTTGGGTCTGCTGAGCATTGACATAGAGACATTTCAACAAGGTATCAAGTGCTGATGGCTTTGGTACTGATCCAACTCCAACACAGAATTAAAAAAAAAAAAAAATAGTGTTAGTTCAGTCAATATTGTTGCTTTGGATTGTATCATATTGGGAACGTATTTGAAAATAGAAGGATCTACAGCTGTTTACTTAAAAAGGTAAGGTCAAAAGTTTTCCTTTATGTACTTATTATAGAAGTTACTAACTGGATTTGCTAGTTTACATAAGCTATACTATAGCAATTAAAAAGGTTTTTATTGTTTATCGTACTAAATGAATGCAGTGCCTAGGCCCACCTTAACTATCTCAAAGGTGATATATAACACCCTCCCCCCAGATATGTAGCAAAATAAATGTAGTATCTTTTCAGTCAATTTTATTAGACATTATTTTGACTCTTTAATTTAGATAGTCCTGATACTGAGCATATTATCCACCTACTAAGACAGTAAAATGAAAACATTAGTGAGGGGGGCAACAATAATATTTGAACTTATCCTTTCCTTTAAATGTTTTATGTGCTTTGTTCTAACCAATTAATATATTTAACCTGGGTTTGTTTGTTTGTTTGTTCGTTTTATTCAGATGCCAATTTTTTAGGTTCCTGTCTGTAGTTAGTAGTGTTGCTGCATATGCTTTTTGTTAGAATAACTTAGAGAACTATCCTGTCTCTTGGGTAGCAAATATGCATGATTTCCTATCCGTTTCCATAGATGGGAAGTAGCACAGCTTGGCAGGAAATATAATATGATACGTTATTTTTTTCTTATTCTAATATGGAAAATCTGTGAATTTCCAATAATTCTTAGTTAATCATGTCATTAGTTTAACTGAATTTATCTTTGACATCATAACAATAAGTAGGTATGCCAGGTACTATCCTGCCTATCTGCCTAATCTGTCCTCTCCTTCAAGTATGTTTCAAGAATTTTCTTGTTTGTCGCGGCTGGGCTGGGTGTCTCTGAAAGTAATCATTTTATGACCCATGTCTCCAATGGAGTCCCAATCCCTTGCTGCCTCCAGTATAGAATTTGGAGTTTGCAGAGTTTGGTTCTGATAACCCACTTCTTACGTGTTTCAAAGGGAACAAGGCTAAATATTGCACCTGAAATTTCAAATCTGTGGTATAGCCTAGCTGTGCTCAAAGGAAATCAGTTATACTCTTCCAAAAAAGTCATGGAAGGAAATGTTACTTCCCAAATCAGACTGTTGGAATTTCATTTATTAAAAAACAAAACAAAACAAATAATCATACCATGTGTCAAAAATCCTCTGCAAACTCCCAAACTGGTACCTCTACATATTCAGAAGATCCAGGAACTATTGAGGGTGGCTGATTTATGACTGGAGTCTGTATCCCAAAATGTTATGTCCATAAATGAAGTTGTGTAATGACTTTTCTCCTTAGTTCTCCCAAATGTCACCTATTCATACTGCTCATGTTTCATGGTGTCACTTTGGGTGAAATACATTAAGTCTTCTCTTACTGTCTTCATTATTTGGTATGAGAAAAAGGAGAGGAACAGAGAAGAGAAAGTAGTTTCCCCTTTCTCTTCAAAAACCTTAGAGAAAGCAAATAGGTAGTTAAACTGGAATCTCAGAAAACCCTTCAGAAATTTAGCTGTGAGTGAGCTGTTAGCTCACTGCATTTTTTCTCCATCGCCACCAACTACTAGCATGTCTCTTCTGTTCTGAGTTTATCTATCTCCAATCTGTTTGGAGAACTCTTGCTGTTTTTTCATCACTCTGGCTTTAGTAGTAGTGACTGAATAAAAATGAATGAAAGAATATCTGTAATTTGGTCAGTAATCTCACAGAGCAATTAGTTGCATTAAAACATGCACAACAGCAGTGAATATACTGTGACACAATTTTTCACTGTATATATTAAAAGTGCAGTCAAAAAAGGTTCTGAAATCCATGCATTCCCTTTGTGCTTTGCGTTTTCTTCCTGAAGAAAAAAAAAAAGTAAGGAAGTGGAGATCATCTTGTGCCTTCTGTGCATCAAAAGATATTACTTTACTAGTATATTGCTAAAAACTAATATTGCATCTCCCTGAGGATTTCTGAGCTCATACTATGGAACATTCCTCATCTACTAAATATTCTGATGAAGTAATGTATCACTTAATGAATCAACCAAACCTGCTTAACTTTTTTTCTGAAAAACTTTTTTTCTGAAAAATTGCTAACATTCAGATGGCATGGGCTGCCAATGGATGAAAAAACTCTTTAAATAATAATATTTTTCTCTCTAATACAGCCAAGTACTGAGTTTTTATGTTTCTGTCAGTTGAAATGATGGAGCAAGTGTCTTAGGATTTGTGTGTGTGTGCAAAAATTAAATATATATATATATAATAAAAATTGTTGGTGTATGATTTTCCTTAATACCACACACTTTGTTTATGCAAAGATTAGTTTTCAAGAGTTATCACATAACAGCCTATGATGGAGTTAATAATATAATCTCTTTATCTTATTTTGTAGAAGCTGGAAATAAGATGGAATTAGTTTATGAAGGATCCTGCCCAAAGATAATCAGACAGAACAAATTCCTGCATCCTTCTCTTTTACATAGTTAAATAATCTATTATTTATTAAGATACTTAGATATTTATAGCTACACATTTACTTTTATTAATTCTGCTTTTTGCAATGCAAAATCCAGATAATTTTATAGCACACACTCTAAGCTGATATTTAAAGAATTTAGGTAATTTAGGTAAAATTTTCAGAGATAATTTTCATAGGAAAGTAGAGAAGAGAAACTGATTTATTTAATGTCTTACTGAAGAAAAAAAAATAATATATATATATATATTTCACTTCACTTATTCCCCAAGAGTCTTTGCCACCTGAGTTTTTTTGGAATATACACAATGGCTGATGTTCCCAATAGGATGCTTCGTTCATAAACAAAACATGAGAATTTACTTCATAAGAATTGTTTAGCTAAATTGCTTAATACCTCCATGAAAAAGCAATAATTTTCTCTTTCTGGGAATCACCGGCCAATTTAGAAGTTGACAAAGAAGTTTGTTTGTTTGTTTATTGTCATAGTAAAGACTTCATAAACCTTGTGACTTGTAATCCGCATTAGTTTTCTAAAATTCCCAAAGATATAAATGGAGAGGTAAAACAAAATATATATTGATGTTTTTAATTATTCATATTTTTAATGAAGAAGGAAGTGTCATATTCTGGAATTTTGAAGACTTACCTACAGAAGCAATTATTTTTGTGAATTACCATAATATATTTTTTATTATTTAAGGAGCAATACTGTTGCTGAAGATTTTAATGTTGACTGAAGATTTTAATATTGGCACATTTTAATGTCAACTTCATGGTGAATTATTGAAACATAATAGGTATTTTTATTATATCTATAGCTTAGGGCAAATTAAAGAAGCTGGGTGGTATTTGTAACCTCAGAGTGTGTGTCATCAGAATGACTGTTCGATCTGTAAAGGCAGGGTATTTACAAATATCATGAATGTTTATAGACATGAAAGCAATCTTAAGAACGTCTTCCAGTCAGACAGTGCATGCTGTGCACACCAATTTTGTCCTCGTGTGGTTTGTTCTTTTTTGATTATTTTATTTTATTTTTGTCTTCACAAGAGGTATGTATATTTGAGGGGAAACATACTATACTATAATAATATACTTAACCTTCTTTTTTTTTTTTTTATGTAACCGTATCCCAGTGATTTACTATCTCTAAAGTACGTTAATTATGGAATAAGTGGTGTCATAATCATTGAAAATACTGTATTTTTATTTTGGTTTGAATTTTTTTTTTTAACTTTGTAATGGAAAACTGATAGAAAAAAATATATCCTGAATTTTCCTATATTTTCAGTAGAAGAAATCACAATTCTGCCTGATTTAGTGTTGGTGTGTGTACATACTTTCATTGTGTGTCTATATCTTAGCCACACTGCAGACAAACTCATGTCTTCTAGGCAGGGCATGGAATAGAGGAGATGTAGGAATGGGCTGAAGTATCCTTTATATTTGCCTTTGTATCTAGGGAAGTTGAAAATAGGCAAGAATGGAGAGAAATTTTGTATGGCAATGCACAGAATTTTGCAAGTTTAATGTGAGCCCTGCACCAATCCGATGCATTTTAGTTACTGGTAAGTTTGTTAAATTCTGTTTGAAAAAATTTTCATCTTAGAAGACAGTCTTCTAACCATTATTATTTCCCCTGTGTCAACAGTAATTTTTTTAAAGGCATAATTTTGACAATTTGATTATGCTGATAAATATTTTTCTATTTAAAATCTTTATTTTCAGTTTCCAATATGATTATATAAATTGACTATCCTTAGAAATACGTTAAAACTTCTGGATACAAAATAAATTAGGCAGGCAGACTAAATTGTTAGAGTGCAATGTTGAGGGGAAAACATTCATTATGTGATTAAGCATTTATTGCTACATATATATGTATATAAATTACATATACTTATGTGTTTCCTTGAGGTTAGTCTGAACACATAGAGAAGGAGATGTTTTGAAGACATTGGGGAAAACACTGAGAATTGTTAACTGTTGGGCTTTTGCAGGCAGATTAAATGTTCTCTAGTATAAAGTATAGATAACATAATATTTAAAAATATTGTTTCATTCAGCAGCTGTTATTTAACATAGTTTAATTCCCTCTTTCCTCCTCCTCCCCCCAAAAAATAAAAAATAGAAGTTTCACCCCCAAACAAGTGTAAGCAATATTTCTGGAAAAAGAAAAAGCAAATCAGACTAAGCATGTAATCTGTTTTCTGCCTCTTTGATCATATTCTTCAGGTAGAACTAGCTTGGTACTGTGTGCAATTATAATTTATAAACCTTTCAATTTTGATCTTAACATTCCTCGTATCTGTTAAAATTGTAAAGATCTTTTTAATTACTTCATTTCATGTATAATGATATGGACAAACTGCTAGCTGTATTTAATTATGGTGCTAATATTCATCTATACTCTATTCACTTCAAAATTCATTGTGCCTCTATGTGAGTATCAGGTTGTTTACCTTAACTGCTTCTTTTTCTGATACATGACATTTTTTATGCACTTGAAGGTATAATAATGCATTCACATGTGCTATCCTAAGATTTGAGTTAGTATATACTACAATTCTGTTATTTATGGTGGTGATCTTGGATAACGTGGAAGGATGAAGAATTTAGGTAGAGTTACTGCTTAGAGGACTGCTTGCAGTCCTGAGCTGACTTTGTGGAGCTGGCTTGTGGTGTCTTTGCATGTCTGGTTTCAAAGTCATTTTGGCCTTAGAAAAAGGCATAGCACATTCACAAAGTTATTGTCTGAATTAATACATTTCTCTGAAAGTAGAAACATTGGCATCATTTTGCAGTGACAGCTATGTGAGCTCTGTACAGAGCTAATGTGGACAGGCAGGATTGATCAGTTCAGTCATACCCCACATAAAAATGGCTAAAATCTTCAAAATGAGATTTAGGCTCTATCTGCATCTGAATTAATAACTATGTTGATTGGCTATTGCTTGAGTAGAACCAGCTTGTGTTTTTTTGTCTCTGTGGCATGGTTAAATCAGGCCACTGTCTGTTTCACAATTGACTGATGTATTTTATGCATAACTAAAAAGAAGGAAAGACAGAAAACCTATTTTGTTAAGGTGTCTTAGAATTTGTGTTTGGAGTCCTATCAGAATTTATAACCCTTATGTAAAAATTGTGTTAATATGAGATAAGAGTAATTCCACCCCATGAGTTTACGTTTCAGTTGATAGGAGGGACAAATAAATTGCAATACAGGCTTCTGGAACATCACTCACAGAAGTGACATTCCAAACATAAGTCTAGTGGTGTTCACATGCTATAAAAATATTTTAAATCCTTTTTAAGAATATATTATATATATTTATATATATATTATTTTCAATAAAAATGGTATTATTCATTATTCTAATTTAGGTCTTAATCCCACAAAAGTATGCTGTTTCTTAATTTTATGTATTGTTGTCCTTCTAAGTCTAAAAGTTACTCAAAAAATAAGATACTAATCATCAGCTATATGGAGTTTTCTTTGATCTGTTCAACTTCTAAGTTTTCTAAGTATAAATCTTCAACATTTTCATGGGCTTCTTATAGCTTGTCATGTAGTAAAAATGATGAGTGTCTCATTTTAATGACAAATACAATAGGAATTTCTGTCATGTTAAGAAAAAATTGATGCATATAACCTGTTTTGAAATTGATGCGACAGTTTGACAGACTGTTTTGATAAACGCTTTTGAGTATTGTAAATGGATATTATCTGTGTTCTCTTACTGCTGACACTTTGTGGAGAATTCTATATGTTTTTAGACTGATTATGTGACCAGTCAGCAATGAAACAAGACTAGGCATTGTTTCATGTTCACAGTATGTACTTGGACTACACTGTGTACTTTTCACATGCCAGCCTTTCTCACCAAATAGAATACATCTTGTTCTCCTCAGCACATTAATTGTGTTTTGGTGCTGACATGGATTAACCAACCTTAGCATTTATTTCAATGTGAAAGATTGTATTTGGAGAGCAAGAGAACTTCTAACTAACTACATACCCTATGAAAAATTGAAATTTATAAAATGTAGGTTGGTCATTTTCTTTAATTCATAGTTGGAAATGCTGCAGTTTTCACTCTTGCCTGTGGCCAGCACCTTTATGACTGCAGATACTTGTTTTAAGAGTTAAGAATTATTATAAATATTTTATTCTTAGAAAAGGGAAAGTTACTTTTTTACATTTTTAGGTTAGCATAATGCATTCCATCACCTACCTTTTTAAGCTATTTCAAAATATTTTAAAATATTTTCTTTCTAATACAACCGTTTTTTGTTTCTCCTTTTCCTCTGGGTTTTCAGCAACAGATGAGTATAATTTTATTGCCCTCCCACTACACAAGAACCAAGTGTGATTTCTTTCTCCCACAGTGAATTGATCTGCCATGTATTCCCTCTGTTTCTTGGTTTTCATAACATAGTTTCACTTTCTCAATGAGTCTGTCCCCTAAGTCTTTAATTTCTCTCCAGTTTCTAAACTGAACACTTTTTTTTTTTTTTTTTTTTTTTTTTTTTTCTCATCTGGTGCTTTCTGAACATCTCATGGATATTGAGCACATCTGAGCACATCTGGGAATCTGGGATGGGCTGCTGGGTGATTTCCTTGCTGCTTTGAGTCTTTTTGTGCATTCCTAAGTGAATTAAAAGTGATTCTCAGCTTAGATTCTCTATTTGGTCAGGCCTAGATACAATTTTAATGTTTGGTCCTGAGAAAGTATGATGGAAGCTCTCCACCCTGCTGTTACACTGTGATTTGTGCTGGGCATTGATGCCCACATGCATGTTCAGCCATTTGAGTCCTCATTTCCGTAGTAGTAGTATCTGTAGGGACTGAAAGTGTGGAATGATGATTTATGAATGGTTGCATATTTTGCTATTTAGTCTAGATGGTCAGATGATTGACACAGCCTTTGACCTGCATTATTCTAGCATCATAAACTGGATCCCACTCTTCATCTCCTGCCTCTGCCAACTACAAGTCAGAACTGCAAGTTGCAGGACTAGATATTTAAAACTTGGGATAATTCTGATCAAATCAGGAAAGCTAAAACAAATATCTTTCCACTTCTATTTGAATAATAACTCCCACTCCTACCACTGTAATATGTGAACAACCATGGGAGAAGTTTGTCAACAGGAAATGTAAGATTTATATTCTTTCAAGGAATTGTTCACCACACCACTTTAAGCCTTTTTCTGTTCATTTAATAACTGATTAGTATTGGGAATGTAACAGACTGATTCTTCTATATTTGTAACTTGAAAAATGCTTGTTCTTTACATGCAGTGCTACCTTATTGGCTTTCTTGGTTGAGCTTCTTAAGAGTTCAGTAGCCATGCAAGAACAAATGCTTGGTGGAAAAGGATTTCTAGTCATCGGCTACCTCCTTGAAAAGGTATGTGTTTTTAATTGTTTTGTTCTTTGTTCTTAGTATTTCTACTGTCATGCTTGCATTTCCAATCATTTAGCTGAAAAGGCTGGTAGAATAAAACATATCTGTGGTTTTAGGCATTTTTATTTGTAATACTTCTAAGTTGCCTACAGGAAGTTTTTTGTTTGTTTGTTTAAATCTTCCTTGTCTCTTATCTCCCAATATTCAAAGAAGCAATTTTCTGGAGTTGATCCTGTTTATCTAATTTATGCTTTTACTTTAGAGCTTTTTGTGAATCATTTTAAATGTATTTTCTTTTGTGCTTCTCCACTCTCTGTCCCCTAAACTCTCTTTTAGCCAAGTTATATTGTTCCCAGTTTGTACAAGCATATCACAGACATGCAATAATTTAGGTTTACATTTCTTTTTTTTTTGTGTGTGCGTTAATAAAAATTAAGTTAGTCATCTGTGGATTAGTTCTGAAATTGTTGATGTTGTTGATCTGGGTTTTGAAGAAAAATCTGTAAAATAATTTTGTTTATGAAAAAACAGTTGCAAGTGGCATTTCCTTTACTTATTTTTTTTTAGACGTGTTGAGCAGTTATCACAAAGCTGAGGTTCAGTTCAGATGCTTGCTTGACAGATGTTATCTGCTCCCTGGCCCCAAAACCTTATGACATCCAGTTACTGTAATTATGCACAGTTAGCAATAGTTTGTTTTAACATTATTAAAATAGTAATACTCTTACAGCTGAATCTTATGGCTGTGACATTCTTGAGTGGCTGCTATCATATGTGATCAGCATAATAACAATCATTTGAGGAGTTACCTTTACAGTTTTGTGTTCTCCAATGATTAAATTATGATAATCATGCATTTAAAAATGTATTGAATTTTAATGAAGAGTTATAAATAATTTATCTTATTCTAATCCCTATGTTATTTGCACCTAGGAAAATACATTCTTACAGAGAAAGAGCTTGCTTTCATTGAAATATTATATTAAAGCAGATTATTCTCTTTGCCTCTATGTTTTCCGTACTAAATAAATGTGATTTAAACTATTGAAGGATTATTCTAAGATTTTTATTTTTATTTTATTTTATTTTATTTTATTTTATTTTATTTATTTATTTTTCTGTGGTAGGTTTTCTTGTATAGTCAGAATTAATTTACAAAGCTCTTAGCTCCAATTCTGTATGTTATGTGCAGGCAGGCCAGTGAGTCCGCATGGAGTCCTTTGCTCTTGAATAGAGCACTGTGGTTCACAAACAATGAATACATTGTACATTTATATGTACAAAGAAATGTATGTTGTACATTTGTTTTTTGTTTGTTTGCTAGTTTTTTAATGCTATATTCTCCTTGGTTGAAGTTTTTTAAAAAGATGTATTTTATTTTTTCATTATATGCTTATGTTCAGTTGGCACACATCAGAAAAAAAATCCTTTTGTTTCCCAGTCAGGCTCTATTTTATTATTTGTAAATTATCTGTTGTTAATTTTCTGACATGGACATCAAAATAACTTGTTTGTTCTTATTAGCTGCAGACTGTTTATTGTGATTTGTGATGTACAAGCCAAAGGAAACTCAATATCCAGGCTGAACTTGTATTACCGACAAATGGACTTCACATCTAAAAATAACAAATCTGCATGTTTCCAGACTGTATTTATAGCATTAAGAGTAATTGGAACATTTTGTAGGGAAGGCAAATGGGAGGATTTTTAGTGATTTTTTTCCTATTGGTACCTTTGGTTAACTTGGTACATAAAGTAGTTTGTCAAACACCACATGCCATGTTGCTACTTAGGAGCAGGTCTTAGCAGTGATTTCATAGCCTATGCTATGAAGTTGAACAGCTCTCTTGAAATTTGAGGGAACTTTGAATCCAAATCCTTCATTACTTATGTTTAACGAGGCAAGTTTCCCAGTAAAATGTATTTATATGTTGATAAACCCAATGTCAGTAAGACACACAAACTGAAGAAGAGCTATAGACTTCAGATGGAAGTTCTCAAGGCACTGTGTCATAGGATGTAGAATGCTGACTGGCTTGTATTAAAACAACCAAAAAAGGAAAACTGAAAAGGATTTACACTGAGTTGATTAATATTTTGAACTCATAAAATGTAGTCCTTAGAATGACCATAAATATTATTACAAAGTATAAGTTGTTGTTATCTTTTTGTATATGCCTTTCATATCCAATGAAATAAAAACATATGAGGTTGCATATATTTCGTAAAGATGATCCTGGTGAAAATTTCATTTAATATTTCTGCTGTATTTTAATAAAGAATGTAAAAAAATCATTTTTTATGATTATTTTTCCCCAGTCATCTAGAGTTCATATTACCAGAGCAGTTTTGGAACAATTTTTATCATTTGCAAAATATTTGGATGGATTGTCTCATGGAGCACCTCTCCTGAAGCAATTATGTGATCACATCCTTTTTAATCCTGCTATCTGGATACATACCCCTGCAAAGGTAATTGTACACTTGAAAGATGTAATGACTCTTAGACAGTGAAGTGAAATAGCAGTGTTCTTACATACCACGATACTTATATTTTCTTTTTTTTCTTGTTTTCTTTTTTCAGTTTAAAAATGTTGGTAATAGCAAAAACTTTTTAGATCATGAAGTCTATCCCCTGCTTAACTGTACTCTCCAGTGAGTGTTATGCATTTGTAAAAGTAGTTATATTCTTGCCTAAGATTCTGTCTAATTCTATTAAAACGCTGTTTCTGGAAACCCAGTCCCTTCTTAAGTGGTTGGATTGTTTTCCTAGAGATTAAGCATAAGTGTACATATTTTTAATTGTAAGCAAAAAGTAAGCTATCTTTTATTATACATTCACATACATTTTCATTTTGATTTAAATTATGTATTTAGTTTCATAAAACTATAAAAAGATAATATTTGTCTCTGATTATAGTGAAAAAGATGTTTCCCTAAAAAATCACAGTTCAGGAATGTGGACGAAAGTGAAAAGTGGCATCGTCCACTTATATATCTGAAAATATATACTTTTAGTATAAAAACATAAAATATAATGTAAACCAGAACATTTATTTTTACATAAAATCATAATCATAGACAATTTAGGTTGGACGAAGTCTCTGGAGGTCATTCCAGATGATGATCAAGGCCCTGCTGTCTGTAAAGCTATTCGTAATTTTTTATATATATTTTTATATCATATCCAAAGTAATTTCTAACAACACTTCAAATTAAAGCTATTAATATTTAACTTACATCTATGTGAATAATTATTTCATTTCTTAGGTGCAGCTGTCTTTATATACCTACTTGTCAGCTGAATTCATTGGAACTGCTACAATCTATAACACTATACGCAGAGTAGGAACAGTACTGCAGTTAATGCACACACTGAAATACTACTACTGGGTGGTTAATCCTGCTGATAGCAGTGGCATTACTCCTAAAGGGTTAGGTAAGTACAATGCATAAGAAATATATTATAAACACTTCCTATATAGCAAGATTTGTGGTGTAAATTTGTCAAAGCTCCTTGGATCTATAGACAAGGAGGTAGGTAATGAACAATAATTGGTACCAGTGTTCAACAATACAATGACTGTGCAGGTTTTTTTAGTAAAATTCTGACAAGAAAGTTATTCACACCCTTCCTTATGTTTGTGTATTTCCAAAAGATTCTTACTCTGATCTTCACTGTTATGTGGGGCTACTTTAGAAAACATAGAAAAATCACTGATTCTTCTTCTGTACCAAAGAAGAAATGTTAAGTGTATCTCATACACCAAACAAAGTTTTGTGGGGTTTGAATATCATAATGATTGATTTGTAGGATTAAGTGACATTGAAAACAGAGTGGAAATCACTAGTTCTTACTACTGAGATCTCTAAAGCTATATTTCCAGTTCAATAATATTGTCCTTACAAAATAGAGATTGATTTAACTTTGTTTATAGTCATGTGCTTTGTCTAGCTCAGGAAGCATTAAACAATAGTAACAACAAAATATAATACATGAAGGGTAAATGCTGCATGTAACAGATGGGTATTAACCAGATCATCAAATCATTGTAATCCTATACACTCCAGCTGTAATGTCATTACATTTAGCAGACTACTTGTGTAAAGAAGGGGGGATTTGGCAGAAAGTCTCTTAAAATTAATTGATATTAGAATGTTATTAATTATCATTATTCTGTAACTACATTATTGTCATGCTGAAAAATTGAACAACTGAGAGATGCAGTAGTGCTGTCACATATGCAAATACTTAAGGATCTGAATACAGATAAGTTATTGGCTAATTCTTCTATTATTGGAGCTATGTGCATAGCGATATGCAATTATTTTGTGAATAAATAAAAATTGAAGTAACAATTCTTATCCTAGATGAGGTATATTCACAGGCAGTGGAATTATAACTTGTTGAGACCCACAGGAATATGAGGTCTATGAGGTTGCTTAATCTCGGATAAGAATTGTTCCTACCATTTATATTATTAAAAAAAAAAAGTGGAGCTGGGACCTCATTCAAAGTTATCTCACAGTATAATGTTAGACTAACTATATTCTTCATAGAATAATTAAAAATCGCTTTAAAAATACCTAACAAAAGCATACTGTGCTTCTGTTCTCTATTCATTTGATTGAAAAAAATTGTAATATCAGATTATGAAAATTAACTGCAGCTGTTCCTTAATTAGCTTGGAATTAAAAAAACATATATTTTTTTTTGGAGTGATAAAAAATATTTTCCACTGATACTGTCTCTGGATTCCCTCTGCCCAAATGGAATTAAGACACATTCATCTTTGGTACCTAAAAGTAGGTGTTTCAATTTGAGCTAGATGTCTGCCAATAATAGACAATGGAATACAGGATTCAGCTGCCTGCGTTTGGATTTCAAGCATTATTTTAGTCTCTGTGGGGCATCCTCCTTGCCTTTCAGGGCCTGCTGCGGAAGGATGCAGGTGTCCTGTGTTTCACTGCTAGCTCTAGATGTCTTAGATACCTTATGGTGTGTCAAATAGCACTGGAAAGTATGCTTAGGAAACTGAATCCTGGCCTGAGTCAATAGAGACAAAGAGCTATTTGGTTTGAAAGGTATTTGCTCTCTGGACTCCATTGGCTATATTGACTAGCCCTCCATTGACTTCAGTGGAAGGTTAGAAGCCAGACTCATATGTAGCCAAGTACACTGTAGGTGTAACACATGTAGGGTTAGCTGAATCCTGCCATAGGGCTGACTATATCCAGCCTCATGCTTTTGATGTCGTAATGAAGATTGCACAGCAATGCTGCTTAGGTACAGTTTTACCTCCCGGCGAGTTAACCAGAAATGAGCTCAGAGAGGAATTAGGAAGTTAGATGCCCAGCTGATGAGTTTATAAGTACACTGTTATTTGTGACTGTTGAATGACCAGCTATTGAGAGGTAAAGTTTTCAGATGTCAGCTACATTTACATCTAGATAAAGATCTGGAAAATTGTTCAGCTAGTTTGAGATTGCAAGTTTGATAATATTGTCTACTTACTGCCCTAATTCTTTTTTTTTGTTTTGTTTTGTTTGTTTCATTTTATTTTAATTAAAGAGTTCCTGTAGTTCTGTGTCATGATACTAGTACCTAACAACACTTTGGAAATGCATTGCGTGTTACAGATTTCCCTATGGCTAGGCTTGCGCTTTTGTGGAAACTGTGTGACATTTCTTTCTGCAGGAGGTATGGCTTGCTTTTTTCTTGCCCAGATCTGCCTCTCTGCAGTTAGCTGTATCTTCATATTTGTAAGGCTGCTTGAGTAGCTACAAAAAATATATAATTTATTCATCAAAATCTGAGCAGAAGGCATGGGGTACACAAGGACACAAAATTAAGAATGAAAAATGAATCAGTTACTGTGAATTAGCATACACATGGCTCTTTTACTTCCATATCTTTTCTCTTATTCTTATGTATTTTAAGGGTGTAGTACATTCTCTTCTCATTTGTGTCAGTTCCAGACTAGATACATGTGTTTCTGTAAGAATACAACTAGATAGTTCTCTGAAAGGTAATCAGATAATGCAGATTACTCTTTGTTTGGTGTGGTGGTATGACAAAAAAATCACAATTACTAAGGCCTGTGTAGTGTAGTTGGAAAGGCATTTTATATAAGGTGAGTCCATGCACCTTTTCAAAATACGTATTGTTATCCACTAGATCAGAATTTCCTCCTTTTGTCAGCTACATTTCCAGATAAACTTACATTTCTTCAAGGCTAATTTCAACTTTTTCCTTGTTCCTCCCTGTTGCTTAGACTGCAGAAAGTCCTATGTATTTGATACAGCTGTGTTGTGTAGTATTTCCTATCTAAAAATGACATTCACTGTATTAAGTTGAACATATTGGCTTACCAGGGAAGATCTGTGACATAGCACTGTATCAGCAAATCAACAGTAAGATTCTTTTGCTATTATGTTACAGGTTGCTTCTGCTTCTGACTAGTACAGGGGTAATAATTACGATGGCTTGCAATCAAATGACTGTGGAAATACATTAATTGCTAAGGTGATTGGTTGCTAAATTTCATTTCATATTAACTTAATTTCATATAGTTTTATTGAACAAACACTAATTACTTTCATTGATTGGTAAAATTCCCCAAACCTTTTCAAAATGTTTGATAGACTGGATGTTACATTACTTCATTACTTTTCTTCCCCAGACATTTTTTTTATTATTTTTAAATGCAATCTGCCAATGTGATGTGGAAATCTTTTTGATTCAGGCTCATAATCTTAGAATACTACAAATAGAAAAAGCTGTAGATAATACTGCCTTTTTTTTTTTTTTCTTTAGACTTCTGTTTTCAGCAATTCATAACTTCACCAGTCCTAATAAATCAAAGAAATTAACTGTTCCAGGATGTTGGTTTTGTGTTGATTTTATTAAACAGCATGCAGCCCCTACTACCACATATTGTGTGCAAGTTTAACGTTTGATAAAAAATGTGTAAAGAGAAGTTTGTAAAAGCAAGAAACTTATTCTTGTAAAATACAATGATGTGAATGTTAGACTTGCTGCATCAAAAGTGTCATTTGATATTTCAGAATGAAAAAATTAGACCTATTGAGTGGTAGTTTTACTGTAAGAAACAGTATCACGATAAGTATCACTGTAAGAAACATACCACAATATGAGAAAATCATAGAATTACAGAACGGTTTGGAAAGGACCTTAAAGATCATCTAGTTCCTACCCCCCTTGTGGACACCTTCCACTAGACCAAGTTACTCAAAGCCCCATCCAGCTTGGCTTTGAATGCTTTCAGGGATGGGTCATCCACAGCTTCTCTGGGCAACCTGTTACTGTGCCTCACCACACTCTGACTGAAGTATTTCTTCTGAATATCTAGTCCAAATCTACTCTCTTTTAGTTTAAAGCCATTACCCTTCGTCATATCACATCACTCTCTGAAAAAGTATCTCTCCCCACCTTTCTCATAGGCCTTTAAGGCCTGAAGTCCACTACAAGGTCATAGAATCATAAGGGTTGGAAAAGACCTCCAAGACCATCTGATCCAACCATCCCCCTACTACCACTAAGCCACATCCCTAAGCACCACATCCAACCTTTCCTTAAACATCCCCAAGAATGGTGATTCCACCACTTCCCTGAGCAACCTGTTCCAATGCCTGACTGCTCTTTTGAGAAGAAATTTCCTCTAATTTCCAACCTGAACCTCCCCTGGCACAACTTGTGGTCATTCCCTCTAGTCCTATTGTTAGTTATCTGTGAGAATAGGCTGACCCCCAGCTCCCCACCACTTCCTTTCATGTAGTTGGAGAGAGCAATAAGGTCTCCCCTGACTCTTCTCTTCTCTAAGCTAAATAACTCCAACTCTCTCAGCCTCTCTTCACAGAAGAGATGTTCCAGCCCTCTGATCATCCTTGTGGCACTCCTCCAGACATACTCTAAGAGGTCTGTGTCTCTCTTTTGTTGGGAGCCCCAGAACTGAATGCAATATTACCAGTGGTGTCTCAGAATAGCAGAGTAGAGGGGGAGAATCACCTCCCTCAATCTGCTGGCCATGTTTCTTTTCAGAGAATCACAGAATAGTCTAGGTTGGAAGAGACCTCTAAGATCACCGAGTCCTACCTCTGACCTAATGCTAACAAGTCCTCCACTAAACCATATCCCTAAGCTCTACATCTAAACGTCTTTTAAAGACCTCCAGGGATGGTGACTCAACCACTTCCCTGGGCAGCCTATTCCAGTGACTAACAACCCTTTCAGTAAAGAAGTTTTTCTTAATATCCAACCTAAACCTCCCCTGGTGCAATTTTAGCCCATTCCCCCTCGTCCTGTCACCAGGCACGTAGGAGAATAGACCAACCGCCACCTCGCTACAGCCTCCTTTAAGGTACCTGTAGAGTGCAATAAGGTCGCCCCTCTGAGCCTACTCTTCTCCAGGCTAAATAGTCCCAGCTCCCTCAGCCGCTCCTTGTAAGACTTGTTCTCCAGACCCTTCACCAGCTTCGTAGCCCTTCTCTGGACTCGCTCAAGCACCTCCATGTCCTTCTTGTAGTGAGGGACCCAAAACTGAACACAGTACTCGAGGTGCGGCCTCACCAGAGCTGAGTACAGGGTGACAATCACTTCCCTGGACCTGCAGGCCATGCTGTTTCTTATGCAAGCCAGGATGCTGTTGGCCTTCTTGACCGCCTGAGCACACTGCTGGCTCATATTCAGCCAACTATCAACCAATACACCCAGGTCCTTCTTTGACAGATAGTTTTCCAACCACTCATCTCCCAGCCTGTAGCTCTGCTTGGGGTTATTGTGCCCCAGTTGCAGGACCCGGCACTTGGCCTTGTTGAACTTCATACAGTTGGACTTGGCCCAGGATAAGATTGGCTTTCTGGGCTGCACTGGACCTCATCGGGATGTTGTGCACTGGACCTCATCGGGATCTTTAGGTGTCTGGGCATTGTCCAAATCACTATAAATTATCTCCCACACAGCTAATTCCCTCAATTGCTGGAGACCTTTATCCACAGTGGCCCACTTGCCTACTTGATATACAATGTCATCCTTATGGGGATACCTTTCTTTCACAGCTACCAGGAGTCGCCTCCAGAGGCTGAGAACCTGTGTCCCTCTCCCAATTCCTTTATCAATTACCATTTCTCTAGAAAGGGATCCCAGCTGCTTAGCTTCATTGCCTTCTAATTGTTGGCTATTGGCCCCAGTGTCCCAGCATCGAAGCAGCCAGGTGAGGATGTGTTCACCTGGGTGTCGACCATAATCCTTTTGTATTTCTCGCAACTTGCTCAGGGATAGGGATCGAGTGGTTTCTGATTCCTTTATGATTTCCATCTCTTCTTCCTGCTGTCTTTGTGATGGCACTGCTTTAGAGGTGCCTGCCTCTTCCTCTTCTCCCTCCTTCTTAGGAGAGGCTTCTTCCCTTACAAGACGAGCTGACTTCAGTTTCCATTGTTTTGACTTAACAATGGGGGCGACTGATACCATAGTCGGTTGGTCCTCTGGGTCAGCCACAGCATGTGTTATCTGGTCATCGGATTCAGAGACTTTCTCCCTCTCTTCAAGGTGCTGGATGATGTTAAACAGTGTTTGATAGGAGTAAGCCAGGACCCAGCACAATGCTGCAAGCTGTCGTTCTCCGGCATTGTCAGGGTCAGGGCATACAGCTCTCAAACATTCTATCAGGCTTTTAGGATTTTGCACTTGTTCAGGGGTGAAGTCCAAAACTATTGGGGGAGACACCCGTGACAGGTACCTGCCTATATCCTCCCACACACCTTGCCACCTGCCACAAGGCTGTTTCAGGACAGATTGCTGGGTAAGTTTTCTGAAAAATCGATTTATCTTAGACAAAGAGGAGATCCGTTATGCAGAATGAGAAATAGCAATATATGGGTTACACATGGATATTCTAAATACTCAAAAACTGTTGTAATTAGCCCATTTTGAAAGAAGGAGTAGGTACTATTCGTGATATTATTCATAAACTGACTTCCAGATGAGGAAAGGAAGGCAGTGTAATTCTGAATATTCTCTAAAAGATAGTTTCCATGAGACCCAAATGATAACAGTGCAGGGCCTGAATGCCAGATTAAACTCAAGGCCAGTGCTTGGCAGCACAGCGAGTTAGAAAAAACGAACAGAGACTGTAGCACCTTCTCAGATCGGATATAGAGGAGAAAGGAGAATATGACTCGGATTGCATGACACATGCCCAAACAAGCCAATATTAACAGGACACTGAACATGGTGATTAGCAAGTAAGTATGTTAGTCGTAAGAATTTAATCAATTCTATTGTTATCTCAACCCTTCGTGCCCCACGTTGGGCGCCAAAAAGGACTGTGGTGGTTTGACCATATTAGGCAACTGAACACCACAACCGCTCTCTCACTCCCCCTCCTCAGATGAGGAGGGGAAGAAGTAAAGGGAAAAAAAACAACTCACGGGTTGAGATAAGGATAATTTTAATAAAGAGAGAAATATATTATCAAGGAAATATATTAATTAAACAACTATTAACAATATTATTATTATTAACAATATTATTATTAATTAAACAATTCAACTAAAGGGAGAAAAGGGAAAAGGGGAAGAGGAAGGGGGAAAGGGAATAACAAAACAAGTAAAGGCTATGTGGAAATGCAGAGGGGAAAAAATTACTCTCTACTTCCCACAAATAAGCGATGCTTGACCACGTCCTTGAAGCAGGGCCTCAATGCACGTAGCCGGTGTTCGGAGAGGAGGACAGACGTTTTCGCAACGAGAGCCCACCCCTCTCCTCTTCCTCCTTTTCCCACCTTTTATTGCTGAGTGTGACATCATATGGTATGGAATATCCCTTTGGTTGGTTTGGGTCAGCTGCCCTGGTGATGTTTCTCACTTTTTTTTCCCACCCCCTAGGAGGGCTAGAGAAAGTCCTGATGCTGTGCCAGCACTTCTCAGCAGCAGACACAACACCAGTGTGATACCACTGCTGTTTTAGCTACGAGTGCAGAGCATAGCACTGTATGGGCTGTTGCAGGGAAAGTTAACATCCCAGCCAGACCCAGTACAACAGCACACATTTCTGGTTCCTGGGGAGTTTTTCATCCACCAGTACCCTCAAGTTCTTCTCCTCGGGGCCGCTCTCAATATATTCTCTACCTAGCCTGTATTCATGTTTGGGATTGCTGGAACCAAGTGCAGGATCACGAATGTAGCCTTGTTGAACTGCATGTTGTTCAGATGGGTCCACCTTCTGAGCCTGTCCAGGTCCCTCTGGATGGCATCCCTTCCTTCCAGTGCATCAGAATGAAATATGGTATTTCCTTATCAGAGACAACTGAAGCTCTAAGCTAACTTGGCATAAGACCTTTCAAATCTGAAAGAAACTTTAATATAAATCTAGCCAATATCAGAAATATGACCACGTTATACTGTTTTCTGATAATTTTCTGTCATATTAAAAATAAGCTTATTCATGCAGACATTTTAATAGTATAATGCTTTCTTCTTGTATATGTTTATCATGTTTTTACACAGCAATGCTGAAACACATTTTAATAGTAACAGTTTGATTTATTATTACTTGCAGACATTTTTCTGCTTTTAAGTTTTATTGCTTTCTCCCATGTTAATAAAGCACAAAGTTGGGTGTGTTTTCTGTACTGACTGAGTTTAGTATACCCTGTTATTTGACTAACATTTTTTCTCCAAAAAAAAAGTGAAAGTTCACCTCCTGATTCTTCTGCAATTCACCTTATAAAACAGGACATGCAAACATTTCAAATTACTTAAAAAACTCAAATGCTTGTTTCAAATTTGGTTTTCTATCTCTCTTTCATTATGGCTTTTGTATTTCAAGCTAGTATTTCTTTCTTTATTCACTATGGTAAATTTATGTTGTTTTGTTTCCTTCTCAAGTATTAAAAACAACATTTCAAAATGTATAGATACTTGGTACTTGTTTTTTTATATAATTTTGCTTGATAGTTTTACATTTCAGATGTACATGTACATAAAGGAAGCAAGTTTTCTACTTAATACTATGGAATTGTGTTTCTTATTTTATTGTTGTATTTTGTATGATCATTTGTTTTTGATTCAATTGCCAGTTATAAATAGGTGACAGGAAAAAAATAACTTGTTTTTGAAGACCACATTAAATGGAAACCTGTGAAATAATCCACATCAGGAAGTACAGCAAAAGTGAAGCCAATTTCCACAGGAAACAATGTATTTTTAATAAATAAATAAGTAAATCTGTCTACTTTTACTTCTTCAACTAGTAATGAAGTCAAAAAGTCCAATAAATAACAAATTACAGTGGTTAATTTGTTTTATGTATCTTTACAATTTCCTAGGTTTGTTGCATTCAGTCTGTATCAGGTGACTGTTGCATTACTATTGCTGTGCAGTCCATTCTTCCAGTACTTGTAGCTAACTGATTTACGTAGCATCCAATTTCTCTACCTCTGTTATTTTTTGTCTACCATTCCTCTTTTAATTTTCAAAGTAATGAAGTCTTTTGAGACTGTGCCTATTTCTCTGATTCTAAGGCAATGAAGATTCAAAACACAAAATACAAGAAAAAAGCAGTAACAGAGGACAAAAGCAAAAAAAAAAACAAAAAACAAACAAAAAAAAAGGCGTTGTTCTTTCTGCTTGGCATATAACCTGCAAGCAAGAACTCCTTTTGTGTCTTTTGCATGTTGAAGAACTCAATAGGGTTCCTCTATATCTCCAGAGAAACTATTGGGTATATGAATGACTATGAAACTCAGGTATCTGAGGTTCCAAGTTAATTTGGGATATTTTCTTTTTAATCCACCCTTTGAAATTTCAGTTACAAGAAGGCTTTGTAGAGCTCTCCATTGTCTTATTGTTCCATTTTCTGTTTCCATAATTACAGTCTTTCAGTAAAGACAAAACACCTCAGTTTTTTAGGCCTGGTTTTCAGATATTTTCTGTTATGAAACCTGGTAAGGTGTAGGAGGACAGAGGCAATGTGAAGACACAGATTTCTGTGATGCAGTTAAAGGAGATAGATTCTGCATTTCAATTAAGGGAAAAAATAGCTGTTGGCTAGCAACACCATCGCCAGAAAAGCACATGCAGTTTTTAATGTAGTGCATTTAGTACCAAAACATTCAATTCTGTTTTTACAACAGGAAGTGGGTGTTTCATGATGCCATTAGAATGTATTCATAGAAAACTGTTCCTATAGCTTCAAAGCCTATATAAGAGATTTTTACAACAATATCCTTACAGTTGTGACATATGATGGAATGGGGAGAAGGCTGAAATTTATTTGCTTCTTTCTGAAATTTACCCAGCTCTCCTCCTCTCCCATCTGAAACAGGGAAGAAAACTTGAGAAGATTAACTAATCTTTTTCTTTTTCCTTGCTAAGCAAATACAACTCATCTTCAAGTTTGCAACAAGAACTTTCCTGAATTAGCTGTGTAAATCAATGACTTCACTTTGAAGAGTGGAGCCCTAAATTTAACATATAAATACATATATTAAAATTTTGGATTTAACTGGATTTGAAATCCTACTGAGACATATGTGTTATTAAGTTTTGATATGTGTTTATCAGCATAAGATAAAATGGTTAATGAAAAAGTAAATTAGGATTCACTGGTTTTCACTGTGAAAAATTTATGACAGTGTATGACATGTACTGTTTGAAAAGTAGGAATTTAACAAAGAAATTTCCAGTTCAACCTTAACTATTTATGAAAGGGGAGAATGGAATATACAGTATAGCAAAGTTCAAGTGAATATGTTTATTCTAGGCCTTTGCTTCTTCTTTTTTTTTTTTTTTTGACTTGATTTTATAGTGTACTTCAACAAACACAACTTTTTAAAGGATTGAGGATTTCAGACCTTTTTTTTCTGTTTTAAATTTATTTTATTTCTTTTTAGGCTCCTTAATTCTCTTTGATTAAATGGCTTGTTTCTGTTGCAAGCAGTGGCCAACAGTAATATTTCATTAATTTCTTCTTTTTTGGATTTAATTCTGATGGCATTTAACATAGTGGCCTAGTTATTCCAAGTTATCATCAAAAATTTTAGGTGAGATTCAGCTTTGTATTCATAGTGTTCTAAGCTTATTTGTACTAGATGTCTAAACTTGCACTCTTTTCAGTGGAATTTCATTCAATGTAGTCAATAGAACTAGATTTTTATCCTGAATTGTGCACTGACCTTGGGACAGTTAAGTAGAATTAGTCAATAAAGAGAGTGGTTGTCTATATTCAAATTTGCATCTGCTGGATCATATAAGAACACCTACAGAGCCTATACCTTAATTCACTTGTGTGAGTCAAGATCTGATTACTGCCCTTCATGTTCTCATGTCTTTGTTTAAAAAATATATCTGGATTTTTTTTTCTTCAAAAATGAAACATCACTCAAAGTGCATTATGTTGTAAAATGTTATTCTGAAAGGCTTATAAATATGATATTTTATATAATGAATACAATACGAGATCTGTTGTAGGAACTGAACAAGCTTCACTCATTAAAGGAATTAGCTTATATTTAGATGTGGTATATTTTGCTTCTTGCAGATGGTCCTCGGCCCTCACAGAAAGAGATCATATCACTAAGGGCATTTATGCTTCTGTTTTTGAAACAACTTATACTTAAGGTAAATCAGTCAATTACAGATGGAAACCATTAATATCTGTTATATAGGTTATTTCAGAGTAGCAAGTAATTGACACCTATCAGGCGTTATATCTGTTTCTGGTTGTTAATTTTAATTGATGCACATACTTCTGACAGACATAAAGGCAGTAAATTCATACAATATTTCTTATTAACCTCACCAAACTAAGCTATATATATATTATTAAAGGAACTTGCAGAAATAATATGTAATAGTACAGAACTTTTCAGGTATTTGGAGCAGTTTTTATGTGATAGTATATGATAGTAGATAATTACTTCATTGATAGAAGAACAAGGTAATGGCAGTTGTTAAGTTAGATTCTGCAGTTACTACTTTATTTCATTATTTTTTATTTTTATTTATTTATTTTTTCGTCCTACTTGTGGTGGTTTGACCGTGTTAGGCAACTGAACACCACAACCTCTCTCTCACTCCCCCTCCTCAGATGAGGAGGGGAAGAAGTAAAGGAGAAAAAAACAACTCACGGGTTGAGATAAGGATAATTTTAATAAAGAGAAAAATATATTATTAAGGAAATATTATTATTAATTAAACAATTCAACTAAAGGGAAAAAGAGGGAAAAGGGGAAGAGGAAGGGGGAAAGGGAATAACAAAACAAAACAAGTAAAGGCTATGTGGAAGTGCAGAGGGAAAAAAAATTACTCTCTACTTCCCACAAATAAGCGATGCTTGACCACATCCTTGAAGCAGGGCCTCAACGCACGTAGCTGGTGTTCGGGAGGAGGACAGACGTTTTCGCAACGAGAGCCCACCCCTCCCCTCTTCTTCCTTTTTCCACCTTTTATTGCTGAGTGTGACATCATATGGTATGGAATATCCCTTTGGTTGGTTTGGGTCAGCTGCCCTGGTGATGTTTCTCACATTTTTTCCCACCCCCTAGGAGGGCTAGAGAAAGTCCTGATGCTGTGTCAGCACTTCTCAGCAGCAGACACAACACCAGTGTGATACCACTGCTGTTTTAGCTACGAGTGCAGAGCATAGCACTGTATGGGCTGCTGCAGGGAAAGTTAACATCCCAGCCAGACCCAGTACACTACTACAGTTTGAAACAGTCCAGGATTATTCTTTCTCTCCATTACAGGTGGTCTTTGAGGTACAATTTGCCACGTGAGACTAGACTGAAAAACAGTATTTTCTGGTCTAACTTATTCCTTTATTCCTTTATTTCCACAGTGGTACAGGAAAGGAATGTAGTGAAAATGAGAATTTAGTTCTTTAAGTATACGTAGTATAAATTTGTAGGATTACTTGATTCAGTCCAAGTTTTCTTAGGCCATACTTTAAAGAATGAGTTTTCTCAGAGAATATATTGCTTTTTTTTTTTTTTTTTTTTTTTAGGATCGAGGTGTGAAAGAAGATGAACTGCAGAGCATATTAAATTACTTATTAACGATGCATGAGGTACATTATTGTAATTACCTATCTTTTACTGTAATCACTTCTATCAGCTCTGTGGGAAGCTTGCTGTTGAGGTTAGTTTGTCGAGTAACATTGGTCTTGTCATACAGGATGAAAATATTCATGATGTGCTGCAGCTGCTAGTGGCACTAATGTCCGAACATCCAGCATCCATGATACCTGCTTTTGATCAGAGAAATGGGATACGGTAAGACAGTGAAGTGAGAAAATATTTTAAATGTAGTTCCAGTATTATCACTTTCCAAATGCCTTCTTTATCACACAAATATCACAACTGCAGATCTTTCAAAGTACAATTTTACTAATTCAGGATTTTCAAAACCAGACTGGTTTTGGATAGCTCCTAGACTAAAATTTTCCCCTTGAGATAATCACTATCATATTTCAAGGTAAATGTACTGCTGTACTTATTTCTCAGTCTCAAATAGAATATGTAATTAACAAGATACATCAAAAAGCCAAGTATCTATCTCAGAATCATTGAATATTCTGTATTCTGTTTTACATAATCTGGGAGAAAGAAGAGGAAAATGAGAGAAATCATGTCCTAATCTCTCAAATTCTCTCTGAAAAAAAAAAAAAAAAATTAAAAGGTGTCTGTGGAACTTAAATGTTTGTGTGCTTGTTCATACTTTTAATATCTGATAATTGCCAGAAAAGCAGGGTGGTTTTTTTTTTTTTTGGTTGGTTGAATTTTTGCCTGCTGTCGTAATGCAGGATTTTTCCAAGATTAATAATTTTATTGTTAATAGTTTAATGTTTACTATAAATTTTTATTTTGTATTGTACTTTGGAAAATACAAGGAGAATAGAAGAAAAAATGCCTATCACTGATAAATTCAAGCGGTGTTTTCTATAAAATATTTAAAACTTCATGATACCACTTGTATTTAAAACTATTTGAATGGCAATGCTAGTTGAAACAAAAGTATAGGAAAGAGGCATTGTACTCACAGTTAGTTGTTTTCTATCTATAGTTCTATAGCAAAATAGCAAAAAGAAACAAACAAACCACATTTTTGTTTTCTGTACAGTCCAGGTACTTCAAGAAACACCGTGGTGTTCCAAGCTACAATTTCTCAGGCTGTCTTTTATTCTCTTCTTCTAATTAAGAAAGAATACCAGGAAAGGTTTTTTTCTTGCTGGTATGAAACACTGAACTGAATGAAAAGACACCATGCCTCTAACCTAAAGAGCTTGTAATCAAATTTTTATGCTGTGCTTGGGTGATTTCAGTAAACCCTTCAATTTTATATAAATTGTTGGGTTTTAGTATTATAAGTTCCTTATAAGATATTCCTGTTTAGTGAAATACAATCTGTTTGTGTGATGCTCAATAATAAAATGAAAAACTTTGTTGAATTTGTTTTTGTTTTTTAGAGTAATTTATAAATTATTGGCTTCCAAAAGTGAGAGTATATGGGTGCAAGCTTTGAAGGTTCTTGGATATTTTCTCAAACACTTGGGCCATAAGTAAGTGTAGTTTTAAAATTATTGTAGTAGTGTAAATTCACAGTTTTTCATGTCTTTTAATTACTTTACATAATTTGACAGTCTTCAAAAATGACATAGAATAAAATTGTTACAATTCCCATTTAATCATTTGTACATTCTGTTACCTTTATACATTAGGATAAAATTTCTCTTCTGTTTAACTTGTTACTATTATGACATTTGAAATGATATAGTGTTTATCTACCAAATATACAATATGTTGAAAATTAAACATTGAAATGATCTAATACCATTTTTTAAAAATACATTTTAGAAATTTCTCTTGCATGTTCAGATAAGGGTTGTAGGAAACATATGACTGTCATCAAAAATTTGTTGCTCAGATTTTCAGTGTGATTGCAATAAATGTGTCAGGGTTGTACTTTTAAAAATACCTTCAAACTGATGGGAAAAATGAAATAGAATATGTTATTCACATGGAAAAGATTCAGAATAAAAAGTAAACAGCAAGTAAATGATCATAAAAAAAAAATGAGGTAAGATCATGCCTCTATAACAAGGGAAGCGAAGCAATAAATAGTCATATTTAAAATGATCCTGTGTCACAAAATCAATGTACATAGTCTCATCTTCCCTTATTTGATGTTAAGAAAAAAATGAAAATCATGCAGGGCTAAGTAACCTGCTGCTGATCACTTTTCCTCTTGTATGCAGATATTCCAGTGGGATAGTATGCAGGATGGAAATTAGCAATGTGCTTTACTATAGACTTCATCATGTAAAACCTCCTCAGAAGGCAAAGAAACTAGGACTCCAGCCAGGGTGCAGTATTGCTGTACATGCTTTTTCCATAAGATCAATAAAGTATGACAGCGTAATTGAGAGACAGTTAGCTGAGAACATGCTCCCAAATGGGATTTTCTCTTGGGATCCAGCAAACCAAAGAGCGTTGTGGGAATTGATAAAACAAATTCATCGTCCATTCAAGAATCTCAAAAGGCTTTTCAAACATTGCTTACTAAAAATGGTTCAAATTCATAGGAGTTGAATTAAGACACACCAAATAAAGGTTAACTTGCGCAGAGGCCTGTGTCCAAATAAGTACATTTGTTGAAATAATCTATTGCATATGCAGTAAACTGAGTAGCAAATGCTCAGCAGAACATTACAGAAAAGAAAAACAGAGATTTTTCAGAAGCTGAGATTTCAGTTCCTTATCCTGAGCATCTAATTCTAATTATGTATGTATCTGTGGGTTTCTATTCTTCAGTGAAAGTACATACTTAACACGACAATTGAAATAAAATATTATTATTTTGTCATGTAATTGAAGTAATTCAAATCCACTTGAATATTGTGCATCTTTCGAGGTATCTTTAAATATTCTGTTACTTTGAATTAAAAAATAAATTAATTAAAATCTGCAGAGTCCTAGGTATCTGTGAATGTTCATATTTTAGGCAGATTTCAGCAAGTAAAAATGTTTTCCATTTTCGTATCTTATAATGCTTGTGAGGTGTGCCTATTTGTGCACATATATGTGTGCATATAAAATTGTAGTCAAATATAGGAAATTCTAAGAAACTACAAAACTGTAAACTACATAAAGCTTATAAACCACTTATAAATTTCTGTTTTATATCACGGGAAACAGGCATTCTTTTGGAATTCTACTTTAATGCACTAAAGTAGAATTGCATAAAGAGATGTTATAATGTAATTCATGAAATCTGAACCAACACAATATTAATAAGCAATGAATAGATAAAAAAAAAAAAAGAATGAAAGTAATACACAGGTACCATTCATTAGATATTATTTGCAGATTAACCAAAGAGTTGAGGTGATGGGCTACCTGGATAAGTGACCATTGATGTGTTAGATGAAACTCTGAATTATGTACTTAATTTCTGTTTGTGATCTGTGATGACAGACCTCTTTGCCTAAACGTAACAGGAGGCAGAATCCTATTCTTTTCCTTCTCTACATCTTTGATGCGTCCCGTGGCATCACTGACAGCAGTTACAGCCATTTTTTTACTTCTTTTTATCTGCACATGTAAACCTTCTTAAAACAGGACTATATAGGCTTGTACATTTATAATCTTCTACTTGTAAATATATCTAATCTCAAATACAGCAAAATAGAGCTACAAAATACAGTAACCTGTGCTATTTATGGTGCTTCTTAACATTTTATTTTTCTGTTATAATTAGTTTTAGTTTTACCTGTTTTGGAGTGTCTTTACGATAAAGATTTTTTTTGTTTATTTCTGTAGAAGAATTCATACATTATGTAATTCAGATCAGCTAGTTCCAAAGCAAAAATTGGTTTAAGCATAACTAGCATAAGTATTCTAGTTATTTTTTCCTTCCATGCAGCACATAATAGCTTGCAAGTTTGAATACATGTAGTTTTTATCATAAGTTATGAACTCATTTTAGTGTGACAAAGACTAGACACATAAGATGTTGCCACACTCTTTTTACAGTTATTTCAAGAGTTTAAATATAACGTATTCATTTCAAAAATTCTAGAATGAATCTGTGTGATTTAAGCCTGTGTTTTCTTCATAAGTAATCATGAAAGGGGATCTTCTTAGCTTTTGAATGCACAACTAGGAAACTTTACTGAATATTATTTCATATTGTCCTGCTGCTTTCATATAGATTATTCATTATTCTGAATAACATTCTTTATTTTATATTTATTACAGCAGTAGATAAATTTAATGATGCAATATACAATAAGTACTCTATTTTTAATGCTATATCCAATTAAAAAAAAAAGAGTGTTTGGGGATAGATACAATTTACTGACATGAGCTGCTTTCTTCTCTGCTTTTTAAGATTACAGTATTTATTGTTCCTGACTGTAAAATTCCCCTCAATCAATTTGAATTTCATAGCTTTCAGGAACATAGTGAATACGAGAACGATGTGCCATTTTATTTTATTTTATTATTAAAAAATAAAAAAGACATCCCAAATATAGAATTGTTTGCTGTGAATCTTTGTATATTACCACAATAGCATTCAAATCAGGAAGGATCTTAAATGATGTTTAATTCATAATATATGCAGAATAACAGGTTTTAGAACTTTTAGTACATCAAAATATTTGACTTTAGTGTTTTTGCATTTACTTGAAAATTTTCAGCATGCTTGGCATTTTCTAGAACTTTTATTTTCTCTTCCAGGCGAAAGGTTGAAATCATGCATACTCATAGTCTTTTCACTCTTCTTGGAGAAAGGTTGATGCTGCATACAAATACAGTGACGGTTACAACATATAACACACTTTATGAGGTACAAGTTATTAAACATACATATTGTAATCTCTGTTGTAAATGTATGGCTTAATTATATTTTTATATAGCCTTTTTGTACACTCTGGGCTTTGCAAGACTTGAGATTTTTTTTTAATTATTTTAAGGAAGGACTCTGGCTCAGAATTTGTTCTCCTATGCTTTGGATATTTTTGGATGTTCTTAGTAAAACTTTTTATTTACAGCATTACAATGGGTGGTGAAAAAGATCTTACCATTTACATAGTTCATCCCTTTCAAGAATAGTAATAATAACAATAAAGTTACTGCAGGCCTGCAGGCCCTTACTCCTCCATTGTTTGGACTAGAGAGTGCTAGAGAGCTAGAGCTAAAGAGATGCATTTTTACCATTTTTACTTTTTTTTTTTTTTGTGAAATTCTTGTCAAGTTAATAAAATTTTGAAAAGTGCTGTTTTTTTTCTTTTTTTAATTAGCTGTGTTGGTACTATGATGATAGCTGAACACAATCACTTTGATGTAACAGATACTCTTTAAGGAGACTAAATGTGACATAGAAACATTTAAATGTCTAACAGCCTCTTGCAGAAAAGTCATTTTTGATGATGCACAATTTAGTTTATGTACTATAAACATGAAGCTGGTCCAAACCCACATGAAAAATAAGGAGGTGATTGGTGACAGCCCACATGGTTTCACAAAAACAAATTGTGCCTGACAAATCTAGTGGTCTTCTACAATGGGCGTGCAGCATTGGTGGATTGGGGAAGAGCAACTAACATCATCTACCTGGACTTGTATAAAGCATTTGACACTGTCCCTCATGATATCATTGTCTCTAAATTGGACAGACATGGTTTGGATAGATGGACCTCTCAGTGGGTTAGGAATTGTCTGGGTGGTTGCACTGAAAGCACTGCTCAATGTCCAGGTGGAGATCAGTGATGAAGGGTCAGTACTGGGACAGGCTCTATTTAACATTACTGTTGGTGACATGGACAGCGGGATCGAGTGCACCTTCAGCAAGTTTGCTGAAGCCACCAAGCTGTGTGGTGTAATTGATAAGCTGGAGAGGAAGGGATGCCATTCAGAGGGACCTCTACAGGCTTGAGAGGTGGGCCTGTGCAAAGCTCATGAATTTCAGCAAGGCCAAGTGCAAGGTGCTGCAGCTGAGTACGGGCAGTCCTGAGCACAGAGTCTAGGTGGAGAATGGATTGAGAACAGCCCTGAGCAGAAGGTCTTGGGGATGTTGATTGAAGAGAAACTCAACATGAGCTGTCAATCTACACTTGGAAGCCAACCATATCTGGGACTGTGTCAAAAAAGCATGGCCAGCAGGTCGAGGGTGGTGATTTTCCCCATTCTACTCTGCTCTCATGAGACCCCACCTGGAGTACTGTGTTCAGCTCTAGGGGCCCCGGCAGAAGGCTCATATGAAGAGAGGCTGAGATTTGGGGTTGTTTAGCCTGCAGAAGAAGTTCTCCCTCCAGGGAGATCTTACAGCAACCTTCCAGTACCAAAAGGGGGCCAACAGGAAACCTTCAGACACTTTATCAGGGAATGCCATGATATGACAAGGGGTAATGTCTTTAAAGTTAAAAGAGGGTAAATTTAGATTAGGCATTAAGAAGAAATTCTTTACTCAGGGAGTGGTGAGACACTGCAATATTTTGCCCAGAGAAACTATGGATGCACCATCATTATAAGTGTTCAAGAACAGGTTGGATGGGGTGTTGAGCATCCTGGTCTAGTGAAATGTGTCCCTACCTGTAGCAGGCAGGGATTGGAATTCACTGACATTTAAGACCCCTTCCAACCCAAATCATTCCATGATTCACAAGCAGGTAGAGAGAGCAACTGAATTTGATGACAGTATCCTAGACTGAGTGCAGTAACTAGATATGTGGTTCTAGAAAACATAGCTCTAGTTCTATTTGAAGAGGAGATACACCTTTAAAGAAATTTCATTTGGCAAACACATTATTTGCGTTTGTATGTGTGTCTGGGTATCTGTATTTAGTTTAAGAGATTTTTGTCTCCTCAACCCAGATACAGACATCCCCCAGCTGTACCACATCCCATAGAGTCCCCTCACAGTCGTATCTTCCTTAAGTCTCTCTTTTTCTGATAACTGTTGGACCAATTACTGGTATAGTAGAGGCAATATACCTGCTCTTATTTCAGTTCTTGGAAAATGTTGTTGTTGTCTTATGTGTTGCTGGTTGGTTGGTTGTTTTTTTTTTTTTTTTACATACAAAATACAATATCTCAATAAACCTAAATCCAATTTTTAATGAAGTACTCTGGTACTACTTTTTTAACATGTCCCACCATTATTTCTTAATGGATCTTAAATCTGAATAAGTTATTGATTTCACCAGCCTTGTGGTTAAATAGCCTTAGGTCAGTTTCTGCAGATGAAATTTACAGGGAAGCTATTTCTGTTTCATAGCAAAATTTAATCAATGAATTTCACGTTTAATGCTGGTTTAGAAAACTTACAGAATCTTTGTTTATTTTTTATATATTTATATTATATATTTATATATTTAGCCATAATTGAGTTTAATATAGAAACTGAAGCATTTTACTGGTGTATCTCTTGAATATAGCTGATACATTAATTCAACGCTTGTCTTACAGCTCATAGACTTAGAGGTGTTGTGGACAGCTGCTATATCTTTGAAATGAGACAAACATGGTCATTTTACTTACTGTAATATACAAATATCCATGGTGCAAACAACAGTTAATACAATCTGACAATAGGTTTTCTGCTGACAGGAAATACTTCATTAGGAATTAATAATTTTTTCAAACAAAATAATGCCCTTTTCATTTCTGGTGACCTGGTGTTAAACTCTTCAATGTGAGAAGTCAGAAACTTGAAAGAGATTATGATAAATAAACACTGGAATAGGATCTTTGGTAATTCTCTTCCCATTGTTAACAGACTTTGTCCTTCTGTGAGCAATACCATTTCAGGCCAACAGCAAGCTTAACACCTAGGTTTGATTTCTCCTAGTTTATGGCTTACATAGACTCATCTCTTAAAAACACCATTGCATGTTTATTGAGCTAACTAAAACATTAGCCAACCACGGTACATCCATGAAAGTCTTACTCCTTACATGGGGAATTGCTTTATTCTATTCTTGAAGAATAAAATATTTTACCAAAATATTTTATATGAAGTTACAGTGTGGCCGTGATAAATGGTATTCTTAAAATTTAATACATGAACAAAGAAATGCTGTACTTCTTAATTAAAAACGGTAACAGGAATTTAATATTCTGTGTTTTAGATTTTGACAGAACAAGTGTGCACTCAAGTAGTTCATAAACCTCATCCAGAGCCAGATTCTACAGTGAAAATACAAAATCCAAGTAAGTGCTATATATTAGGTTTATACAATATATATATTGCTTAGATTTTTATTTGTTTTTCAAAGAATATGGTTCAGGAGGCAAGAACACTTAATTACCATATCTCAAGTGCATTTCAGTTTCAGTTACTACTTATATTGCTTGCTGTCAGCAACTTTATTTTATTTTTATACCAAATGCTGTTAAAATGTGTTACTGTAAGTAATTTATTCTTTCAAAGTGATTCTTAAGGTGGTGGCAACACTGTTAAAAAACTCCACACCAAGTGCAGAGCTGATGGAAGTTCGACGTTTGTTCTTGTCTGATATGATAAAACTCTTTAGTAATAGCCGTGAAAACAGAAGGTATGTCACTACAAATAGTATTTTCTCATCCTTGACTTGTGGATAATAGCAATCTGTTGTACTGTGTGTAGAGTTTTATATTGTATATAAAATGTATATATATTTAAATGTATAAATATGAATTTAATAGGTTTGTGGTTTCTTTTCTTAATTTAGTAACTAGTAACTGGTTCTTCTGTTAAGAATATATTTCAAATTTCTATGATCCTAAAGTACTTTTAAGGTTTATTCCTACAGTCAGATTGATTTTAAAGTAGATGCACGATGTTATTTTCCTCCTATTTTAACCTTCGTAATGTTAAAATAAGTAAGCTTGCTTTGGATATATTTTAACCTAATTATTTCACTTTAGATGTTTACTTCAGTGTTCAGTGTGGCAGGACTGGATGTTTTCTCTGGGATACATTAACCCTAAGAACTCCGAAGAGCAGAAGATCACAGAGATGGTTTACAACATTTTCCGCATTCTCTTGTATCATGCAATAAAATATGAATGGGGAGGCTGGAGAGTGTGGGTCGATACTCTTTCTATAGCTCATTCCAAGGTAAGAAATGTTTTGTTGGTTTTTTGTTTGTTTGTTTGTTTTGTTTTGTTTTGTTTTTTAAATCCTGATAACTCTCCCAAAGGGACTAGTAATAGGGTAAGATAATATTTAAAGTGATTTAGTGCCATCTGGTGGCTATTTTCATGCATGTCAAGGTGGGATTTTTTGTCAAAAAATTGCAGGTCCTCTTATGTGGAACAGTTTGTGAGCTGTATGTAATAAGTTGTTAAGATTCTCATTAGATTTTGTGCAGGTTCATGTAGTATATATTCATCTAAATAATCTTGTCTTTTTTTTTTTTTAAGGTCACATATGAGGCTCACAAGGAGTACCTAGCTAAAATGTATGAAGAGTATCAAAGGCAAGAGGAAGAAAACATAAAAAAGGGGAAAAAGGGTAATGTGAGCACTATCTCAGGTCTTTCATCTCAGACAACAGGAGCAAAAGGTGGAATGGAAATCCGAGAGATAGAAGACCTTTCACAAAGCCAAAGTCCAGAAAGTGAAACAGATTATCCTGTCAGTACAGATACAAGGGACTTGCTCATGGCTACAAAGGTGTCTGATGATGTGCTTGGAAGTGCTGAGAGACCAGGAGGAGGAGTACATGTGGAAGTTCATGACCTTTTAGTTGATATAAAAGCTGAAAAGGTAGAAGCTACAGAAGTAAAACTTGATGATATGGATTTATCACCGGAGACACTGGTAACTGGAGAAAATGGTGCACTTGTAGAAGTTGAATCTCTTCTAGATAATGTATACAGTGCTGCAGTTGAGAAGCTACAAAACAATGTTCATGGAAGTGTAGGTATTATTAAGAAGAATGAGGAAAAAGATAATGGTCCATTAATAACTCTGGCTGATGAGAAAGATGAACCTTCTACTAACAGTACCTCATTTCTCTTTGATAAAATACCCAGTCAAGAGGAGAAACTTCTACCTGAACTTTCAAGTAACCATATTTCTATTCCAAATGTGCAAGACACTCAGATGCATCTTGGAGTAAATGATGATTTGGGATTGCTTGCACATATGGCAGGTAGTGTAGATATAACATGCGCTTCAAGTATAATAGAGGACAAGGAGTTTAAGATTCATACAACTTCAGATGGAATGAGTAGCATTTCTGAGAGGGAGTTGGCTTCATCATCTAAAGGATTAGAATATGCTGAAATGACTGCCACAACTCTTGAGACAGAGTCTTCTGGTAGCAAAACTGTACCTAATGTTGATGCAGGAAGTATAATATCAGATACAGAAAGATCTGATGATGGTAAGGAAGCAGGAAAGGAGATACGGAAGATCCAGACAACTACCACAACCCAGGTAAGTTTCAAGTGCTGTAGCTATATACGTGTCTGATGTAATCACCATTCTTTGTTTCTGAATACATTAATAGTTTGTGGTCTGAGTGATTTTTGAGCTATATTTCCTTAATAATGTGAAAAGTTTCCATCTTCCAAGCCTACTTACTTTGAAAACTCCTTAACTTAATTTTTATGTCTGCATAGAAAATACCTCTTGCAATTGTGGATGCTCAACCTGGAGAACATAAAGCTCCAGGGAGACCTTACAGCAGCCTTCCAGTACCTTAAGGGGGTCTATGGGAAAGCTGGAGAGGGAAAGTATAGTGGTAAGACAAGGAATAATGACTTTAAAGTAAAAGACAGTAGATTTAGATTAGATATAAAGAAGAAGTTCTTTACTCAGAGAGTGGTGAGGCACTGGAAAAAGGTTGCCCAGAGAAGTTGTGGATGCCCCATCCCTGGAAGCGTTAAAGGTCAGGTTGGATGGGGCTTTGAGCAATCTGGTCTAGGGGAAGGTGTCCCCGGCAAGGGCAGGGGACGGGAATTAGATGATCTTTAAGGTCCCTTCCAACCCAAGCCATTCTGTGGTTCTATGCTTTAATTTTAAAAATCTTAGCTAAGAGAATCTCTTATCCATTTCCCTTATTTCCTGTAGATAGGTTAAGCAGTGCTCTTATAATTCTGTTTTAAGCCTATTGTTAGCATGTATTCTAAGATTAGAAATGAAATATCTTTATTTTATTATGAGATACACATAAAAGTTGTTTAGAAATAAAGGAAATAATTTAGGGATAATAGAAGGAAAACTGACTTGATTTCCAGACCAGAGATCATTATTGAAACAAGAGGTATCTACATTCTTCTCAGGGATTCTTTCTTGTCTAGGTATCTCTCTGAAAAATTCTAACTAGTGTTTTTGTAAAAGCCGTAGTATTCTTAAAATGGGAAGTCCAAGATAGAAGTCTACTCTTTGAATTTCTGCTTTTGTGTCCTGTGCATGCTCTGTATGCACAATGAAATATAGGATCACTTTGAACTTCTAGAGCATAGAATTAATTTACTCACTAGCATTGTTCATGGCCAATAGCGTGTAATCAAAGATTGCTTTTAAGAATGTTACTGGGGAAAAAAAAAAAAAAGTAACTTAAAGATTTTACTATCTTACTATAACATCCAGTATGTACACCAGTATTTATCTTCTAGGATTTTAAAGTCAAGTAGGCTACCTGAAATTATGGAAGAAGAGCCAGTGCTTGCAAAAGTTGCTCTGCTTGATGCTGTGTAGTGTGTGCCACATTGTCAAAAAGTTTTAGAGCTACACGAAAACTTCCTCACTGGTTATTCATACCAGAAGGTTCTGAAAACTCTCTCTTCTCAGTTTCTATTCTATGACAAGAACCTCTCTTTGAAGAGAAGAGCAGATGAAATTCAAAACTTTGCATTCCCTAGACAGGTATTATAAGAAAAAATTGGGGTTCTCCTGCTGCATTTTTTCAAAACTATGAAAAGCCTCATAACATCAGGGACAGAGTATCAAGTGTTGTATAGGGATTATTATATTTGAAAGGATTCTGTGTAATAAAGAATGAGCCCTGGAGATTCTTGATAGGAAGTACCTTATCTTAAGTCTTAAAATTAAAACTGTTATTACCATTCAAACTGACAAATGGGACAGAATGCAGGAGAGCAAGAAAAAGGAGCAGACAATATTTATTTTGAAATGTGGGTTTTGTTTAAAGAGTAAAAAGCGATTTTTATATACAGATATGCATACGTAAACACAATGAATTAGTAAGATGCCTTTAATGAAAAAAATAATCTGACTATATACTTGCTACTGTAGAAAATCCTGTTGGTGTGACTTCATGACATTTCTGTCCTTTAACCTCTTTCCTTGATGAATTTCATGTGCAGTAGTTGATTTATAAACATTAAAATTCCTTATGAATTCCTAATGAACTTTTGTAAAATCATTACAGAATAAGAAAACCAGAATGTTTTCAAATACTTTACTCTTAGCTTCCCAGAAAATTCTGTAAGGTCTCCATAGTTAAGTCATTTATTTTTAAATGAAGTTAACAGTAATAAAAATAGATGGAAATATGAATTAAATATTGGAAGTGTTAGAACTAGTAATCTCTAAGGTCCCTTCCAGCTCAAGTGATTCTGTGATTCTCGCCAAGGATTATCATTTTCATGAGTAAAAAGCAGTAATATGATTAGCATGTTTGCAGTGAGTCTGGAGGCTCGAGATTAGATTGCAGCATGTGTGGGCACTGTCACATTAGATTTGATTCCACAACTTTGAAATCACTGAAAACACTTTTGGTTAGGTTCAGTTCGGTTCAGTTTGGTTAGCTGAGGTTAGGTTCAGTTAGGTTAGGTTAGGTTTGAAGATTGGCCGCCCAAGTAGATATTTGGGTTTCATGGTGGTTTGTGTTATGCACATCAAAGCCTATTGTTGCAATTACAGAACTGTTATCTAAATAAAAAGCTATCCTGTTCTGGTGCAGTTATGATACCATTATTGTAAGTGACTTGACAACTGCATATAGTTGTACCAAAGAGGGAGCAAGTGGTATGCAAATGGGAATGATAACCTGTTTTTCTAAAAACAGATCTGCAATCAGTTCTCTACCTTGTTAGTAAGCAGTAAGCATGTCTTACTACTCAAAGTAAGCTCAAATGGACTGAAAATAGGCAACAAAATTCCCAACAAAGTAGAGGTGGGATCTCTTCCATATTTCAAAGATTTAATGCCTTTGTCAATAGTAAAAACAAACACCAAACAAAACACCAAAGGAAATATTATTTTTCTGTGATCTGAACTATGAAAGAATGAAAATAGAACTGAAAGCACACTGCAGAAAATAATTTAAAAGATTCAAAACTCAATTAATTCCTGGAAAAAAATAATTATTGTTATTTAAAGATAAGTCTATTAATGTCTATATTTCTATTAATATATTAAAATTCTAAGGAATAGATCAGAATTGGAAGCCACAGCAATGATTTTGATATGAACAGGTCAAACTGAATGAAAGAAACCTGCCCTGCTCTCAGAAACCTGGCAACAGATCAGATCAAAATCAGACTAAAAATCTAAGAAGCTTTCCAATTTAACTGCAGTGCCATTTCCAGGGCCATTTCCATTTTCACGTTGTTAATACAAATGTTTCATAAATGTCTTTTTGCTTTTAAGGCAAAATTTAAAGCAGTATATAGAGATCAGGAAATGAGTATGTGAGCAAAATGTACATTTTCTATTTTTCCAGTCTATAACTAGTCTAATATCACTTTAAAATAAAACCAAGGAGCATACTTTGTATTTTTTCCTTTCAGAGATGTTGTACCATATAAATAATGTAATTGTTATGAATATCGGCCTCAAATTCGGTCTAAATGATTGATCTTTATTACTTTTCCTTCACAGTTTTCTCCATCATAGTCTCTTTGTGTATCTTTTGCTTTTGTCATTAATCACCAAGAGGAAACAGTCATGACTATGTAAATATTAAAAGGGTATAAATTTTCCATCTTCTACGTGATGGGAGAATCTAAAGAATATCCTAAGAATCCATAAAACTGTTAACCAATTAACAAAGTGTAACAACATTAGATCTGGGTGTAGATTTGATCCTTTAATGGTCCTGTTAAAAATACCAAATTAATAAATTGTTTTTAGAAGATGATGGACTGTACAGTGCAAGTACACTGATATCTTGAAGCTATCGCTGTGTATTTTGTCAGTTTGTTTAGTCAAAGAAAATTGTGCTATCTATGCAAAAGAATAGTTGTTTCTTACAAACAAAATCTTGTTACTGCTGACCTTGTACATATTGCATTTGGTCTTTTCTGTAATATTTCAAATGAATAACCAAAATGTAAAATATCAGTGAATAGCTGAAAGGAAGGCAAGCCATAGCACCTCAGTGCTGATTGATTTGGAGTAGCTTCTTTATTGAGTGATAGTGCCTGCACTGGAATATCTGTCTCCAGTTGTTTGTGCTTGAGTCCATTCTTTCCTTTGTGCTTGAGACCATCCTAGATGGGCTCTGGCCCATCCTTTCTGAAAGTCTGTGAACCATTCAAAAACACATTACAGAAACTTAATATGATTTTGAACTTCTTGTTAATGTAGGCAGTACAGGGTCGATCTGTCACCCAGCAAGATCGGGATTTACGTGTTGATTTGGGATTTCGAGGAATGCCAATGACAGAAGAGCAGCGACGACAGTTTAGTCCAGGTCCACGCACAACTATGTTTCGTATTCCAGAGTTTAAATGGTCTCCCATGCACCAGCGGCTCCTGACAGACTTGCTTTTTGCACTAGAAACAGATGTACATGTTTGGAGAAGGTAGATGATTACTTCTTATTTAAATCCTGTTTTACATTTCTGTCAACAAGGAAAAATTAGATGTGTTTTAGAGGGAATGTTACTGAGATAATGGGAAGAGAGAGAGTTGGTGTAAGCTGAAGTGCCCTACCGTATCTTGTACCTTTTCTTTTTGCCCTTCCCAGTTTGTAACGTCTCTGTATAGGGGGCAACAATTTCTGTTTTCTTCAGAGAAAGAAAACAGAATATTATATTATATTCTATATAATTCGTATATACCTGACCAAACTGAGCTGTTGTCTCAGCTTATGTTTAGTGCTAGAATCTGTGCTCATGTTTCACACCTGAGGAAGACTTGTGTGTCTGTTAATTGCCTTTTTTTTTTTTCAATTGTTCTAATTAAAAGAGAGCTTCTCTACCTGCAAACTGTATTAAACAAAACAAAACAAAACAAAACCTCTGTCCTATAATTTTTTCTAAGGAATCACCTTTTCTAGTTGATAATTGTATTTTGCATATCAGCAAAATACAGGTGGTTAGATTACTGCTAGTGACAGCAGTATGATCTCCTAGCTTTTTGCACTCTTTAACAGAGATACTCAGTAGCTTCTTGTTATCAGTACCTTTAGGTATAATTGACACTATCTAATGTCATTCCTAGAACACAATAACTCATTTTCAGAAAACTTTACCTTAGTTGTGTTAAATAACTAATTTATATTGCATTTAGTTTCCAATTTGGGGAACTGTTCTGTGATAGTCACTAGGAATATATTTTTTGGAGAAATATTTTCTTTTATCTTTTATGCTTATGTGACACTTTGAGATTAAAATTTTAGCTTGCATATTTTCAGTTGAAAACTTTAATTTTTGTTGGCTGCTTGGCAACAAGGTTGTTTTGGAAAAAGGAACATAGTAATAAGCCAAGTATTCCTCAATATTTTCACATAGCTTTTTGTATTCTGGGGGAGTGACTGTTTCATGGGACAATTTCTTACCAGTTTGGAGTTGCTGAGATTTCAGGTAATATTATTAGCATATCTAGCTCACAAAGCTTTGGCTAATGGTAAAGGTAATATTAGTTAATAAAGTTAATATTAGGTCAACGTATCACCAGATCATTAAGTTTCTACTTTAAAACACCATCAGAAGGTTTCCTTGATCAATACCACTCTAACAGATTAGTTTGCAGGAATGAAAATTGAAAAAAATCAAGACAAAATGCACCTAAGGTGCACTCATTAGGTGTTATCAGGGCTAGTTCACATAACACTGGTACAGTATGGTGAACTCTGTTAATCAACTGAATAATAAGAAACATTCCCATTGCTTTCAGTAGAACTGCCTCTGAAGCGAAGGACTGAGTGATGGGAATAACAGGTTTTGAGCCATTGTTCTCAACTGTATATCTGAAACTGATCTGAAACTATTTTTCACTGGTGTGAAATTAGCAGTCAATTTGTACATCAGATTAGTCTGTTTATATTTTTAGACAATTTACATGAAAAGTTATGTAGACAAGGATCTACTTTATATCACAGAAACATTCATGTCTGTTTGCAAAGAATGTATTTCCCTAAACTTTCACTGTAACTGGTTTTAATCCATCCTTTCTTTCCTGTTTCTGCAGTCACTCCACGAAGTCTGTGATGGACTTTGTCAATAGCAATGAAAATATTATTTTTGTACACAACACAATACACCTCATTTCCCAGATGGTAGACAATATTATTATTGCTTGTGGAGGAATTTTACCATTGCTGTCAGCAGCCACATCCCCAACTGTAAGTACAATATTTCCACCTAGTGGTCATATTAAAAATTGTTCTTAATAATACAAACTACTGTTTGCAGTTGACTTTATTTCTTTAGGGATTCTTGTCCCCTATCCACTAATTCCTTAAAAAAGTTGAGGTTTATAATTGAAACTGTTAAGCTTCAATATTCAGAGTGTTTATAGGAATTTTAATTTGAAATGTTAATTTTATTGAGTAGTACTAAGTAAGAATAGTAATATTTCATCTGTATTTAATATTTCATTTGAAAGAGAAGACCATTATTACCATGTTTATGAATTATGACTACTATGAGAAAATTCCATGCCTTATGATGGCCACTCATTGATATTCATAAACCTGTGTTGCGTGGCCACCAACTATTTACATGCTAAATGATAAAGTCATCCCCTCGCTACACTCCATTTACTTCTTCCTTCAATAGGTATTGATCTTTTTACCTTTTTTTTTTTTTTTTTAAATCTGTTCTTATTGATGTTCTTATCTACTCATGTTCTTAATAAGTTGTAAGTTCTTAGGTGAAAAACAGGTAGATTAGCCTAATAGCTCAGACAGGTTGAGTAGCCTAATAGAATGCTTCATGAAAGAAGGGAGAAATACTTTGTATATGTTATATTATTGTCAAGAGTAAGTAATACAGTATTTGAATGTAATGCCTTGTCTGTGCGTGTAATATCTGTAACTATCTCTTTCAAAATAAAAATTTTATTTTGGACATCCCATAAGCATTTGTATAGCTACTATTGGTCTTTGAAAGGGGAGAAAAGAAGCACAGAAGGGACAAAGAAATTCCTCTGAAGTGGTTATTAAGTACTGAGTGCTGCAAATGTAACTTTGCAATATAAGCTCTATCTCTTACCATTCATTGACTGAAATTACTTTGCCTCTCTTATTACTTCTAGGTAGTCAACAAAAGACTGATTTGCACTATTTTATTTAAAAGATATTGAAGTATTGACTGGTAATTGGCTAAAATATGATTTTCAGACAGACAATTAATGCTATTTATGCACTATCTTCTCTGTTAACTAGGAAATTATTTGCTATTAGTAAAAACACAGGACTAACAGAAAAGATTAGAGACTGTAGTCACAAGAATGACACTAAGATTGCTGAATAAAAGGTTTTGCTTGTTGCATTTTAAAGTATGTTGAAGTGTATGAGAGTGTGCACAAACTCATCTTGAGATGAAGGTTGTACTTTAGAAAAAAAAGGACATTGGGAGATATTTTTAGAAATAAATCTTTTAGGCATCATTTGAAAATGAAGATGTTTTCTTTATTTGTCTTTCATACAAAAAAAAATACAAAATAGACACAGTGTGAAGTAAACTTTTATTCCATTGAACAGTATTATTGTTTTTGCTTTTTTGTCCTTGTTTATGACACTGTGAATCCCTCCTCCCTCCTACAGGATAACAATTTTGCAATTCACTATTTCCTTTATTTATTCTGAATGTGTCTGTGTGTGTGGGTATATATATTTGACTCAGTTTTATAAGTTATATATCCATTTGTTAAAATACTGTTGTGTTCACACTACCTTGCAACAAATAGTAGTGATTTTCATACATCAATACAAAAGGCTACATTTTCAAATTTGTGTATTATACATACATTTCTCCACTACATGGGGACTTCGTGTATTACTTAAGTGCTCAAATACACCATCTGTTTAGGATGATAAAATTAAGTTATGAAGTATACTCATTCACTTAAAGATCGATAGCTGTTTTTAAACTGAATTAATCCTACTCTGAGGAGAGGAGAGCAGAGCAGAGGAGAGGAGATGAGGATTTATTCATCACCATAAGAAACACAAATAGGCCAGCACATCCTGCCTCTTTCTTTGAGAAAATATTCTCCTTTAATATTGTTCTGGATGACAGTTACAAAGGGATTGAATACCCTGTTGGACCTCTTCTGAATATCCATCATATGATGAATTTAAAGTTTCATACTGCTTCTCAGACCTCTAATACTTTTGCATCCTAGAACTGCTGTGGAAAAAGTGGCTGATGTGGTGATTAGGAATGTATTTCTTCTCAGACCTGAAAGAGCAAGTCATTTACAAAAGACTCTATCTCACTTTCCTCCTCCCATGAGCTGCTAATTGAAAGACAGAAGTCTGAAACTATAATCACAGAATCACACAGAATTTCTAGGTTGGAAGAGACCTCAAGATCATCGAGTCCAACCTCTGATCTAACACTAACAGTCCCCACTAAACCATATCCCTAAGCTCTACATCTAAATGTCTTTTAAAGACCTCCAGGGATGGTGACTCCACCACTTCCCTGGGCAGCCCGTTCCAATGTCTAACAACCCTTTCAGTAAAGTTCTTCCTAACATCCAACCTAAAACTCCCCTGGTGCAACTTAAGCCCATTCCCCCTCATCCTGTCACGAGGCACGTGGGAGAACAGACCAACCGCCACCTCGCTACAGCCTCCTTTAAGGTACCTGTAGAGAGCAATAAGGTCGCCCCTGAGCTTCCTTTTCTCCAGGCTGAACAAGCACAGCTCCCTCAGCTGCTCCTCATAGGACATGTTCTCCAGACCCCTCACCAGCTTCGTAGCCCTTCTCTGGACTCACTCAAGCACCTTGATGTCCTTTTTGTAGCGAGGGGACCAAAACTGAACACAGTACTCGAGGTGCGGCCTCACCAGAGCCGAGTACAGGGGGACGATCACTTCCCTAGCCCTGCTGGTCACACTGCTTCTTATACAAGCCAGTTGGCTTGCTGTTGGCCTTCTTAGCCACCTGAGCACACTGCTGGCTCATATTCAGCCAACTATCAACCAATACTCCCAGGTCCTTCTCCACCTGGCAGCTTTCCAACCATTCCTCTCCCAATCTGTAACTCTGCTTGGGGTTATTGAGCCCCAGGTGCAGGACCCAGCACTTGGCCTTGTTGAACTTCATGCAGTTGACCTCAGCCCATCAGTCCAGCCTATTCATATCCTCCTGCAGAGCCTTCCTACCCTCGAGCGGATCGACACACGCACCTAACTTGGTGTCATCTGCGAACTTACTGAGGGTGCACTCAATGCCCTCATCCAGATCATCAATGAAGATATTAAAGAGGATCGGTCCCAGCACCGAGCCCTGGGGAACGCCACCATGACCGGCCTCCAACTGGATTTGACTCCATTCACCATGACTCTTTGGGCCCGGCTATCCAGCCAGTTTCTAACCCAACGAAGCGTATGCCAGTTCAAGCCAAGAGCAGCCAGTTTCTTGAGGAGAATGCTGTGGGAAACGGTGTCAAAAGCCTTGCTGAAGTCAAGGTAGACCACATAAAGAAGACCACATAGAAGATTTATATAACCTCTCCACTGAATAAAAATACTTACAACAGGCCTAATAGTGACATTTTCTACCTAAGTAACCATAAACGGAGGAAAGAACCTATACTCTTTCTCCCTCACCTATTCTAAGAAGGACAAAATGTCTGAGGTTGGAAGATGACGTCTGGTCAAAGGTTGAACTCTGGAGGTCATCTGGTCCAATCCCCCTGGTCAAGCAGGGACACCAAGAGCAGATTGTCCACGACCCTGTACAGATGCTTTTGAATTTCTCCAAGCAGGGAGACCCCACATACTACCTGAGCAACCTGTTCCTGTGCTCCATCACTTGCACAGTATAGAGGTGCTTCCTGATGTTCAGAGGCAACCTCCTGTCTGTCAGTTTGTATCTGTTGCCCCCTGTCCTGGCACTGCATGCCAATGAAGAGTCTGGCTCTGTCCTCATTGCACATTCTGTATTTATAGTAGACATTGATGAGATCACCCCTGAGTCTTCTTTTCTCCAAGCTGAACAGTCCCAACTCTCTCAGCCTTTCCTTACAGGAGTGATGCTCCATTGCCTTCATTATCTTCATGGCACTTTACTGGGTTCTCTGCAGTATGTCCATGCCTCTGTGGAGGAGCCCAGAACTGCACATGACTCAAAATGTTACTATTCAGGGAATATCTTCCTGCATTAGCAATCCCAGTTCTTGGGCCACATGCAAGAATTATGATGCTGAAATAATACAGAATATTTGTGCATTACATGACTCTGTCCCAAGATTTTCCACATGCAAGAGACTTGAGATTTTTAGTTGAGCAAAAATGTGTATTATTAAAGAAACCACTTCAGAATAAACATGGCTTCACATATCTGGGAGAAGTCAGTTTTTAATTACTCACGGTATGTTTGCACATTTAAAAATTATTACCATAAATGGTAAGGCAACAAAATTATCTTAGACCGTTAAAGAAAATATTTGATTTATGAGCTACATGACAAAATACAGACTGTATATCTTGTGAGGAAAAACAAATAAACAAACAAACAATAATTGATGTAACTAACTGAAGCATAAGAGGTTCTGTCTGAACACCAGGAAACACTTCTTTACTGTGTAGGTGACCAAGTACTGGCACAGGTTGCCCAGAGAGGTGGTGAAGATCTCTCTTCTTGGAGATCTTCAAAAGCCACCTGGACGTGGTCCTGAACAACCTGCTCTGGATGTCGCTGCTTGAGCAGGGGTTGGACCACATGATCTCCAGACGCCTTTTCCAACCTCAATGGTTCTGTGATTCTGTAATGTAAACTGGGCATGCTATTAGAAGTCCAGTCAAATTGTATTGCAATGCTATTATGAAACATAGTAGTTCATGCTATGTGAACTGCCATACTGGGGCAGTCCAGGGGCCTGATTGGTATACTATTCTGCCTCCAATAGTGACTGCAGCTTACAGAAAAACTACAAAAGTCTGAGCAAGCATACTGATTGCTCTAATACTCTATTTCAGCATTAGGATTTTAACAGCTAGAGAGAGTATCCAGACTGTCACGTTTAATAACAACTGAGAAATTTATCCTTCTAGAGTTCATCTAATCTGTTTTGAAGCTACTTACTCTTTTAGCCTCTGTAATATCCTATGGCACCAAGTCTGACAAAGTAATTATATAACCTTTGAAGCACTTCTTGTCTTTGTTTTTTAAGCCTGCTTAAAAAGTATAAAGACACTATGTGCCTTACAATTTCTGCTATGAAAGGAGTGCTTAATCACCTCTTTATTCATCTCTGTATCATTTATGACTTTGTGGGCTTGAGTCTATATCCTGGTGTGTCTGTTTGAATCCATAGAGTCTTCATCTTGTTTAGTCTGTTAGTCTTTGGAAGCCTCTGATCCTCCATATCTCTATTCTGTGGAACTTTCCTGCTTGAACTGGGGTGTGAAAAACTCTCCCATTTTGTAGATCCTGTGGGATACCTATATTCAGTTTATCAACAAGAATGAGCTCATTTTACTTCATTTCTTTCTTCCTTGCCCTCGTAAGATGATAAACCATGATGAAATTCAAGAAGGGATTAGGATAAACTTAGGTATCTGCTTGAAGTATTTGTGTGTGAACTAGACGTCTAACCAATGGGGATCTACTCAACAAAAACAAATGATTCAGCTATCCCTGAAGTGGATCTATCCACATCTTGTGGATGGTCAACCATATCCCTGTAAGCTCCACTGACTGTGATGATGGTTAACCTGGAGCTGAATCCCACCTCTTTTTATGAGATAGCTTACTTACTTTCTAACAGAGAAAATGACAGAAAGAAACATGTAGTGCCTTTACAAGATCACATGTAATAATACTCCAATTCAGCTCCATATCAGTTCCTCAACTTCCATATGTCAATCTGAGCTCAAGCTACGCCTTATAAGGCTGCTTAGTCTTTAACTGTGCTGAACACCTTCCTTCTCAACAATCTGGTATAGAGTTAGTTGTCATTTCATGTCTCATTGCCTCTTTATTATTTTTTAAGGCATTTCACCTTTATCTCAGTGGAATAGACACTGTATATTTGATGCTAAAATTAATTAAAGTTATAAACAAAAAGTAACCAAGAACTAAGTTTAAAAATTACTGCCAGGATATTGGAGGATTTTTTATTACTATTTTTATTTTATTTATTTATTTATTTATTTTGGCTCTGTGCAACAGCTTCTGTGTTGTGTTCCTTCCCTTGCTGCAAGATCAGCAATTTTCCACTAAAGAAAACTTTTTTCTTTATATAGTTAGGATTTGTACTGAAATGGCAATGCTACTAACTTGGGTGGAAGATTGCTTTATGATTCCTTGTCTGCTGTAGAACAGGGAATCTTAATCCAGGGATTTCTTTACTGTTGAATGCTTGAAATTGAAATATATCTTTTGCCTTGCCTTTTTTTTTCTGTCTAGACGAGGGTAAACTGAATAGTGATATGAATAGGGACCATGAATAGGAAAAATAAAAGAAAAAAAAATCATACAGAGAGATGCAAATCTGTGACTCAAGAGTAGAGAGAAGTTTATACGTTTGCATGGGAATTGTACTGCAATTCACTGTAATCTATTCCCACATTTCAGTATTTCCCTTACTTTCAATTACCACCACCCTGTATCAGGGCCTGTGCAAGGGCTGACTTCAAATGATGATGTTTTTAAAGGGACGTGAATTGTACTTGTGAACTAAAGTGAAATGAAAGCAAATATTAACAAAATGTACAATCAATTATGTTTCTTTAGAGTATAAAATGGAGTGTGTTCCACTGTTGATTCTTGCCTATTAAATTGGGGGTTAAACCGCCAATATTTTAGAGAGATGATGGAATATAATACTGATTTCCTGTTTCTTTGTTTCTTGTTTGTGAGGGTGGTTTTTGAGGTTTATTTTTAATAACAGCTATAGGAAAGATCATCTTAAAATGGTGTGTAAGTGTTAAATACACATAATTGGGAGCTATAAGAAAGAAGGTTTGCAGAAGATGCTTTCTGTTAATAGCAGCTCATTTCAAGATAAAATATTTTGTGTACAGTCTAGGAATTTGAAGTCATCATTGCTTACCACAGGGATAGTAGCTGTGACAAGGACTCAAGGACATTGATTAAGGCAAAAGTAATGTGTCTGAGGAATTGAAATGATTGTAACCATTGAGAGAAAATTTCCAGACCCCTTGAAATTAGTTTTCCACTTCTACAAATTCTAGAATTTTTATTCACTCTTAATTCATTTAAAACAGCAGCTCTCAATTGTGATCTAAGGACTGCTGGTATTATATGGACAGCTATCTACAAAACTCAAATTTTTAACAACAACATTATTGGGTCTGTGGATTAAAAAACAAGATTATATATTTTTCTGTGTATTCTCTGTATAGTGTTAACATTATGATGTGTGTGACTCATGTATGCCATAGTGCCGTGTGGTCTGTAACAATTCTGAGAATCAACAGTGGTACATTGATCCAAAAATTGTGAGCTAGCAATCTAGAGAAAATAGCAACAGGTTATCTCGAGGTGCATCCAGCTACAGAAGAGGAAGGTATATTTAAGAGGTTGAGTGTGATATTTTCTGTTCCAATAGGAAGTAAGTTAGTTTGTTTCAACTTGTTCTTCTTTCTGTCAGATTAGATTTTTCCACTAATTAAATGACAAAAATATTGCCTAAATATATATATATATAACCAGTGAAAACTTAAGGATGATTTCCTAGCCTATATTGATAAGAAAGTGCTTCTAACCCAAACTGAAACATAAAAAAAAAATTACACGGTGGTTTAATTGTACTCATAAGAATTTAAACTTAAGAATTTAAACTTTAGAATTTAAACTTTAAGAATTAACTCTGTCGCTGGAGCTTGGTAAATCTTTAATTTTTTTCTGTGGTTGAAAAGCATTCATGCATCCAGCATGATACTAGTTTAAGTTGAAGAAAATACACCCATATGTAATATATATAAGGAACTATCTTGTGTTGCTTCAAAGGAAGGAACATTATGCATGAAGAAACAGTTTACTTTTTGTGATTTATATTTATTTTGTCAAAGCATTTTAAGCCTACTTGCCTCCTCATACAAAGATTAACTACATTATTACATTTCAGTTGAATGGTTTGTTGTAAAATGCTCATTTTATTTCTATATAATCAGTGAAAACATTACTTTGGTTTACATTGCTTCATAAAATTGCTCTATATGTAGTATATAAAATATGTGCATTTGTTTGGAAGAATCCGTGTTTACATGAACTCTCTAATAATACAAGATTTACACTGCTTCTTCCCTTGTAAGTAGCTATCTCTAGACGTCTTCATTTTCAAATGTTCATGCTGAGCTGAAATGCTATGCTGTTCTAATTATAAATTAAACAAATGTATAATTCCAAGATACTAATTTGTTTAAATTTTACATTGTATTTTTAGTTAACTTAAATTATTTTCTTTTTCTTTTATTGTTGTGATCTGTTGTCTGTTTTGTCTGTTGCATGTCCAGGGTTCTAAGGTTAGTATTGCTGCTGTAAGTTTCAGTTTTTGCATTTTCAAAAATTTATTGGTTTTGATCATTTAGTATTTTGACTTTTTTATTATTATTTTCCTATATCACATAGTAGGATGAGATTAGGAATATAGTGGCTGTATTAACTTCTCCTAACATGTTTCCCTTCAGTAACTTAATGCATTGTCAAATACGATGCTTACTGTACACTAGAAGACAAATGTAAGCAGGTCCATGAGCTAAGTTATAAATGTCGTCCTCAGTAGAAAAAAATCTTTAGGCCCTGAACTTGTAATTGTATGGGACACCTGTTACTGCTCTTAAAAGTACGCACAATAGACTCGAGGTGGTATTAAATTCCCTTTTGTAAGGCTTTTTAAGCTATACCAATCTAAAATATTGCTAATACCTGAAGACAGTTTGATCAACAGTGGAACTTATTTTAAATGTTATTAGAATATTGATATGCTGTTTTAATAAGGAATACTGATAATACGTTTTGCTTTAAAAAGACCTCCAGGGCTTTTTTTTTTTTTTAAAAAAAATATATATATATTTTATATATATGTGTATATATATATATAATTATATATATAATTTTTAGGGATTTTTTTTCAATTTCAATTCAAAATTTTCAAAAATCCTGGTAAAATACACTAAAATGTATATTTTATAAAATGAATTAATTACATAACTTGCAATATAAAGCAAGAGATATACTGAGAAGGTTTTAAGACCATGACTGATGCAATATTATTAAAGTTTGAGAAAAATCAACAGCAGGCAGTCAGTAGGCTGCTAGCAAACCTGATGTTATTTGAAGCATGAGTTCAAACTTAAAGTTTCTGTAACCACATATGATATTTTCTAGAAGACTGTTATGGCTATAGATCTTTTTAGATTTATTTTCTTTGGATGAGTGCTTTTTTAAAAAAAAGATGTTCCAGTCTCTTACAAAAAACAGAAATGTATTTTTCCAGAATGTAGGAACACAGCACACATTAAGAAGGGAAGACCTGACTAAAGAATAGATGCCAGAAACAGTTGTCATTTTACCATTTGTCTGATTTCATTGGGCAGATCATACAGATGACAGCCCTTCCCAAATCACTCCTATAACCGACGTTACATCCTTAAGAAAAATTAAATGAAGTGTTATCTATCATTGTGATGACACATGCCACATGATATCCTACATCTGTTTAACACAGTTTGCATTCCTCATATGTAATAATCTAAGCTATTCTAAAAAGTAACTCTTCAGGAAGGATACAAATTTTTTAGAAATACAGAAATAAAGGATTTTAATTTTTCCTTTTTTTTTTAAAGTTTCTGAAATGTCCCTAACAGTACAAAAAATGTTGTACATTTTTCATAGATAATTCTAAGCAAGTGAATAAAAAGTAGCATATGTGACAAAAGTAATGTTTGTTAAAAGTGACTGAACTCTTTGTTCTAAGAAGCCATGTGCTCTGAAATCTTATTGACAATCAGTAAGAATCAGCCACCTGTACACAATTTTTAAGTTATTGTTTAAGTATATAAATGTGGACACAGTCAAGACAATTTTCAATTTTCAATCAAATTTCAGTCCAATTTTCAATTTTGCCTAGCTCCAGAGGTAGAAGTAAGGTTTAGGTGTTTAAGTAGACTTTTTGTTAATTAATGTTTGCTCACTCATCTGCACTGTTAGACACCCAAATGCTTTTGAAAATATGATTCTAGACATCTTGGTGAAAAGATTCTTAGATTTCAGAAATAATGAGCTCATTAATCTTCCTTAGATTCCCATTAAGCACTACATTACAGCACAGCACTATATTAGAGAATAAATGGTCATTCTCTGAGAAATGTAAGTTGCATGCCATATAACTTGTCACATTTTTACTTCCTCCTTGTTGCTGCAGTGAGGGAGTAAACGTACTCTCTTCTGATTTACAGGAGAATTTGTGCAGTGCTATCAATACAATAGTAAGAATTCCCAGGTAGAATCAATTCACGGAAGCAGGGCAAAACTCTCCAGTTTTTCCCACTCTTACTTGTTTATCTAAAGGCATGTAAAAGTTAAGCAGACTTTAATTAATATGTTACCTGTCAAATTTGTTAGCCTATGGAAGAATGCAAGACTATGTTCTACCGTTACATACTTTACATTGTTTTACTATCTGACCACACTTTGTCTTTATGTAATTGCTGATATCTTTCCCATTTATATTAGACTTTTTATCATCTATTAGAACATGTAAACATAAATAATTTTCTCACTCTTCATGCTGTCTTACTTTGAATTTGGATCACAATTAATATTAATGGTAATAATATGAGATATTTTTAATAACTTTTCAATGTATTTATCATTAAGTGTAACAATTTAGATTTGTATGTGTATATGCTGCTGTCATTATATTTCAGTTGTGTTCAAGCTGTTTAATTCAATTATCTCCTTTTAAAGACTGAATTGGAAAATATTGAAGTGACACAAGGAATGTCAGCAGAGACAGCAGTAACTTTTCTCAGCCGTCTGATGGCAATGGTTGATGTACTAGTATTTGCCAGTTCTCTAAATTTTAGTGAGATTGAAGCTGAAAAGAACATGTCTTCTGGAGGTCTAATGCGACAGTGCCTGAGGCTTGGTAAGTCTGCAGACAGCACATATTAAATAATTACTTACAGATCAGTGAGCTCAAGCTAGATCAAATAGTGACACATGTAGGAAAGGTCCTTGTACTGACTGTGATGTGATGAAATAATAGTATGCTATTGCTGATTTGATGCTGTTTTAAGGTTGATTCAATAAAGACACAAAAAATAATGAAATGGCATGTTGCAAATTGTTAATTCCTTTGTAAAAGTTGTATACATCTTTTTGAGGAGTAAAAATATTAAATAAAAGTAAATGAACAGAGGAAAAATGTTTCTTTTTTTTTTTTGTAAAAACTTCTTTGCTACATGCCTACTGCAAGTTTCCTTATCCAAGTCTCTGTAGATTTGAAAGACTGTTTTCAGTCCATGTAAGATTAAAAGCTTGGGATGTGTGTACAAACTGCAGAGCTTAATATAAATATTGCAACAGTCTAGCACCTTTCTTCATTATTTGCCATTTGCTATATCTTCTTACAATTTATTAGGCAATTTAAAAATTTTTGAATAGTTTGAATTATTCTTTCCAACCTCTATCACTTTGTCCTGGTGAACATCTGTCATCTGACATGATGCTGTTTCTTTAATGTTGTATCCCACATACTTTTTCATCTTTCAAATGCTGAATAATTTTTCGAGTTTGATTTTTGTCCAGTTATTATTCATACCACTCATCAGATCATTTATAATTATACTGCTACTGGTATAATGCTTGTGGTTTATTATCATGGATTAATTTTCATCGAATTCTCAATTAACTCCTCCTATTTTCCTCTGTTGTAGCTGTGCATAACTGCACTCAGATTTGAAGTGTTGATAACTGATCAATAACATATGAGAGCTCCAGTTCAAGGACTAATAATTTTCAAATTTTAATATAGTGAGATAGCAGTTATAGAAAACATTAGGTTGTTCAGCTAAAAGAATGAAATAAGTCACCGTTAATGCTTTCCTAGTACCAATGGAGTCTAATGTGGTAACTTTTGCCGGACATGGTTATTGATATATACAGACTGCTAATTGATATTCTAAAAATTATTATGAGAAAATAACTCGTTTAATTTTCATGACTTTTTTAGTTTGTTGTGTGGCTGTGAGAAACTGTTTAGAGTGTCGGCAAAGGCAGAGAGAGAGAGTGAACAAGACTTCGTTAATCAGCAGTAAAGCTCAGGATGCTCTTCAGGGTGTAACTGCAGTAGCAGCAACCAAGGTAATTCAGTCTTCAGTTACCAACAGCACTGACAAGACTTCTATGATCAGAAAGCAATTTTATCTGCCTTCTTAAGTAAAAAGCTTGTGGAAAAACTTAATGCAATGGAGCAGTTTTAAAGAGCTTTATCACTCCTGCTTTGTTTTGAACTTCCCTTCTTCACACCCGTATAGCTTTATTATTATTATTATTATTATTATTATTATTATTATACCTGCATAGCTTCTCTAATTTCTCAAGGTGCCTTCAGTTTGGATGAAGTCCTGCAAACATATCTGTCAGTGAAATATCTGAGTCCCAGCAACCTTTGCATGTACAGTAGAGATCAGTATTTTCTTTCCGACTGAATTAAACCTATTTAATATACAATTACAACATCATTAACTCCTTCCTCTCTTTTTTTTTTTTTTGAACTTGTTAACAGCTTTGAGTCCTTAAACTAAAATCCTGAATAATTTAGTATAGCCTGTGACATAACTAAAATATGACATTTTAGCTAACAACAGATTCCTGGTTTATGGTACTATATTTTCATTAGGAACTTTAGTGGTTTTTGTTCTCTAATGCCTCTTCCAGATAGCATTTACAAACTCAGCTATATTCACACAATTATTTTATTAAATCTCACAAAAGGTATTATATTTTCCACTTTATCACATTCAGTGCAAAGCAAATCAGTATAACGATACTTTTAGGTATTTAGGCATAATTTGTAATACATTGTCATTTTTTAAACAAAGCATAGCCTGTGTGCCTTTGTAATAATAGATTATTCACAGTATAATTCCTGTAATAATTCTCAGTAAAATTAAAAGAAAATTATTTTTGAAAATATTTCTGCCCATGGTTTTTAAATTTAACATGTATTAGTCAATTTATTTTACTGCTATGAAACAACTATAATCTGAAAAAAAAGATTTTGTGTGCATATTATTATTTAACTATGCAAAAAGATACAGTTGTTCTGATGTAGAGGGATGATGTAATAATTTATATCTAAATATTTAGGACAGTAATTCAAACTTTGTTTTTTGTAGAAGCCTTGTCTGAGTGAAAAGTACATTGTTAGTATAATGAAAGTACATTGTATAATGAAAGTACATTGTTAGTAGAAGAGCATCTAAGATTAACAGTGGTATCTAAAAATGTATCAAATTAAGGTTCTAACACAAATGCTTTAAATTTCCCAAGATATTTGGGGAAAAAAAATCTCATGACCATTTTATTTGTAGACTCCCCTTGAAAATGTCCCTGGCAATCTTTCTCCTATAAAAGACCCTGATCGGCTTCTTCAGGATGTTGATATTAATCGTCTACGAGCAGTTGTTTTTCGTGATGTGGTAAGTAATACGTGCTGTAATTCTACAAAATCATCTAAACCATTTTCAAAGAAATTTTGGGTGTTCTAGAATTTAAAATATCCTTCATGTGTCACACTATATATATTATCAGCAAACCATCTGCTCATGGCTTTGTAACTGCTAGCCACTTTCTGCACTTTAAAATTACAGAATCATAGAAAGGTTTAGGTGCGAAGGGACATTAAAGATCATCTAATTCCTGCCATGGGCAGGTACACCTTCCACTAGACCAGGTTGCTCAAAGCCCTATCCTACCTGGCCTTGAACACCTCCAGGGATGGGGCATCCACAGCTTCTCTGGGCACCCTGTTTCAGTGCCTCATCACCTCAGAGGAAATAATTTCTCCCTAATGTCCAATCTAAACCCCCTTTCTCTTAGTCTTTCCCCCCTTGTCCTATCACTATACCCCTTGACAAATAGTCTCTCCCCAGTTTTCTTGTAGGCCTCCCTTTAGGTACTGGAAGGCTGCTGTAAGGTCTCCCTGGAGCCTTCTCTTCTCCAGGCTGAACAACCCCATCTCCCTCAGCCTGTCTCCATAGGAGAGGTGCTCCAGTCTTCTGATCATCTTTGTGGCCCTCCTCTGGACTCACTCTAACAAGTCCCTGTCCTTGTGCTGGGGATCCCCGAGCTGAATGTATTGCTCCAGGTGGAGTCTCAATGGAACAGAAGGAAGGAGAACCATCTTCCTCACCCTGCTGGTCACACTGCTTTAGAAGTAGCCCAGGATGGTTGGCTTTCTGGGCTGCAAGCACACATTGCCAGTTCATGTTGAGCTTTTCAACAACCAACACCCCCAGGTCCTTTTCCTCGGGGCTGCTTTCAAGCTGTTCTCTATCTAGCCTGTATTTGTTCTTGATCATATCAATAAACCATTTGCAATTAGTGCATAATTTTATTTTAGAGTCAGACTTGATCATATGTTAGCCAAATACTCACAACCAGAATAAATCAGTTATGTCCTGAATTAAAATCGTATTAATAAAAGTTTCAGTTATTTGTCCAACCATTGTAGGTGGAAGAATTATTATATTTATTGCAGAGATGCAACAAATTGATTTTTAAAAAAAAGGCAATTTTTACTTTTGATAAATATATGTATGATATATATATATAAGTATATATATAAAAGTTTTTCACATGTCTGCAACTTGTTTTACAGTAAAACTATTTTGCAATATCATTTTTGAAAGCAGTGCAATAGGAATTATTATTATATATATGCAAATAGATATTTTATGTTTAAACTTCTCCAGCCTAGGTATGAGTGGATTGAAGTAGAAACTGAATGTAGGAATAGTTTTAAGTGAAGAAAGTACAATGAGAAACAAAAGGATTTATCTGTTAGAGTGACCTGATCTGGTCATCTTTAAAGGCCAAGGCTGAAACTGGGTGATGATCTTCTCTCACCTACTCTTTCCTTATGTAGAGGAGAAGAGAGTAGTGGAAGCAGATTCTGAAATTTCTATGAAAGAACTAGTAAGAGGACTTACAGTTATTTTAAGTGTTGCAGTGACATGCAACCAAATTAAACACACAGACAAATATGGAAAGCAACCCCTGGATTTGTGATAGAAAATGGGCACCTGTGGAATTGAGACAAGTTGAAATTACTATAGGAGCAAATAGAGGCTGAAGTCTTGCTGGGAGGAAAATAAATAGGCAGCAAAGTTGTTCTGGTCCTGGTATTTACTTAGAGCCCTAGAAAATGAGTGTTTCTGCTCATAATCCTGTTGAAGAAGTCAGAACATATGAACTGGGATTTATTGCTGGAAAGAAAGCAATGGTCATAAACCTCCTGCTTTTATGTGTTGCCACAAGTTGTTAGCACCTGCTTATCATCCAGTGTTAGAAAAAACATCAGCAAGCTTAGTATTCCCTCTCAGCAGTATTCCCCCCTTAACTTCTTGCAGCAGGAACTTTTGGATTCTCATCTTTGGGGCATCAAAAAAGTAAGTGGCCATTACTGTTAGGAAGAATTGAAAGCACTCTCAGAGCAGAATCAAGCCTCTACTCTGAAATGCCCATTGACTTCACAGACTTGGAGATTTGTGTAGTTTCCAAATTACTTTTAAGATTAAGAACTTAATAGATGTTGTGTATGTACTACTTCAGTGAAAATCCATTAAATCTTCTAGTTAATTCCTAATGTTAACAGATGTAGCATTTCAGAAGGCCATTATTTATAAAAAATTGAGATTATATTGAGTGAAAATTCCATGGAAATGTCCAGTATTATAGATTTGTTCCTTTCTCTCTAACACAGGATGACAGCAAACAGGCTCAGTTCTTAGCTTTGGCAGTAGTCTACTTTATTTCAGTTCTGATGGTCTCCAAATACCGTGATATTCTAGAACCACAACGAGAAACTGCAAGATCTGGGAGCCAGGCAGGTAGAAATATCAGACAAGAAATAAATTCACCAACAAGCACAGGTACATTTGTTTTCTTTAAATGTTATTTTTCATTTTTATATGTAGATTTTTTACAACTGTAATAATCTAGGTATAAAGTACTTTTAGTGAGCAGTTTAAAATTCTAACAGGAAATTACATGATACCTTCTTTTTCTAAAATCATTTTAATGTACTTTGGCAGATTTCACTTATTCTGTGCATTTGCTTATAGGGTATAACTAATTCTCATTTTTGTATTGCTTTTTATGCTTTTGTTTCTTTGATTTGAATATAATTGAAACAGGGTGTCTGATGCGGCTAAAGCTGTAAAATACAAGACGGTGTATCAGCACAATTTTCTTAGGCTATTATTTGTTAGTAAGAGCAGATATTTTTATACAATGAAACATATAAATAGCAAACACAGCTCTTTGCCCATGTAAACTCTTTTAGTTTAAATGAGGAGGCTTGTGAAAAGGTGGTGGTGGAGGACTCCTTTTTGGAGTCCTGCTGTGTTGGTGCCTACATTCAAAAGCCTAAGGAAAGATTATAAGGAAGCATTTCTGTTGCCTTCTTTGAACCGCTTGTGATTTTTTAATAGTAGTAGCATTTTTCACTGGCATGTGTTCAGCCTGAGAGGGAGGGAGTCTGTTAGCTGTCAGAGCCCATCAGAAATTAGGAATCCAAACTTTTCCCCACTGTTTCAAATTCTTTATGCTGTCAATTCAGTAGGTTTTTCAAGTCCCATTGGATTGTTTATAACTGTACCTTCTGTGTTAAAAGAGCTGAAAACAGTAACTGAACTTATCCATGAAGCTCTTCATGTATGTTTTTTGTCTTGTATTGAATGTTAGTTACTTCATTTATGGAGTTTCTGATTTTCATTCTTCATAGAATGTATGTTCCAATTTGTGTCACATTTGCATTTAGTCTTTATATTCTAATTCATCATTATGCTTTATATTATCATTTATATATCATTTCTGAAGTTCATGTGCTTAAGGACTTCCTATTTCAAATATAATACATGAACATGGTCAATTATGAGAAAGCGTATTTTTTTGTGCCTTTCTGGTTATATGCTATTGTCCTGCACTAAAAAGCTGCTATTTTCAGTAAACTATTTCACTCATGATTCTGTGTACGTGTGTGTGCATATATATATGTGTGTCTTCTTTTCCCACGTTTGTTGCTCTTGAAGTGCCCAAATAGGTGTGCTGTTTCCTATCTCTTGATACAGAATTTATTTTCTTCCTTTAGAAATGCACTTTATGTTGATAATACCATATTTGCATGTTTCAATGAGATAGGACTTCTGTCATGGATCCACAGTGGACCAGACCACACATGAATACTAGCTGGCTCACATTTGATTCCATGATTTTCTCCACAGTTGTGGTCATACCATCTATCCCTCACCCAAGTTTGAACCATGGATTCCTTGCCAAGTTAATTCCTGAGCAGAGCTTTGCCCACACATTTTACAAAGGTAATATTAACATCATCTCCTAACCTGTTTGGGTGTTCTTATTTAATGTAATGTAATACAAGAACTATCTGTGATGTAATTGTTGAAAAATAAGTATACGCCTCAGGTTACATGGAGATCAGACCTGATGACACCTTTAAAACTTCAACTTCCTGCCTACATTTCTCTAGGAAATGTCTTTCCCAATTTTACTATCACGTCTTAACTTTACTTACTATGAAATAAATTTTATAAAAGATCAGTGAGGAGGAGAGAATGGATGTAGAAAATTCTAAATGCTTTTGATTTGTGGTTATTCTACTACAATATTAGGCCCATAAAGTCAGGCCTATTTTTAAAAAATATTGCATACCACATAAAGTATGTAGTATTTTTATAGTGTTCCCTTTCCCCATATATTTTCATGTTATTTTTCCTTCCTTTCTTACTTTTTTTTTTCTTGCCTTCTTGGTGGTATGTAAACCTTTGATATTGTATGTACTGTGAATTATTTTATGCATGTTAGTTAATGTGCTGTGCTGTTCTTTTCTTGAAGGAGACCACTTTTGTGACCAGAGAGCTATTACATGTTTTGGGCCTGCTTTTGTTTGTTTGTTTGTTTGTTTTAATAGTTATAATATAATGTAGAGAAAACGTTTTTCAGATACCATTATTTGAAAAAATAGGGCTACCCAAGTGTAATTTTAACCAAATTTGCATGTATATTTCCCCATTTATTTGCATGTACTACAATGTGAATTCAGAAATATAGGTTAAAAAACAACATGATGAAAATGTCGTTGCTATAATTTTGCAAAATCTCAATGACTAAAAAGTTTGATTTATAGAAAGCTGAAGAGATTAAAAACTACTTCCTGTATCATAACTGAAATAGTTAACATCGTTCTTCACTAATAATGTAACTTATATTTATCAAATCCTGTTCTGGGAAAATTGTGTTAAAATTTTTATTAGATCAACTTAAAAAATCACAATGTTTATGTTACATTTCTTACATTTCCATGTGTGCATGTAAGCATATTATAAAGTGTTTTAAATTCTAACAGCTAGCAATCAAGGGTTTATGATTTTAATTAAAAAGTCTTTTGTCTACTGTCTGAAGAAAAAAATAAAATAAAAATATATATTTTCTGTCATTGAATTTGCTAACATAATATTATTTGTTGTTATACTGTTCTGTTCAGTCCATTATTGATTTTAAAAGAAAAAGGGGGGGGGGAGGGGATCATTTGCTCTTATTTCAGAAGAGTACTACATAGTCCTAGAGAATAAAACCCTGGAACAATTAGATCTTCCTTTCTCATCTCCTTTTGCCTTTAAAGCACTTTTTTTGTGTAGCAGCCATAGGTTATTTTCTTTTTAAACACCTTTTGCTTGAAAAATTTGAAATGGTTAGACTGCCTCAAAACTTACATTTATTTTAAAATATTTTAATTTAATACAATAAAAGAAATTATGCAAAATAAATGAGATTATGTTGCTATTTGTATATTATTTGACATTTGAAATAATGGATGTCAAAAGGAGTAGAAAAACAAATAGTTTTTCTTCTTATACATACAAAATAAAGTATATATAACAAAACCAGGAAAAAAAAGCCTAAATAGAAGTCTTAAAAATGGAGTCAGATGTACAAAATCACCAAAATATTTCAGATAAAGATTTTTTAAGAGATGTGTCTTCTATACTATTGTCCATAGCATTTGCTTTACCTCAAGTTCAAGTACAATATAATTTTATTTTGATTTGTTCTTTTAATAGTTCAGTAGAGCTACAATAATACTGTAAGTGAGATACAGAAGAAACTGTAATGAAGAAAGTGGCTTTAGAAACAAATTATTCAATACAGGAACTTTTATCCGTAGCTATTTAAATTTATTTCATGATATTTTCTCTTATATCTAACTGCATCTACTTCTCTAATCTGCATAGTCATACATTAGAGAAGAATGTTTCTACTTTTTAAATTCTGAAGTCAGTTACTCAGTTTTGAAGGACATGAGCAGGAACTGAGAATACAATAAAAAAAAAAAAAAAAAGTCAACACTGTCAGAAGAGGCTTAAAGTCAAAACTTGTTTTGTCATTTCAAGAATTTCTCATGCCAGTGACTTAGCCAATCAGTTTCATTTTAGTGGTCTGACATGCTTCCAGATTTGGCAGCAAACATATAATATATTACTAATATTTTATATTTTAAGATATTTTAACATATCTTAATGATTGCATGCATGATTAAATTTAGCATTTAAAAGTTAATATAAGTTTTTAAAGCACAATCCTATCTATTATAAAATGGATAAAAAATCAGTTGCTACATGGAAATAAAGCCTCTATATTTTATTTATTCTGCATGACATTAATTGAATGTTAAGGATGTGTTTGTCAGTCCAATTCAATACAGCATATTGTGTCATCTGAATTATTGTTAGAATTGTACAAGAGTTTTTGGAACAGATCTCTGTGAATTTAGGGAGAATGACTGGCTGCTTAAAAGAAGTTTTTTTCTAGATGGAATTTAGTTATCTGATGAGAAAACTTGTGGGATATTTAAAATATGAATAAGTATATTATTGGTATTGAAATAACATATTTATTTTCTTCTTTGTGATGCTTTTTTATATTCTTTGCATATGGCATAATATTTTATTAAAGTATATTTAAGGATGTATGAGATCCTACTTAGACCCTACTTATCTCAGGCTTATTACAGTATGTGATTGTTGTATGCTTCTTACGAGTAACTACAGCCAGTGTCAAGTGCAGTTTCTAGGAATTCGTCATTGACCTTGATATGAAATTTTCCAGTTCTCATCATTTAAATATGTTAACCTTTTCCCAGTTTATTGAAGATATTATATATTAATAAAATTTATTATTTAAATAAAATAGTTTAAAATGTGCTTCACAGGGAAACATATTATACCTTTACTTATAATTGCTTGTGGTCAGTAAAATAAAGTTTAATGTTTTTTAAATGTTTTGGTTTTTTTTTGTTTTTTTTTTTTTTTTTTGCTGTGAACCAAGTATTGTTCACAAGCTATATGTTATTTTATGATGTTTAAAGGAGAAAGAACACACCAAGGAAGAGGAAGAAAAAGGTAAACCAATGGTGTCCATTATACCATTGTGTCATTGTATTAAACGGTGTCCATTTAGCAATAAAAATGTTTAGTTCTTTATTCAGCTGTATTTTTTTTCTTTCTAAGCTCACTATGGGAAGGATAAAGGTGTCTCTATCTGTAGATTTACTTTTTGCTATATATTTGTCACCAGTGCTTTCATTTCTTCTATTAGTTTCTGATAAATCTGAAGAGTCTGCAGTATTTCTAAAGTAATCTGTGCTTAGTCTGGCAAAGCAGAACTTGTAAAATCAAAAGAAATCTCACTCTTTTCTATTTAGGTCATATACAGGGTTATAAAGAGGCAAAAGCAACCCTCCTTAGCTCATATTATTTAACTTCATAACTTTAGAGTTTTAAAAGGGGAGACAATATGATAGTTTTCTATGACATCAAAAATCTTAAATAGAACTAAATTCAATTCTAGAGATTTAAAAGCTCCTTGACATAGAGTATCAATCTTCAACAAGGTATCATGGCATAGCTCAGATAGTTTTATGAACCAGCTTGTAAGTCTGCTACATGAAGTCTTATTCCACTTGCTGCTTCAAGTGTCAGACACTGAGAAATTCCTTTGGGTACATCAACAAAGAAAAAGACAAAATATACACGTACACTATTGTTGGCTTATTTATTCTATGCAACATCTTCATTCCTCATGTTTTTCATGGCTGGATGCCAATCACATAAGTGAAGAGCTCATCTGATTCAAATGCTGACAGTTTGGCAAGATTTCAGTCAAAGACAAATGCTTGTAAGGATACTCTGGAGAAAACTTAGTCTTGCTCATCTTTTCAAAGATACAATGCTTGTTTACTACTCCTCCTTGAAGTTCAGAAACAGTTAAGACAAATCTTGGGCAACAGAATGTCTCCTGAAAGACAGAAGTTGACTTATTGGCAAACCTTTCTTCCTTTGTGCTCTACAGCTTCCTTATATTGGGAAGTCAGGTGAATCAGGTTAGAGAATACTGAATGTGCAGTACAATTCAAGCATCTGTTCTACAGTAATTTATTATCACAGTCTCAGATTAAAAAAAAAAGTAGATTAGTATTCTTTTGCATCTGAAGAGTGTCTGAGCAACACAGTCCAACAAAAGTAAATATTGCCAGACTTCTTTCTGTTCATAATACCAAAGAAATAGAATAATTTAGGCTTTTGGAATGTCGGATAGAACAGTTTTTCTGAAATTGTGAAGGTTTCAAAATGGAGTCTTTGGATTGAGAATTATTGAAATGCGAGAGCCTGTAGAGTGACCTGAAATGTTTCTTGGTCTAGAGACTTTTTGGTTCATTGGATTTCTTCAATTGACTGGAATGAAGATAAGCTCCATAATTAAAATATGAGTTAGAAAAAAATTGATATAGCATTAAAATATCTTCACCAGAAAGGGAGAGTTATTTTCACCTGACTATTCAAAGATGATAGAAAACTTACTTTATCATTCTCAGTAGGTCAAGTGGCTGTGGGTATTGTAGTATGACTAAAAGCTCTGTACTAGATTTGTAATTTGTATTTAGGAATCATCAGTCATATAATTGTACTTTCTGGAAAATGTTTTTCTTTTTCCATTGTTATTATTTTTGTCTCCCCTCAAGCAGTCCTAAGTGAATTGTTCTGTGGTTGTTTCTCTGGCTGAAAGTCTGGGAGACCTTGTCTGGTTGTAGAAACTGCATCTGTTGAACAATTATCTAATATAGTACCTATTTTACCAAGTGAAGCTTCTTCATGTACTGGTGTTTTGAGAGGGGAAAAAGAGCTAATGGAAATCTGCCACACTTAACCAGCAGACCACAAACACTGTGGTCAGGTACATAACTGAGATCCCACATATAACAAGGCAACTGTGATCTAAATGTTGCAGTAACATTTTACAAATTTTCTCTACTGGAGTGGCGTAGCCAGTGAATTCTGTAACCACCTCATTTATATCTGAAAAGAGTTTGTTCATGCTTGTGCACTTGAGTAGTATCTTAAGTACAGAAGCTCTGTATTTCTTTTTTTTTTTTTTTTTTTTTTTAATTAAATTTCTCACATGGAGGACTTAAAAGACAATTGTCTCGTGCTTTTGTTCAGTTGATCAGTATCTGTTACCAAAGTTACTCCACTAGGGAGAGCTGAACATACTACATTTCTTGTAGAAGCATTTACTCAGGTTGTCCATGTTTGAAGAAATTGCTCTGCTCAATTTGTTATAAATTTGCACTATTTTAAAAGCTATAAAATACACATTAAATGAGGTAAAACAGTTATTTGTTTTTAGGTATTCCAGTCTCCTTTTTTTTTCCTGCTAAGTGCTTATGATCCTTGAAGGAGACTATTCATTGCAATCCAATGCTCTAACAAACTAACTTTCAAAAATCTTTGGCTTTCATCTTTAGTGATAATTTCATGTGTTGTATTTACTAGAGAAACAGTGTTGGAGCTTAATCTTTACTCTTGCTATTGCTGAGGAATGATTTCAAGTTCCTTGAAAAGTTTACTTTCAAACTCAGTAGGTTGAAGGTAGTCCCAGTATGCAAACCTACTTCCTGTGGAAGGCAGACAAGCTCCTTCTGTTTTATTTTACAAGCAAGTACACTAAATTAAATTTAATGTCAGAGGAGGTTCAGGTTATCAAGACTCTGACTTCTGACTTAAAGGCACAGTGGAACTTGCCAGTTCCTGGAGCCATTTTAAGATAAAAGTATAGTGGTCTTTACCTCTGTCCCTTTAGTCAGCAATAGCTACAAATTCTACTCTTTCACAAGTAGTGAATTTAGTGTAAAATGCTAAAATCCATATTTCTGGAATGGTAGCAACTTAAATAACTTAGAAGACATTGTTTTGTTCTCGCTTATTTTGTCTGACTTTTCCCAAAATTGTTATGAAAATATCTCTGTTATGTCTGGAAGGTGTGGAAGTCAAGACTGAAACATTGGGAGTAGCCCTTTCTCTTAACAGATAGAGGGTAATCAGTGTATATTTTGAGAGCAGAAATATCCTATTGGTGGAATAAGCCTATGAAATAATAGATGACCATTGTGTCTTCTGTTAAAAGCAGCTAAACAGCCTTATATAAAACCTCTTTAAGGTATGTCTATGAATTTGAAGTAGTTTTGGTTATGGTGGCCAGCAACAGTAGGATGAGTTTTCTCAATTCTGGTCATTTAATAATAAATGACCAACAATTAAAGCTATACTTGCTTATACTTGCTTACACTGAAGGGTTATTATATTGTTTCAACAGTACTTCCATCTCCGCTTCATATCTCCAGCAGTGGAAAGGTGTGATCTTTTTTTGCACATTAACTGGGAGTCTATAAATTCCTAAACACACGAGAAATACTACACAAATAATGGAAAGATATTTTCTGTCAAAAAATTGATGTTACTTACCACTTAACATTATTCAGGAGTGTTTTGGAAATGAAAGTGTTGCAACAGTTCAAATCGCCTTGTATCATATTGTGCAGAGAACATTGGTGTGTAACTTATCACAACACTTTATCAAAAATGGTTTGGCTTTTCATCTCCCTTGATAGCACTGTCTGTATTTTTCGCAAACACTGTAAATGAACAGATTTTTAAAGGTATGTGCTGTGGATGGACTGAAAGCTATTGTTTTTTTTCTTGATAGAAGTAAATATATTAAGAAGCTGCAGAAATTGCTTTTTCTTCTGAGGCAATTAAAGCATCAAGTTTTTCTGATCTCTGAGTACTGTCCATTGTTGGATCTTGGCATAGTAATAAGTACATCTTGGTCAAATACCCTTCACCCACTACTTAAGGGATCAGAAGATACATATAGTTCATTATTAATTAATCAATCATTACATACCCATGAAACAAATGTAATTTGTTTTGGTCAAATAACATTAACACTTTGATTTGTTTGTACAAATTACAGATGTTTTAAAAGTTCTTTTTTTTTTTCCAAGTTTTTATTTATTTCTTAATATAATACTTTTAGTATAAGTTTCATCATGTCTGTGGAATATTTTATTATTCACTTATTTTTTTGTGACTCAATTTTGTAACCTATGTGAGAGATTTTTTGTTGTTGTTATTAGTTTTACAATAAATGTCTACACAAAATTATCAGCTTTTCCATAGTGAGTCAGAAATACAGATATTATCATGGATAACTACTGGCTCATCTATTTTTTTCTTTTAAAATTGTAAGAAAGGAGGGTAGAAACCTGTAATGTCCAACAGAGTGAGAATCACAACTTTCTTCACCATTCTACCATGTTCACTAGTGTCTATTCTTCTGATCATTTTTTTCCCCTAATTTCTTCACAGTTAGTCTTTCATTATGTGTGTGCTTTTTGAGTTTGCACAAGACAAAAATAAAATAGAATCTGACAAAAATCTAGGCAAATTAACCAACAAAAATTCAAACATGCTATCATACTGTTCCTGATTTGCATGTTATTTTCTTTCAAATGCAAACAACTTATTTACTCTAATATTGATATGTCTTTATTACAGCTTTTCATTTTCTTAATTATTTTTTTTCTTATGACTTTTTTATTTAATCGCCTTAGTTAGCTTTGGCCTGAATAGTTGTGGGATCATTGAAATTTTGTTTGGTAACCAGGTAATCAGTCAGACTAATGAACACATGTTTATTGAGCACTGAGTGAAGGAGGTTTGGTTAGTAAGGAAAGTGCTAGTAAGACAGAATCAAGACTTTGATTAAAGACATTGCCTAAACAGATCAAGAGTTATAAGTCTTAAGTGACTCTTTCAATACTCTTTCTTTGATCAAGGTAGAAGGAGCTGCTCTATATGCCTGCCTGAGTCCAGGATTCATTGGGGGGTGGAGGGTGAAGTGGAAATTGAAGACTTCTGAGGAATTTAAGCAAACAGAATTAATTTCCAGTGAGCTAAGAGAGAAAGACATGGACTTTCCATGTCCATTCGAGAAGCTGGCTGATGACAACTCTGTTCTCTGCCATACAGAGAACTTCACTTACCAACCTTGAATCTCCCACCCTGGCACTTCTCTATTTTTCTCCCATTTCAGAGCATTTTTGTTCTGCAAATGAATGCTGCAAAATACAAGTCGCTGTTACTCAGATAACTTTGCATCAGAAATAACAGAATTCCATGAAGTACATTAGTGGGACATGGCCAAATTTGCCCATTAATGTGTAGTTGTTACATGAAGAGTAATACTTTCTAGGCTGTTGAAAGGAGTGCACATTATGTGTTTAGACCAAGACCAGGAGGACAGGGAACTTTTTCTGTACTTTGTGATAACTTCCATGTAGAAGTAGAAATGCCAATAGGACCAAAGTTACTGAGAAGATATAGTTGATTAGCTTGGCATGCTAATTTTCTTTTTAGTATGATCTTTACTGTTGTGCCTCAGCCTATGAGTACATTTTCATTGCAATTCCATTTTTGGTTATTCCTTTCAGTGTAATTTTAAATCTGACCCTTATTACTCTTTGATTCCATCCTCATATTTTATTTTATTTTATTTTATTTTAATTTAATTTCTGTATAACTGTGCTGCTTCTCATAAGTGAAAACTAGTAGATCAATATTGCTAGGAAGAACTTTTTCACCATCTCTTTATAGCCTAGAGCTTAGCCATTGAAAAGATGACCCTACCACCTATGGGGGAAACTGTAATACCACTGCCATGTTGGCTTGAAAGCTTTTCCAGCCTGGTATGTGTGCTCTCTTTAAAAATGTAGAATACTAAGGAGGGGTCTGTAAAATACAGCTAATAAGGTTATAATTAGAGTCTTAGAATATCTGTACAGAAAACAACACATACATTTTCCAGTGCATATGAAGACTGAAAAGTGACAGCAACTCTTATACCAATATTGATCCCGCAGCTTCCATTACCAATCTTGCTATATGGCAAAAAATTGACAATGATTACGATACTGCAACTTTCAAATAGATTTCTTCATGAGGTGGAAACTAATATATTCAGACATATTGTAAGTGGTTAAAAATAATGATTTCCTTTTTTTTTTTTTTTCTTTTGAAAATTTTCAGCTAATTTTTGTCTAGGTGTGTTTTTTAATCACATGAAGAGAAAAAAAGACCATAGGAATATATACACAATTCCTCATTTTTTTTAAAGTAATCAAGATTAAAACCAGAATATTTTGTGATGTCATTTTTTTAAAACGGCAAAATCTTATGTTTGCTACAAACATGAAGTGTCTCATTATTTAGGTAATAAACATGGTGGGGGGTTGTATTTTTTTAGATATTTGGAAGCGGTGCAAGAACTATATAGGTAAATCAAAAGGTTAAAACAATTACAATGCACTTCATAAATCACAAGCAAACGAGATATTTTAGGGAAGGAGTGTGATGGGTGAGGTTACCAGATATACAACATGTCATTTAGTTACCTTAAGCCCATATTTTTCCCATAATGTCATAGATGAACTCATTAGTTACAATGAAAAACAGTAAGAGGAGGCATCTGGCTTCCAACTGCCTGTTTCTGACAGGGTTAAGATCACTAGATCTAGTAATGTTTCTGCTTTGTCTACTGACATGGCCTAGTGCTGTGGAAAACTGATGAGGTTTGCTGAAAATTTACAAGCTTACTGTCAGAATGTTATAACATAGACAGATGTAATCAGTTATATTTTTGCTTCTATTCATGTTTAAAGTTATCATTTTGCTAAGTTGTTTGAGTATTTAGAATTTTTATGAAAGCATACATTACAGGCTTAAGATTTTTACGGACTAACAATATGAAGCGGTGTTCAGTACGGATTTATTCCTGAAGTGTGTAGGCTACAGAAGTATTTTGACACAAAATAAATGAAGAACAAAACTTGTGGATATGCAGTGTTGCAACTAAAATTGGTTGTTTTCTGTTACCCATGCTCAGGTTAGAATTTACCTATAATAGTACCAATAATAATGCTGATGCAGAAGTTTTTTATAATCTGTATTTTCAGACATATTTTTTTGTGAATTTCACAAAAACTTACTCACTAGTTTTCTTATTTGAAAGACAATTACTAATCAGTTTTATCTGTTCTGAATTTATTTTGTTTTGATTTACAAAAAAATAAATTTGACAATTTTTTGTTCATTTGGCTTGCTTGATGTTTAGAAAAATGAATTAATGCATTGGATATCAGAAGTTTTTAGAGAATTACCATTTGTGGTGATACATCAGACTAAGCTTAATTGTCTTAGTGCAGTATATTAATATACACTTCAGTTATTAATATACATTAATCTTCACTGCAGTTCTTAATACACACTGGAGACACAATAAGAAAAGTGCAAATGCAGGTCTGGCTTCTGTGGAAATGAAGTATCGTTACACTTACCTCCATGTAGAATAACTTCTCTTGGTATTTGTATTCTTAAATCATTTTAATTAGTGGTTATGCCTTGTATGGAATGTCATATCTAAATTCTATATCCACAAATTTAATTTTCCTTCCACTTTTGACTTCAAATGGTGCAATTCTCTTGGGTCTTTTGTAATCCTTTGTTTCCAAATAAGAATAAGAAACCTGCTGAGTAATTAAGTTCACTCCTATTTATAGCATATGGAAATTAGTTCTGTTTTTTGAACTTGCTATTCTGACTGAAAGGATATTCTAGAACCTTAATTCCACACTGATGGCTGTTACTTCCCAAACAAATTTTATTCATTGTGGATTTGCATTCAGTCTATCTTATGCCAACTCTTCCATTTAACTGAAATCCTTTTTCCAGATTTTGTACCCTAAAAATATATGTATAATAGCTGTTGTATACCCTCTCAGTAGTAATTTGGCCAGATTATATCAGCCAAGCTCTTTTTTTTTTTTTTTTTGCAAGAATACTTTTTTTTTTTTTATGTGAGAATGTGTCTGTATGGTGGCATTTCATCTTCCTCAAATACAGCTATGTATACAGTATTCCACAATGAAACTACCAAAGCCTATTCTAATGCCTTTAGTACTGAACTGTTTCAGGAATTCTTGTGTGTGTGTTTGTTTTTTTGTTGTTGTTGCTTTGGTTGGTTGGTTGGTTGGTTTGGTTTTCTATTTTTTTTATAAATGTTTCAAATCATTTTTGCCTTTTCCATGACATCATTGTATTCGTACCCAGGTTAATGTGTCCAGGTCCTTTTCTTTTTGGTCTTTCCCTTTGCTGAATTCCAGTTGTTACAGGAACCTCTGTGTTAGTCACTGAATGCATGGCTTTGAACTATTTAATTTAATTCGCCATTCTGCCTTAATTCCTTCTGTTCTTCAGTTTTACCTTACAACTTTGTCATCAGTAAGTTGCACTAGAGTGTACATATTTTTCTTCCTGAAATTGTGATTACAGTTTTAAACAAAATAACTTCCATGGTAGTTTCCCTCTGATACTTTTTCTTTTGAAACTACTTGATGGCTCCTTCTTACACAGTTTATTTTTTTAACCTTCTACTAATTTCCAGTTTCTCCACAGTAAAGTAAAATTATTTGTGACACCCAAGGCTTGCCAAAATTGACTAATTGGGCCATATTTTATTTTATTTTTTGACCAATAAATATTAAGAAAGCTCTTAGTTTAGTCTTTCAACAAAGCCATTTTCATTTCACCACTATTTTCATCAAAAATCCAAAACACAGCATCATATGAGCCTCTACAAAGGAAATTAACTCTGTTCCTGCAAAATCACAACAAATTTCTAGAACCACATTTTTTTGCATTAGTTTTACTGCCTTTAGCTTTGTGTTGAACATTATTGACCTTAATGAAAATTGAAGTGTACCCTACCTTCACCGTGTAATCTACCGTCTTCTTCATTTTTATCATAGTGGAACCTCATATTATGGACTTATAATACAGCTTTCCTTAATGGCTATTCCTTTTTTCCTTCCTTGCACATTGTTTTTTGGGCTCAAATTAAATGTCTATTTTATTTTCTTTTCATCTGTGCTTTAAATAACTGTAATAGTAATAACTAAAAGAATATTTGCTTTTGTGTTTTTATAATTTGAGTCTTTTTCTCAAGGAGCAAGGATAAAATATTTAGTTCCCTAAAGATGCAATTTTTACATTTTTTATAAGTAAGTAAGAATTAAATTACCACTCGTCTCTTCAAGCTATTCAAATCTTAGTTTGAATAAAGTAGTCACAACTTCTAGACACTATCACTGAACATTTGTTGGCTGTGAATTTCTGTTCTGGACTCTATGCATTTTATATTGCTGCCTCCCCAAGCAGGTAGGGTATTCAGTACAGAGATGCAAATCCTGTTTAAACAGGGCAGCAATCTGCTTGACTGCTTGTCCTGCTCTTTCCTTTAATTCGTTGTTGTCTTTGGATGGATAAAGTTAAGAAAGACAAACAAGCAGAAAATTCATTAGGCTTATTCTGTGGGTCAGATGTCCCTCTGCACCAAATATAGGCAGTACTAAGTAGATATGGATTTTTTTTACTTCCTGAACCAGCAGATGCTAAGTGCATCGTATGCAGCTCATAAATCTGGTTCCTACTTCCTGCTTCACAAAACAGGGCTCATGTCTCTTTGGAAAGAAGTGTTTAAGGCAATTAAGAGAAAGAGAAGGAGGAAGTGGTTTCAACATTTATGGCCGTTAAAAAAAAGAAAATACTATTCAGTATAATGGGTCATTCAGCTTTGTATTTTTAAAAACCTCTTCTGTTCTATCTATATGTTTGTCAACACTTGCATATATGATTAGCTTTACACTAGCATATTTCAAATAAATAATCTTACATGGATTTTTTTTCTGTCCATACACACACTTTTATGTCCATACACACACTTATGCCTCTGTGGTAAATACATAGATATTTTACAGCTGATTATATTACAAAATTAGTAATGAAGTATGTACTTATTATTCAAGTCATGTTGTTGAAGGATATTTTGTTTGAAATAGCTAGATGGGCAAAGCTATATCAATGTTCTAAAATATTTTCAAAAATATCAAGACTTACTTCTATATCAGAACCGTATCCCCCCCCCAAAAAAAAAAATCTTTTTCATACACAGGCTGGCTAAATTTTATAGCAATGTAAATGATCAAATGAAACTAAGGTAGTATTCTAATTAAAAATAGCCACAATCTATTGCTCTAAAAGATGTAACCAAAAAGATGAATATGCAGGTTATTCATAACTTTAGCTAAGTTTCTACTAAATGCATCAAATTATTCTTATCAGAATTCTTATCAATGGAAATTGTTGCCTGTTCACTGCAATAATTAATAGAGGTACATTTCCTCGGTTCCAATATGTTGTAGAGCCCATTTCAATCTGGAAATGCTCCAAACTCAACAGATTTCACTTCCCCATCTCTATGAAGCTGTATTTATTTTGTTCTGAATGTTTGCCAGAAAGAATTACTGATTTTTTCCTTCTGTGAAGGAGTTATTTAAAGAATAAATAACACTTTTTTACTTGTGTATAAATAAATTTTTATTCAATATAATCACCATGTGTGTAAAATATGTATAATGTACGTTTTAAACAAAAGGATGCAGAAAATAAAAGGTGTGGCACTTCTTTTGAATGCAAGCTTAATATTTGCTGACAGCAATAAAAATCCTAAAGTTTACAGTAATCCTGAAGCATAAGTCGTTGCTTTTTTCTTTTCCAATAGTCTTACAGATGATGTTGATATGCAGTCTATATAGGTTATGATTTTTAATGTTGTTGCTGGCATTATTCTTCTATTTGATTACTGTGTGAGTAGTGGGCTGTAATTTCTAAATGTTACTGAGCTTGCATAATGTAGTTTTAGGCTCCCTCTTACAAGCCTTTATATATGCCAAACAGCTGTTGAAACCAAAATGTTTTCTATGTAGAATGTGTTTTTACTGTAAACTATGAAGATTTGTGGGCTTTCTAAAACTTATATTTCTGTCTTACAAAATCTACTGATTATATATGTGGAAAAAAAATCAAACTAAATTATAAATATTGTTCCAAATCTCTATTTCACTGCAGAGACACCAACTGTATTTCCAGAAAATATCAAAGATAAAGAAACACCAACACCAGTTGAAGATATTCAGCTGGAAAGCTCTATTCCTCATACGGATTCAGGAATTGGAGAAGAACAGATGCCCAATATTTTGAATGGGACAGACCTGGAGACAAGCACAGGCCCTGATGCTATGAGCGAGCTGTTGTCTACTTTGTCTTCAGAAGTGAAGAAATCTCAGGAGAGCTTAACCGAAAGCCCCAGTGAAATCTTGAAACCCTCATCATCAATATCCAGTATCAGCCAAAGTAAAGGCATCAATGTCAAGGAAATACTGAAAAGTCTCGTGGCAGCCCCTGTTGAAATAGCAGAATGTGGTCCGGATCCAATCCCTTACCCTGATCCTGCTCTGAAGAGAGAAGCTCAGGCTATTCTTCCCGTGCAGTTTCACTCATTTGACAGGTATATGGCTGGATTCATTGTTTTATATTGATTTAATTCAGAAGTTTGAAGGTGTTTGTTGTTGTTGTTGTTTGTTTTGTTTTGTTTTTAGTGTTGTTATTCTTCTATTGTTACATATCAGGCTGTCCTAAAAAAAAAAAAAAAAAAGAAAAAGGCAGCTTCATTACTTCTCCTTTTCTGTTTTACTGAAGCAGACCACATATATAAAAGTGATTCACCTTGGTTTTCTCCATCAGTAGTGAATAAAACTTTGTGATGTACTTGGGAAACAAGCCTATTTTAAATAAATATATTTGCAGTCATCTTTTTTTTCCTTTAAAACAACCTTTTAGTGAGGAGGAGGAACAGTATCTGCTGATACAGAACAGATTGGCTGTGTAGAAATTCAGCTGAATATTCTTTCAAATACTTAAATCTTAATTGGATCCATCACTGCACTTGTTTCCTAGTACTGAAATGCTTCAAATATGGCAGGCGGATTGTATGGTTATAGTGGAAAACAGTTTTCTTTTAGGTCTTTAAAAAGCAAATATGCTTAAATGTTAGTGTTTAAAAATAAACTGTTGAAGCAGACACAAGGAATCCTTTGTTTCTCTTGTTAGGCTGTAGTTTCCAAGCTTCTAATGAAAATAATTTCCATTAAATGTCCAGCCTATCTTAGTTACATTAAACACAAATTGTGATAAAATGTGCAACTGTCAACATCCTTTGGGGAGAAGGGAAACCCATTTTATTGCAGGCTCAACCTGCAATGTGTAAAGAGCTAACTCTCACGTGTATGGGTGTGATTAAATTTTCCAGTATGACAAGATCCCTGCAGTTTATTCATAAAACTGTTAAAAAATAAAAAATAAATAAATGTGAGGGATCAAGTTTCAACTCAGATATGCTAAATCATGTTTCATATCTTTAAGCAGTTGTAAAAAATAGTTCATAATTTAGTTGTATCTATATCTACAAGAACTAAAATTCTGAAGGAAAATAAAAAATAAAACAAGAAAACAACTACATTATTATTTATAAGAAAAAAATACGAATTTACAAAAAGCCTGCAAAAATGTCAGAAATGTCTTAATTAAAGTTTTAAGAAAAAACAATATGCAATCAATGTTTCCAATATAATGTAATCAGTAAAGTGCAAGAAAATACATTACAAGTTTAGAATGAAAGTGAAGTGCTTTTTCACCATGAATTGCATAGAAAAGCTGATGGCTTTTGTCTGTATGCATAGATTAGTACTGAGGCTGCTTTTCTGAAATAATTCAATAAACAATCAGCATCTGTTGTAACAGAGAAGATTGGAATGAGATAAGAAAAATGAAATGTGCCTTTGTAGCAAAGAATATTTCCCTTTTATTTTGGGTCTTATAAGCTTTTAGAGAAAGCTTTTATTAGCAAGTGCTTCATTAAGAGAATATTTTTTGTTCATCTGTCTGCATGGCTTGACTTTAGACCAATTTCAATGTGAACTGAAAAATACTTTTTCCTATCTGATTAAGAATTTTTCCTTCATCCTGTGTGAGGAGCCACAATATTTCACAATTTGAGAAATGTTTTCTCATAGATAGAGTACATTTTTACAGTAATTTATGCTGACTGTAGAATTAATAGCATATAACTGTAGCCACCAAAAGATTGCTTTACTGGAACCTATTCAGTTAAATTTCTGCCTTGGTCATTTAAGAAAAATACTCCATTCAGAAGGTTATTAGTAATTCATAATATGCCAAACACCTAAATTAACATGAGGGCATGTAATGGTTGGGGTTTAAGCAGAAGAACACCCATTGGATCAACCTCATCTGTTGTCCCTGTCACCTTTAGAGGGAACTTAACATTAAAATGATTGGAGATATGAGTTTTATTATGTATTTTTGAAGTATGTCTTTATATATATATATATATATAAAATACTACAGGGCTACAGTAGGTTGACCACAACTTGTATTTTGTATGAGCACCCACCTTAGATTCTTCTTCAAACAAGGTGACTGCTCATACATTTTGAATACTGTTATTGGTAGCTGTTAATATAGAATTATGGAATCATTTGAGAGCTGCTGCACACCTACAGTTTACATTTTTTTTTATAGGCATTCCATAGTTAATAGGTTAAACTAGGGCCTAGAGTGTTTGGGGTTTGTTTGTTTGTTTATTTGTTTGGTTGTTCAGTTTTTTTAATCTGTTCTCTTACCCTGCTGACCAAGATGTGATTTCATTCTTCCATGTACAAAGTGTATAACTGTGTTTGTATCTTGGAAGTATATGTTGTATATCAATTTAGTATTGTTCTTATTTTCAAAAAAAATAGATGTAATGGTTGGGGTTTAAGCAGAACACCCATTGGATCAACTTTATCAGGATATTTTTTCTCTCTTTAATAGATCATTCTGCTATCAGATTTTGTTGTGTGAGGTAGAGCACACTTTTTATTATAACTTACAACTGTGAAGGGAAAATTGGCACGTTCAGGCAGGTCCCACCAGGTCAGGAAGTGTTATATTCTTACTGTCAATTAAATGGATATTATTAAACAGTTGGCATTGTCATATGTTAGTGTTCTTAGCCCAAAGGACCTCAAATGGCTGGTTGCACCTCATGGCTGTATCACTGAATGCTACCATTGTTCAGGCACTCCACTCATGTTTTCAAAGTATTTTCTTGACCGTTGGGGTAATCTTTGGAGTTAAAAGGTAGATGGCCTTATTGCTTTTCTTCTTCAAATTGCAAAGAAGAAGCAGATAAAGATCCTTACCATGAACATTTTTTTGGAGGGAGGAGGAGGAACAACTTGCATAGTACATTGAAATATATTATTTAGAATTAATTAAAGTATGAATTGAGAAAGAATCACAGATTTAATCCTGTGATGATTTATTAGCATTTTCCGTTGCTTCTAGTATCCTAATTATCATTGGAAAAATGAAAAAAAGTTACAGCTTGGTTGTCTGTCAGTGCTTACTCATGCAAATATACTTGTGTTTACTGATATAAACTAAAAATCAAATATTATATTATTTCATGCTTTTTAGAAGCCATCACTATGCCAGTGAACCATATTTTTGTAGGTTCTTACGTTGCTGTAGTTTATGCAGCTTTTGGTACTTCATTAAGCAATGTGGCTGTTGGTCATGTTTATTCTATCTAGGGAAAATCATAAACAACAGTGTGTTGTTTTTGCCAGCTTTTATTTGTTTCAGTTCATTTTTTTGTTAAGTTTTATAAAATATACACAGTGATTTTCTATTTATAAGCAAATCAAGGTTAGAGAAATGTATTTTTAATTTCAATCAGAAGATAATTCTGGTCCTTGTGAGGCTATAATGATTTTTATTTTTAATTTTATTTTTCTATTTGGATGGCTGAGTGTCTTATAAAAGTTATGGTAATAAATAATTACTAGAAAAATAAGAGTATCTTTGTTGTTTTAAAGACATTTCCATTAGCTATAATCTCTCATTTTATATGCAGGTAAATGGCATATGAAGCAAACTCCAATAAATAGAATTGAAGTCAGGAATTCTGTTTATCATTAAATATAATGTTTTGATCTGCACTTTCTTTTAATTGTACATTGCTAATATGTTCATAAAAGTCATTGCCTAATATGCTGCAGTGCATTCTTAGAATTCATGCAATTATAAGTGAAATATAAAAGCAGAAAATGTGCCCAATATATTTTATCAAACTGGACTTCTGTGCGGTTAATGTATGCAGTGGTTCAAGCACTATCGAATGTAAATGATGAGGTGATATTGATGAAAGGAGGGGATTGAGGTCTCAGGGGGTGCTGATGACGGATTGAACAGAAGTGGCCTTGCACCGCACATAACTCAAGTCTGTCGTCTTCACTGCTCAAAGCCATAATGGGAGGTGGCAGTCTGAAATGAGTTGCCACGGCAAAGAGTATTATTTTTGAAATGCTTTCACACAAATCACTAGGCCCTGCATACAACTTAGTTTCATGCTTTAATGTCATCAGGAGGCACAAATTGGTGTGTCTAATTGTTTGCCACCTGCCAGCAAAATGAGCTGCCAGCCAGCCAGACGGGTTTGATTGTCTGTCAGCTACTCAATAGATTGAGAGTGACAACATCAAAAATTTCACTTCAAACTCTGAAGCTTTGAGCAGCTTTTCAGAGACCTCTTCCCCACAAGTGCTTCTGGACAACTGCATTTTTCAATTAGTTTTCAATATATTGCTGCCTCTGCCTCATCTGTCTTAAGGTAGCTGTAATTACATTACGAGCTATATAAACAGATTTCTGGAACACAGGGTCTGGATTCTCGAAGTTATGACATGTCTTTTAACGTCAGACTGAATTCCTTGAAAATGGCATCCAGGATGACATTTTTAGAAGCGAACACAAAAGGGTTATTTCACCTAGGTTTGCAAATAATGGAGCATACCTCACCAATAATTTCTTTTTGCATTCTCATCTTATGTCTGACAAAAATCAGTATGTTATTGATTTTAGGGTTTGAGGCTTTCCTTGGTTTTTAGTCAATTTGCACTTGTCCCACTAGACAACATAGACCATTCACATTTGTGAATTTATTTGTGATTCTACCCAGTACTACAATCTAAGGTTTACATTTGTTCCATTCTACTATTTTTCTAGTAGAGAGATTGTAGAGTGAAGGTGTTTTTGAAATTGAGAGTGCTCTTGTTTTTTTATATGGTTGTTTGATTTTTTTTTCAAAATTAGATTTTTATATATTTATATTTTTTTTTTCTACATGTATCAGAATTATTTCAATAGGAGGCATTTTATCATAAGCATAAAATGTTGAGTTCCTGGAAATTAGATCAATTATTTTTCCTAAGTTAAATATGTTACTCACTTTTAATGCATTATCATTTCATAAATTGGAATATTGTGGGTTATCATAGTTCAATAAAGTCTTTACAAACATAATTTGAAATATTTTGAAGCACATACTTTTGAAGAATTTTAGGCTTTGTTTTGTTGTTGGTTGATTGGTTGTTTTTTGTTTTCCCAAGAAGGTCCTTGGGGGCCAATCTTAAAGGTATTTATATGCTAGAGAAGATGGACATTTTGTGGAATCTGGTCAGGGATGGTATGTGTCCTGTCAGTTAATATGGAGAAAGGAGGTATTTTTAAAATACATTTAGATGCATAGCTATGTTTTATATACATAGACTATATTTGAAAGTAATTCTCATTATCACTGTGTGTTTTAGTAGAATGAATGCATATATATTATATAAAACTGTTTGACAGGAAGGGAAAAGGACAAGAACTGTGAGAAAAGATGCTCTGAGGGCTCAGATGGAGAAGTTCAGTAATGATTTGTTGTATTATTGCACATCTTTGGGAGATCACTGCTGTACACTGGTCTACCTCAGTCATTTAAATAAAATATCTAAATTAGTACACTACATTCCTGTTATAGTCATTACATTCTCCAAAAAAATATATAAAACAGATTTGCAGAAAACTAGATTTGGTTTTCTTGAAAATTTAATACAATAAAAATGAGCTATGTCTAAATATGTTTCAGTCTTCTACTGTTTTGTTTTTTTTTTTTCTTAAAAAAAAAGATTACCTTCTAAAGTTCATAAAGAAAAATAATTGGATAAATCAAAATGCCTTTCCTATGAATCAAGTGGGAACAGTTACAGGTGCTGCCTTAGACATTGCATTCCACACTGCTTTGGGTATCACAGAATTTTTTTTTAAACTAACCAGCAATGTGAAGATTCAGGGCTTCAACTGGGGTTCTAGTCCACTCTCAGTAGTTTTCATGATTTTTATGCAGTGGATATTGGAGTAAAAGGAAAGACTTGAGAGCTCCTCTCTCTAGAATATATTTCCTAATGTAGCAGTTAAAATATACTCCAAAGAATGAGAGGTATGGTTTCAGATCCTGTTAGACAGAGGAGGGAGATGAAGTTGCATTGCCTGTATTCCTTGATGGTGTCTTAGTCACTGATTTTCTAAACAAAACAGAGGAAAATGTGGAAAGAGCATCTCCCCCTCAGCTCTTCATTTAGACTAAATTTATTAATAGATTAAAATCAGCCAAAATTAGGTATATTAACCTCTTTTTCCTTTCCTTTCCTTTCCTTTCCTTTCCTTTCCTTTCCTTTCCTTTCCTTTCCTTTCCTTTCCTTTCCTTTCCTTTCCTTTTTTCTTCTCTTCTCTTCTCTTCTCTTCTCTTCTCTTCTCTTCTCTTCTCTTCTCTTCTCTTCTCTTCTCTTCTCTTCTCTTCTCTTCTCTTCTCTTCTCTTCTCTTCTCTTGTCTTTCCATCAAGCTGTTATCATGTACCTCTTTTTTGTTATTTAGCAATCTGTACACAACTCTCAAAACTCTTATAAACTATGTGATGTTCATCTTTTCATATTTAGTGCATTGAACAAGTTATATCTTACAAATGAAATGTATGTATGGTTTATGAGGAGAAACTAGCATCTCTTTACTCTTTAATTTGATTAATTGGATATACAGCTGAAAACTATACTGGATTTGTGTCTTATTTTTCTTTACCATAATAGGCCTCTGTAAAAACAGTATTAAAGCTTTATTGACTTTTACAGAGCTTCTGCTTTTTAGCTTTTGATTTGGGAGAATTTCTTTTTCTTTCTCTTTTTCTTTTTTCTTTTTCTTTTTCTTTTTCTATTTTTTTCTTTTTCTTTTTCTTTTTCTTTCTTTTTCTTTTTTCTTTTTCTTTTCTTTTTCTTTTTCTTTTCTTTTTCTTTTTCTTCACCTCACAGATAGATTAGTTTCCTTCCCCATTCCCAGTCTACATCTCACACTATTCATTCCTTTATGATTTTTTCTTTATTCAGTGATGTTTCTTGCACTTAATACATGACATTTTAGCTTATATTCTATTCAGATCCTTCAAAATAATTTCTCTATTCAGTCATGACCATTTGTCTTTCTTGATAGCAAGCTTTTTATCTCTTGCAGTATTTTCTTGTTTCTTGACAATTTTTGGATCATTTTAGATGCTTCAGCTAATCCATCGTGAATGCCAGGGAGCTTCTAGTGACTGCGAATTGCACTGGAAGTAAACCCTGAAACTCACTCTTCCACTTGATCTGAGCGTGAAGATCAAAGACCTTCATGTCCTTGCCCTAAAACCACACCTAAGACAATTCACTTCCTTTTTTTTTAGAAATAATAATCATAATCATAATTGTTTAGTAGATTAGGAACACATTATATACTTTAAAATTTTGATGTTTTGATGAATATATGCTTCAAATGACTTAAAGAACCAATAAGTGGACATTCACTGTTAACATTTCATTTGCATGAGCCTCAAAGATTATATATTTCTGTGAGACTTCCAGAGTTACATCTTTACTCCTTGATTTGAGATGAATTTTATCTTAATGCAGTAAGCCTAATAGAAGGTTGACTTAAATAGGATTCAAAAAGTGCTATTAATACATGCTAACAAACACTTTTAAAAGATTTTAACCATGATCTGGGACTGAAATCAGGAAGCATAGTGAGTAATAAATATGCATGTTTCATAATGGATCAAACATATATAGGTATAGAGAATACACAAAACATCAAGAGAAGAAATGCTAAACTTTCTTTTCAAGACTGAGTTAATCTAACAGCAGGAACATGTTAAGATGCAATATAGCAGACAAATTGTCCCCCATTTTCTACTGTGATTTCTCCTGAAACATCTGGCAGAAGTTGCTGTTTGACACAGTCTTGTGAAAACATTTTACTGAGGTATGTGCTTCTTGAAAATTCACAGAATCGTAGAATAGTTTGTGTTGCAAGAGACCTTAAAGACCACCTAGTTCCAACATGCTGCCATGAGCAGGGACACCTCCCACCAGACCATATTGCTCAGAGCCCCCCATCCAACCTGTCCTTAAACACTTCCAGGAATGGGGCATCCACATCTTCTATGGGCAGCCTGTTCCAGTGCCTCATCAACTTCACAGTAAAAAAAAAAAAAAAAAAAAAAAAAAAAAAAAAAGTCTTCCTAATATCTAATCTAAATCTACCATTTTTTTAGTTTAAAACAATCACTACACTCACTACACTCCTTTTAAGGAGTCCCTTTCCACCTTTCTTGTAGGCCCCCTGTAGGTCTCTCCAGAGCTGCCTTTTCTCCTGCCTGAATTCAACTTTCTCAACCTGACAATCCCAATTGTCAGCCTGAGAAATTATTCTGCTGTTGGGGAAGGAAAACAGGGGCTAGAATATTAATTCAGCCTTATTCAGTTTCATGTATCCCAGAAGAGTGTACAGAGATTTTAATTTAGTTGCAACTGCTCAGATAGGTAGTACTAGACATCCAGTACTGGAGGCTTGTCTCTAACCTCTTGATTGACCAGAATGACTAAACTTGAGGGCCTTTGGATTTTAAGAAGGAGAAGAGGTTCAAAACGTGGATTAGACTGAGAGAGAAAATATACCCCTGTACAAACTGACTTGTCTGTCACCAGCCCTGAGTAGCTAAAATTTAAAGTTAACTTGAGAATGTTTTTATTATTATTATTATTATTATTTAATTTCAATTTTCTCTTTTTGCATTTCAACATATTAATGGTGTTATTTTATATCTAAATATTTAATGTGAATTGCTAAACTGCAGATGAATTCTGTAGCCCTTTGCTGAGGTTATTTAATGAACCAGCAATGCGTGAGTAGTATGCCAGTAGAACCAATACTCACGTTAAACACGATGTGAATTATGATTACTTCAGGTTTAGGTTTAGAATTTAAAAAGGACACTCAGAACAGCAGAATAATGATTAGTATACTCACATTTATGTTTAGAATTGTAAAATTGAACTGAGAATCAGTTCTGAGATGAACTGAGATGAACTGAGAATCAGTTGCTACAGCCAATTACTACTAAGCCTTTGTTGACTAAATCACTGAGGAACATTTGGGACCATGATGATGTGATTCAGGAAAATGTGCACCAGTTTGGAACTTTTATGAATCCTGAAATATGTTGTATAAAATACAGCCTCAAAAGAAATGACAGAAATATATATGATCTTTTCTTCTAGTCTGTATATTTTTGTTCCTTCATGAAAAGAATATCTGAATGCTTGGCAGAGATACATATCAGGCACATATCTATCACATTAAATTCTTTCTTTCATTCATATTATCTTTAGGTAGATGCATCTTTCATAAATCTATTTTGGTTTGGCTAGGCTGTTGTTTTCACTATTTGTACCATTGGGTTTGATTGGCTAAAAGATGGTGTGTTTTTTGTTTTTTTTTTTTAACTTCAAAGCTGTCAGTCTTTCACTTTTCTTGTTCTGCTACTACTTGGATTGTTTTGCACATTTTTGTCCAGTCTATTGTGATGTTCATAGAGTTTCTTAGTCTTCTTCATCTGGATGTCATTCTCTATAGTCACTCATTGTATATTGTTTTATCAGGAGAATGAGACATTTTGACAAGATTACCATGTATGATATGTCAGAAAACGTCATTTTCTTTCGAGCTAGGATGATAATGTCTCACTAATTTTGCATCCTCTTATGGTAGAGATTTTTCTTGTGATTATTTTTAATTTAATAACACCTTACCTGTCTTCATGTCCTGATTCACACCTAAAAAGAGCATCAACCAGATGTAGAGCTGTACTTGGAGGATTGTATAGGGAGGATTGTCCTTTCTTTCAAAGGGAATTAATTTTCAGACTTAACTACACTCTTAAGAAAACAGTCATCTAAATAATATTTTTTCTTGTGTTTTTATGACACTGTAGGGACTTTGCTCTTGTCAGTACCTACTCAATATTCCTTAACTCAAGTATTCCAGAACTCAAGTATTTGGTTGAAACATTAATTGAGCTAGAGATCTTTTGTGTAGATAGGAGCTAATTTTAGTAATTTTCATACTTTTATGGTGCAGATTAATCTACCAGTGTAGACTCAAGTTTTATTCACCTGTAGCAGCTACTATGTAAGCACTTTATATCACCAAGGACTGAAAGAGATTATTAACTACAGATGAAAACAATTATTTTAGGGTCACGTACCTTAATCAATAGTTATTGCATTGTGCAAGCTCGTCTTCTCCTAATGTGAATGGAAAGAGACAGAAAACCATCAATATGCCTAGAATTACCTTTCTGAAATACATGCTTTAGGGTAGGTAGTGGTAAATCTGTTATTGAGAATGCAGAGATATTAACTGGGACTGTGATCCCCTCTAAAAAGAGTAAAAATTAGTATTAGTATTAGTATTAGTATTAGTATTAGTATTAGTATTAGTATTAGTATTAGTATTAGTATGCCTGAGGAACCTTTTGTACACTGTCATCAAATAAAAGATCATAAAAAATAAGTTGTATGTTATTTTCACAGTGGCATATATATATTGGGCATATAACCAATACAATTTCCATCACCAGGCTTTGAATGAAAATCCAGATAAATTGAGGATTTAGACATATATTAACTACATTTACAACAGACAAAACCAAAATGTCTGCACATTTTGATCCATTATGTGCAATCATGTTTACATGAAAGCGTAACAAAATAATTACCAAAGGAACTTCTAGAGCAAAATGTGGCCTTATTACCCTAAATAGTTGTATTTTCTTCCTACTTTATTTGGTTACAATAATTATTTTTAATTATAAATGAAAATGTATCTGCTCAAGTATGAAATGTGTATGATGATGAAAATACATTGTCTTAACATTTATATGTATCATTTGTTTCAGGTTTGGTTTTTCACTCCATTTTTCTATTGGCATAGACATTTATTTGAATCATTTTTTAAAATAAAGAAATTGAAAAAGTAAATAGAAAAAAATAAATTTCTCTGTCTGCACTATGACAGATGTCCTGTGTTGAAAAAGTGTTAATTAAATGTCTATATAATCTTTTCCTTCTTCCCTTTTAGCATGAGCAATGTGTTTACAAATTCTAGAGACTACATTTAAACATTATATTTTAAACATATTTTATACCAATATTGTGCAAGTAAATCTTTACTACAAGTATTCTGGTGTAGTTTTGAATGCTTGATATTTTCTTTACAAATCTAGAACACAGGCACACATAGTGGTCAACAACATATCAATGAAGTGATGTGATGTTTCAGTTTTGGAGGCACTGAAAGAGAAATTGGGTTTCTCAGAATGATAGGCAGCTGCAGACAAAGAATAGGAGTATGGTTTCATACATATGAAATCCTACATATATATATGAAACTATGCATATATATATGTATATATATGGTTTGACTATAGGTTGACTGTGAAACCACATATATATATATGGTTTCATATATAGTTCATATAGTCAACCTATTTCAGAAAGATTAAGGAACACATTATTATGTGTTCTTTATCAATAGCATTGTAACAGAGTGTAATCCTGTAACAAGCAAAAACTCTTGCTAACTCTGCTGCAGAGTTTTAGTAACCTGCCATTTCTTTTCCTACAGGAGCGTGGTTGTACCAGTGAAGAAGCCCCCACCAGGCAGTCTGGCCGTGACCACAGTTGGAACTGCCACAGCGGGGAGTGGGCTGCCACCGGGTAGTACACCTAATATATTTGCTGCAACAGGAGCTACACCAAAAAGTATGATTAATACAACAGGTATCGTCCTTAAATATTTTTGTGACACTCATTTTTTTTTTGGTTTGTTTTTGTTATTTTTAGTTATGTTTTGTTTTGTTATTTTTAGTGGTGTATCGTTTTGTTTTCAACCATCTTTTCGGTTATTGTATTTGTACTGTTCAAAAAAACCTGGAAAGTCTAAATCTTGTCCTTTGTTAGAGACAGTATTCTCACTGTATGTTTACAATCTTTGATAGTACATGTTGGACTTGCAGAACCTTTAAATAAGTGAATAAATATTGTTTTATAGTCATAGTTCAGAATAAAAATGAGCTAGCTTCTCCAGTGCTCTGCAGTAGAAGATGTTTGTATGATATATATCAATTAATACCACCCTGCACACCAAAGAAATTAAAGACTATTTATGCATAGATTATGAAAGTTAATAGATTTGGCAATCATTATTTATCAATACAAGTATTTTATGATTTTTGGAAGGTTTTTTGGTAAGAACTTACCTAATTTAACTCTAGTCATGTCTTATCTGTAGTTATTTATTGTGATCTATAGAAAGAGGATAAGAGTTTTTTTCATTATTTAAACTAGTAAAAGTGGGATTGTCTATCATGAAAGAATCTGTTGACTATGGAGACTGTGGTTTCCTATCAGAAATGAATCCTTACAGTGAGAGCAACTGATGTTTACTTAAACTCCTTTGAAATGTCTGGCTGTGGTCTGTTTTCTTTCTAAACTAAGCAAAAGCACTTGAGAGAAGAGCTCTCTTCAAGGATATCACAACTGCAGTCAAGGGTTGAGAAAATTAAAATCTCCCTGGGGTTGCACAAAATGAAGGGGGAAGCTTTTGGCATCCTTCTACTTCGTGGAATAATATGAAGACACCACTCATTATTTTTTCTTTCTTTTTGCAGATTACCTTTAATACCTGGTAATAGAACTTTGATTTTTCTAATGATAAAAAAAAAAAAAAGTTAATTATCCTGAGACAGATGGGAGGGAAGAATGCTCTGAATGTGTTTTTGCTTCTATGAATGGTTTCATTTTGTGTAGCCAATTCTGTTAATCTTGAATGGATTTCCTTTTAGGTACACTATCATGCAAAAAATAACCTACATTGGAAACCTTGTTTTCCAAATGTTATTGAGTAGTGTGAGCTTTTCAGACTCCTCACTGATTACAGATCTGGCATATTTTGGCTGGAATGTAGTAACTCTTCTTTGTAAGTAATAGCATTTAAAAATCAGTCGTCTCCCTGATACCACTCTTAGTAGAGGACAGTATTGCACGTACCATGGTACGTTCACATTTTTTGTAGATTTTATAGCTTTTTCTGGTTTTTGTTTGTTTGTTGTGCTTTTTTGTTTTGCTTTGTTTTGTTTTACTTTTTGTATTGTCTCCTAGCTTGATTTATGGAAAGTATTAATTAGGTGAAACTTCAAGGGTAGGATTTAATTAGTCAGAACTAAATGTGTCCTGAAGTTCTTGTGATCTTATTTGGTAAAGCCTTTTATGCCTGAATTCATCTGAATGAACTTTATTGATTAATTTTACCAAGAAAGTTTTCAGAATGATTCCTTTCCAACAAATTTAATATCAACATTTCAGAAACAGTAAAAGCATTAATGGCAGTAAGAATTAGCATAATATTGAAAACATATATATATTAAATTAAAATGCTCGTTTTTGCAACTTTTAATTTAGCTATGCCTACAGTAGTTAAAACAGTGATTGTATATGTCAGTTTTTGAGGTGTATGAGTCAAGTATCCAGATGCTTTCAGGTTGTAGAATTTGTGAAATTATCTGTTACTAATGATTTTAAGGTAGTAAAGATAGCTTCATTAAATCACAGAGATTTTTTCTATGATAGAAAAGGAACAGTATACAATTTTATTAGAAACACTAGATGTCCCTCCAAACCTATTTACAATTGTTTTTAGAGTATGTCACAGATAGTGTGCCAATGCAATTTTATCTTTGAGGTGTATTCTGTGCTGGAATTCTGAGGAAGGTGGTGTGTGGGTTTTGTTTGTTTGTTTGTTTGTTTCTTTAAGTTATTCATAGATTGAAGTCGGTGTTTACATTTCATCTGCCATCGCTGTCATAGTCAACATCACTGTCACAATGCAATGAAATGTATGTTACTGATGCCCTTTTAGTGATTTGAATATTTAATTTAGGAGACAGGTTTTCTTCCTTCATTCTTGTAAGAATCCGTTTCTGTAGTTTTTAGAGTTGATTTCTGTAACCTATCCTGACTCTCACCTCTGTGTTAAATCAGTAGTTCTTAGTCTATTTAGCCTTCTCTTCTGGGGTCCTCACTGGTTAAATAACTTAGCAACTACTTTTTAAAACAAAAGCCATAATGAAAAAAAAAAATGGAAGGAAAGGGGGAAAAGCAATGTGTGTTACTTAAGTGTATATAACCCACCTCTCACTCACACGGTAATAAAACTGTAGTAATTAGAGTAAATCACTTCATATTCTAAATCCTGAACCAACTACTGTAGTAGCCCAACAAAACCTACTTCATTTTGATACTGTTTTGAATATATATATTTTTTTTAATGGGACAGTCAAAAATCCAATTTTTACCTTAATTCATTTCAAAAAACAAAATACTTAAAGGCAAAAAAAATAAAAAAGGTACCTGCTGCCAGAAAATGTTTGCCTATTACCAGCCTTCTATCTCTACTTCATTTCTTCATTTTCAGCTGGCTGCTTAAGCAGTTAAGAAATCATACAGTCTTTGTAAAGATTTTATTTTTTATTTGTAGGAAACGAAAATATATATATTAATATGCCTATATACCAGTTAGTAACACTGACCAGCAATGGGAATTTACTAGTTATGATTTAAAAGAAATTGGTAGAATAATGTAGTTGATCCCTAAACTTCATTTTCTGGGGTCTTACACCTCTCATTGCTAACTTGGCTATACCTTCCTCATTGTTTGACACCCTCATCTCTGGTAACATTGCAGTCCCTCCAACTCCACAACAGTTAGTTGATACCTCTGTTGCTGTGAAGTGTTACACGGTGACTGTGCAGCAGAACACTGACAGTATTTATCATGATGCTTTCACTACAGCTCATGGCCACTGTATGCCTTTTCTGTTTTGCTTCAGGGTCTGAACTCACAGTGCCGTTTCAGCAAACATGATAGATTGGCATTTAGAGTCTAAGTTTAGCCCTTAGCTCTGACCCACATCACATAAAATATAAATGTACACTCTGCATCTTTTTTGTGGGCAGCTGTTCACAACCCATTGAAATGATACCCTCACTTCCTTCCTTACTCTTTGGGTCTTAAAATTCTCCTTGACTTAAGGAAGGAAACTGAAAAGCTAAAATTAGAGTCTTGTTAGAGTATTAATATTCTTCAGACACTAGTTTCCCCCATTACTTGCTTAAGGAATGAACATTTTCTATTTTCTCAGTTATTTTAATTTCTATTTAAAAGGAAAAAAAAAATCTATTTGCCTGTAGTTGCAACTGGGCAGCCAAGATGTATGTACATATAGAAAAACAAAGAAAAAAAACAAACAAACAAACAAAAAAACCCACAGTTTAACTCCTATTCTTCTCAAGCTCATCTTAAATATACCTCTATTTTAGAAGGTTCTTGATTTACAGGATGATGTAAAAATGTTTTCATCTTTGGAATATAATTTGAGAATAATGAAAATGAGGTAAGGATTTATTTTGCCTGACTTTCAGCTTATTATTTACTTTAAGTTTATTATTTTATACCAGCAAAATAAGGTATTAATTTATATGGTATTCACATTTAATATTTTTAATTGTTTTAGAGCAAGTAACATTATTTCCTTACTTAAAAATAAATGAATAAGACAAGGACTATATCAAAAGTTTTTAAAATTATATTTTTTCAGATTGAATTAAGATCTATATTTTTTGGGGGACAGGTGCAGTAGACTCAGGATCTTCTTCTTCCTCTTCGTCATCCAGCTTTGTGAATGGTGCTACCAGCAAAAATCTCCCAGCTGTCCAAACTGTTGCTCCAATGCCAGAGGATTCAGCTGAAAATATGAGGTACACAAGTTCTATCTTTTAATATTATTTATCATTTCTCTTCCCACAAAACCCTCATACATACAAAACACTATAAATAGGAAAAAATATATATGAGAATGTATTTTAGCTTCTTCATTATGCCTTGCTATTGTTAATCATATAATTCAATATATATATATAAACTTGTTTAGTACTAAGAATATACAGATTACACACTTCACTGAAAAGCCTAATTTCTTAGGACTATGCTAAAACTTCATTAAGTTATTTCTCAGTTTACCAGATTTTTACAACACTCAGTAATGAAAGTAAAAATCAGAATGCAAGCACAGTAGGGCATTAGTAAGTGGAGAGACAGAAACTCTTCTGAGCAAGCAAAAGCCCTATTTAAACTAGAGAGGGTGGAAACAGACATGCATTTGTGCAGCTAACTAGATGGACTATATCTAAGTATAACAAGAGGAACATGTCATGGAATAGTCCCCTAAAATTGCCCTCTAAAATTCCTATTGCATATCTTTGTGTGATAATTTATTTTGTAAAGGTATTCATTTGTGCCACAGCACATCAAAGATGAATTTTCAACCTTTTCAATGTGCACACCTGTTTGCCCTAAAAAGCTGCAACTGGATATAGTAAAGAGCTGACAAGCGTCCCTTAGTTGGCTAGCTAATTCAAGATGTGTTTTTAAGATTGGAATGAAAACAGCAAACATGAATTGTTCATGAGCTTAAAAGTTGCCAGGTCTTGTCCTATAGGAGAATTTAATTGCTTAATGCACTCCAGTGCATAAAACTATTTTTGTCTCATATGTTAGGACAGTATACTTCTGAGGACAAAGTCTTTTATAAAATTCAGATACTGAAGTATGTTAAAATTAACTTGAATCTTTAACAAATTTATTGTTAAACAATTTTAACCAATGCAATGTTCATATATTTTTTCAGAAGCATTTTGAAAGTTTTCGTCCTGGAGTCAAAGAACAACTTCAGTTGCAAAATCTGGCATTCAAATTTTGAATTCTGAGTTTGAACTCAAAAGTATTGGAATCCAAGTACTAGCTGTAATTAGTCACTGGAATAATTTATACGGAGCATGTCATCAAAAATGTAGATAAATAATCAACCTGGGAAATGTCTTTGGGGCTTTTTTCCTTTCTTCACTTCCTTTTTCTACTAAAACTTTATTTTGATAATAGACCATTTTTGTTTTTCTCATTTTAAAATTATTGTGCTTCTAAGAATCAGAGCTGTTTGTGGGAATGGAAAGCATGAAGTGACAGCTAATTTGTCTAAGCCTTCTCTTATAGTAACTGCACAGGAAAAAAAAGTAACTCCTTATTGCTGTAGACCAAGCAGAAGAGAGTGAGCAGGAGAATGATCTTGGACTCTTAGGCATTTAATAGCCTTGATTTGTAGGTGGAGGTTTGGTCCGATGTGAGGTTGCAGAGGTATCATACTTGGGACTGGAACAGTGTGTGCCCCTACCTCATAATCTTGTTACAGCTCTGCTGTGGTGATTATATATATCCAATATAGATTTATGTTGCTTTTTTATTTAATATCACATAACATTACAGAAATTGCAAAACATTATACAAACTAAACATTATCAAGAACATAAAAAGTGTTTACCCTTTCTAAATATTTTAAATTGTTATTTAAAGTATTTCACTTCTGCCTTCTGTTTCTTTTTACTCTAAAAGATGTTTTTAATGCTAAAAACTGAAGTGACAACTGTGATTCTCATAACATAATTTTTGATTAAGTTTATTAAATTTAAAGAGTTTTCTTCTCACAAAGTAAAGCATCCATCCATATTGCCAGGTCCATTTGATAATTATGAGTGTTTGTGCTGTCCAGGATGTCTATCGTCCTTACACATTCTTTGATATTTTATCATGTTTCATTTCAAGTCTTAAAAGAATCTCTAGCTTTCTAAAACAAACAAACAACGAAAAAAGAAGTAGGCACGCAGAAATTTGGCTTAATAACCAGAGACTCATGCTGGATTGGTGGGCAAAGAGTGAATTGTTCTCCTGTAATTTCACATTCATCATTCATAGGCACACTGCTTTTGATAAGAGGAAGGTAAACATGTGTAACATGTACTAACATACTACTGGTTCCGTTGAGTGTAAAATCCTACTAAGGAAGTAAATCAAATGGTTCAAATAACAGAGTTAGTTTTTACAGTAGGGAATTTAATAATTTCCAGAATCTCTTGTCTGTAGCTTGTATAAGCTTTACGTTTCAGAAATTTTTTATACAAAGTGAGGGTTTTAGTGGAATTTTATCAGCTACTTTGAGATAAAATACTAGTCTTTAGATCCTAGATTTTTATTTAGATTTAACAGTAATACACCGAGAACTATTACAAAAGATCCGCTTGAGTTCCCTGCAATTGATACTGTATATAACAGTACATTTAATAAAAGTTGTTCTTGACACTCTTGGTAGGTTTTATGTAAACCTTTATTTTCACAGGATGAAGTAAACAAATTGCATACTTAATTCTCTCACTAGATTGAAGTAAATCCTTTACATTCCTTCTTTGTGAGCAACTCAAGCACTAGCTACTAAGAACTATTCACAAGGTTATTTGCTTTTTTTCCCTCTCAGTTTAAAAAGTGTTTTTTTTTTTTTTTTTTTTTTTTTTTTTAATCTGATGCTGCTACTGTGCTCCCTAATAATCCTTGTCCCAGTTAATCATCTTCGTGCTCTTGCTGTCTCCCCTGTCCCAGTTTATCAACTCTGTGCATATGGACATCATATATAATTATATATAGTATATATATAATACATATATAATTATATATAGTATATATTATTTATTTTCTTAGATGTGTTGCCTTTAATCTGCAAAATAAATAGTCTTAAATTTGGATGCTATTAAAAATGCATTTAAGAAATTGTATAACCATAGAGGAAAAAATATTTTGTTTATTGATCAGAAAATATCCTTAAAAACTCTTAGTTTAGTCATGAAAACTAGTTAAATGAATATCCATAGGGAGTTCCCTAATGACTGCAGGATGCATTATAAGGTATAATAGATGTGAGAAGCAGCTGTAGTATCAGATCAGTCTGTCTGTCCTCTTTCGCTTCTCTCTGTGCATGTGGGTGGATCAGAAGTTCAGTAGATGGGCCACCTGCTTCCCTGAATCTGTTGGGGTCTCTGTTTATGCTTTTTTCTTAATTCTTCTTTTTGAAACTGAAGGAGTAAAACTTCAGTCAGTTTTCAACTGGGATTTCAACCAAGGATTTATATAAAGGCAAAAGGATTTTTTTTTCTCGATTTAAATATTAACTTCCGTCATTTGATATGAATTTTTAAAGAGTAGTAAACTTTGATCACTTTCACAGTATACTATCCTGAATTCCCTCTGAATAGATCCATAATGTACAAGACCAATCAACTATCCATTTGATAGCAAGATGCTCAAATACCTTGAGGTATTAATCACAGGATGTTTAATCCAAAGTGTTAGTCATTGGATCTTTAAATAAAATATTTTCTTCATTTTAAAACTTTTGAACTTCATTTTTTTTTCAATTTTACATGAAGTTTTCAGAGTTAAATGAACTCTAAAACTGGAACCTTTAAGTAAATTTACAGTGAAAGCCTATTTTAAAACATGGTTTAGAGAAGTCTAGATTTATCTAGTAGTTTTTTCTCTAGCAGTAAAAGCTTGCTTTGCTCTGTATTGCAAATGAAAAACTCAAAGCTAGTCATTAGTGTTTCAAGTACAGTCAATAGAAGCTCTAGCAAAATGAAATTCACTCCAGCTAATCATTTAAAACAATGGCTGGTGATGTGAAACGCTGTTTTAGAATATTAAAAAAATAATATCTGAATTTGAAATAGGGAAGCAGAAACTTAAAAGAAAATAAGCTATAAGAATTCACTTTAAGCTATTGAAGGAAAACTTCCAATGTGTTTATAATGTGATATTTGTTTTTAAATGTAGCAATCTTCATGTGATCTGAATCAAAAGGTCCACATTTATTTAGCATTTATATGTAGTAGATACCATTGAAAATTTAATTGTTAGTGTTCATTGTCTAAGGTTCTGTCAATAAATGTAACTTCTTCCTATACTGCGCTTTTAAATGCCAATAAATAAATTTTGCTGTAGTTTCATCACAAAGAAAATGTTCTGCTACAAGCTGTCTTGGGAAAAAAAAGAATTAAAGAAAGAAACAAAGTAAAAGAAATAAAGGGAATGAAAGAAAGAAAAAAGAAATGAAGTAAATAAATAAATAAATGTTGGTAGACCAGAATATGTATGTAATATCATGTACGTTTTTCAGTAATACATCAGTACTTTGAGGTTACGTAGAAAGTGTTTAATCTTTGCACAAGAGTTTCAGAGGGCACAGGTGTTGTGCTCTGTCAAGTTTTAAAAGGGACAGAATAAAGAAGGAATCTAATGAGATAGTACACAAACCTCGGCACTCCTATGCAGTTCTATTGCTAGCTTTGTACACTCAGAAAAGGTATATTATTTCAGAAGCAAACAGAAGTCACAACACTCCTTCCCATTGTACAAGTAGAAATTTAGGAGTACTCCATGCCTCAAAAAGTCCCAGCAGGCAGAAAGGTAGAAATACAGTAGCAAAGTGAATTACCTGTGATCATTTTCCCCCAAAGTTGAAGAAAAGAACATTGATTTTTCTTGATTCCTTTTCTAGAACACTTCCTCATGCATTTTCTTGTCATGACAGATATTGTTATGTGAAAGCTTGAAGAAAAAATCAAGTTATTTGTGATTGTATTATGAGAATAAAAACTATTCAAGTTTTCAAATATATAAAAAATATAAGGTGAGATACGCGCAATATCTGACATTCTTCTTCCATGTTGAAAAATGAGGAAAAAAGTTTGCTTGTTTTGGAACTCTGTCAATGCTGTAGAATTTAAGAGGCTGCCACACTGCTGAATCTGAAATGGCATTTTTCATTTACATAAAACCATTTAAACACATTTAAATCATTTAAATTATTATCATTCTCTTCTCTAAAGAATCTTACAGAAACTTGTAAAAACAGATGTGTTTTGACATCATTTAATTTCAAGTTTTAAGTCTTCTTCCAATCATGGTCTCTGTTTTTCCACAGTATAACGGCAAAGCTTGAAAGAGCCTTAGAAAAGGTGGCCCCTCTCCTGAGAGAAATTTTTGTTGATTTTGCCCCTTTCCTATCTCGTACCTTGTTGGGCAGTCATGGACAAGAGCTGTTGATTGAAGGTAATGTTTCTAAGATTATATTATTTTAGCTATTATTTTGATATGAATACTGTTTCTTTTCAACTATTTTTGATAAATGAATCAGTTGTTAATGTCTTGTGATTTCACTTACTCTCATTTAACTTTATTTAAAGTAATTAAAATGTCACCCTGAGATACATCCTGTCACCTTGGAGTACAAAAAACTCTCTGTAATTTGCTTTTTGATCCTCAGGATAATAATGTGTCTTTCATACTGACTTTGAGAAACTGTTGAAAAAATATAATTAAAAAGTACAATCAATTCTCATGGAAGAAAATAAATAGAAGAATGTGGTCCAATATTAATGGTATGTGCATCTAGATTTGGTAGGGACACAGTTTCCTCAGGTGGGTCAATTGGATTCACATGGGCAGATAAAGAACTGTCCATAGAGGAGAATATAAAGCATTTATGTATGCATTTATTTTAAGAGAAGTACCTTTGAACACTATCAAGGATTTTTTATGCATTGTCTTTACTACTAAGTAGTTATAAAATTTGAGAAAATAATGAAAACTCGTAAGTGAGCCAGTAAGTAGAAAGTAATGAATCACTACTAGCACAGTAGAATAGTGATGGGGGAATTGACATAAGCATGCACTTTTCCTATGTCATATATCCAGAGTAACATATTCAGTCAAGACATTTTTTTTCCTTCCATTTCTTATTGTCAATTAACTGTCAATATTGTTTACTGAGAGGTATAAGAGTCATTAATGCAAAACTCATGCTTTGTGAAGATGTCTGCAGGAAAAACAAAACAAAGCAAAACAGTTTGTCTTCCTTCTGCTGTATATACATTTTCTCTAAATACTTGTGTAAAGTCTTTTTCTATGCTCTTAGTTATTACTCCCCATGTTGGCCTTCTTTTATTCTTAATTGTGGAAATATTTCACCTTGTGACTCAAATCTTTGAAAAAGCCTTTTCCTTTTTTGATTTTTTTAAATAAAAGGAGTGGTGAAGTAGCTTAGTATTTCTCAGAAACGTATTATTATTTTTTTAATACTATTTATTTTGTAGCTATGAGTAAGTAAGTTGCTGTTCTCACTTAATGACACCTGAAGCTGAGATATTCAGTGAGAACATCAAGATGACTGTAAAATATTTGATGTATTTCATTAAGTCTTTCATTTCAGTAAAGTTCATTTCAAAATTTGCAGCAGTATTATACTTTTTTGTTTGTCAATTTTTTAATTGCATTAAAGTTTTTATAGGATACAAATACAACTGTTCTGACTTCATCTTTTGGTCCAATTTGTAGTGTGGACAGGGCTCCAATGTTTTTCAGCATATGACAAGACTGAAAAGCTGTAGGCCACAGGAACCCCACAGTACATGGCAGTATGAGTCTATCTCATTGCTGTCCAGACAGAGATCTGGTCTTACTGGCCCTAGAATTATTCCAATACCCACTTTGACTGCCTTTCCAAATTTTGTCTCTTCTATGATTCAGCCATACACTTCATTCTCAGGAATAATTGTTATGAACCAAACACAAATCCAATCACAGGTTAGATTTGTGCACTGCATGCCTCAGGACTTGTATTTCTGTTCACTCTTTTAAAGCAGTAGGATTTTTTTCTTCTTAACAAGGAGCTCAAAAAGTAACTTTTACAGTCACTGTGTACTTCTTCTCATCTTTGTTTTCTTCACTGCAGACTTGGTTTCAACTAAACCAGTATTACCTAGCTGAGTTCCCTTTAAAAGAGAATTCTAAATTCTCTCCTAATCCTTTACCTGATTTACTTCGATAAATTTCCTGTCATTGTTTTACCAATAACTAAAGGCTGTCTTTAGTTATTGGTAAAATAACTAGTTTATTAGTCTTCTCTCTATCAGATTTTGTTAAAATCTAAAAACTTTCAGACATCCTTGATGACAAAAGAAGAGCATGCAGTTTTTTTGCTGTTTCTCCCTAATACTTTTGTGCTTGTGGGTGCAAAAATTACTAAGTAATTTGAGAATTTATAAGAGGATGCAGTTTTTTAGCTTAGGTTTTACATACTGAAAAGAGAGCACAAAAGAAAAGGGAACAGAAAAAAAAATAATCTGATACTGCTGAAGCAGGTTAATTATGAAAACTTTCTGGATGGTGGGATATAGGCATTATTAATAGAGGTATTTGGAGTAGTGTATACAACTGAGTTATGTTTTCTCCTTTTGTGGTAGCTGATCTGTCTCAAACTTCTGGCAAATAATAATAATAATAATAATAAAAAATCTTGCAGCTATACTGTGCCACTTCATTTTTCTTTAATGTGTGTCATAATTCTGTCCCATGGAAGACTTTGGCTGATTTATTTTTAGTGGAAATGATATTCAATATCTAAGTAGTGACATCTTAACTTTTGTGTTGGGTTGAAGTGGCCTGGCTGCAAGGCCATTTTGTCAATTCTAGACAAAATACTAAAGCTACTCTTACTCAAAATCCTTGATTCTTGTTTGTTCATGTAAATTCACAAATGTAACTGATAGAATAGGAACCCTATCAAGTAGTAATCTGACACCGCATTGCTATTGGTAAAACTCTTCACCCATTTACTTACTGAAATAGGTCTCATCTTTACCCCTTCTCCCCAAACCAGTTCTTTTTTCAAAGGTATTGTACACTTTGCTGTTCTTCAAACGTTTCATCCACTTTCCAGAATATTATGTAAGTGGAAGTTGTCCTTACTGATATGTTGAAAATGACTGATTTGCAGTTGACTGCAAATAGCTTTAAACAAAATATGCCAAAAACAGTTCAGTATTACTGTGATTCATCAACTGAGGTTCTTCAATGCCTCAGAGAACAGAAGTTGCAAAGGTTAAAATTGTCAGTATAGAATCTAATTGGAAACAAACATGCAATATGTGTAGGTCATATATTTAAACTTAGCCATACTCATTGTGGAGTTCCATTTAACACTTGCACAGATATGTTTTCACTAACTCTAGTTTCCATATGGTCTGCAAATACCTTCCATGCAAAGTGCATTACAACATCCTAGCTTTTAGGTGAAAATGTTGCAGGCAACTGTAATATGATACATATTCGAAAGAAAAGTTATATCCTCTCTCTGTCGAGTACAAATAAGTAGAAAAATTTTCAGTACAGCTGTACTTGAAGTATCCTAAACTGCAAGAATAGAAAAAGTGTAACATTGAAACAGTCACATATAATCCGTTCTCTTCTCTTTGGTGAGATACCAAACATTACCAATTTATACATATATATATATATTTAAAAAAAAAAAAAAAAAATCCTGTGTGATTACTTAGGTAGAATGTCAGCCAGATACCTCTTCTCCAAAGAGGTCTTACAAATTCTTTGACATACCTTTGAAATGTTTCTCATACATACACAATTCAAATCAGATGAAACAGAAAATGTTTAAATGCTGATAGGAGTTTCTCCTCATTAACTCACCACATGACCCCATGAAAATATTCAATAGAATTGGTGATGGACTAGCTTTGTATGGTATTTGACAGGAGACTTCTTGAAACAATTGAAAAATTGCCCAAAACATTCCTTTGGAAACCACAGATAGAACTTGAGTGCTGAATGGCACTACTTTAAAAGCTCCCTGAGACCGCAAGTGCAACATCACTGTGGCATCTATGAATACTGGCACAATTTGTTTCTGATTTCCTTGAACAATACTGAATTTTGTATTAGGATAAACAGAATAATCATTTTCCTGAAATACTGTTTTAATCTGGAGGGGGGAAAAAAAAAAAAAAAAAAAAAAAAAAAAGTCCTATTTTGTGCTTAAGCGGCCCTCGGAGCTTTCTCTTCGAAAACTTTTCAGCACCTTGGTATTATTGTTGTGCTCAAGAGCACAGATGCTAGAAAGTGGAGTGATGGCATGCACTTGCACAACTTTCCTTTCCTGTTCATTCTGTTCTGTTCTCGCACTCTTTTATCTCACTCTGCCACATCCCAAATATTTTTGTTTGTATTTACGTGTGTTTTCTTTCAACTAATCAGACTTCTTTTATTTGCTTCCCAGTCTGTAGCAAAGAAAGTAACTGACATTCTGAACAAAATAAATAAATAAACATTAACAAGTGAGAGAGAAAGAGAATACAAACATTTTGTTATGATTTTAAAATTTGCTTTAAATAGAATTAACTACACCTAAGTAAAACTGAAGCTATTCTTAATGTTGAAATTGCTGGGAGCCACTTTTTGATCCATTTTTTGATACTTTTAATAATAATCTTAACTACACCATGGAATTATTTCTGGCAAAGCTAACTGATTAGACAATGATATAAAAAAATCAGAAGAAAGGTATTTTGCTGAAGAGAGATACTGAATCATTTTGTGGAATAACTGCAACTCAAGAAACAGGCACATTTCAACACATCCAAATGCTGAGTTGGATATCTAGGAACAAAGAGCAGACTATATCTAGACAGATGTATCTAGAAGGTGAGGGAAGAAGCCACACAAAGAATGTAGGAGTTGTTATATTAATTAGCATACTCTGAACTCTTTTAGCTTCATGCTGAGGCAGCAAAGACTTGTCCAATCCATGAAAGCTTAGAAAGAGTAGATTCATTCCTGTGTACAACTTCAGTAAAACTGCTAACATTTGTTTCTATAGTATTTCAGGAATGATATGCACATACTGCAGAGGGAAAAATAGCATGGTACAAGAGTGATTTATGAATGGGAGATAAACTCCATGAACTACAACATAAGCATCTGGATTTATCCAGTGTACCAAAGATAAGAGAGAACCTCATGCCATATGTGCAAAAGAAGTTAGATACTACCAGATATCTTAGTCTTTCTACTAACAGAACGCATAATGAGGGTAAATAAGATGGAAAACTTTACTAGGACTTATCATCAATTATTGAGATCAATGTTACTTGTAGTCTTTAAGTGGTTTAAATTTTCATTCTAAACATAAACCTTCAGTGAAGCTTCTCAAGAGGAAAAATATGATGTATCTGCTGAATGGTTTCAGTGTTTTATTATGGCCTCAGAACCCGTGATTCCCCATTTCCTCTGTGCCGCACCCTGCACATAATGGTAGTCTGTATTGACCTTAATTTTCTCTAATGTTGCCATCACTGTGTTTGTTTACATGGTCATAGACAGTCTTCAGTGTCAACTAGCTACCTGCAGCGATCTGTAAGAAAAGGTGTTTCTTCCATGTGTTTTTGTGGATATAAGACTTATATGATCACAATGGACCCACGCAAGGATCAGCCTTTAATTCCTTTGATAACTTTTGATTGTGTTAGCCAGCTTCAACCAGTTTAACAGAGGATGCTTAAAAGATATCTCAAATTTTCCTGAAAACAGATGTCTGGTTAAATAAAAGATACCCTATAATGTCTTGGCTGAGTCAGTAATTACATTACTATTTCTTCATCAACTTCAATATCTGCTATATAGTATAATTTGGGGCATACCATCATAGTGTAGGGAATAAATGGAAAAACTGAAAAGCAGCCCCCTCTCCTGACCCCACAAAAAAAGAGAGAGAAAAAGAGTAAAAGAGTGTGAGAGAGAGATCATCTGGTTCATTTGCAGATTTTATAATATACTGTGTTGGTACAACAGTATGGCTAATGCAGGCATGGAACAGTAACAGTAAAAGTACTGATAGAACAACACTACTACTGAAAGCTAAACTGCAGGCTGGGAGAGAGTTCAGTATGAACTCAACCCTATTGGACATCAGAGAATTCCTGTGAGAAATCAAGGTGAATATTAAAGAAAGGGCTTGCGCAGGAATGATGTTTAGCAATGCTCAGGCTAGTGTCATATGCAGTGTGTCACTGAGAATCAGAAATCTTACAGATTGATTGGTTTGTTCTGAGGCATCAACTCTGAGGTGGTTTTCAAGGCTAAGGAGTTCATAATGCATTTCTCCTCTGTCACTGCTACCTCCCACTCCTTTCTTTGCATGTTCCCTGTTTGTCTCAGTGTACATTCTCTTACATCCGATAAGAGATAACGCTGCAGACTTGGCACAGTTCAGTTAAAGCCAGTCGATTGGTTGATACAGTCCCCTAGAAGACAGTTTTCCTTAATTTGTGGGTTTTAGTGTTTCTGGTCATGGATGTCTTTTTCTCTTTCAATGGAAATAATTGCAAAAAGATCCCAGTGAAATCACACAACAATCTGAAAACTTTCAGTAAACCTTGACCTATAACTAGGTCAGAATAATAATGAGTTACAGATAACACTTTTCTTCAGAAAGGTTAAAAAGCATGCACTATTACTAACAATAATTACTAAGTACTAACAATAATTACTAACAACATTGGACAAGTTTTTATTGTTAAAAGTTTGGAGTGTTGATTTGCACTGTGAGGATGCTTTTTGTGTATTTTCATTTTCAGGCTAGTTTTAAACAGAACAAGAAAACCCTTGAAATCTTCCAATGCATATGATTAAAACTATTACTGATGATTCAAATCCTACCTGTACATGATGTAATCTCTTCATAAACAGAAAAATAATAAAGAATTTCAAATTCCTATTTATAGGCTGTTAGAATTTGAGGTATTCATTGTAATAAATTCTCTATCTGTGATTAACTCTTAGTGTTTTACTGGAAGGCTCCACACATTATTCTTGCTTATCCAAATGCTTTGGGATTTGGATAAATCCCAAAATTTGGGATTTAATTTGGGATAAAATCCCCAAATCTCAAAATGGTGTTTTTTTTTTTTCTAAAAAATATTGCTGACTCCAATATTTGTGGAGACAGAAAATAACACCAGTTTTCTAGAAGACCTTATGGTAGGAACAATGAAATGATGAAAGTTTAAGTAGATTTTCAAATCTACCTGTTTTTTACGTGCACTCCAGCAGAGTCAAGTTTCAAAGTTTTACATCTTTCACATTGTTTTTAAGGATACATTACTATTGTAATGTAAGATCCCCAGTTTTATTTTCAGAGGAAAAATTGAAGAGCAAGTGGCACAGAAGACTTCATTATTTATCCACAGTGAAATCTTCAAACTGTAAAGGCCCCCCACACCAATTACAGAACATTTTTCTTTCACATAACATTCCTTTTTGATGCTTTTAAAAGGACATCATTATAAATACCAGAAAGTGAAGAGGATGCACATTGATCTGATTTGGAGATTTAACTCTTGAATTACTGAAGTTCCTGTGCTGTTCAGAAGTGTGTTCTGAACAGATGTTTAACATGGCAGGAAACATTATAGATGAGAGATCCAGATAGCAACTAGAAAATGCATAGCATCTGTCACCTTCTTGAACATAAACCTGCCAATAATTAATTACACATATGAGCCACTGTCTAATGAATTGGACACTTACTAAGATGTATTAGACTATGTAACAGAGGTTAACTGCTTATGCCCTCTCTTTTGTCTTTGGCTTGTGTGGTCCCAGTGTAACTTAAGGGTAGAAATAGTTGTTGGAACCTTGATTATATGCCCTTGATTATATTATTATATTATCATTCTAACATAATTTAATGATTAGGGTATCTTTAAAATCCAAAATGTGTGTAGACCCCAATAGGTAGAATTTCCCTAGGTTCTATTGCTTTATCAATAGAGAAAATGGGAAATAAAAAAAAGATAAAAAAGACTGAAAATGTGATTAATTGTAAAATTTTGAATCAACTACATATATTAAACAAAATACAGAAGTATAAATAAATAAATAAATGCCCTCAGGAAAACAAATGCTGGTAGTTACGTAAATTAAGATTTGCTGAAAAGTTCTGAATGTTGCCCTTTTAAACACAGAAGCCACTAAATGTTGGAAATTATTAAATTACTATTGAAAGTGCTACTATAAAAATCACATGATTAGAAAACAAACCATACCGGTTGCTGTTCTTTGAAAGCACATGAAGAAAAGCACAGAATACAGGAGCCTGTATATATGGAGACAGTGGAACCTAAGACAAGAAGCTGTTTGTGGTCCTCAGATCCTATTTATCTTCAGGATTATTCCACAAGTCATAAGTTCAAGTTTTTGAACTTACGAACTGTAGCCTTTGACTACTAGCCAGTTGCAAGCCATTTAGGGCTAGAAAGGACTAGCCCTACTCTACTCAACTCTAATAGACTATCCTCCCTGATGACTTCATATTCCTCATATGTCTTTATACAATTAAGGTCAGATGTCCCTTTTTCTTCCTTCTTGTCCTAACTTTCCACTTTCATGGAAGATATTTTTCCTTTTTTTTTCTTTTTTAAAGTTTGTCTCCTACTAGAAAAAAATATATATATAAAGAGATAAAGAGATCTATTTAATGTTATTTCATGGAAATAGTTTTAAAATGATTCTTATGGTTCTTGAGAAAGTTGTTAACATGTTTGAGCACTACTGTAACATCACCTGTAGGTGGACTCATCATATCAGGTATACAACAGTAGTGCATGGTAACAGTGGACTAAGTACAATTTTTTTAGGAACAGCCACCTTTTTTTTTTCCTTATTATTTTCTCCTCCACTGTCCATGTCCAAAGAAAAACGAGGTGGTATGCCAAAAAGGTATTCAGTATCTACAGGATGTTCATGCTGTGACTGAAGTTCCCCACAGGCAGAGGTTCTCTGGTTCTTATTCCACTTAATTCATCATTCAGAACTCAGCAGGGGACTCCGAGTTTGGACTTGAAACAGTTAGGCTGGTATTTGCCGCACCCTTTGTCCTCTACAGGCTTAAAAATGGAATCAATCTACTTTATTATCCCAGCAATATTTTCCAGAGAACTACCTAACTGATGAACTATAGGGTGCAAATAACATCTCTGTATCCGATTTTGCCCTGAAAGATGTATTTCTCATACATCTTTCAGGTATAGTTTAATAATCCTTTTCCCTGATCTCTACATCCTGTTTTTTAAAAAAACTAATCTCATTAGGGTTGTTCACAGTTTCCCATTCTATATTCCTTCACTTTCTGTCTACTTATCACCTGCTCTTATGACCCAGACTGAAACATTTTTATCGGCAACCAAGTTTAACAATACTCCCTTACTTGACCTGACGACTTAAAGGCCCTTCTGTGGTTCATTCTATTGGATATGGATGTGCTTGTTTCTGTACCTGCAAGGCACAAACAAATAATATTCTGTCAAAACTCTTGAGAAACCCCTGCATTTGAAGAACTTTAAAAGTAGGTATACTTCCAAGATTCATTTTTTGATAGAAAAAGGTGTTACAATAGCATAAGCATTAATTAACCATCAAGCTTTATTTACATAGATGTTAACAAACTCCCTACAGAAATGCAATTATTTTTTGCAAGGATTAAGAAAATTAAAATAAAGATGTCTTTACTGTGTTCAGTCTAGCTTTATGTCAACATTTACTGCCACAGAAAAACAAAAACAAAAACTGCTGAACTAATACATTGTCTTATCTCATGTCTTATTTTTGTCTGTTGTCTGTTGGTGTGTGGAATTTTATGATCAAATCTTTTTATACTAATAGTGATGTTTGTCTGTGGAGATTTTCTTGCAATGGGAGACCCTCATGCTGAAAGAACTTGTCAGACAGTAGAGACAGTTGTGATATGTCAAATTAAGATGGTAAAGTGATGTCAAAGCAGGTCTAGGGAGAGCCTGTAACAATGTTACTGTCAAGTAAATAAAGGAAACTGAAACACAAGAAATGCAAGTTATTTCAAGACATCTGTAGCTGCAGTATGGTTCTGTGTTTTGAGAGACGCTGTTTTAGAATGATTACCATTTGTCAGTAGGGCATCAGAATAGGAGCAAGATCTGATGGCTGCCAGCTAAGGTCAGCAAAGTCCTTTGTGGAAATGAAGCTTTTTTCCCCTACCTCTCCACCCATTCCCCCCCCACCCCCATTATCAAATTCTTGGGTAAACAAAATACTGTTTCACCCAGCTAGATAAGGAATGTATCTGTTGGGATTCAATGCCTTATGCTACTCAGGAGATCAGATCTGATTAAAATAATGGTCCTTTTGGCCTTAGAAATTTATGAAGCTGCATGAGTTCTGGGCAATCATGTTGTAATTCCTGTAGTTGCAGTGGTTCACTTGCTGATGTGCTCTTCTAGCCTGTGTATGACCACAAGTTTCCCGAACAGAAGAAATACAAGAAGTAAGGAGAACCAATAAAGAGTTTACTGCTGTGCAGCCCTTTTCAGTTGTATGAAGCCCTGATGACATGATGACAATATTCCACCTTTAATAGGAAGTAAAGTAACAGAAAGAAATAGAGGGTAAAAAAATGGGGG
>CM021731.1:182674529-182748451 GCA_011075105.1 Heteronetta atricapilla | reverse complement strand
GTCTCGTGCCTCTCGACACCCTCTTACGAGGAAGTTGTAGACTGCGAGGAGGCATGGTGTTTTAGAAACTGTCATTTTGGATCATACTTATGTTACACCTTGTTCAAGATGTCACTTTTGACAGCTTCCAAAAGAACTCGAAAAGGTTTCTGAGATGAAGAGAAAGGATCACAGGTCTAGTGAAGATATAATGTATTCATATTTGATTGTGTTAGTGAATGGGATTCAAGTCCAGATTTCTGCTTGTAAACTTCTTTGAAGGTAATTCGCTGTTGAGGTAATTTTTTTGGAAAGTATTTCCTGTAACTTAGATTTGAGAGAAGGTGACAGAATGAGAAAAAAAAAATGTTGAGAGACAAGTACGACATAGAATAGATTTTTGGTTGTTTTTTTGGTTGGTTGGTTGGTTGGTTTTGTTTTTCCCAGATGTGTTGAACATATGGCAACTTTTCACTATCAGTTGTTCTAATTTAGTAATTTTTGTTCTCACTTATTCCTAAAAATAGCAACATGATCAAGAAAGTAAGTCCTGAGAGACTTTCATATGACAGAACATGGAAAATCTTTTAACTTTTTATGTTTTGAAATTTTAAATGACATTTTCTGTTCTTTTTTCTTATTAAATTAAATATCCAGGAAATTAAATATCCAGGGCAGTAGCTGTGACAGAAATTTAGCCACAGGTTTAAGTGCAATCAACAAATCAACAACAAAATCATTGGATAGCGAGGAGAATCAGAAAACCTTTGGGATCATATTTTCATTTGCCTGTGGGGCTGTTAGGTGTTTCAAAATAATAATTATTATAATTATAATTATAATTATTATAATAATTGGAATGGTCTCCATTGAGGTTCCTGCTAGATAAGTTTGGATTTTCCAGAACCTCTTTCTGAATGCAGTTTATTTTTAAGTTTTTCCAGGCTTCCACCAAAATAATAATAATAAAAAAAAATTATAAGTTACTCATCTACCTGAAAATGAAGTAGACTTCAACAGAAAAGCAATAGTTCAATTTTATAGAGACTTTCAAGGTTAGAGGTCTTTTAATTTGATCAGATGCAGTGAAGTGTGGTCAGTGGTTTTGCTGTTTTAACCCACAGTCTAGAACAGGACTTTAAAGAAAGAAACACATTGGTTTTCTAAATTAAATTCTAGTATATGGTAAGTTTCATATTATTAAAAACAAACAAACAAAAAAAAAAGTTGCACTTAAATTTAACAGGGAATTGATTTCTTATAATTAACATTTGTGTTGTGGTTTTTTATATATATTAAGAGAATAATTTTGTGTCATTTTGCTAAATAGAGCAATTTCTCAATTGATACGTGATAGGTTTATATAAATTTAAAATCAGTTATAGTATAGCAATTAAAAAAGCATATTAGTTCACTACATCAGAATGGATACTTTAAAAGAGACCCATACGAAGAGATACTGTTTTTAAGAGGACAGAGAAACACAAATGCATGTATTGAGTCATTCTGAATGGACCATTGGTCAACAAAAGAATTACCACAGGTGCTTAATGAAAAAATGGATCTATTTTGAAAATCTTCACTGAGATTAAACTGAATAGTGGTGGTAGATTTTATTGTATAGATTAAATGATCTCATTTGATAAATGAGAATTTATTTGTACATCCCATTAAAACTAATGGAAATTTGAAAGAAATTCCATACATCAGTATAAGGCTAGAGTCTTCAGAGTAATGTGGCACCAGAATCAGTTTGGTCAATATCATATGGGATCAGAGTACAAAAGTGTGTAATTTTAAAATGTCAATCATATACATTGTAATAAATCCTCTTTCTTTAGAAGTGCTCTCAAGAGTTTTTGCCACTGTGATTCTGTCTGGATATTTTATAGTCCCCATTTAGATTCCTTTTCGTAACTGCAGTCATGAAGAAGTATAGGTTTTCTTCCTTCAGGAATACAATTCCAGAAACTATTACATAGCATTGTTAAATTTGTACATTTTACCCAAGCATTAAATCTGATTTATTTTGCAAATTTGACTAAAAGGTCTGAAAAGTTTGATTTGGGTTTCAACAGATTAAAATCTATTGTTTAGATTGACCTGTCAGTGTTCATGTGAGGTATTTATCTTAGGATATGAGTTCCAGAGATTTCTGATAGTATTTCAAATGTATTTTATTTGATAACTTGTATGATACCTCTTCTAGACTTTGGGGTAACAGATACAAAGAATATTACATGTATTGTTCTATGTCTGGTGTCATAAAAAGAACAACAAAAACAAATGTAGGAAATATGACACTCTTGATCAACTATAAAAGCACTGAGTCAAATTCACATTCATTGTGTTTTTCTGTGTCATCTCTTGCTCTGTAAAGGAGATCTACCCACACAAAGGATAGTACTAGTACTAGTACACTAGTACTAGTACTAGTACTAGTACTAGTGTAGTCATCCTTAGTTGTCCCTAAAAGTTGGTGATAATGTGTTCTGCCAGTCAAGGCTACTGAAGGGAATTGTTAAATCCATTAGCCTAACTTTGTTGTTTTAGTGAGTATATTTTCATCGGAATATTATTTTCTTTTATCTAGTAAAAGTGGAGCTATAATTATTATGCAACGTCGCTGGGATTTCCATCTGCAGACTTTCTGCAATATTTGCCAACTTTTTATTTTCATAAGCTAAGATCCTTAGTGTAATTTAAACATCTGCAAAGTATGATATATATATAAGTAAAAGCCAGTTTTTAGTGTAATCTTGCAAAACATTATATTCTGCTTTGGAGAACTGTCTTCCTAAATTCATACTCTTGTTTTCTCCTTCCTTGAGAAGAATAGTCTATCAAATACAAAGTTTGATCACTCTGCAGTCCTTTGTACTGTAAGTCATTTAAAACTGAAAACAAAACAAAACAAAACAAGAACTGTGCCCATTCATCACCTGTAGCTACTAAATTAGTTTCTTTTCTTCTGGCAAATTGGATGTCTCTCACTGTTTGGTGAAGTTTCGATGACTATTTTTTCCTAGGCAAGGGTTAGCACCTCTATTTTCTAATAATCACTTTGCTTGGAGGAAGAAAATCTTTCAGTTAATATTTTCACATGCTCACAAACTTTTCGGTTATCTTTGTATTTCCCCCCATACATTTCAGATCTTTATACACTCACCAGCAACTTGATAGTTGACTAAAACCATGAATCAGAATGACAACATATGGCAGAGAAAGAATAATGGAGATTTAAAATATCCAAATATTTTTAGTTAATGGTCAATAAAAGAAATACTAAGCTTATTTCTCTGATTCCTCTTTGGATTTAGCAAAATATTTCAAGAAAATATTTGTCATGATTCTGGTGGCAGGATAAAGAGATTTTGCAAAAACAAACTTGCATTTACAACCAAAATATTGAGCACCTTTTTTCTTAGTGTTGTCAAAGCCAAAACATGCTTTAGTGTCTGTCACCAGCATGAATTGTCATCAGAGTTTTTTGTACCATTGCTAACAAATTTTGAAAGGAGTAAGAGGTAATAGTCTTATCAAAAATGGAGACATGTAAATTCATCAATTAACTGGGGAAAATTCCTATTCTGTGTCTTGGCAAATAAAACATTGAGGATTATGGGAACAGATAAAGTACTAATTACCAGTACTAATTACTGATGAACGATATGATCAATGTACATTTTTGTTTAAGGTACATGAAAAATTCTATCAGTAGGAAGTATAAAGTAGTTGACCTTATGAAAATATAAGTAAAAAATAGAATTCTGGTACTTTCTGAATCATTTGTTTAATTTTAGGACCTTATACTCATTTCTAAGTACCTTTTATGCACATTTCATATGCTAATAAAATAATGCGTGCAATAGAATGTCTTTATTTTATCATAAGCTTTATTTTCCATACCAGGCTCCTGTAGTTCTGATGGCATGGTATAATGTTTTCTCTGTGAGGCCAACTTTTCCCTGTGAACTAGGCTTAACAGAGTAAACTTTTTCAAACTTTTTTGTAACTATACCTGAGACTTTTCAGTTAAGTCACAGCTATAAGTGAGTGAAAGATTTTTGCAGCTTCTGCAGGCTCTAAAGTTTGGTTAATATCATCTTTTTTTCTAAGTTCAACGTAAGATTGAAAACATTTACCTTTTTGTTATTCCTAATATTACAATTGATTCCAGTTCCAATAAGAGTTTAAGTTGACAAAGTAAAATCATTGGAAGAAAATGCAGGCAAACTTTAATAAAGACCAGATGAAATTGTGGTGGTATTCAGTTAGACTCATACACACATTGTATTAATAATAATAAAAAGAAGTTCAAAGATGTGATCTTATTTCATAAGATTTTGTTTTAATAAATTATTTTATCAGCCTACATTATATTTATTCAAAATAGTAATTCACACTGACTTGTTCAGCGTGGTGACTTCAAGGTTTTGAACCCATGATTTCATTAATGCCGTAGGAATGACTAAAACACTAATGTTGAAATTAATCTTTTTTTAGACATTAATAAGTCATAGTGAAAAGAAATAATTAGCATATCTTTGGGGAACCAGAAGAACACTGAAAAAGAAGTCATGTAAACCAGAGCATTTCAAGATAATTGCTAGACATTTATCATTTATTCCAGATTAGCTAAGGTCATGCACTTGATTCTCCCAGTTTTTGCATCCATATATGTGGTCATTGTTGCCATCAAATTGCTGAATTTTGATGGCTATATTTAATGGACTGAGAATAGACCATGAAGAAAAGTACTAAGAACAGCAAATATAAAGAGCAAGTACTCCATTCAGTTAAACAGTGACCTTTTTAACCTTGCTGTATGCAGGAAATATCCACTTGTATTTTGGTAATTACATTAACTTCCTTAATGGCATTTGATACAGATGGTATAGGAAGAACTTATATGCAGTTGAAGAATGCAGGCAACAGTTTTAGTTTGAATGCAAATACTTCACATTGGAGTTGAATGGGGGATAGTAGGGGAGGAAACAGAAAATAGATTTCTATGCTTTCCTCAGTCAGAGAAGCCATTATTTTTCAAAACTTGCCATATATTTTGTTTCTCGTGATTCTGTTTTTGATTTTGTGAAGATACCTCAACCAGTTTCTGCCTTTCTGTCTGTACAATGAGAGTAGAATATTTTCATTCTCCTTGTTTTTCATCTGTTAGAATATCTACGGTCTGAAGAAAGAAATAATTTTAGTGTCTGTACCAAGCCTAAAGCAGTGAGTCACTCAATACAAGCTGGACTTCGTAGATCAGAGGATTAAACAAACTTAAAACCAAAAGATTATTAACTTACTCCTATGCTTTCACTTATGTGGGATTTTCATAAACCAGAGATTGCATTGTCAGTTTTTCCAAATAGTCACAAATGGATCTGTCCTGTTTTTATCATCCTCTACAACACCTTTGACAGGTGAATATTAATTGTGCTTTGTGTAACAGAGGAGAAAAAAAAAAAAAAAAAAAAAGTAAAAAAGTATTTCAAACCTTTCCCACTTAATCAGTAATAAGCAAAGACAGGAAGAAACACAAGGACACAAATTAGAGACCTTTGCAGCTATGAATGAGGAAGTGGAGCATACAAGGGAGGGCACACAGTTTCCCTCATATGTTTTGAGTAGATGTTTTGAACAGCTATTCTACTGAAGTGTGAGTAGGAAGCTGATAAACAAGAGACTTATGATGTGAAATGCCCCTGCTCTTTTTCACATTTCCATACTCTATTATTTCAAGCAATATAAAGCAGTATAAAAGCTTAAAGAAAAAAATGTGAATAGAAAGTAATTCTGCTTCTACCCTTCTTCCTACTCATTGAGATGTGTATGGTTCCCCATTTTCTGTTATGACTTGTCCTATCTTTGCTTATTTCTAACTAGAGAATTGCACACTTCAAGCTGTTCCTTCTGCTTTAGGCTGAGCTCTCTGTAAAGGGTATTACTGGCATCCATATATTTCACCATGAACCTGTTTGGTGAGGCTTTCCTATTTCCTTCTCTACTTTCACAGGTGAAAAGTGCCACAATTTCTAAGTTAGTTGTTTATTTTTTTACTTGAAAATCTTAACACAAACATCTAATTTCAAATGCTATTGGTTATGAGAGGTGTTAATGTCTGTTATCAGTGGTTTATTTCATCAGCAGGCAAATACAGAGCTGGTTACAACTAATGGATGTGCTGATGTGCTAACCAGATGTCACTTCTGTATCCTCCTCTTCTGAATTTTACCAAAATCAATTCAGTCCTCTTTCTGATGCTAGAAAACTACATCCGAGCTCACAATTAGCTCTGGTATACAAATATTATCAACTGATGTTCAGACAGAGAAAAGTCATATGTTTTAAGATCAGACAAATAGTTTATTCAAGCCCATCTAATCATTAGCCTTTTAAACAGTTTAGTATTAACATTCCTGTTAATACTAAAATCTTGTAAATAGAAAAGTGCATTAGAAAAACTGTGTTACGTAATTCGCATTGTCTTCAGAGTCCTGTTTTGTTAATTATACAGCATTTATGGCATTAAGACTAGATCATCATTGTTATTTGGATGATAATAACAAGTATTTGTCCTGTTTTTCTACCATTTTATGCATATTTGTTTTGTTCTGTACTCCAAGTTTTTTTTATTATTATTATTATTATTACTTTAATTTTGTTTGAAGCTGATGGTACAAGTATGACCAACTGTCTTTGAAAGATAAAAATTTTTAATTTAATTAATTAATCCAGGAATTATTCATTATATGAATCTCTATAAGTGTAGGTTTTACATCAAATTTTCTATTTAAGGAAATCTGGTCAAGATGCAACAAAATTGCTGCAGCTATATAACCCTTATTATGTAATTTGATTGGTTTATTTTTCATAAGTGTGTATCATGCGTATTCTAGAGTATTTGGTCTTTTGATATGGAATCAGAAGGTAAAGACAGATAAACATTTATAAGAGTAGCATGGGAATTCAGTAGCATGGGAATTAAGTAGCATGGAAGAGCATTATTCTGTCTAGATCATGTCCAAATCATGTGAGGTCTGGTTTTGAAAGAAGTTAATTATGTGACAGGAAAGGTGTTTGTGTTATAGAACATGAGGTGGATTCACAATAAAACAGTGAATATTCTCTGATAAAATATTTAATGTGTCTGTGATACCTGCATTGGCTTAACTGTGGAGTTTGCTCTCCTGTTTGGATTTTCTTTGTCAGCTTTCAAACAGTGGAGGTAGCCTGCAGGTGATAAGTATTCCATTAATCTTTCTCATCCTCTAGCACTTGAGCATGAGAATAGCTGATCAATTACAGCAATTGTCTTCCTAAATGAGCTTTTCACATCTGCCTCTTATTTCATTAGTTAACTGTCTGCTCGTATATCTGATAAAATGGAAGCCTAGTGGTTTCTTACAGCATGTTCTGTGTTACTGTACAATGAGGATGGGGTTGTTAGCAAAATGGGCACAAAAGGGTATTTATCCTCTACCCGCAATAAATATCTGTGCTATTGTGTAGGAGTGCTTTTATCTCTAATCGCTGTTTGTTGAAACCTACTTAAAGCACATCAGCTTGCTTTTCGGCTTCCTGTTTGGTCCTTAGTTGTAAGCCTTATTATTAGTGTATTTATCATTTTTATGACACGAACAAAGTATTTCCATGCCCTAAGCCATGATATCAATGTGTTGCCTATGTGATTTTAGAACCCAGAGGCTACCAAAGTTAAAGGTAGAAGTGCAGCTTCCTCCTCATCTTTTCACAATATATCTTTTAAATACCTAGACATGGTATCCCTTTCTCCTAAAGTAAATCAGTATTCCAACGTTGGGAAAAAAAAAAAAAAAAAAAAAAAAAAAAGTATTGCAAATAGTGGTAATGTGATTACATAATGATAACTCAAAGTACAAAACTGTGAACGATAGTTACGCTGCATAATTCAAGATTTTCAAGAAAAACTACCAAGTATGGATTCTAAATTATAAGAATTAGATTTCACATGTGTGCACCTTTCATTACTCCTCAAACTTTCAATTACAGGAAACACAGATGCCAGATGAGAATTAAAATAATTTAGTGCAGAGGCCTTATAATCTCCCAGTTAATATCTGATCAGGTTAAACACATACAGGATTTAATTTTTAAAGATTGTTTTCTTATGCTCATCATATATTGAATTGCTTTGGATGATATAGGTAGGTAGGTAATTTTATTTATTTATTTTGCTAAATAATGAACTGAGCTAAATGCCAAAAAGAAGTAATTTATATCTATCTATCTATCTATATATATATATATTTCCAGTGTTTTTTTTCCCCTAGGTGATGTTTTTGATGTTTCTGAACATTTAAATATGTTTGAATCTGAAGTAATCAGATATTTGTGCTTGTAATATGTTTCAGTGTATTTGATGATTTTAAAAAAAAACACAATACAGAGATTTTAAGGATTTTCTAAAAACATATAAACATTAAGCTATAATTACTAAATATTAGCAATATTTTAAATTCACTGTTGACTGTCTATTGCAGGTCTGGTTTGCATGAAGTCAAGTACTTCAGTGGTTGAACTTGTTATGCTACTTTGTTCACAGGTAAGACATTCTCTGGTTCTAATTGTAGTAGATAGCATAGTGCTGGATTACTGCCAGCCCAGGAATTCTGTATTGCTGCTTGTTTCATTCTTCCATTTCAGTATAGGAACATACAAATTAATCCCTTCTGGTAGCATAAAGGTTGTAGATTTATATATATATATATGTATATATGTGTATATATATATACACACATATTTTGCATAGTGTTTCTATATTCAAAGGGTTTGCAAAGTACACTTGCATTTGGCTTTTAAAAGTGTATGGATGTATATTATGAACTTTTCCTGCATATTTATTCTCTTTTCAAGCCAGTTCTTATTTACAATACATGAATATAATATTGTTTTCCTAATTTTATGTTAAAATCTGTCCTTGAATTAGTAATTTAATTAAACCATACTTTACGGTGGCTTTTGGTGTCATAAATTATTGCATATAGCTATCAGTACATAAAAAGCAGAGGAACATGACTGAAGTATTCCTCAAGACCTGTCAGAAGCAGAATGTTTCTATTTTTTAAAAATGCTGTGGTTTTATATATATATATATATATATTGTATTATTGTAAATATTTATATATATATATATTATGTATATAAATATATATATATATATATACATATATAAAAATATATTTACCATCGCAGTAATTGTTTTCTCAGAAATCGGAATCAATTAACATTTTGAATTGTCTCACAATTAAAATATTTAAAACTGAAATAATTCCTCATGTTGTTCAGATTGTTTACATTACAATTTTGATTTTATTTGTTTCTGCAGAGTGTCGCATATAAAGCCTTTTACTTTAAACTGCCAGTAATAAGCTATCAACAAACATTTTAGAATTCTTCTCATTTTATGTAAGACAAGGCAAATACAATGGCAAATACAGCTCCCAATATCTTCACCATTTTATATTTTTTTAGTTCTAACGACTTATTAACAGCGTACCTTTTATCAAATTTCCCACAGATTTAAGATATCAGTTAAAAGCATTGCAAGTTGTTATGCAAAATGCCTAGGGTAACTTTTAACATTATTACAAAAAAAAAAAAAAAAAAAGAAAGAAAGAAAAACAAACTTGTTTGTAGTTTTCCTTGAGCATTTACAGCTGCACTTTGAGAACATGCACCAAAAGTGTACTAAAAACAAATGAGTTTCTAGGAGTAATTGAAATTAAGATCTTCTTTTGATGAAAATAATTAACATTTACAACTGATTCAGGGGGGAGGCGTTCCAACTTACCTGCTGTTTGCCAGTCCATCGGTTGCATTTCTTCAAGCTTGTGTCATAAGGAAATCATTAAATGTTGTTTTCCTTTTTTTTTTTTTTCCTTCTTTTTTTCTTTTCTTTTTTTTTTTTTCTCTTAGCCAGGATGGATATTGGTTAGGGAAAAGTGAAAGAAAAATACATCCCTGGCAGGAATCCTCAGTAGGGTTTGAAGTTCAAACCCTCTCCAGCAGGGTACTTGAAAAATTTGTTACCTAATTGTTAAATCCTGACTTCCAGGAAAATTCCAGTAGATCCATTAAAGCTTTTGAGCCTTATGTTCATGTCATGCAAACTTTTTCTTTTTCTTTTTTTTTCTTTTTCTTTTTTTTTTTTTTTTTTAACAGCTTTTGAAACCTTTACTTGAGGAAAGGAATAACTTACAATCCTTTCTTCCCTAGCTTTTGGTTTTACTGCAGTTCTCAAGAATAAAATGGAATGTAACATTAGGGTCTAGTGTCTTTGATGGCCTCATCATCTAATCATAGGTTTAACATTACTCATTTGCTGGCTCCAGGAATTCCTGCCATTAAGGGCCCTAGAGATGAAACTTTGCCTCAAATATTGATTGAAAGGAAGAGAGAGAAATTTAAGCTCTTTCTGTAATGCTTTTTTTTTTAGACGTCTTTGTAAAGCTATGTAACAAATGCACCTAAATCAATTTGTTGTTTTTTGTGACTACTATACAAATTATTTATTATTTCAAAATATTTGACTATGTTAAAAATAAGCCTAATTGTATACCTTATACAATATAAAGAGCTTAATCATTTTGGAATTTTGAATATTTATTTTTTTTCTATGTTTGCTTGAGAGCTCTTTTCTATCTATCCAATTACTTGGGGAAATAACAGCTTTTAATTCTTATACCCTAGCTGATATTTTAGGGTTGTTTTCTTGTCATTTGGACGATTTTCTATCCTGATGCCTGTTCGTTACAATTACTTCAGAACCTAGTGCTCCAAGATTGTTTGTGGAGTGGCGCTACATGTTTCTATAGGCATTTGTCAACAGGGGGCGTAGTAGTGGTGTAGTGGCTCACCTAAAGCATTGTATCTGCACAGAATATCTCATAGGTGTGCTAAACACTCTGCGCGCAGTTCTGCTCATTCATCTACATGAAAATTTTTCGGTAAAATTTTGTGTTTAATTTATTTAAAATTATTTGTTGAAAGAAAACACGAGGTAAATGTTTTAAAATACTAATAGGACATAATTAAGAACATGATTGCAAGAGAATGGCAGATAAAACATATAATGTAATCCAGCCTCTAGCTAACAAAATTTGGAATTAGGAACCTAGGAAATGTCTGCAACAAAATGAGATTATATAAAAATCTCAGTAGTAGCACTACCTGAGCTTTTCCATATGAGAAATTGAATAAAGTACTTTATATATATATATATATATATATTGCCAATGTAATTATGAGTTTTCTTCCTATCATGGGTAAAACCTTCATATTCAAATTGAATGACATTCAACAGATTATTTGGAGAAGTTTAAAATGTGTCATTCAAAAGATAGATGATAATATCAAAAACCTTTGAAAAGCGCAATTTTGTTTGCACAGAACAGAGTAACTTTAGACATTGAAAAGGAAAGGGAAATACAAAGTTTGTTTTCCTTTCATTTGCTACAGCAAATTAGATGCTTTTATGCTCTTTATGTTGGAAATTCCATGTTAACGACTACAGATTAGCAAGGATGTCAGAGTTTTTTTCTTATCTGAGCTCCTGAATAAAATCAACATTGCCAGCGGCTCACGTCCAAGGTATGGTCTAAATCTACATGAAATATCACATTACAAATGTCTGAAGGTACATGTCATGGATAATTCAGTTCATATGGGCAGCCTTTTAGACTCTGAGGGATATGCAATCAAGTCTTTCCCCCCAAAGGAATTTAGAGTTTCTGTGAAAAATACATTTTAAATTTTAAAGGATCTCCTGTAGGGATGGTGCATCATTTTGGGATTTAAGGAAGAATAAAAAGTGCTATTCTTAATATTTTCTGAATATTTCTTTTACTGTAGCTTGCTTCCCTGTACCCATTTTTTTGTTTGTTTGTTTTGTTTTGTTTTGTTTTTTTCTCCTAGTGTCACCTACTTCTAGATTAAAATGTAGGTTACTTTGAAGGTTTCATTCTCTTTATTTCTTATATAATCCAAACACACGCATTCAAATACTTGATTTTGTTGTTGTGGTTGGGGGGGTGATAATTGATAATAAACATGTCATTATTTTCACTTTTCATAAAAGTAGACATTTTCATTAGAATTTTGTCTATTTTAAAATAAAACAAATGAAGATATGTTATGTTTGACAAGATCTGTGTTTGATTAGCTGGCCTTTGTTCCCTCAGCCTAGCTGAGTGTGTCACTGCTGTGTTGTTACTGGAGTGGCAGATTTCTTCAATAAACCATACATTTAAATATATTTATATATATATATATATTTGCAGTGTAGTTCTGTGTTGCATTAGGTTTAGATTTCATTGTTTTTTATTTTTTTTTAATTTTATCCCAAATGCTACAATAGTTCCTAATTACTTCCAGATCTCTTGAAAGTGTTTCTGTTTGGTGATGCAGCTTCTGTAGAAACTGAATGGTGTTATCCCAAAGGAGTCTTATCTCATGCAACTTGTATTTTTCTGTATCTTATCTATTAGCAGGGGAAATTTATCTTCTTAAACAGAAAATATTCTTAGTATTTAAGACACCTTTCGACTTTACCATTTTAAAAACAGTGTTACACTATAAATGGTTCTCTAGGAAAAATGCTGTCACTTGCAGTTCTAGAATACATGTAGAATACCTGACTAATTTCAGGATTTAGTAGTTTTCAAAACATTCATTTTATTGATTTCCCCTCCGCCTATGTTAGAAATTTGATCAAGATAATAATTCAGGAGCCCCCAAAGGAAATATCAAAGCTAGAATGAAAATAATCTGCTTCCAAATCCCTATGTTGAGGAAATTATTTTCTTTTAGATGCTATCCATTGTAAATTGGATTTTACTAGAAAATCTGGGAGTGGGAAGGGAAAAGATATACATAACCAATAAATGCTTTTAATTAAAACATTTTATGAGATTCTCAAATAATTGATAACACATGGTTCTTAGAATTAAGCTGTAGGTAAATTCTGTAAATAGTTTGCTTTTATGAAAAATTATGCAACTGAAAGTGTCTTAAAGAAAGCAAACTATATCCAGAGTATATCAATTTGACAAACCCCAGTATGGATATATGGATATGGATAAACTGGGCTTCAGCTAAGCCTCTCAAACTTTGTTTAACAGTTTGAGCCTCGTAAATGAGTTGTGTTTGTCTACATTTTCTAGTTTATTAACCTGGAAGGTCAGAAGCTGCTTGGATAGATTCCAGTCTGTCTCTCCATATCACAGGAAGACAGTCAGTACATACTTAATCAAAAAATATCTGTGAAGGATCTTCTCCCATGCAGCACAGTCCATAAAACACTCTCCAGAGATTTAATACATGTAAAACATAGTGGTTGTATACTACTATATAGATTTCAGCAATCACATCTATAAGGTGGCAAAAAGGGGTGGGAGGGAAAGAATGCATTATCCATTCTCCTAAGTGGCAAGAAAATATTTGAAGCAATATTAAGAAATTAATCCCTCTTCAAGGAGAAGGGAAGAAAAAAAAATAAAGTCAAGATCTATAAACCAGGCTCTGTAGAGATTCAGTACTAAATGCCCTAGGAGATCCAAATGTGCATCCTGTCTCAAGTGATGGTATATGTCCTAGGATTCAGAGACTGGCAGCTGTAAACACAGAAACTCAGAAGTTGAGCAACACCAGAAATCCTTTCCTGGTCCCTATAGCTGACCAGAAGAAGCCTTGAAGTGTGGGATTCATATAAAAGAAGCACAACTCATGCTTCAAAAGAAGCACAACTCAACTAGCTGGAGGACTGTGACGGTGGGAATGACAAACTCCCAACCAACCCTGAATGTGTGTGGGATTTGCTGCTCCACCTGGACCCCTACAAGTCCATGGGTCTGGACGGGATTAATCCCAGGGTGCTTAAAGAGCTGGCTGATGTCATCATGGGACCTCTCTCAATTATTTTTCAATGATCTTGGGAATCTGGAGAGGTCCCAGTAGACTGGAAGCTGGCAAATGTTGTGCCAATTTTCAAGAAGGGTCAGAAAGAAGACCCTAGAAATTACAGGCTTGTCAGCCACACGTCAGTGCCTGGTAAAATTATGGAGAAGATGATTCTTGAAGTTATTGAAGCGCACCTGGGGGACAGTGCAGTCATTGATCCCAGCCAACATGCGTTCATGAGGTCATGCCTAACAAATTTGATTTCCTTTTATGATAAGATTACCCGGCTAGTTGACCAAGGGAAACCAGCTGATGTGATCTTTTTGGACTTCAGCAAGGCTTTTGACATGGTTTCCCATAGGATCTTACTGGACAAAATGTCCAGCATACAACTAGAAGAAAACATCATACGATGGGTGAGCAATTGGCTGAAAGGCAGGGCTCAAAGGGTTGTGGTAAATGGGGCCACATCAGGCTGGAGGATGGTCACTAGTGGGGTCCCTCAAGGCTCCATTTTAGGGCCAGTCCTCTTCAATGTTTTTATAAATGGTTTGGATGTAGGACTAGAAGGTGTTTTGAGCAAATTGGCCGATGACACCAAACTTGGAGGAGTTGTGGACTCAGATGAGGGTGGAAAGGCCTTGCAAAAAGATCTGGACAGGCTGGAGACCTGGGCGATCACCAACTGCATGAAGATTAACAAAAGCAAGTGCCAGGTCCTGCACCTGGGATGGGGCAACCCTGGCTATATGTACAGACTGGGCGACGAGATGCTGGAGAGCAGCCCCGCAGAGAGGGATCTGGGGGTTGTGGTTGACAGCACATTGAATATGAGCCAGCAGTGTGCCCTGGCAGCCAGGAGGGTCAACCATATCCTGGGATGCATCAAACACGACATTGCTAGTTGGTCGAGGGAAGTGATTGTCCCGCTCTACTCTGCACTGGTGCGGCCTCACCTCGAGTGCTGTGTGCAGTTCTGGGCACCACAGTACAAAAAGGACATAAAACTGTTGGAGAGTGTTCAGAGGAGGGCGACGAAGATGGTGAAGGGCCTAGAGGGGAAGACTTATGAGGAGTGGCTGAGGTCACTGTGCCTGCTCAGCCTGGAGAAGAGGAGGCTGAGGGGGGACCTCATCACGGTCTACAACTTCCTTGCAAGGGGGAGTGGAGAGGCAGGAGACCTTTTCTCCATAAACACCAGTGACAGGATCTGAGGGAATGGTGTTAAGCTGAGGCAGGGGAAGTTTAGGCTTGACATCAGGAGGAGGTTCTTCACCGAGAGGGTGGCTGCACACTGGAACAGGCTCCCCAGTGAAGTAGTCACTTCACTGAGCCTGTCTGAATTCAAGAAGAGATTGGACTGTGCACTGAGTCACATGTTCTAAACTTTTGGGTAGACCTGTGCAGTACCAGGAGTTGGACTTGATGATCCTTATGGGTCCCTTCCAACTCAGGATATTCTATGATTCTATGATTCCTGATACTAAACATACTCTATTCAACTCTTTCTAGAAAAGTAGGAATTCTATGGCTCTGTGGTATAGTTCCTTCTTATCAAATACCATTCTAACAAGTACCTTATCATGTGTCCATCTTAAGACAGTTAACCTTTCTTTCTGTAGTACAATATTTGAATGCCTATTTTTTTACATTTTATACATTATTACAAACATTTTAATTTTCATTATAATTTTATTTAATTTTGTATCTATTTAATCTTCTTGCCAATATTACATTATAGACAGATGCTGCATACCATATCACTGCAAAAGTCTGAATTAAAATTTGCTGAAGGGAAGGGTGTCTATGTATATCTCTATACACAGGTTCCACAAGTTAAGTGATTTATTTTTTTTCTCTTGGAGTTTCTCATTTGCTTCATAGAATTCTGGAAGCTGTCCAAGTTTATCCTTTTGTGTTATCTTTTTAAGCTAAAGGAGTGTTAGGGAATTTACTTGCATTAATTCCTTGTCCATGTGAGGAATGTCTTTCAGCCCAATCTCAGTCTTCATCTCTTGGCCATCTGCTTCTGATAATCTAACTTTTAAATGGAAATCATCAATGTATTCTTTCCAAGTAGCAGGGAAATCTTATTTTCTTGAGTAGTCTGTGAGGTGTGTTCTCCAGATACCTGCACACTCAGAAAGCTAATTCAGTGTTTTTCCATCAGTAACAAGCAGGATCTCTTCCATATCTCATTTACACTTGACTCATCGTGAAAATTCTCGTGATTTCTCTCTCCTGTTCATATCAGATTTTTTTTTTTTTGTCAAGGAAAAAAAAAAGTGAAGAAGTGCATTTATTAGACATGAGTAAGATGCTGATCTGAACTTTCTGTAGATTCATGGCAAAACAGGATGGATCAGAAAACTTTCCTCATATCCCTGTATGTTAAGGTGTCTTCACCTGACTACTCTATTAACTCATCTACAATTGAGAAGGATCTTGAGCAGATCAGAGGAAAACACCTAGAGAGTCAGAAGGAGCCATCTGGTATTTCTTTAAGGGCTGAGAGTGGGTACAAGACCTCATTACTGGAGACTGTCATTATTGATACATAGTTGGCTTTCATTTTGTGTATGATGGAGAGAAAGTAAGGAGCAGTTTTCAGTACATTAGAAAGCCTTCTCTTTACTGCTGTGTTTTGCAAAACTTCAAATTAGTTATTCACCTTCAACATCAAAGAATAGTAATTGGACTGGATTTTAACATGATTATCCATAGCAACACAAGTTGCTAATAATTTCAAATTTTAAAAACAAACAAACAAACAACAACAAAAAAAAACCACTAGTTTTCCAGTCATTACATAAACTCTAGAAATTCTGGAGATGTGTGCATCTTCTAACATATATATCTTCTGTCTGTTTTAGAGATATGTAGGATTTCTACAAGGCAATTAAGGTTACTACTGTAACATCTGAATAAATTTGGCCATTTCTCTAGTGCTGTTTGGCTAATGTAACTGTTTTTACAGTTGGGGATTTTTTTTTTTTTTTCTCTTCTAAGATACCAATGAAATGTTCCTCTGGGAATGTTTGACTTCATTTTCAAGATAAATTGGGCAATTACCACAGGTGATCTGAAGGGGAATGGGTCTGTGTGCTTCCAAGAAAATAAAAAAAATAAAATAACATACATTACTCTAAGTCAAGAATATAAAAGGAAAATGGGTCATGTGAAAGTGAAATCTAAAACTTCCTATTACCTTTGCTGCATTGTTAAAGTCATATTTACATAGATTGTGTTGTGAAAGCTTCACATTCCTTTTCTTTTCTGAGATTTGGCAAGAAGCCTAATGGATTCCAATACTTGCAGATTTGCCTTCAGGAAGAATGTTGTCTGTCATTATGCAGCATCTTTTTTTTTTTTTTTTTTTTTGTGGGAAATGGTCACTTTTTAAAATGATGACCTGTCATAAAATTCTAAAATTATTTCCAAATTTACTTGAAAGAGTAGACCAAGATACCAAAATACATGTTATTTATAATCTATTAACAGTATATATGTTAGTATGGGAGAAGAATAAAGGTAATGAAATTCTTAGATCTGATTCTCTACAGCTCAATTCTAGGAATGGAAGGAAGGATCCTATGATCTTAAAAACTACACAACGTGCTCAAAAATTTATGTGGCTTTATCTTTAAATCATTTTCTGCTCACACCTATTTTTAATGGGCATGTTTTTCTGTAATAAAGAAACATTTCCTTCAATCTTATAATGTTTCTTTTGAATATTTCTACTTAAATGACGTAAAGCAAGTTATCAGTGATTTAAGGAGGAAACATCAAAACATGGAGTTCAAACCCAAGGTAAATTACATGCATGTTGTGAATTGCAAACACATTTTTATAAACTTTCCAGTTCCATATCCTTATAAAAGGTAGAACTTGTACAGCTCTATGCAAGACTTCTGTCCAGACATATGAAAGTATCCAGAAAGAAGGGAATCGATATAACAAAATTGCATTTGTCAAGAAGTAATGATTAAAATAAAGGAATAGAAGAACTGAGATATCAAGTGGGTTATTAATATCTTAGACTAGAAGTCAATTTGACAAAAAAAAGACCAAAAAAAAAAAGGAATAAACAACTTCTGCAACTTCTGATTAATTCAGTACATGAAGAAGAGCGAAGTCTAGAGAAACTGAAATTGAGACTGTGGCTCCTGTAGTGGAAGGAGCTGTTGAATGGTTGTTGAATGATTATTAGACAGACTACCTGTCTAGTCAGTAAGTGCAATTTCTTAAGACAATTCTGAAGGAATTTTAGATTTCCTTACAGAAATTGGAAATGGTCAGAATTGTCACATGGATTATGAAAACTCTGAAAATCACTATTGCTTTTTTATGAAGATAGAGTGCATCAAATTAATTAATTAAATAATGTAATAACAATTAGTTAATATAATAATACATAATTTATAATATATGTTATAATTAATAATACAATTAATAATTAAACATTTAATTTATTGATTTATTTTAAATATTATCACAAGAGTTTTTTGTAAAATAAATGTTCTAGTTGTCATGAGTAAAAAATCAAAAAAGTTGATTGTAAGCAGAGGCTGATTTGGAAAGAATATAAACTGAAAAAAAAAATATTTTTTTTCAATTTTTAAGTGGACCTGAATTTCAAAAATTCAATTTTGTTGTTGTTGCTATCCTTTTACGTTTTTTATTATTATTATTGTTTGTTGTCCTAGAGAATATAGGATAAAGTAACAATATCAGACAATAAGAAAATGTACATTTTATTTTGAAAGGAAAAAAAAAAAAAAGGCCTGAATTTCATGTAGTATCTGTAGTGTGATATGGTTCATTATCTAGAAATGTTCACCTTTTACCATCATCTCAGTTTTTTTTTTATTATTTTTTTTTTATTTTCTCTCATCTTGTGCACAAAATACTTTTTCCTAACTGTATTCACTCTGAACCATCCATCAGGGAATGTGTACTGGCACTTTCTGGATGCAGAAAATTATTGCTTTTCAAGCAACAGTATCAGAAGATAGGAGAAGGACAAGTTAGGTCTAATGTGAGAAAGATTCCAGTATCCTAATCATGTAGTACGTTTTTGATGTCTTCATTATAAGTTTACATAATATAAAATATTTAGAATGCAGAGAGATTGGACAGTAATTTAATTGAATGTCATAAGTTACATTGTTTAGTTATTGTGAGTGAAGACAGTTTTCAAATTTTTGATTTTATTTTTTAGGTTAGATGTTAGGAAGAACATCTAACCTAAAACCCTTACTGAACCCTTACTGAACCTTTACTGAACCCTTACTGAAAGGGTTGTTAGGCACTGGAACAGGCTGCCCAGGGAGGTGGTGGAGTCACCATCCCTGGAAGTCTTTAAAAGACGTTTAGATGTAGAGCTTAGGGATATGGTTTAGTGGGGACTGTTAGGGTTAGGTTAGAGGTTGGACTCGATGATCTTGAGGTCTCTTCCAACCTATAAATTCTGTGAATTCTGTGAATTCTGTGAATTCTGTGAATTTTCAACAGCAATAATGTTAAAAAAAGAAATTTGATATCCTCTTTCTGTTTTTATTATGAAGAAGTGCTGTTATTCTAGAATACTGAGTCTATTAGTCTCTAAACATGCCTCTATCCCTGAGTCTTCTCAGTGCCCATGATCAAGAGGAATACCTTGTTTGGGGAATGGTGCAGTGTTGGCAGTATTATAGTCATAGAATGGCTTGGGTTGAAAAGGACCTTAAAGATCTAGTTTCAACTCCCGTGCCATAGGCAGGGATGCCAGGTTGCTTAGGACCTCATCCTTCCTGGTCTTGAACACTTCCAGGGATGGGGCATTCACAACCTCTCTGGGCAACCTGATATGTATACCTGTATCAACTCTCTGAGTGAATAATTACCTCTTAACGTCTAATCTAAATCTTGCCTCTTTTAGTTTAAAACCACTCTCCCTTGTCCTGTCATTATCTGATTGAGCAAAGAGTCACTCTCCATCTTTTTTATAAGTCCCCTTTAAGTATTGAAAAGCCACAATGAGGTCACCCCAGAGCTAGCTCTTCTTTAGGCTCAGCAGCCCCAGCTATCTTAGCCTTTCTTCATAGGAGAGGTGCTCCAGTCAACTGCACTGCCCTATGAAGCAAGACCCTTTTTCCAATGGAAAGGGAAACACATTCTTCTTGTATAGAAAAAATTCTCTGTTAAAAGATTTTGGCAGTCTTCGTCGTGTAGTTAGTATCAGCAGTTGTGATGTGCAGAAAAGTCTCCCAGCTCTTGTTTGAAAGCCCAGAAGATTCATGATATGAACTACACCTGAGATGTAGTGTAGTTATTTGAGCACTAAGTTGCTAATAACCAAATGTTTATGCTATGCCTCTATTTGCCTGTAGCATAAATCATCCAGTGGTCACTGCATCCACTACACTTGGTGTATGCATGTCATTCTTCTTCTTGCATCTCAAGGGTGAGAAAAATTTTCTGTGGAAACTAAGATAATGTAAACAAAACTTTTTCACATTCTTTGAGCAAATATTTCTAAGTCTTAATTTCAGTTCTTAAAACATATTTTATTTTTGTCATTTGTTATTGGTGGATTAATTTACAGTGAAGCAACACATGAACTACAAATCCTGTTTTCTTTGTATTTCTGCATTGTTACATTTCCATTAGTTTTTGATGGATATATGGGTAGGCTTCATATGCTTTCATCATGAACCAATGAGATTTTCCATCTAAGAAGATTTTCCATCTAAGAGAGAGATTTGTTTGCTAGATCTGGTGGCATTTTAAGTACCTTGAGATATCCCACCAATGATCAAGTTAGGTGGTTTAAATTTTATGCATTAATAAGACATTGAGCAGGAATATCTAACTAAAGACTTGTAAATATGTCTTAACCTTTTTGTGGACACAGGTAAACAGAATAAACAAATGTACTTAAAATATCACTAGGTGCCTATATTAAAGCAATTGAATCCTTTCCCTATTAGTTTCTCAGATAGACTTTGTACTATACTAAGGATTTAATTTATTTCAAAAACTAGATCACTAGACTTCCTTCAGTCACTGGTTTTGGAACAAAATAAACTCCATTGAACAAAGGATCCTTTACAGTGGTTTTCCAGCCAAAAAGGCAATAGCTTGAATGTTGATACTTGCTCAGTAATGGATATACTCATTGGGTATTTTAGCAACTTTTTTTCTTACAGAGCCTATCAGGAGCAGAATAATTGTTTGCTATGATTTGTTTTGTTTTTAAAATGCTTAAGTTGGTCAAATATGTGAATTTTCACAGTAAAAAGCATGATTTGTGGATCATTTTCCCAACAGTTCTTAGAGAAAATTTCCTTATTCTGTGCAAAACTGTTTTTCCTGCCTATGTCAGGAGGCAAGACTTGGGAAATTCTGCCTGATGTTTTTATTCCTGGAAAAAGGGAATGTAAAGTAGAATATCTCTGCAACTCTAACTCTCTCCCTGTCACTGTTTATACTAAGTCTTAGAATAGATGATTTCTCTCTGAACTGTAATCCAGCTGATGTATTTTGATTTTTTCTGTATAATGAAAAGGAAATGTTTAAATAAAAGTTCTAAGGAATTATCCCCAAAGAAAGTTATCTTTACAAGAGATAGCTTGATGGTTTTTTTTAGTTCAAGAACCAAAAGAAAGTTGAGGAGACAGAGGCTGTGTTTTATGACATAAATCCATTTATGTTGCATTAAGAATTTTGTCTTTAGTCAAGTGGTATACAAGGTAAAAATTATTATCTTTTAATATTCTATTAAATGGTTTAAATTGGTTTCAAAAGTTTATCTTCTAAAACCATGTTACAAGCAAATAAATAAATAAAATTTAAATTTCATATTATTATTAGCTACTGATTTTGTTTACAGACATAATGGGGGAAAAAAAGCAGAGAGTGAACTCAAGGGTGGGTGGATAGTATATAGATTATTCCCTGCCTTACGTGAAATGTACAAGGTGTAACAGTGAACTAAAGTGAAAAAGATGATTCTGCCATACTTAGTTGCAACTAATATGTTCATTAGGCAACAGTATGAATGGAAGAAACAAGATTTGTTTATTTTATGTGTGTGTGTTTTCAAGACAAGGAAACTAAAGATTGCTTAAGCGTAATACAGAAAGTATGACCATCTAAACTTTATTTGAAAATTAGAATAAATTACAGTTTTTGCATGATCAGGTCATTCTTTGTAAGGGAGGGAAAAAAAAGAGAAGGAGAAAAAAAAAAAAAGAGCAACATTAGATTAAGAAGTCCAGATAAAATTACAAAATTCAAGCTTTTTAGGAAGTTATCAGGGTCAGTTTCAGAAATGTGGTTTAAAGTCCTTGGGTTTTGATCATGTTATATTTTATCTTCTTAGGAATGGCAAAATTCTATTCAGAAGAATGCAGGACTTGCATTTATTGAGCTCATCAATGAAGGAAGGTAATTAATTTTAAAGCTTTTAAAAAAGTAGTTATTCTGCATTTATTCCATTGGGTGATAATACTTCCTCACCATCTGTTCCAAAAAGATTGTGAAAAGGCCATTATAATTAACAGATTTATTGTATAGATACTTTACATTGCAAATATTTAATTTAGAAATATATAAATTCTATTATTTTTTTTTCATTGGCAGAAGGAAATAGAGACCCCATATAAATGTTTGGGTTTGTTTGAGAATTGAACCACCATTTTCCTGAGCAGCAAGGTTGCTTTACCCAGACAGTCCAGGAAGCCTGATCTGTAAACCCATCTGCTGCTCCATCTGTTTTAGAAGCACAGCATTTATTGTACAGATGCACATTTTTTATACTGTCAATTCACAAGGATTTTATCTAAAATTTTGGGTCCAATTTTAGTCCTGGAAAGCACACAAGACACCGTGTTTATAAGAGCTGCCTTGCTTTTGCAAGTTGTTAAGATAGTTTATTATCAATCCTCAAGTAATTTTAATGCTGTATCTGTTTATATCTTCTACTCTGTGCAATGTTTGTCAATACATCCAGTCAGCCAGCTGGGCAGCAATGGGGAAATGGGGACTCTATGGCCAAACTGGTAATGGAATGCCAAAGACAAATGCAGCCACTTGTGTAATGTGTGTCATTTCTATTGGCCAGTAAATTAAATCCACTTAAATCTAGATGTTTTGATAACTGCACTTGACAAAAGTAGCAATATGCCCATTGAAGAGATTTTATATGTGTTTTGTTGTTTTTGTTTTCCCCAAAGATAGTGCATAATTGCCAGTTGTAAAGTATCAATCTCTGTATTATAGTATTCTTTTTGTCTAGCTGATATTTCAGTGGCTAAGCCATGCATTCATTTCAGAGGAAAAGTAGAAAGCATTAGAGAATAGACAGGAACATTACAATCTGGAAATTAGGAACATGTGCCTTTATACCCAGTTTTTGTTTGGTGTAAATTTTCTTAGATTCCATGCAGGTTTAAATTTTCTTAGATTCCATGCAGTGAAGTTACACTATAATTATAACAGTTAGAAGTGTAGTCTGTTCATTGGATTCTTTTTTTTTTATTATTGCTATGAAGCAGCTATTTGAGTTTACACTGTAATAAGGCTCACCTGAGTGAGTTATGTACTGCACCTCATGCAGTAAATATTATACGTAATAGACTGAACAATTATATTAAGTTTATGTTTTTTTGGTTAAGAACGCCATTTTGATCCTTTTTATTTCTCAACCTGACTAGTGAAATCAGACATTATTGCATGCTCACTACTGATAAGATGTTCATTCTGAACAAATCCCACATCTGCATATTTTCAGCAATTATGTATTAAGATATCAGTGGACTCTTTTCAAAATAAAATAATATTGAAGAACTGTTACTTAAATATAGTCAAAGGAATGTCTAATCAAACTGCCCTTAGACATGTTCCTCTATATACTTTTGTCATAACCATGTCTTAGAACAAGTGTGTGCACATTACTAGAATGCTCTTGTTTGCAATCAGCCCATCCATTTTTAATTTATCCTTTTGGGGATAAAGATAACAGTCTTTTAACTGAAAATTGTTATAAATATTTATTCTACTTAATAGCTAAACTTGTGAATGCAATTCATCAATCATAGCTAGGGAATGCAATTGTGCAGTTGTCAACAATTAACAGGACATAAACAGTTGATGAATGTGCAGCTGATTTAAAGTGCTCCCTAGGATAACCTGAAATTATAAACTGGATCATTTAAAAGAATCTAACAAAGGATCTTTATAATTAAAACAAAGCGGGGTTAATGGGATGTAAAATTGCATATAATTACTGTGCAATAATGATTGAATTTTAAATTATTAAAAGCAAAATGGAGACTAAGAATACTTTGAAGGACTTTCTGGGTTAGATTTTGAGAGACCTGGGTAATAAATCAACAGTTTTGAGCAAGCTTTTTCATTTGAGGGTGAAGAAAAAAAAAAAAAAAAGTGTAATGCAGGGGATCATAATTTTTAATATCTTCAGTTAGATGTCTATCTGTTCAAATATATGCATGGTATCACAAGGTGATTTTCTGAGTACCTAACTTTAGTTTGTGCGGTAAATCATTTGAGTGCCTTTCTGGTCTTTGCCTTTATTAGAAATGTCCTAAAACATAATATTTCAATGTAGCTATAGTTAAAATAATAATAAAATAATAAAAAATCATTAAAAAATAATATATTTTTCTACCACTTTAATAACTTGTGTTTTCAATTTAAATTTCTTGTGTCTGTTTCTGGTTTTATTTGTTTTAGATAATGTTTTACTAGGAACATCTGAATTAAACATATTTGTAGAATTGAGAATATAAACACACTGATAGAGCTTTCTAGATTAATTCTGAATTTGTTCTTGACTGCCTGTGCTCTAGAAAAGTTGCCTTTGAGGCAGTTTTTCCTTATTTATACACTAAATATATTATTTTATTACATCAGTTAGTTATGATAAAAATGTTACAACTTGGGTTACTAAATATTCATGTGCTTATATAATTTTATCAAATGTCTGTCATAACAGTTGTTAGCGTAACAAGAGTATCTGACTATAGATTTAAATTAATGCTTTCAAAAAAAAATCTGCAAAAATATTTAATTTCAGAGTGTAGAATAGCACTGTCTATAATATAAGCGAAAGATTTAGAGACATCCTGATTATCGTCTTTAACTTTTTGCTTCTTTTTAATCAGTCTCATGCTATGAATATATGATGTTGAGGGTATCACGAATGTCAAGAGCTTCACTGATAGCAGTTTAATTAGGATTTTAGATTTACATTAGGGTATACACATAAGTAGGTTTCTTAAATTATGACCTGGATGCATCTGCAATGTCAACTGTATGAGGGGATTAGAGTTTGTTTAACGAGGAATGATATGGGGGGGACATTATAACCCATGTTTAAGTGGACTGGTGATGGACAAAGTCAAAAGAAAAAGGATGCAGGGGGACAAGAACAGGAGATAAAATAGGAAACATCTCAAATATGTATACAAATGCATACAGCCTAAGAGACAAGAAGGAGGAATTACTCCACATGCAATAACAAAGCTATGGCATCACTAGAATGAATGAGATTTGGTGGGATAATGTGGGATAACATTACAGAAGTGCTGTGATGGACAGATATGGGTTCCTCAGGCAGGACAGACAGAAAGCAAGGAAAGAGTGTTTCCTTCTGTGTAGAGGCAGGTAAAGTGTATGGAGCTTTTCAATGGGATGAAGGATAGTCTGACTGATAACTTGCAGGACAGGATGAGAGAAGAGGCTAGTAAGGGTGAGAAGAGGCTAGTAAGGGTGACATCATTATGTGAGGTTGTTACAGGCCACCCATTCAGTACAAGGGAAATGAAGAAGCATCTTTAAATAATTCAGGAAGTACCTGAATCACAAACCCTAGTTGTTGTGTAGGTCTTTAAGCTTCCAGAGATCTGCTAGAAGTATAACAAGTGGGATGCATAGAGTCAAGAAGATTTCTGGGGGATGTTGGGTATAACTTCTTGATACAAGATGAACCAACTAAAAGTGACACACAGCTGGATCTGCTATTCACTAACAAGCAGGAATTGTGTTTGTATGTAATTAATGTCAGCTTGGACTGTATTGACTGTGAAACAGCAGAGTTCAAAATACTGAGGAAAATGAGGATGGAGAGTAGCAGAGTAAAAACTTGATATGTGAAGATCTTAGCTTATTCAGGAAACAGATAGGATCCTATGGGAGGCAGATCTGGAGATCAAGAGCATTCCAGAAAGGTCTCACAACTTTAAATACAATATTGTCAAGTGTCCAAGTACAGGAACATCCTAATACTCAAGGAAAAAAAGATGTATTGAGACTGATTTTGCTAGCCAAAAACATGTAATAGAATTCTGATGCAAAAATAAATTATCATAGAATCATCAAAAGACATCCAAGATCATCTGGTCCAACCATCCCCCCTACCACCAATATTACCCACTAAATACATCCCTGAGCACCGTGTCCAACCTTTCCTTGAACACCCCAGGGACAGTGATGCTACCACCTCCCTGAGAAACCTATTCCAATGCCTAACCACTCTTTCTGAGAGGAGATTTCCCCTGATTTCCAACCTGAACCTCCCCTGGTCATTCCCTCTTGTCCTATCACTAGTTACTTGCAAGAAGAGGCTGACCCCCAGCTCCCCGCACCTTCCTGATGGCCCAGCCATCCAGCCAGTTTGTAACCCAGCAAAGAGCATACCTGTCAAAATTATTCAGGAAGTTGAAGTAGGGACGGGCTAGAAAGGAGGAATTTAGAAACGTTGCTGGGACATGTAAGGAATGATGTCAGGAAGGTCAAGACTCAACTGGAAATGAGGCATCTAAGAGGCAGTAAGTGATTCTGCCACTTCATTAGTAGTAAAAGGCTGACCAAGGAAAACATCATCTGTTGTTGAATGGAGTGGATGATTTAGTGACAGATAAGGCTGAGGTGCTCAATGCCTTACTTGCCTTAGTCTTCACCAAGCCTCTGTGTTTAGTGAAATGGTTCAAGGAGAACTACAAGTAGTGCATGAGGACTGAGTCAAGGATTCCTTGAGAGAAGTTGTCCGGTGGTAAAGAGAGTTCTTGCAAGGGATCTCACTATCATCTCTGAAAGGTCAAGGAAACTGGGGAAGATCAGTGATGCCTTGAGAAAGGCAAATGTCGCAACCATCTTCAAAATAGTACAAAAAAGACAGAGAACTGTAAGCTTGTCAGCTTCTCTTCTGTCCCTTGGAAAATCATGGAGCACATATTTTTGGAACATTTCTGACCACACAAAGGAAAAAACAATCGAGAAAAGTCAACTTGGATTTACCAAAGCTAAACCTATCCTGACCAACCTGTCAGGTTGGTCTATGATAAAAGAACTAGATCTGTGAACATGCAGAGAGCAGTGGATATAATTTATCTTGTCATTAGCTAGGCTTCCATACTGTCTGCCACAGTACTCAGGTATCAGAGTTAGAATGCTATAGTCTGTATGGGTGGACAACTAAGTATGTGGAAAACTGCCTATGGGATCGGGTTCCAAGGGTTGTGGTTAATTGGTTGTACGTTACCTTTACACCTTTGTCAAATGGAGTATCTCAGGAATCTAGCCTGTCTCAGAGATGGATGCTACAGATCATTACCAATTAGTCTTCCAGATATGGATTTCTATCCTCCTTCCACTTACATTTTCTTCACCCTTTATATTTTCACAACACTAATCTATTAAGGGATGACCTTGTGCTTTCATCTAAAATCATTTCCTTTTTTTTTTTTTTTTCTTTTTCTTCTCAGAATTTCCTCTTTTTTAATAGTAGGACTAGTCTGATCATAACAGAAATTTGAGGAAATATGAGACTGTATTTCTTCTCAGATTTAAAATTATAAGCTTTATTTCTGTAATTTCATCTCTACCTAAGTCTGATTTCTGCCTGTTGCCATGAAAATACACACTTCTACATATTGACCTACCTGGACCACAAGACATACTTAAAGTTCACAGGAAGCCTTTTTCTTTTAAACGCTGTAGTGTTAAGAGTTTTCACCAATTTCCTGGAAAGAGCAGCAGGATGTTTGAAAAGACTGGAAATTTGTGTTTATTTAAATTTAGATAAATTACCAATTAAATTCTGAAAAAAAAAAAAAAGACTAACAGAGACTTATACTGTATTCTTTCCATGTCACCTCAATTAGGATTGTTGGGTAACTGCAGAAAACTTACTTTTGGATATCTCTTATTGCAGTTTGGCAGTTCTGTTAAGTTTGTTTTGTGGTAATTGAGCTCACTGCAACTCTTAAATGCTCAAGCCCAGTGTTCAAATGTATAGCTATGGTGCCATTAGCATCACATCAATCATATTTGATATGTGACTTGCATTTGTGACTGGTTACCTAAATACATCTTGAAGAGCTCATTTAGTATTTGAGTCCAAGCACACGGGAAGAAAAGATGGGGTTCCTGGCTTCTGTCTTGGCAGTGGTCTTAATCATGGAAACCTTGAGGTCAGAACAGGGAGCTCATCTGAATAATCTAGAAATGCAAGATAACGTGGTCTTCAGGCATCATGATTACTATGTAGCTGAGGGCTAACAGAACGGTTTGCAAAGGATTCCAGTCTGATATACAAAATCCAATGTATGCAAATCCAGGCAGAAAAATAGCACTGAGATACAGTATGTAAATATGAAAAAAGGTGTTTGATCATTTTCTCTTTGACAGATGTAGCCAAATTCTGTTGCTGTACTGTTCTCCTCACCAAGAGTGACTTCTGATTGAAGGAATCCTTTATTAACTGTGAATGACTGTTTTATGGAAATTCATTGTAAATGTTTTCTTCCATCAGTAGATACTTACTGTCATAGATACTTACATAAATTAGGCACTGAATGTTTATATTTCTGCTCCAGCTAAGGCATGAGCTTGAGCTTCCTGTTAGATTCACTTTATATATATATAATATATAAAAAAATATATAATGTATATATATATACATTTTTACTACATTTTTACTACATTTTACTACATTTTTTACTAGAGATGTCCTTGCCCTGCCTCCAGACTAGTAGTCAGTATGTGTTGGACAAACCATACACTGTTATGATCGTACGTTCAGTATAGTAGGTTCAGTGGAGTTCTCAGACCTGATTCAGTTTTTGAAGCAACATCTAAACTTCTAGTTTTCCTGATCAGGTCATATCTCAAAGCTGAGGCTAATTTTGAGATGCAGGCCATCTCAGTTGTAGCTGTTGTGTTGGGATGTTTACTAAATGATCTCTATTTTAAAGAGACAGTTTCATTTCAATTTAAAAAATTCTTAATGCAAAACAGAAAATCTTTATCAGGAGCAGATTGGATTCTTTTTAGTCAACTCTAGTGACAATGACTCTTACTGATTCTGTGAAATTTCTGAAACATTAATGGTTTCTGTCCATAAAGTTTATCTTGCCAGTGTGTTCATGTTGCAGAGCAGTAGCTGGTCTTTGCATATTGTACTTTGAAACTTTTCTCTAGTAAATTCTTCATCATTCCCCTTTTGCAAGAATCGGGCCTCTGTGCCAGACATTACCTTCTAAAGTTTATGGGAATTTACTTTCAAAGTATTTACATCAGCACCTCATCTTGTAGAACTTCAAACTGTTCAAGTCAGGCTAGTATATGAATCCTATTATAGGTACCAAGTTCAATGATAGGTTTCATTTCTTATGAATTCCACTAAGAGTAATAATTGTCAAAACAACTGTGTTTGGTGAAAAGTGGCATATTTCCAGGCTGCTTCTTGGAAAAATTAAGCTGTGGGCATCTGATGAAAGTAAGTCAGAGAAACATCTGTTTCCCTGGACATGTGAGTTGGCAGAACTTCAGGAATGAGCAGAGGAAGCAAGACCTTAGCTAAATTATAACAAATGTTCATTTTGTGATCTGTTTTGAAAGTTACTGCTTGGGACTGATCTGTTTTTTTAGTCTATCTCAAATGAAAGAAAGATTGGGTAACATAAGCATAATTGTTTTATCTAGCAGTATAACAGCTAAGAGCTCTCTTTCTCTGTGTGTGAGATTATTACTAGGAATAACTGACTGCAAGATAAGAGTCAGCTTAGAATAACGAAATACCAATTTTCATCCTGCATTTTTGATGGGTGTAAAAATAGCTCTGTTTGTCACAATCTATCCCAATTAAAATTTAAATCTGTTTGCAAGCATGTTTCAGTTTCTACATGTTTCCAAAACAGTTTGGGACAGTTTGGACAGTTGGGTATAGTCTTAGCACTGTCTCCGTTTCCAAAAAATCCAAAAGATATTGTCCCAGCCTCTTATTATTTACCTGAGTGACTTCTTAGACTGTGGAACTCCCCAGTCCAGCCTGGTGTTTAAAAAGTGTTAAAAAAATAAATAATAATAATTTTTTAAAAAGTGTTTAAAGTGTCTGAAACACTGGACATCTAATTGTTCACACATACTTTTTCACAATTTGCTTTAAACTATACGTGCTTTAGACTTCTAAAGTAACTTTACTGAGGACACAATTACAGAAAGCAAACTACATAGATTTAAAATAACTTCTTACATACTCCTAAACAGCATTTGCAAATAACTCATGTTTATGATTCAGCATGTCCTGAGATGTTGCCTCACTCAGTGTGCTCTCTGCCATAAATCTGAGACTCTTCAGTTTTAGGTGAGGGAAAGCCTGCTTGGTACCTGCATTCTTACAGATACTGCAGCCCCATCATGCTTATTTTTCAGCACTGGCATATCTAAATTCTATTTTTTATTTCCATTTTCCATACGTTCAGCTAGAAATTTCACACCCATCTGTACAGAAAACTCACTTCCCTATAGAAGAGTACCAGGATTTGAGTCATAAATGACCTCAGACTACTTTGTTGATGGATTCTTTACTAGAAATCATTTGATTCAATCTGAAAACAAATCAAACCCATTTCCTAATAAGGGAGCTTTTTAACCATGGTTCATAAATTTGTTAGCATTAATAGAAATCAAGTTTGTCTTGATAAAAAGAAGCCATAAGTTACCAAGTTACTGTTTCATCTTTACCTTATCCTATAAGAACTGTAGCTCAAAGGATAAAAGTTTTGATGATTATCAGTTCCCGACTGAGATCAGCTCATCTGAGGAAGGACAGGGCAACATGTTTGGCTTCAATTCTGGTAGGAGTTTCAGTGGTACAACTGAATAAATGGATAAAGCCAAAACCTTTTCTAGACCAATTCTGGTTTGGTCAATCACAAATGACTAGGAAACATTATAAAAAGTACAGCAAGTCTGTGGTGACACTTCTCAGACAACTCCTCCAGACAAGTCCTCCATGGGAAGACTATTTGTATGGGGATTAATAAGCAAGACTAAAGGGCCAAACTCATTTTTATCTCAACATCAACATGGACTGATGTCCATCTATTAGCCACTCTCAAAAAACCTTGTATAGGATGAAGATTTGCAAGAGTAAATAAGAACAGTGGGTATGATTCAGTCACAATAAATGTTCAATTGTCAGTGATAAGGAAGTGTCACTAAAGAATATGTTTTATTTCCAAAGAAGAGTAAAAGTGGTATTGCTCTCAAATTTAAGATTTTCCCCTCTATTTAACAAGTACATATGCATTTTTTGTGCCTCAAGCTCCTCATTATGTGGATTGGTCACTCCAGTGTAGTAGGATGGTTTGGGAAAGATGCAGAAAATAGAATTTTATCTGAAAAGGAGTGCTCCATAAAAATAAGTGAATGGGAAACATAGTTGGGCAGATGTTTGATATATTGGATGGGTTTCAGACCTGTATTAATTATGATATTGTATAACAGCATTACTATAAGGTATTTACATATTATATAACAGTATGAAACATGAAGTTTTTGTTTTTGAGCATATATGCTAGAGAATTGGTTTATATTTTGGAAATGCCTGAGGAGGTAAAAGACCAGTCTATCATGGATTTTTTCTTGTAGAAATTTGTAGAATATAGGGATAAAAGAAAAATACTGTTCTAGATTTGCATCAGAAAATATATTACCATTGAGATACTGCACCATTACTGTTACTATTACTGTTAGGTCAAGGAGGAGGTGGAGAGGTTGAGGACCATCAGGGAGTGTGAGCTGGAGATCAACTGGTATATCAGCTCCCTGCAAGACCTGAAGGAGAGGTACCGGGGTGAAACATCTCAAATGGGGGTGGACCCCCTGCCCTGTTGCTTTCAGGCAGAGGGAGGGAACCTTGGAGTTGAGGAGGAATGGAGACATGTCCCTGCTTGACCTCGCAGGTAACACCCCCCCTACCGGCCCCGCCTTCCAAGGTGCTTTTACACAACAGATTTGAGGCCCTGGAGCTTGAGAGACCAGTGGGTGAGGATGTGGTAGAAAGTCTACCCAGGAGGATGCCTAGGGCAAGGAAATTGACTCCACACCTCAAGACCGCCTCCACCAAGAAAGACAGAAGGGTGATCGTTGTAGGCGGCTCCCTTCTCAGGGGAACAGAGGGCCCTATTTGTCGGCCTGACCCTACCTGTAGGGAAGTCTGCTGCCTCCCTGGGGCCAGGGTCAGGGATGTTGCCAGAAAGCTTCCCAACCTGGTTTGCCCCTCTGATTACTATCCTCTTTTGATAATCCAGTGATAATACTGAAGAGAGAAGCCTGAAGGCTATCAAACAGGACTTCAGGGGACTGGGAGGGTTAGTGGATGGAGCGGGAGTACAGGTGGTGTTTTCATCCATCCCTACAGTGGCAGGGAGGGGTACAGAGAGGACACGGAAAGCCCACCTGATAAACAAGTGTCTCAGAGGCTGGTGCCAACACAAAATTTATTTTATTTTTTATTTTTTGACCATGGAGCGCTTTACTCGGCACCCGGCCTGATGGCTGCAGATGGGTCCCACCTATCTCTAAGGGGAAAACAGATCCTAGCCCAGGAGCTGGCAGGGCTTTAAACTAGGTAAGAAGGGGGACGGGGCTGAAATAAGGCTTGTAGGAGGTGTGCCAGGGGGAACAATTGCAAGGCTGGGGGAGAAGGCAATGGCCCAACTGAAGTGCATCTACACTAATGCACACAGCATGGGTAACAAACAGGAGGAGCTGGAAGCCATCGTGCAGCAGGCAGGCTATGACTTGGTTGCCATCACAGAAATGTAGTGGGACCACTCTCATGACTGGAGGGCTGCAATGACTGGCTATAGGCTCTTCAGAAGGGACAGGCAGCACAGAAGGGGTGGTGGTGTGGCTTTCTATATTAGAGAGTGTTTTGATGCTGTGGAACTTGAGGCTGGTAAAGTTGAGTCGCTATGGGTTAGGTTTGGAGGGAAGGCCAACAAGGCAAGCATCCTGGTGGGGGTCTGTTATAGACCGCCAAACCAGGATGAGGAGATGGATGAGATGTTCTACAGACAGCTGACAAAAGTTGCAAAATTGTCAGAGCTTGTTCTCTTGGGGTCTTCAACTTCCCAGACATATCCTGGCAGCACAACACAGCCCAGAGAAAGCAGTCTAGGAGGTTTCTGGAGAGCATGGAAGATAGCTTCCTGACACAGCTGGTTAGTGAACCTACCAGGGGAGGTACCCTGCTAGACCTTCTCTTCACAAACAGAGAAGGACTGGTGGGAGATGGGGTGGTCAGGAGCTGTCTTGGGCAGAGTGACCACCAAATGGTAGAGTTCTCTATTCTTGGAGAAGTCAGGAAGGAGATAATTAAAACCACTGTCTTGGACATCTGGTGGGCTGACTTTGAGCTGTTCAGGACACTGATTGGCAGAGTCCCTTGGGAGGTAGTTCTGAAGGGCAGAGGAGTCCAGGAAGGCTGAGCACTCTTCAGGAAGGAAATCTTAATGGCTCAGGAGTGGTCTGTCTCTAAATGCCCAAAGACGAGCTGACATGGAAGACCAACCTGGCTGAACAGAGAGTTGTTTTTTGAGCTTAGGAGAGAAAAGAGGGTTTATAATCTTTGGAAAAGAGGCCAGGCCACTCAGGAGGACGATAAGGATGTTGCAAGGCTGTGCAGGGACAAAATTAGAAAAGCCAAAGCTCATCTGGAGCTCTTAAAGCTGCTGTTAAAGATAACAAAAAATGTTTTTATAAATACATCAACACAAAAAGGAGGACTAAGGAGAATCTCCATCCTTTACTGGATGTGGGGGGGAAACTTAGTTACAGGAGATGAGGAAAATGCTGAGGTGCTCAATGCCTTCTTTGCCTGAGTCTTGAGTGGCAAGACCAGTTGTTCTCTGGATACCCAGAACCCTGAGCTGGTGGAAGGGGATGGGGAGCAGAATGTGGCCCTCACAATCCATGAGGAAATGGTTGGCAACCTGCTACAGCACTTGAATGTATGCAAGTCGATGGGGCCAGATAGGATCCACCCAAGGGTATTAAGAGAACTGGCAGAGGAGCTGGCCAAGCCACTTTCCATCATTTATCATCAGTCCTGGCTATCAGGGGAGGTCCCAGTTGGCTGGCGGCTAGCAAATGTGATGCCCATTTACAAGAATGGCTGCAGGATAGACCCGGGGAACTATAGGCCTGTTAGTTTGACCTCAGTGCCAGGGAAGCTCATGGAGCAGATTATCTTGAGTGTCATCACGCAGCACTTACAGGGCAACCAGGCAATCAGGCCCAGTCAGCATGGGTTTATGAAAGGCAGGTCCTGCTTGATGAACCTGATTTCCTTCTATGACAAAGTGACACACATAGTGGATGAGGGAAAGGCTGTGGATGTGGTCTACCTTGATTTCAGTAAGGTTTTTGACACCATTCCCCACAACATCCTCCTCAAGAAACTGGCTGCTCATGGCTTGGACTGGCGTATGCTTCGTTGGGTTAAAAACTAGCTAGACAGCTGGGCCCAAAGAGTTGTGGTGAATGGAGTCACATCCAGTTGGATGACAGTTAGTGGTGGCATCCCCCAGGGCTCAGTACTGGGGCCAGTTCTCTTTAATGTCTTTATCAATGATCTGGATGAGGGGATCGAGTGCACCCTCAGTAAGTTTGAAGATGACACCATGTTAGGTGCATGTGTCGATCTGCTCAAGGATAGGAAGGCTCTGCAGGAGGATCTGGATAGGCTGGACCAATAAGCTGAGGCCAACTGTATGAAGTTCAACAAGGCCAAGTGCTGGGTCCTGCACCTGGGGCACAACAAACCCAAGCAAAGCTACAGGCTGGGAGATGAGTGGTTGGAAAGCTGCCTGACAGAGATGGACCTAGGAGTATTGGTTGATAGTTGGCTGAATATGAGCCAGCAGTCTGCTCAGGTGGCCAAGAAGGCCAACAGCATCCTGGCTTATATAAGAAGCAGTGTGGCCAGCAGGTCTAGAGAAGTGATTGTCCCCCTCTATTCGGCTCTGGTGAGGCCGCACCTCGAGTACTGTGTTCAGTTTTGGGCCCCTCACTACAAGAAGGACATGGAGGTGCTTGAGAGAGTCCAGAGAAGGGCAACTAAGTTGGTGAAGGGTCTGGAGAGCAAGTCTTATGAGGAGCAGCTGAGGAGGCTAGGATTGTTCAGCCTGGAGAAAAGGAGGCTCAGGGTTGACCTTATTGCACTCTACAGGTACCTTAAAGGAGGCTGTAGCGAGGTGGGGGTTGGTCTATTCTCCCAGGTGCCTGGTGACAAGACAAGGGGGAATGGGCTAAAATTGCGCCAGGGGAGGTTTAGGTTGGATATTTGAAAGAACTTCTTTACTGAAAGAGTTGTTAGGCATTGGAATGGGCTGCCCAGGGAAGTGGTTGAGTCACCATCCCTGGAGGTCTTTAAAAGACGTCTAGATGTAGAGCTTAGGGACATGGTTTAGTGAAGGACTTGTTAATGTTAGGTCAGAGGTTGGGCTAGGTGATCTTGGAGGTCTCTTCCAAACTAGACGATTCTGTGATTCTGTGAAATAAATAATGCTGAGAATTTGTCTATAATAATGCTGCCAGTCTGGGCTATGCACAGTTAGGAAAGGTGAAATCAGTCTCTGAGATGAGTAAACCCCAAAAGACAATTTTTACTATATATTCTGACATAAAAGAAAAGTTAAAGAGAGCTGCATTATTTAGCCTAGTAAAGTAGGGACAGATGGAATATCAGAAGGTCATAAGAAATAACAAGAATTAAAACTAAAGCAAATATTTGCATAAAAATGAAACAATAAAGACTACTGAAGAATACATTTGGACTGGAAAGTAATTAAATAATTTTAACCTTCAGAGGAGTTTCCAAAGCTGTGCTAGAGGCAAGAACCTTGATCACATTTTCACAAATCAAAGATTTATGAGCTAGATTTTATGAAAACACATTTCATAAAATAAAGATAGTTTATGAAGGAATTTGTATAATGTAACTGCATTTTGTAGGGAAGGAGTAAATTTTCAGATCTTTGTCCCTCTCTCTCATTTGCAGTGCTTGAAGGAATTATTATTATTTTTTTGATTCATCATCAGTGTTTGATACTATCAAGTGTGAGATTTTTCCTGGTTTGGGGTCCTTTCTGAATTTTTTTTTTTCTTTTTTTCAATGACGAGCCACAAGATAGTCATAAGCACTTGTTCTAATGCCAGAAAAGTCTGAGATTTCTTTTATTTTAGTCTTGTGCCATGCATGTGATTGAGTTAGTAGGATTTACCCAAGCAACTGGGAGACAACTAGGAGATGAACCTGAAGATTACAGGAAAGCACATGTCACTCCTTCAGGAAGGGCAAGAAGGAGGACATGGGAAACTACAGGTCCATCAGCCTCACTGCAGTCGCTGGGAAGGTGATTTAACAGCTAATCCTGGAAAATATTTCCAGACACATGAAAGAGAAGAAAATCATCAGGAGTAGTCAGCATGGATTCACTAAGGAAAATTCATGCCTGACTAACTTGATAAGCTTCAATAATAAAATGAACAGCCTGGTAGATGAGACAAGAGCAGTGGATATTGTATTCCTGGACTTCAGTAAGGCCTTTGACAGTGTACCCCATAAGACTGTCATAGAGAAGCTGTTGAAGTATGAGCTGGATTTGCAGACAGCAAGGAGGATCAAAAAATGGCTGAATAGCTGGGCCCAGATGGTAGTGATCAGTAGTGTGAACTCTACTCAGAGGCCCATAACAAGAGAAGTACCCCAGGGCTCAATACTGGGTCCAGTCCTGTTTAACATCTTTGTTAACTATCTGGACGATGGAGTAGAGTGCACCCTCAGGAAATGCAGGGATGACACCAAAATGAGTGGAGAAGCTGACTCACCAGAAGATCACGCAGCCATCCAGAGTGACCTAGACAGTCTGGAGAGGTGGGCTGACAAAAATTTCATGAAGATCAACAAGTAGAAGTGCAGATTGCTGGCCCTGGGGAGAAACAACTCCAGGTGTCTATATGTGCTGGGTGTTACCCAGCTGGCAGGCAGTTCTGGTGGACACCAAGCTGCACATGAGCCAAAAATATGCCCTTGCTGCTAAGAAGCTTAATGGTATTCTGGGCTACATTAGGCAAAGTATTGCCAGCAGGTAAAGAGAAGTAATCCTTCCACTCTGCTCAGCACTGGTAAGGCCACATTGAGAGTGCTGTGTCCCTCTCTAGATCTCCCAGTGCAAGAGAGGCCTGGACATCCTGGAGGGAGTCCAATATGGGGTCACAAAGATAATGACGGCACTGGAGTATCTCTCCTGTAAGGAGAGCCTGGCAGAGCTGGGACTGTTCAGCCTGGAGAAGAGGAGACTCAGGAAGGATCTTATCAATGTCTATACATCCCTGAAGGGAGAGGGCAAAGAGGACGGAGCCAGCCTCTTTTCTCTGGTACCCAGTGCCAGGACAAGAGTCAATGGGCACAAACTAGCACATAGGTTTCCTCTGAATATCAGGAAGTGCTTCTGTGCTGTGTGGGTGACATTGCTCTGGCATAAGTTGCCCAGAGAGGTTGTGGAGTGTCTCTCCTTGAAGACCTTCAAACACCACCTGGACATGGTCCTGGACAACCTGCTCTATATATCCCTACCTGAACAAGCGGATTGGACCAGTTGACCTCCTGAGGTCTCTGGCAAAGAATAGTTTACTATTCTTTGATTCCATGATTCTGTGAAAAGCAGCTTGAAAATACAGAATAACTTCCTGTTAGAAGTAAAAATCAGTGGCAAAAAAAGTGTTTTTTAAGTAGTGTTATTCAATTTGAGATGGTAACAAATTTCCTTGAACAAATACAGCAAAGAAATAAGCAAGCTCCTTTGCAAAAGCCTCTGTGAGGCATCACTTCCCTGGCCTCGCAGGAGCTGCCTTTCCTTTCAAAAGTAAGATGAAATATTTATATGTCTTAATGTGTTATGCTTCTGTTTTCTGCCCTACATTCTTGCACTTACAAATCAAAACATCATGACATGCAAAATTTCTTGTCAATGGCCTAGATTTTAACTTTTCTCTTTTTCAAGTCTGTTATTTTCTGGTAAAGGATTTTAAGACTACTGTAGTTGTTATTAGTCTTCCAGATGCAAAAGCATAGTTTACCTAGTCTTTGAAGTTCCATCTCCAAAGTTTGTATATAAGTGAATCACTATATGTCTATTATTAGCACTTATCAGTACAATATTGTTTAATGCTTGTATAGTATTGATAGGTCATGGCCTCACTTCTCTCATAAGCACAACATGCTGACCACCATACAAACATTTTTTTTTGTCTTTTTCTTGAAGAGATTGCCCTCAGTAGTAGGCATGTGAGTACATGAAATAGCAGGCAAGAAACAGTTAAAATAATACTGAGAGATTCCATACATAAGAGTTTTGTCAACAAACAATAAGGAAGAGAAAAGGTATGCCTGTAGCTTTAAATAAAACTAAATAGCCTATGTTCATACAACTTAAGATTAGCACCTGAAAGCAGAGTGTCTGCATCTGTCCTACAGAACACTCAGTCTAGGTCTTCCCTGGAGCCTGTATAGTTCCCCTTTCACTTCATTTTGCCCATTTAGTTCAGATTTTTAAAAAAATAATATAAGGGCTACCCTTTAGAATGATGGTATGTTCTATGTGTTCTGGGATATGGGATAAAAACACCTGCACAACCTTCCTGGAAAGAATTTAAGTTGATTTGGTCTTATCTATGCGTCCTCAGTGCACAGTACCTTGAACCATGCCCAAAATGAGTTGGGGGAAAGCTAGTACTTTGAGTTCTGTAGGCAGTCAGGACCCTGTGTGCTCAGGCATACTCATTGGTTCCCTTCTATTTTTCATTTCCTTTCCTTTAGAACTGTGGACCCTGAAGATTTGCAGCATTTCCAGGTTACCTGAAATCTGGGTAAATTTGTGGTGTCCAAAAGCTGTGGCAACTCTAAAGTTGTTCCCAAAAGGATCAGAATTCTCAGATTGTGGAGCAGAATGGTCCATTAGAGGGATTGGAGATAGAACTTGGGTCACCAGCAGTTTCAGCCATCTGATTTGAATTATCTCTGTGTGTCTATAAAAGTTTTCAATTTTCTGTAAAGCAGACAGATGCTAGTGTTGACAGATTTTTGTTTGCGCATATATATTTTTTCCCTGAAGGTGGTATGTATTTATCATTATCCTTTTGGAGGACATGAACAGAAGCATCTCAGATTATTTTTTGAGGCATAAAAGCCATGTCCAGATGTCCCAAATAATAAACCCAGTGGATCCTAGTTAGTGTCTATATTTTCTCACCAAATTCCTGGTAGTAGGGAGAAAACTATTGATGTCACCTGAAGCCATCCTGAAATGGAAATCCTGCCTGGACCAAAACTGACTCTGAGATACTGAATTTGCACAGTGCTTGAATAATTCACTGATTTATTCCTTCAGGAGGGATGTACAGTTAGTAGGCACTTGAAATCTGTGTGTTCAGTTTTGAAATCCTAGCTAGTTGATCCCTGGTCATTGATGTCATAAGGAAAAGTTCAAGAAGACCTGTGATATAAAATTTGATTGGAGATGGTAAACACGCAGTTCTAGTATTTTCTCATATCAGAGAATCTTGTTAAGTCATGAATACTCACACACAATCCATTTATCTGAATACTTTATATTAATAAAATACTAAAGCATATCTTTCAGTAGGGTAGATTTAAAAATATAGCTAAATTTTGAAGAGGACAATGGAAGCAACTTCAGTCTTTCATCCTATGCTTTGTCAAAAACTTTTTAATTTGAAGAACAATAGCAAAGAAATATAAAAAAGACCTATTAAAAGCATGAGTATCCATTGTAAAACCTTGATCCAAGTTTGTTTGTCCTTATCTCTAAACAGAGGTGCCAATATTAATGTCTTTCCATGCCACATATCCATATTAAACATTCAAGGAAAATGATTTTCTTCCTTCACAAATTGCAGATCACACCAAAGGAGGCAAAAATAGAGTTCAAGTCTTTCACCTTATGGGTATAGCATGCAGTATAATAATTTAATAATAATAGCATTTCTAATAATTATGACTTTGATTTGTAGTGCTCCCAAGTACCCAGCCTTAGGGTGGGATTGACCCTAAGAACTTAATATTTCAATATTAACTTCATGTTCTTAATATTGAAATATCTGAATTTGTGTGCTACTCTGATGCTGCAGAAAGGAAAATCCTAGACCATGTGCCCATTTGGCACAAAGAGAAACAGTTCTTCCTGATCCTAAACAGATAGTCCTGTCAGATCTTTGCATCCTGAAAGATATTTCCACCCTGCTCGTAAGAAGAGCAAAGCAATTTTGAATAGAGTGAGCAATCTTATGTATGGACAGCAGGGACAAGAAACCAGTTGGTTCCATTCTTCATGTTCAGTAAGACATCAACATTCTTAATAATTCAGTGTTTTTATGTTGCAATTTTACTGTATGTATCATGGTATTTGATGTTTTTTCTGAGTCTTAATTTAACATATCTGATTGAAATCCTCAGTCTCAATCTTAATCTTTTTTTCTTTTTTTTTTTTTTTTTCTTTTTTAAGTAAAATTTGTCTGCTCCTGGTGCTGTAAAAACCTTGGAAACAAGGCACATTTTTTACTTCATTGTTTTAAAAACATATGGGAGATATTTATTTTATTTTGCAATTTTAACAGAATCTTAAATCTCAGTAACGTCATGATTTTTCAAGACTTTGAAAGGGAATATTTATGTTTAATCATATAATGGCATCAGTAAGAGTTTAAGTAGTTGTCTAGGTTTTTTAAATGATGCTGCAATATTCATATTAAGACTTCTGTTAAAAATTACTAGAAATATACTTCCATATTTTCCCTTCAGTAAGAAATAGCAAGCTATTTTTCCATGTGACACGATTTCTTTGTGTACTTGCAAATACCAAAAATTTTGGATAAAGGTAATTTTTTTATTTCAACTAATTTAGCAATTACATTGCACTAATTTCATGATTTTTTTTTCATTTTAAGTAATAAATAACATATAAGTGCATCAAATGCAAATGTTGATTTTGATTCTTCTTATTTTAGATTATTATGTCATGCAATGAAAGATCATATAGTGCGTGTTGCAAATGAAGCAGAATTTATTTTAAACCGACAAAGAGCTGAAGATGTCCACAAGCATGCTGAGTTTGAGGTAAGCCGGAGTTGATGCATTTTCGCTTTTCTCTTTTCACTGAGTTGTCACCTAGACTGTAACCCCATGCAATAAAGATTTTCTTCTTCCGAGAAATAAATTTATATTGAAGACATTTCAAAACTAGTTTTTAAAAGCCTTGGTAAATGTCAAACACAAGGAACTGGTTTAATTTCTCTTCTCCTCACTGAAATTCATGAAAACATTTACAGCTTGAAGAAATCCCTTAATCAGAATGTCTGCTAAATTGGTATGGCAGACCCTTTAGTTTCACAAAGTTTTCTGATTTATTGCAAATAGTAATGCAAGTCACATTACTAATTATTTCTGTTGGATTTTATCAACAGTAAGTTCAGTAAGAAAGAAAAACACCTAATATATATAAGGCATTTCAAAAAATTAAGAAATATAAAAGTTTTGTTATAATTTGTATTTTATGACATTTTTGATAGGATACTTTACATTTTGGATCTCCTTAGAGAATTTACTTTCTATAAATTACATATTGAAACATGACAATACATATTCTAGCTACTAGTCATTAACTAATCATTAACTAACTAATCATTAACTACTGACAATATGTTTACATTGCCTGGATCCCATTATGGATCCCATAAATCTATAATTTTTGCCCCTTAAAAGGAGTCAAATTTCAATTGTTTTTTTCATCAGTAAGTGTTGTAATTAAAAGCAAATTACTCGAAAATGATGCAAATATACAAAAAAGCTATTTCAAAAATATTTTTTCAAGTGTTTAACATGTTTTTGATGATTCCTTTGGGATTAATTTTATTCCTATCCCCCCCCAAAAATCATGCAAAACTGGTCAAATACAGTTAAAATTCATAGTTTTGACATGATTTATCAAATATTATTTTGCAATATAAACTGCGTTTATACAACATTTCAACATCACTTGTTTTTATTATTTCCAAACTTGCCTGTATTTGCATGCATTTATATATAAATACGCATGTACAAGCACACTTTTCCATGTGTTTCAATGCTGACGTAACCTAAGATTGAGATAGACTGATTTAGTATTAATGATAATAAATAGCTGTATCAATTTATTCATCTGTCAAAAAATGTCAACAAACACCTGGTGGCTAGAAGTCCAGTAATCTTAGTTTTGATGAGGTTTTTATCTCATTGAAACAGCTCTCTTAAATGTACACTTTGATGTACTAGTTCTTGTGCTCCTTGACCTAGCTGAGAAGTGTGAGACACAGATATCTGTTGTCATTTTGAGCACACATAACCTTTACTTCATTTTGTCAGAGCAGACAGCAGACACTTGTCATATGGGATTGCAAAAACTTTATTACCCAGAATATACTGGATATTTCAAACTTAGATAAAATCTCATTTACAATTAAGTGTGTGTCAGAGTGAAGTTTCATATTGCCTCAACAATAAATAACATTTGATATTTATCACAGCATCACGCAGTAACCTAAGATGACAATAGAAGATTAAGTTATCTATTCTTTGAAGAATACATTGAGGTATAAGATCTGTCAGAACTCTAGACAAAACGAGAATATTCAATTAACTTCCAGCTTCTGTTAGCAAATAGGATTTAGAATATTAACTAAATTCCCTAAAGGAATAGCCTTAAGTCAGTCTTATTGTCTGGTGAAGAAACCAACACATTTTTCATATATGAAATTTTCATTATATTTGTCACATGAAAAACCTCAGCTACATGTTTCAGATGAATAAGATAAAATATGAAAGTCATAAAAGAAAATTATGGTATGTAGTCTGTGTTAAATGTGAACCTCAGATGTACTTAAATAAGGTGGCAGTTAAAGTCTGAAAGAATGTTTTATATATTGCCTTTAATAATGGTAGGTATATAACCAAACATTTTATTATTCATCCTACTTGAAAGTAGTAAAGACAAAGAGATTTCTGGTAGTTTTCTCTTGCATAATTGTAAATCTGTCATTTTGTTTTAATAAGCTGTACTAGTAAATATTTCGGGGTTTAGTACATGTTAATCATTGCTCTCAGCAAGAAAAGTGAGTGGCTATTTTATTTTTACCTTTTAAACCTTAATTGCATAATTATGGATGGAATCGCTAGTAGGTCGAGGGAGTAGTATATCGCTAGTAGGTCGAGGGAGGTGATTGTCCCTCTCTACTCTGCGCTGGTGCGGCCTCACCTCGAGTACTGTGTGCAGTTCTGGGCACCACAGTATAAAAAGGACATGAAACTGTTGGAGAGTGTCCAGAGGAGGGCTACGAAGATGGTGAAAGACCTGGAGGGGAAGACGTACGAGGAACGGCTGAGGGCACTGGGCCTGTTCAGCCTGGAGAAGAGGAGGCTGAGGGGAGACCTCATCGCAGTCTACAACTTCCTCGTAAGGGGGTGTCGAGAGGCAGGAGACCTTTTCTCCATTAACACCAGCGACAGGACCCGCGGGAACGGGGTTAAGCTGAGGCAGGGGAAGTTTAGGCTTGACATCAGGAGGGGGTTCTTCACTGAGAGAATGGTTGCACACTGGAACAGGCTCCCCAGGGAAGTGGTCACTGCACCGAGCCTGACTGAGTTTAAGAAGAGATTGTACTGTGCACTTAGTCACATGGTCTGAACTTCTGGGTAGACCTGTGCGGTGTCAAGAGTTGGACTTGATGATCCTTAAGGGTCCCTTCCAACTCAGGATATTCTATGATTCTATGATTCTATGAATTATTTGGCCCAAGCTGCACTGAGTTATTGCATTGCCTGCGTAAGGGGAAGGCCTTGGACCAGCATGTAAATTTTATCTTGTGACTACAGTTGCAGTCAGGGCAAGAGAAATTCTTCCTAGAATGGTTGCTTTGCAGTTAACTTCCATTTTGTTAACCTTTGCGATTGTTCAGGAAGAAAAATGAAAATTTAATTTTACTGTCCAATGAGCTGGTGAAATATTAACCTCATTACTAAGGCAGATCATTGTACTAATTGGTGCTTTACTGTACAAGAAGATAAATTGAAAAATGAATTAACCCTTTGTGAATTAGTGTAATGATTGTTCTTTTCCTGATAGATTACTTGAAATAATGGCTATAGCATAGTGGAAAGACCACTGTTAAAATCTTACCAAATACTAATGTGATCAGTAGCAAAATGATAGTGTGCAGAAATATGAATAAGTACAATCTACCATGAAGTATGATAAACTGTAATTGCTTTTGAGAATGTTAGAATGTAGTAATTCAACCCTAAGTGTCACAGCAGTGAGTATTGGTTGAACATTCTAAAATGGTGCGCAATGATCTGTGCATGCAAAAATTTAGGTCTTTTAAAATAGGTAATTTTCAAAATAGCTATTTTGAGCATAAACCAACTTTTGTAATTTACACCTAGAAAATGATATAATTGACTCCTTTTAATTACTATAGCTACATTTGCTTTATTTAGACATTTTGAAAGGATCTTTACTGGGGGGAGAAATTGGATTTAATCTTAACACGGTTTTGAGAAAATAAATGGAAAATATACATTGTTCTTATTATACATAAAGAAAGGATTTATCAAAACTAAAATGTGCTATTCAGTTTTGACAATTTTAGAAACAAATTTGCATGAATAATTACAGCATTTATTTTAGAGTAAACTACCTGTTAAAGGAAACATTACAAAAACTTTAGATCTTACTCAGTTGTAAATATGTTACTTTTTTATCCATTAAGATATTTTAGAAGTTGTGTGTATGTTAAGAATTTTTTTCATTTTATGATATAAGACCGAAAATATCTCTCTTAATTTGATAGTCAGAGTTTCCCTTTAGCATCCATAATATATTTTTCATCCTATATATTTTTCTGCAAGATAAGTTTGAAGTAGAATATACTGTATATTATGTCATACATGTGTTATACCTGTATTTTATGCCTGAGAATACATGAAAATTTTACACAATCAGCTCTTAAGGCATACCCATGTTCACATACATACACATGGAGATGCATAGCTTTTAGTTGTAATTCAGATTTTTTTTGCCCTTGATTGCCCTTTAAATTCTACATGTTCTGACATCTTTCTTGTGAATTAAATATAGTAGTAGAACCAGTTATATTGAATGGTGTGTCCTGTTCCTCTTAAATGTGTTTTAATGAGCTTGTTGTTTTTTTTATATATTTAAAGAGTTTTAGTACATAACCATTTTAAGGTGACTCCTAAATAGCCTATCTTTTGTCAAGTAGATGTACTTTCATTCCTAGTCACAGTGTGCTCAATATGCTGCTGACAGAAGAGAGGAGGAAAAGATGTGTGATCATCTTATCAGTGCTGCTAAGCATCGAGACCACGTTACAGCCAATCAGCTAAAACAGAAGATACTCAACATACTAACAAATAAGCATGGTGCCTGGGGAGCTGTTTCTCACAGGTAAGCTGCAAACATAAAATGTGTGGTTTAAATTTTAATTTAAAAGTTTAAGAGCAAGTTACTGTATTGAAAAATGTACATGAAATATACATGAAAAATGTATATAGTAGGAGTTAGAATTGCTAAAATATATTCTTTCTCTGTTGTTAGTCTTTTCTTCAGCTGTTTCTTGAGAAGTTCTCTTTGCTAAAGATTCAAAGATAAAATTCCTCGATAGATTGCAAACATATTTTACCATATTTTAAATAAATTATATTTTATATTATATTTATATTATTATATATATTGTCAATTATAAAGCAGATATAATACTGATACTGCTGGTGTATCAGTAGCTTTTGAGGCTCCTAGCAGTATTACAGCCTCTCTGAGTGAAATGCTCTGAATGAGATACTAAGAGAGAGAGAGCTTGCCATACAGATATCAACAAAGGAAGCCTGAAGAAAAGATCAGAGAGTCAAAATGGCATGTCTAACATTATAGTCAATATTAGAACAACCAGCAGAACACGGGTTGCTGTCTAATACTTTCTTCTGTTTATAGCTTTTTTGTGCAAGCAGGAAGGTCCACTGGTAAAACTTAACTGTCCTACTTCAAAACAGTAGTCAATACCAGCTGTCCAAAAAGTCTATACACTTAAAGCAAAATCCATATGTCTGCTCAAATTTATCATCTAAAGCTGAATGCAACCAAAGTGTGATCAATTCTGCAAAAACAAACAAAGCAAAATTCTTGTGATATGTAAGAGATAAAATATTTAAGATTTTAATCAGATCTGCATTGAATACTGTTTTTAAAAGTTTATTCAATTCAACATGGAGATGAAATTAAACTTTTTCATGTCATACCAAAAAAGCACAAAGCCTTGCTCTTCTGAATCACAAAAATAGCCAGTGGCTAAGGTGCTGACCTTCATGTGGAAGAATTGAGCTCAAATTGCTCTTTTCCTTCACACAGAGCAAGGTCTTGAACCTGGGTCTGTCATGTGCCCTGTCTGCAAAGCTAGAGACTGGCAAGACTCTTTCATGTTTGTGCATTCTAGCCAATTAATAAATTGATTATTTATTCAAACTGGGACAGCTCAAACAATAGAGATTGAGGAAGTTTTGCTCCCAAATATCTTTTTTTTTAATATAGTTTAATTTCCTTCTTGAATTCTCTTTGTCTGCTCTGAGTCAGACAGAACAGAACAAAAAGTTCCATTTTAGCTGAGAAACCTTTTCAGTAAAAATTTAGTTAAGACTGATATGGTGATTTAAAAATAAATAAATAAAATCCATAGATAAATATTTTCTTTCAGGAAAAACTATCTGAATGTAGCTTCAGCTTATTAGAAAAGATGTTGAATTGACTTGACACATCAGTAATAACATTTTATAAGTACCAGGTATACTGTTCATTCTTTTTGTCATTCTGTCTAGTTGGTTCTTGAAGTTTACAGTGTAAACTAAAATGTAGTTTTTCATATTCATCATCCTCATATCTTCCAAAGAAAACACAATTTCCTGGATGACCAAGGGGATGTATTTTATTTTTATTTTTTTTTAAGGTGGAGTTCAGTCTTAAAGAAATTCTATAGTCTAACATCACAGACATTCTGGTGGTAATTTAAAAAATGACATTAAAATTCAACAACCATGTTATCTCTAGTTGAGGCTTAAAGCAGTGTATCTGTAGACTTGAACCTGATGAAAATAAGTGCAATTTTCAGTCCTTTTAATATCTTTGATTTTTTAAAAAAAAGTTTTGCCACAAGTTCGGTTGCAGACACTTTGCAGGCTTTGGTCAGTTCCTCTCCATGTCACTGGTCACTAATTCTTACAGGAGACTATCTCATCTTTGGGTCAAATTTCCTCTCTTGCATTGTTGAAGGCATACAAAGTGTCAACAGACCACTGCTGCAGCTTTTTTTTTCACTTTTTAGTCCATTATAGTTTTTGATGGGCCGTGAAGCAGCTTGACACCTTTGACAAACTTATCAAATTTCTTATATCAAGACAAATAAATTCCTATTTTATTCCTATCATGCCACTTCCCTCTGTGCTTGCTTCTCAGTTTCTTGCAGTGCTGCTTTCCCGTTTTGGCCACATATAGTGCAGCTGTTGGCCTAGTTGTTTTTTAGCTACAGGCTGCTTGTGGCTAATTTTCAACCTAGAGAAGTGAGCAAGTTGACAGTACAAGGTCTCCAAGTGGGGTTGACCATTCAGAGGAGCTGAACAGGACACATGTCCTTGCACTTTAGGTCCTACCACATATGTCATGGCAACTGGGTGATCCATCACACAAGCGCACTTTCTGTTATGAGACCTAATGTACTGTAAAGGGAGAGGCCTATGACACCAGCAGATGTGGGAAGACCAGTTGGAAAGCATCTACACCTTGTTAAGAACCAAGGTCACTGGTTTTCAGTGAGAAGATTTAAAAGACTTCAAGTGCAGAAAAGAGAGAGGGCTCGGGAAACTATTTTGGCACAGAAATCAAAACCTGATGTTAATTAAGTGGTTTCCCCAGTACTTTTTATATAATGGAAATTAAGATGTAATCTAAAATTTTACATTCCTGTTGTCTTGGCTGTCAACATGCTGACAAAACATGTTTAAAGTAATGATTTTTGATGCTTGATGGAAAATTACAGTGCTGGCAGTCTCTTCATGCTTCCCTATGCCCCAGAAGATACAGTCTAACTGGAAGAGAGCTTCTAAAAAAAAAATAGTTTGGTATTCCAGACATCTAGACCTCTGTAGTGACCACGTCACTTCTGTCAGGAAGAATTTTTAGAGTTTTGAAAGCACATCACCAATTCCCTGTTCAGCTCTTGAATCTGAGAACAATGTTGGAAACTGCAAACTAAAGAAACATGACACACTGAGGGAAAGGGATGGCATCCAAGCCTTGACAGGCTTGAGAGATTGGGCTGTGTGAACCTCATGAAGTTCAACAAGGCCAAGTGTAAGGTCCTGCATCTGGGTCAGGGCAATCCCAAGCACAAATACAGGCTGAGTGATGAGTGGATTGAGAGCAGCTCTGAAGAGGACTTGGGGTTGCTCGCTGATGAGAATCTCAACACGAGCTGGTAATGTCTGCCTGCAGCCCAGAAAGCCAACCATACCCTGGGCTGCATCAAAAGCAGCATGGACAGCAGGCTGAGGGAGGTGATTCTCCCCCGTTACTCTGCTCTTGTGAGACCTCACCTAGAGTACTGCATTCAGCTCTGGGCCCCCCCGCACAAGAAGTACATGAATCTACTAGAACAAGTAGAGAGGAGGGCCACAGAAATTATCAGAGGGCTGGGGCAGCTTTCTTAGGAAGACAGGCTGAGGGAGTTGAGGTTTTTGCATCTTGAGAAGGCTCTGGGGAGACCTTATAGCAGCCTTCTGGTAATTAAGGGGGCCTACAGGAAGCCTGGGGAGAGATTCTTTATCAGGTAGCATTGTTATAGGACAAGGGGTAATAGCTTTTAACTAAAAGAGAGTAGATTTAGGTTAGATATTTGGAAGAAATTCTTTCCTCTAAGGGTGATGAGACACTGGAGCAGGTTGCCCTCAGAAGTTGTGGATGCCACATCTCTGAAAGCATTCAAGGCCAGGTTGGATGGGGCTTTGGGCAATCTGGTCTAATGGGAGCTGTCCCTGCTGATGGCAGGAGGTTGGAACTAGGTGGTTTTTAAGGTCCCTTCCAACCTAAACCATTCTGTGATTCTGTGAAATCCTTATAAGTTCCAAGAGGGGAAGGTGAAGAAATAGGTACCCAGTTCTGCATGTGAAACATTTAGGAATAGCAATGCCTTTGATATCCAAAATGCATAAGATAGGTTAGAATCTACTTTTGGAGAATGAAGGGTATTTCTAAGAGCTTCAATTCTCTATGACATACACCATCTGCTGCCACTGATATACTGATATTTGCACCACATAGTATATATATGTATATTATATATACATACACATGTTTTTATTTCTCTGTTTGTGTGGTTTAAGGTAAGGAAGAGTTTTAAGTCCTTTAGCAAATATGCTTATAATATAAAATATTAACATCTGATTTTCTGAAATATTACATAGCTGTAGAGAACATTTTTCCTAGTGTTGACCATTTAGCACAATGAATTTGTAAGTCCCCCAGCTTTTGTGTTTGCAGGTGTTTTGGTTTAACTCAGCCGGCAGCTAAACACCACACAGCCATTCACTCACTCTCCCCCCTCCCTCTCTGGGTTGGGGGAGAGAAACGGGAAAGTGAAGCCTGTGAGTTGAGATAAAGACAGTTTATTAAGACAGTCTATTAAAACAGGAAAATAATAATAATAGTACTACTAATAATAATGTGTATGAAACAAGTGATGCGCAATGCAATTGCTCACCACCTGCTGACTGATGCCCAGCCCAACCCCGAGCAGCTGGCTCCCCACCTTGGCTAGACTCCCCTATATATTGTTTAGCATGACATCAGATGTTATGGAATACCCCTTTGGCCAGTTTGGGTCAGCTGTCCTGGGTCTGACCCCTCTCAGCTCTTTCTGCACGCCCAGCCTGTCCACTGGCAGGACAGAGCAAGAAGCTGAAAAGTCCTTCACTTAATGTAAGCACTGCTCTACAACAATTAAAACATCAGCATGTTATCAGCACTCTTCTCATCCTAATCCAAAACATAGCACCCTACCAGCTACTAGGAGGAAAATTAACTCTATCCTAACTGAAACCAGGACAGCAGGTACTGTTTTTCCACATAGCAACAACAACCATTTACTATGTTTAATATATATGTGCCATAAAGTTTAATCTTTGTTCATTTATTAAAAAAAAAAAAAAAAAAAAAAAACTAAACTCCTGGAAGCACTGTGATTACTGGGGAAAAAACCAAGGGGGTTGATGAATGCAATTCTGCAGATTTGCAAATTATGAATTTAAAATGTGTTATCATAAACTCTTTTCAAAATATCTTTAGCAAGAAGAAGATAGTTGATTTTTTTTTTAAAAAAAAAGTCATAAGTTACTTGCCTTTCAGTTTCCTTCTTCATTAGCCATTAATTTACACAGAAGAAATTAATTATATGTGAGTGCTTCACCACTTGAATAAACTCCTACAAAGACAGTAACATTGTACAAGCTGTCCTGGCTTTGTCCTGTATATTAACCAGTTAGTATGGTTGGAGACTGTCTGAGACCCTATTTACTCTTTCATCTTCTGTCAAAAAATGGTAAATAACACTGTTTTCAGAAAATCTTTTTTTCCAGAAGTGTTATCTTTTTAATGAATATTTTCCCTTCACTTCTTAAAGAAAAAAAAAAAAAGATGTTATTTTGCTCCATTTTTTACATGTTAGCATCAACTCCCCTACAAGAAAAGGAAATTACTGAATCATCTTATTTTCTCCTACATATCTCAGACAAAGAGTAACAGTTTTTATATTATGTCCATTTATTTGGTTATAAATCTTGTTTGTGCCCTTAAACCAAACTAATTCTGTTTTTCTCATTTGGGCAGGCGTTTTAGATATCTTCAGTTTAGATATCTTCAGATTAGATATCTTACAATAAACATAGAGTTTTATTTTTTTCTTTCTTAAATTTAGTGTTATACCAAATTTAGATATCTACAATTTTTTTCCATTCAGGTGAGAAATTGATGAGTTGGCTATTTCTTGATGCATTGCCACTTATTCACAGTGAATATGCAACATCCTATTTCCTTCATCTTGGGAAGAATCAAATAGAGTGTCTCATAGCTTATCGTTCAAAGCCACTTTAAGCCAGCACTTACCCTTAGATTTTTTCAGGGTTATAGTCTTCATGTCACAACATATGCTTCCTTCTGTCTTCTCTGCCAGCTTTATATGGTGCTTCCTTCCAACTGCTTCACTCCCCATACACATCTTTCTTTTAATATATATATATATATATATATATATATATATATGATATTTTTAAAAAAATGTTTACTGAAACCTGTCTGGGAACACAGATCAAATTGCTTCTCAGCCACATGTATGCCTATGTTTTGGGCTGTAATCTGTCACTGTTCTTGTTTGGAGGGTTCTGTTATTTCAGCTGCTTGTTTTAATCAGATACCACAACTTTGTAAAAATTTTTATTCAAGAATACACATATAGTTATACTTACAGTTTCTATAAGTTTAAGGCAACCAAGGACAATACAGAAGAGGTCTGAGTTCCAGGTTCTGTTCTAAATCAAATACAAACTATTTGTCATTGATATTTTCACATTATCAGTTTTGATATACATGGGAGGATTACTATAATGAGAAAAAATGACATTTAAAAATGAGACTTGGTTCTCTTGCTTTCAGTGATTTGATGAAGGAGGTTCCACCTACATTAAAACAGCTTTACCAAACAGCAAGTATACAAGGGCTTTTTCTGTTCAAATCCATCTTTGGTTAAACTAGACACCCATAACAAATTAATCATTCATGGTGGAGGGCAGAGCTGTCAAACTCATTCTGTGGTGAAGACCAAATTTGTCTGGGGAGACAGGCTGGAAATAAAAAGTTTCTTGCCAGACAGCTAGCTTTGCCTCTTACTACAGCATGTGCTTCTGCAGAGATTGGGTTCTGCTGGGGGAGGGGAAAAGAGAGCTGAAAGAGGAGAACTCCCCTTTTCTGAGCCTATAGGGCTTGGCAGTTAAATTAGTTGATTCTGGGAAGACACTACTTCTAAACCAAATGTTTCCATTTTACAGCAAGAGGGATGAGAACACATGAACTAAGTAGGAGTTTCCCTTACAGCCAACCTTGGCATGCTCTGACTCTGTCATCATACTAGCTGCTGCCTTAGGAAGTTGAAAGAGACACAGAACCCATCCTGTCCCCCACTGCAAATCATCTTCATCTGGTTTAGCTATTCAATAATTTCTGGCTCATTTTAACGGCTAGACATAAATTGCTAAGGAAGCTTTAGAGTAATGGCAAAGATGTAGGACCAGATCCAGTCTATGGGTCTAGCAGAGTGTTCAACATACTTGTTGTTTGAGGGTCTGTTAAAGTGATGCATTTTTCCACGTAGTCTGTAAGAACTAAGAACTGAATTTGTTTCTGGAATTGATGGAATATGATTTTGTTTACAAAATGTTGCTTCCAGATTGATTTCATGGAATCTGCATACTTTTCAGCTCATTCATTAGATATTTTGGTTGCAAGTTGCAAGTATTCAGTTCTAAAAGAGTTTCATCATGATAAAATATTAAGAAAATGCTTTTTTGTCTTCTGTTGTTTTTACTTAACTGCACTACTTTTGAGGTACCTTGAGATCACCAGATGTGACTTCATTATTTACATTCTTGGTCCAGTATTAATCACCCTTCTGTAGCAGGATTTGGACATAAAAGTGATTGAGATTATTTTTATAATCTGAACGCTCTTTTGTAATATTTTACTACTTTGTCCTTATCTTTCTGCTGTTCCTGCTGCTCTGCACCCATTATATTGCATCTACTACCTTTTGTGTACCCTTCCAGTTTCTCCCTCCCTTATTGCTTACCACTGTGGTGGAAGGCAGAGGCTGTCCAAAGGAATTCTTGCTAATCAGTCTGTACCCTTTGAAGAGCACAATAGGGATAGAAAAAATCTGTATCACTTCCTAAGAATAAGTTAGATGTAGTATGAGATTTGCAACATAGAGATACATGCCAAGAAACAAGCATGCATAGCCAGAGATGGGCCACATGAGTGAGTTCAGTTTGCTTAAGTGACATTTATTCAGTTCTGAATTTGTGCAAGGATACTCAGAGATTTTTTTTTCCTTATTTTGCTTTTTTCCACTTTTAGGAAAAGTGTTGTTTGTTTGTTTGTTTGTTTGTTTTGTTTGTTTCTGCCTAGTTTTTTCCCCCTTTAGTTTCACAGCAAACACAAAGAGAAGTTTTGTCCATGTTCTTTTTCTGAAAGCTTTACACACAACAGATCTTTAGATTTCAGTATAGTCTTTAACTGAAACAGCAATCAGAATACAAATCCATATGACTTAGTGTCAACTTACTATGTTTTTGTTATAGCAGAAAGAAGAGGATTTAAAATTGTACGTATATTAAGAGAGACCAATCTTAAGAGTCTGAGAGGGCCTTGTGCTTAAGTCTAGCCATAGAGATAGAATATGCACATCATATCACATGCACAGCTTCCAGTATAGCAGTCACAAGAACAGGTTCAGACCAGGGGTCCATCTAGCTCAGTAACCTATCTTCATCTATAAGTGAATGCTTAAGAAAGAGCAAGAATAGGTGAAGTAGACATGATCATAGAATCATTCAGGTTGGAAAAGACATCTAAGATCATCTAGTCCAACCTCTAACCTGGTACTGACAAGTTCACCATTAAACCATGCTACTAAGTTCTAAATCTACATGCTCATTGAAGACCTCCAGAGATACTAACTCAACTACTTCCCTGGACAGCCTATTCCAATGCAGTTTTGGTAAAGAAATTTCTCCTAATATCCAACCTCCTCTGGAGCATCTTGAGGCCATTTCCCCTCACCTCATCACTTGGTACTTGGGAGAAGAGCCCAATCCCTACCTCACAACAACCTCCTTTGAGATAATTGTAAAGTAAAATAAGATCTCCCCTGAGCCCTCTTTTCTCTAGACTAAACAACCCCAGTTCCCTCAGCCTCTCCTCTGGACTTGTTCTCTAGACCCTTCGCCAGCTTCATTGCCCTTCTTTGGACACATTCCAGCACCTCAATGTCCTTCTTGTAGTGAGGGGCCCAAAACTGAACACAGTACTCGAGGTGAGGCCTCACCAGAGCCAAGTAAAAGGGGACAATCACTTCCCTAGTCCTGCTGGCCACACCGTTTCTCATACAAGCCAGGATGCTGTTGGCCCGCCTGGCCACCTGAGCAGACTGCTGGTTCATATTCAGCTAGCTATAAACCAATACCTCCCACATCCTTCTCTGCCAGGCAGCTTTCCATCCACTCTTCCACCACTCTGTAGCATTGCATGGGGTTGTTGTGCCCCAAGTGCAGAACCAAGCACTTGGCCTTGTTGAACTTCATAAAGTTGGCCTCAGCCTATGGGTCCAGCCTATCCAGATCCCTCTGCAGAGCCCTTCTACCCTCGAGAAGATCAACACTCGTGCCTAATTTGCTGTCATCTGCAAACTTACCAATGGTGAATACCATCTCCACATCCACATAAAGGTAAAAAAAATGATATTGATAAATATATTGAAGTGAACTAGCCCCAGTACTGGAGCCCTGGGGAACACCACTACTAACCATCATCCATCTGGATTTAACTCCACTCACAAAGATTCTTTGGGCCTGGTCACCCAGCCAGTTTTCAATCAATGATATGTCCATCTAATGATATATGCCTGTCTAATACTCCCTCAGACTCTTCAGCTCAGGATTTCCTGATGAATCTCAGTTTCAGTCAGTGTCAGTTTTGAATTTTCCTTTTCTCAGTAGGACTTCAAAGTCCAAATGCCTTTCTTCAAATTTTTCTCCCAATTCCTTCAGGGAAAGCAACCTCTGGAGTGTGTATCAGAAGACTGAACAGTTGCTGGTTTTGAACAGCATTTCTAGCATCTGTGCTCCTTTTTTTCCCACCTCCAATTTAGACAGAGGTTGAAACTCAATAGAAACCATGACGGAAGAATTTCTTATTAGGCAGATAACATTTCCCTCACATGATTCTCACTTTTTCTCCAATGCCAATCAGATCAACATAGCAAAGAATCTCCCATCCATTTCATATAGAAAACTGAAACCAAAGAATAAAATAGAACAAAAACCATGGATTAGAAGATTCTGAAAAAATAAGTTTTACATTTTTAAGGCTTTTTTTTTCAGAAATGAAAATTCTTTGACTTGTTATTTTGTGATATAAAATGGGTGAGAAACATTATATTTTTAAATTGTGGTACTGTAGTACTGTTACATGTGAGGATTCTTTCCCATGTGGTGTTTCAAACAGGTTACAGAAGATAAGTGCTAAACTGTTTTGTTTGCTTATTTGTTTGTTTTGTTTTTCTAAGAGAAGCATTTACAGTGTTTTGACAGATATTTTTGTTGGAATCATCAGAAATGCTAAGTTTGACCAAAAGAAAACCTAGTTCAGCTATTTTGGTTGCTCTCCTCTCAAAATCTTACTATCTTGTACTTTTGTATTTGAAATGTATTTATGTCAAACCATATGTTTGTAAAATAATTTGAGACATTCAGGTTAGTGGCTGTAGAGGATCTCAAGATTAAATCAGTTTGAGGCTCTGAAGCAGGCATAATTTAGAACATCCCTATCACATGTTTTGTATCCTCTTTCCTTTGGGAGGGTGGGGGGGGGAGAGGGAGGAAGAAAGTGGAATTCAGCAGGAACCTTGGGAAACGTGGTCCTTTCTAGCCTTACAGTTGAACATGCATGTCCATTATAGGATACTTTACTGCAAATTAAATGAAATATTATTAAAAAAAAAAAAAAATGGTAGTCAGGATAAAATTTAAAATACTTTACTGAACTTAACTACTTCCCATTCTAGCATAAAAACGTATACAAAACAGACATCTTTTTATAACTTTTTAATAAGACCTGTCATTTTAATATATGAGCCCTTTGCCACCAAGTTTAATGTCTTTTTTCAGTTGTTTAAGAAAATTAAAATCAAATATTTCTCATCTCTACCCTCTTTCAGAGGTGGTGATAAAGTCTTTTCCTTTATATTCTCTCTCTCAGCATTCAGTACTATTTTTTTTTCTTTTTAACATAGCCCAGACTTTCAAAGAGTTTGTTTCTTGCTTGTTTCTAAACTTCAGAGGAAGTAAATTATTAGATGCTAAACAAAAAGTACTTTTCTTGTTTTTCCTTGGAAAAAACCTTGATTTGTTTTGGCAAGTTTCTGTAATGCCAGCCTAAGTTTTACCTTCTGGATACGAAGATGCTTCTTCATTCCTGTAATTCCCATTTTCATCATTGCAAGCTGTAATCAGCTAAGACACATAATCCACTTCTCTTATCAGTTGTCGTGTAGCAGTCACCCACCCACCAGGGAAAAAAAAAAAAAAAAAAAAAAGTTAGAGTGAGGTGTTTGTGACTTTGTTTGTTGATTGGGTCGTTTTGTGTTTTCTGTTGGTTGGTTGGTTTGGTTTAGTAAGTTATTTTGCTTCTTGTGCTACAAAATAATTCTTCAAACTAGTTAGAATTTCCCTAAATTAGTGTGTCAATGTCATACAGGCTATCTGATGATAAAGAGAACATATTTTATCTCTGTCTAGCAGGTTTTGTTTGGATCACAGTCCTGTGTTTGAGGAAACCAAAGATCTCCTCAGCAGTGCCTGTTCTGTCCTCAACATCTGCAGCCTTCTTCTGTCCTTTATGATTAATCACTCTGTGCTTGTGCCTATATCACTGTATCACCTCTTTCTCTGTCTACAGTAATGTTTTAATGAGCTTTGCATCATATCTTGAGAGCAACAGCTGCTCTCAAGTGCTTCACAAGATGTCCTGTTTTCATGTGACAGAGGGTCTCTGTACAGGAAAAGCATGGCTTGTTGGACACAGAAGCCAGCACGCAAAGAATTCTCCTTCCGTGTTTTACCTTGATATAGCTTAGCAGGAGAGTTCTGTGGATCTGGTGTTTCTGTATGCATATTGTCAGCACATCCCATATGTTGAAAGGTATTAAACTATGAAGATCATCTTTACACAATTCACTCTTCTGCTTTCTGAAACATATTCTCAGCAGACATTTCTCTTTCAAGAGATCGCTCCTGTGTTTTGTTTTGTTTGGTTTTGGTTTTCATTGTTATTATTTGTTTTTTATTATTATTATTTTATTTTTATTGTGGGGGCTTTTTTTGTTTGTTTTAATGGTGTGTTTTAAACAAAAGAGAGTAAACTTGCACAGGTTTGACTGATACAGAAACCCCACAATTGTCACAGACCTTACACGACTTGAAGGAAATCGTTGTATTTAATTATACTGCTTTCCTCATTGATAAAATAGATACAGTAATGCATTGTATACTTCTACAGAGTGATTAAATCATTCAAGATGGTATTGAAAATACTGTATAGATTTGTTTTTATTATGTTTTTTATTTGGCATGTGTGTCATAATAACAGTTACTTTTTCTATATAACTGTTGTTTTTCTTAACCTGAGAGGCCTGTTTTTTTCAGTAGCAATATATGTTCACATAGAGATTTGAAGTATATGGAAATATTCCTCGTACGCTTATGGATGCAAAATACTAGACAATGACAGATTGCATGGGTCTTCGAATATTTGTAGTCCCCAGTATATTGATATCTTTTGTCAATAATATAGGCTGTTGGTTAGGTTGTAAAGGCCCCTTGCTCAAGAGTGTTGTATTTTGAAGTCATTTGTCATGGATGTATTGTAGAGATAGGAGACTATTTATGTTTATGGCATTTTAAGTAACTCGGTAAGACCCTTTAGAATATACAGAAAAGGCTTGTTTACTGTCATCACTGCTCACTTAATCCTGTGACCTTGACATGATAGTATGCCCATAAAGCTCCCTGCGGGTAGTTCAATAAAATAGATGAACATCAGAGTCTAATGATTGTTTCAGCTTCAGGAATATACTGCCTTATGCCATGATTTTTTCTTAAACATTCAATAGCACTGAACCATTTTAAAACAAAATAATGTAGCAAAATTTCTAATTGTCTAGATTATTGGAAAATCCACAAAAAGATGCATAAGCCATATGCACTTTTGCTCTTCAATTTGAAAATGCAAAGCATTGTTTTAAAAACTATTCTATATATACAGTGCTAGAAGACTAAAATCAAAACAAAGTTATTTCTTCAAATTTCTGTACCAACTCAGTTATTGAGTACTTTTTTTTTTTTTTTTTTTTCCTGGTGTACATAAATATACTTATTTTTCAGGTCTCTTTTTTATCTTTTATCTTTACTCCTGATAGCAAGTTATGTTTATTGGGTGGGAATGCTTTTTGGTTTTGTTAGTTACAATCAGAAACTAGGAAAGATTAATACGTAATAAATTTCTTTTCTTGATTTACTAGAAGTTATGTTTGCACTAATGGTAGGAAGCAATAAAACCTTACATAAAGAGAAAGCTAAATGTGATGTCTCTTAGGCACAGTTTGGAAATACTACTAAAGCCTTTGGGATCCTTTGCCATAAGAAGGCCTTAATATTTATGCATAATGTACGTTCTGCTATATGAAAACATAGGGGAAAGTAAAGTGTGATATATATGCCTCATGGTGAGTGTTTTTTTAGTATTTTGATATATATATATATATTTAATTGTTTAATGTATAGACATTTAAGCTTCCAATTTTTATTATCCAAGAATGCATTATTTTCAGAAATGCAGTCATGTATTTATTTAGAGAATTCCAATTCTTTAAAAGTAATCAAAAAATCTTAATTTTTGTATACTAATACAAAATCTATATATAATATATATATATAAATGTTTGTCCTTCTGTATAAGAACTAACAAAATACATTTCTTTGTCTCCTTCTTTTGTTAAATTTGATTTTTCACAACACCCACAGTAAAGTTGTAATGCTATGGTTTTCTAAAAGACATACATTCCTTAGGAAAGATGTATGCAAAGGTGTATGCTGTAGAAATGAAAAGACTACGATGGGTATGCCTGTACTAGAGAAGACCTTCAGACTCCTTTTGTCATTCATGTTTTCCAAAACATTTGTAAGATGTTAAGGCACAAGTAGTATATTGAGGGAACCTAAAAATTTAGTAAAAGTGTAGTTGTACTAATGTTCAGGACTAGTGTTCATCACAGGTTCTGTATTAGATCTGTGTTATTCAGTTTGCAAGTAAGCAGAACTCTAGGATGTATTATTGTGTGTTTAAAGGCATATTAATTAATTTGAGGGCTCTTCACCTAGTCCTGCATTAATCTCTGGGAGGATTTTAGGTAGCTTTCAATAATTGTTTTTCTGGCTACTGATTCCATAAGTTCACCATTGGCTCTAATACTCTGAAGTTTTTGTTTGTTTGTTTTTTCTCCCCACACCAGTCAGTATTACTACTAGTAAAGACAAGATCCATACCTTCTGCTGGTATGTTTTCAATTATACTAGAAATTCAGTTAATAGTTCAGACATTAGGGAAGGAAAAGGGGGCAGTGAGTGATCTAATTGTCATATATGTAACTGATTGGTTACTTGCAGTCACTTGGACAGCTAGAGCAGGTGAATTAAGGGAGAGGAAGATTTTCATACTGTCTATCAAATACTATTTGACTGAGAAATAGTGGTAGGTTTGATGACTAAAGAGTAATTTGGTAAAACCTTCTGCAAAAATCTGGAAGTAGTGGTCCTTACTCCCCAGTTTTTATTCTTGTGTCTGGCAGCAACAGCAAAACTATAATGTATCAGTCCATGCATTTGTGTTGCTTTTTGGACTGCCTGGATTTCAAATTAGTAGCACCTATTTTTAGCATAGAAAAGAGGGGAGTGATTTTTTTTATTTTTATTTTTTTTAGCCACGCTCACTCCATTTAACTTCATTCTGCTTCTGATGGCAAAAATGCAATGAGACCATGAGCAGCAAACTCAAAAACTATTGCTAGTCAAACATCAGTATAGAAACCTTAAAGTCTGAAGACCTTTATAAGATGGAATAATTTTGGATTAATTTTCAGGAATTTCAGGAAGGAATAACATCCTTAGTGGAAATTCTAAACTCATATGTATCTTCACATTTTACAGTTTGCAACAAAAATGAGCAAAATTCTTAGGGTCATTGCCTGAATTTATGAAGGAAGGAAAGATTGCTGGTACTCCAGCATTTACTATATGTTTACATAATAAATTACTTTTTCTTTCCTAAACAAACCAGCATTGACAAAGGCAGAACTTGGTTTGCAGGATTTATAGCTGTGGGATCTGTCTCCCTTTCCCCAGGTTTCTTCCTAAACACAATTGTCAGTGTAATTCAATTCAATTCAGAGACAATTATGTGACTCCAATTACAATAACTAGGTGTTGTCCACCTTCTTAAACCTCCCTGTAGACTTTGGTCAGTGAAATGTTTCTAATGACACTCTGTGCTGAGTTCCCTTTTATCTTGGAATACTTAGAAAAAAAATGTAACATAAGATAAAAAATATAACCTGTATCAGAAAGAAGTATCATGTATACTTTTACCAGTAGATATAATTACCTATGACTAAGGGACAGGAATAATCCCTAGACATGAGAACAATTACTTTCATATTTACTAAATAATTCATTCAGACCAATTGCTTTTTCACAATTTCAGATATTCCTTACAAAGTTGTGTCCATGTACAGATGCTTAAAAATAGTTTCTACTATTGAGTAAATGTAAAATAAGGGAGTTTAATATACATAAATTACCAGGATGTTTAATGTGTTGAGATAAGGAATTAAGTACTGAAAAATTCTGTGCCATTTTTAGTACTCTGTTATGTGGTTGTGCTCATGCATTTGTACAATCGTATGAACTAAGTCACAGAGTTCAGAGTTCTTGATATTCTTCAACACTGTTACTTAATTATCTTGAATTTTGTGTTGTATTTTTTTTTCTTTGAATATTTGGTCTTACAAGTTATACGCTTGGGCATATTTCTTAAGCAAATGAGCAATGTGGAAATATTATGTACATGATTCTGGGGGTGGGTGAGAAGTTTGTTGTTGTTGTTGCTGTTGTTGTTGTTGTTGTGTTTTTTTTTTTTTGGGGGGGAGGTCAAGAAAGCAATAGGAGTGAAAAAATGATGTGTTATTTCCATGATCTAAATGTTCTGCAGCAGTAGCAGCAGCTGAGCAACTCACTGTTATTCAATGCTACATTAACTTTTCCATTAATGCTGGTGCTGTAAAATATGAAGCCCTTAAGCACTGTGAAGTTGCTGTCTGATTTTTGTTCCTCTACATGGCTGCTGTATATTTGCATGTTACAACCATTATGTGGATAATCACCATCATTATTTTTTAGAAGGTCATTCTCTTCTTGTTCTGAAGAGAACAAGATGTTAAATGTAGAAAAGCCTTTTTAGAAGAAAGAGTCTTTAAATATATTCACTAAAAATGCTGGGTTTTTATTTATTTGCAACTGTGATTATGTGATGGCAGCCCAAGTGTCAACAAGATATTTTGCTTCTGGGTTTTTCTTTCTTCCTTCAACAAAAATAATCCAAGAGCATGAATGAGAGACTATGAAAGACTTACATTTTTTATAACAAAAGTGAACTAAAAAAAAAAAAATGGGTAGGGGAAAAAATATTTTTTTCAGAAATTGTCATCTGTTCTTCTGCACTAGATTTTTTTTAATGTAATAAATTATGTTTTCAAAATGCTGATTTTTTTAGTGAATAATATACGATCAGAATAACAGGTTTTCATTTTTTTTTTTTTTTTTATCTTTGTTGAAAGTATACAAATTTATGGAAATAGTGGATTTAATAAGTGCCATTAACAAACCATAGCAGCAATTCATGGCATTTCCAACATAGGCAAACAAATTGTTCTATGCACTCTACACTCCAGAATTTGCACTGCAATTCATATGGAAAAACAGGATTCTTTATTCTGGTGTGAGAATCACACCAGAATCACTCACTTTATGCCCTAAAGAAAGAACTTATCTTAGTGTTGTAAGTGAGATGACATCTCAACACTGAATATATAATTTCAGTCTTTACCTTTGGTTTTTTCCACCTGTAACACATGAATTACAGTGCTTTGCTAACAGAGTGATTTGAGATCAGTTGATAGGAAAAAAAAAATAGTGCTTAAATATTGTCTTTTTTATTTTTTTAAGAGAAAGGTTTTAAATATTTAGTGCTGCTTTGGTTTAATTTTATACATGTTTTAGTAGTGGAGCTTTTCAACAAGTTTTTGCTATGCCTCAGACTCGTCTTCATGCTTTTCATGGTTAAAATCAAGAAGCATCTCAATAATAACAGTATGAATTTGTGTGATGGCTAATATAGAGTCCATTCTATCTGTACATCACCATTGCCATTGCATTTAAGAACTGTTTTAGTCCATTTGGAACAGATTGAAATTATACCTCATTATTGTGGCAGGTCCTTATTTGTATATTCAGGTATTTTTTTTGTTTCATTTCTTTTCCATGCTTTTTTTCCTCTTACCTCCCAGTCTTTTCTCTTGCAGAATTTTACTGATGCTAATTTGTCTTGTTCTAATTCAGATATTTTGATGTTGGTGTTATTTGATCTCAAGTACACATAGGAAGATGAATTTAGTATCCAATTAATTTCATATTCTGTAAATAGACAGACTTTTCGTATTGAGACTTTTTGTAAAGTCTACCCTGATTTCATGATAATACAATGAAAATTATAAATTTTATATCCTTTCCATTGCTTTTATTTCAGGGATTTTGCTTACTTAATGACTAACTTAGTCTAATATAGGAAGTTTTCACAGTCCTGATTAGTAATCTCTGATCAGGATGGCACTGTGTTACTAACAAGGGTTTCAAATGTGCACTTACTAATCAAAATCCTCATAGGTGTTTCTTTTTCATAGCCCTGGACAATGTCCTATAGACATAGGATTATCATTTTTCTCATTTATTCTTCTACACCTTTATCCAAAGAATATTTCTTCCTAAAGCCTGTTCAATATATTGATGTCCATGTTGGATAGCATAACTGCACTTGTCAGCAGCAATGTGGAACTCAGAAATGTTTGTGGTCTTGTTTAAGCATCTCATACAGGGGCAGGGGCTTTTGGGAAACAGTGAAGAAAAGGATTAAAAAAAAAAAAATGAGTTGTTGGAACAAGCCTGTAAGTAACTCTTAAGAATTTTTCAATGCAATAAGTTACTAGGACATGATTAAATAATTGCCTTTAAACTTCAACCAACATTGCTGGTTTCAGAAAATTTAGAACAAGAAAAGCTCTAAAATTGAAAATTGTCTTACAAAAATTGACTTTTTTTTTTTTTAAATTCAGTTTTATTGTTTTGAAGGGGCTGTCATAAAAGTCAACAATTACATTTGAGCAAAGTAACATATAAAAATGTATTCTGTTTCAAATGCTGAGGAACAGTGGAGCTCATAGATATCACCCCCCCAAAAAATTAAAAAATTAGAAAAGCCTTAGGTGGATAAAACCCAGTGTGCCAATATAATGTTGTCTGTGTAAATGTAAGATATAGATTTTTGTTTCATTAAAAAAAAAAAAATCTAGATTTCTAGCGTTAGAATTTGCTTTTCCTTTGCTATCTGGGGGTTGGATAAAAAAATAACAGTTCTCCCTGAAGCATTAAATGATTCTAGATTTGGGGAGCAACTTAGTGTAAGAATTCAATATTAATTGTTCCTGAGTATTTTAACTTGAAGTTCTGGTTTGTCCTCCTTTTCATAAAAAAAATAAAATTAATGAAAAGAATCACAAGATGCACGATCAAAAAAATAAAGTTGCGTATTTCTTCCATTTAAAAGATTCACAGTAAAACACTGACTTTGAAATTAGAAGGCAAAATATATATATATATTACTCAAAAGATAATTTTAACAGTGACCAGCTGTTATGTGGTAAAATAGATTTCATTTCACTCAGTAGAACACTATATTTTCTGGAGAATCAAAGTTTACAAAATAAATTTCAATATTTTTTAGTATGGCAGGTGATTAATGTTCTCCCACAGAGGTTATATCAGAAAATCAATATTTGTAAAATTGAAACAGTATAGGTTTGTATTGATCCATGTGGCTAAATCAAAATGAAAGGCTTTGTAACAGCTTTCTTAGACAGCCTGCTACCCAGTAATGGCAAACTATCAATTTTAGCTTTCCACTGATAAATCAGCTTAAAAATTGGATGTCATTTTTTTTTTTTTTTTACCAAAGCAGTGATTTTTTTATGCCCTCTAACCTTTCTTGATATGTTAGATTGGTTTATAAGACTAAGCTCTGCCTTTTTGAAAGCAGTTGTCAAAACTGACATTTAGATGCATTTTGAAACAAAACATAAACTCTTGAAGCTTAATTTTATTTACTAGCTGGCTTTCTGGTAGAGCAAAGTAACATATAAAAATGTATTCTGTTTCAAATGCTGAGGAGCAGTGGAGCTCATAGATATCACCCCCCAAGAAATTAAAAAATTAGAAAAGCCTCATACGATTGTATGTGTGCACCTGTGTGCAAACAAACATGAATATATGCTTAATACTGAAAAATACATTGATTTAACATTTCAGGTTTCTCTGTCTTCTGATCTCTGGAGTTCAAAAAGGTCAGGTCTTGAAATGCAGCTTTTAGAAATGAATGCTGCAGATGCTAAATGATAACTTTCGGTAGCTAGGAATATTGATTTTTCTTTAATTGACTGATTTTTTGTTTGTTCATTTGTTGCACTGAGATTTTATGAAATGATAGCAAGTACATCAGTTTCAGAAGCAGTTTACAACGTATGCTGAAAACCTGAGTGATTTTTCATTGTTATTAATAATAGAGAAAAGAGGATACATTTGCTTTTACTCAGAAAATAGATAGCAAAATCCTTTATAAGAGTGGGAGAAAACTCTTAATCTGGGTCAAATGCAGTAGTTTTCAATGACAGTTGACAGTGCCATACCTTCATGTCTGTACAGCAGAATATAAGTTAGCTTGAGTGGATATTGATTGTGAAGTTTGCTGTTGTATAATTACTTTTGGCTGCAAAAAAATGTGGTGTGTATTGATCTAGATGTAAGCATTTGAGTAGCAGTTTCCCCTGGCTAATGGTGAGTGTCATCTTTCAGCCATGATAAATGGTAACGCTCTGGGTCAGCATAATTACTTTGTGGTGAAATGAACCTCCTGTACCCTTCTTTCTCTCGCACCAAGGAGCTACCATAATCATCTTTATCTGAAAGCCATGATTTACTGAACTAATCATCCCCTTAATAAAGTCCTTTCCCTACTCCCCACAGTATGTGCCCAACTTAATTATAGCTCTATACTAGTATTTTAAAAACTGACCTCTTCTGCTGTGAATCCACAAGTATGATTTTTTTCCTAATTCTCCTCAGTTCACCCAAACATGCAGGAGGTCCAACTCTTGTGACGATCTTTTAGTTTAGTGTTTATGTAGGAAAAAGGGAAAGACCTTAGTCTTTGTTGTTTTGACACCCTACTTTTTAAGTCTTGGAATCAAACATTATTAACACACTAATAAATTAATAGAGGACTGCAATGAAAACTGTCGTATGAATTCATTCTCAGTACCCCTTTAATTTTATAGAGTCATGTACATTCTAGATGTGCTGTCTTTTGAGAACAGATGAGGATAAGTTTTCACAATGTGCTGCTAAACCAGCTTCATTTATAATAATTGTGGCATCTCATTTAATAACAGTTTAAAGAAAATATTTCTTTTTAAAGTAATACCCATTTTTCTGTTCTCATTGACTTCTAATAGGTGACAAAAATGTTATCAGAAATAAGGTAATGTATTTATTGCCAGAACATAAAACTATGATAATTTGTATTATTTGGCACCTTTTTAATGGGGAGTTTTCAATTTGTTATCAATATTTCATTAAAACTTCGTAGCATGTTGTTAAAAATGGATTTGTGTTTACTTGCCAGTAGGGTAATATGGCCCTGGGGTAATGACTTTTTGTTAAGTAATGTTAGTTAAAGAAAATCTGGCAATAGTTTTAGATCATTTTCAGACAGCTGTGAAGGGTTTGGATAAAGGTCATTTTCAATGATTGTGCTTAGTTAAATAAATGTGAAGGGTTTCACAATGGGAATCTTGCTTTTCAGTATGCTGTCATAAATTTCCCTTTAACACATCTGGGAATACAAAGTAAAATGTAGTTTTTCCTGCCTTGAAGGCAGTGTATTTTATATTTTCCTTGCTTTGTTTGTTTTCCCCTTATAATACTGTTTATTCACATAACTAGAGTTCAAAGGTTTTACTTTGTCATAAATTAAATCTTCTATTCTCTGACAGTTTGTGGGACCTGCTGGATATAGTTTTCAAATGGTTGTAACTTGAAGATTTTTTGCTGAGATTTAGTCATTAAAAGTGTTAAATTTTCTGACAACTCAGCCTCTATTGTGACCCTGGTTCATTGCTTGCTTTCTCCCTTGGCCACAGCTGGCCTCTTGCTGTTCACAGCTGAAAAGTGAAATCAATGCTGGGTCTAACAAAATGCAGATGAAAGTCATTCTGATCATATATAGTCATTTCCCGTAATTTTATCAGCCTTCAGTTTCTTAAATCATTCTGGAAATCACTGTTTGTTCATGTGAATACAATATCAAATTTTGTGATAAAATGTGCTGTCTTTTCAAAAAGTAATACTTTCTTAACCATTAGCGGTGATATACAGCTCACACAGCCATCACACTACTACTTAAAATACCATTCTGCTCATTCCTCCTTCCCTCCTGAAGGGAAGCACTTGGTACCAAACTCTGTCAGAGCTGCTGGCAGAATTCTGCTTGTTTTGAGCCTTTGGAATCTTGTGAACTGAGGTTTTTATGTTCTACAAGGCTCAGAGCTGGAAAGTAAGAACTCTTACCATGTGTCAATCCACATTTCCATTGATCTCTCATCCTTTTTATTTTTATTTGAGCAAGATTGGTAGGAAAGCTCTGTTGCTGTTATAGGTGGCAGCGTATGATGTAGCTTAATGCTCCAAAGGTCACAGAACTACAATGAGTTTGATGGAAAACAGCCTTTCTCCTTATTTTAAATGGTTCCTGCTTTGATTACAGGCATTTATTATAATTATCAAGAGATTAGTCTGTTGTTATAGAATCCTTGTAATGGAACCATTTAAAAGGAATATAATGACAGTTTATTGGATTTTGCAAAGGAAAAGAGAACAGATAAAGTGGTGGTTTTTAAATGGATCAACTGCTGCCCTGAGAATACTGATTTTTTTTCTTTTGTTTAACTTCACATTTGTTTTTGTTTCACAATTTTTAGTTACATAGTAAAAAAGTAATTCACTTTTTTTTTTTTAGTTTTGAAGAGAGTTTTTGTTTATAACATTTTTCTAGCAGTCCAGCTATGCAATTTAGCAGTAAAAAAATATTCCTTCAATAAGTGGTCTTAAACTATATATTTTATAAAATGTTAACTGTCCTATATAGCTGCTTTGTGATTTTATAAATATTCCCATTCTGAAAAACAGCAACAAAAAGTATTGTTGATTAAAAACAATATAGAGAAGAAACTGGAATGTCTATATTTGTAACTAGGTTGATTTGTAACTAGGGTGATTTTTCTTCTGTTGTAGCAAAATAACGTAATATTGAGGAATCTTAGTTCATTTATATCCTGTTTATATTAATTTTACCCTATTTAAGAGTTTACAGTTATATTTACTGAATTTATCCCAAAACAATAGATGTTAAAGTTATCACAGGATCACAGAACTGTAGGGGTTGAAAGGGACCTCAAGAGATCATCAGGTCCAACCCCCCTGCCAAAGCAGGTTCCCTAGAGCAGGTTGCCCAGGTAGGCTTCCAGATGGGCCTTGAATATCTCCAGAGAAGGAGACTCCATCACCCTTACCATGATGAAGTTCTTATGCATGTTGGTGCAGAACTTCCTGTGATCCATTTTTTGGCCATTGCCCCTTGTCCTGTCCCGTCCTGTCCCCACAAACCACAGAAAAGATGTTGGCCTTATAAATCAATCATCTTTATCAAATGTTTCAGAATACCATTTTTGACATGGCAGTGAATGTAAGTACTAGATGACATTCAAAAAAAAAAAAAAAAAAAAAAAAAATTAAGAGCTTATAAACTTTTTAAATAGATTTAAAGAGGAATTAATTTCAAGAGAAATTAATGCCTTTTGAAGAGGAATTATAGAGCCAAAGTCCTCTTGCTGAGAAAATGCTGTCCTATACTAGTGAGCTGAACAAGAGCACGAATTGCCTAGTACCACTGTTAACCTAAGAAAGTCAACTGGGCTGAAACTTAGTTGACATGGGACTATTTTGATGGCACCGAGGAATTAGCCCCAAAATAACAGTGGAAAATAGCAGGGCAAATGACAAGTATCACATTACAAGTCTGCTGCTCTAATATCAGTTGGTTGCCAGTGGAAGAGGCCTAGGGAAGACAAGCATTTACCTAAGTTTATAACAATAATCCCTCAACATGTCCTCTCAGCTTTCAGCAATTTGTAGCTCAGGGACTTCCTGAGCCAGAGGTGATATCCGTACATTTAATAATTTTTGGTGTTTAATGGGTTGTTGTTGTTTTTTTTTTTTTTCCCTCTTTGAAAGGAAATGTCTAATCCCTTTGAGAACTCATGTTCTGATATCTTCTGATATCAGACTTCTGATATCAGGCTATTTCACTACTTCACACTATTCATACTACTTCATTTATTTTGCACATGTTATGTGATAGCTGCAAATTTTCCTGTGGTCCTTTCTTATGATAAATAGTGAGTCCTTATTCACCATCTTGATGCCATTCCTTATATCATCACTATCATGATCACTATCACACATGATCATTATCATATCCCTCTGAGCTATGGTTCATTTCTTTAGCTGGGGAGGTAGAAAATGGACTTCTCCACTTTCCTGGAGACTCCCCTAGCAGGCTGTAACTTATTCTGGAGTAGGACTTTGTTAATCCGTCCAGCTGGAGCTATTTTACTTTGTGTAATAGCCAGAAAGAGAATGACATACACATGTACTGCTTTCCTCTCACTCCCCACCCACTCTCGCCCATCTGCTGTGTGCCAGGTTGTAGCTTTATTGCCATTAGGAAGCTAACCAGGAATGACTAAAGCTTCCTCAACCAAATCCATGCATTTACACTGACTCAATATTTTCAAAAGAGGAGAAATAGTAAACACTTGGATTAAAAATTCGAGAAATGTGGTTAGAGATGAGTCTGGGCCTGTGCCATATTAGATATAGACTTTTCACTTCACATTCCATTTAATGTTGTACTAGTGTAAAATGAGAAAACATCCTCAGTAAAGGCAGACAGCATTCCATTCCACAAAACTTCATCATTGATTCATGGAGGAAGCATGTTGTGTTAGCCATAGCTTTTCTCCTATGATTGCATTTAACTCCAGATAGAATCAGCTGTAAAACTCTTGGCACAAATTATTATTGGTATGTGTATTTTTGAAAGGAACACTTCCTTGTCAAAGCCTTAAAAAAAATCATCTTGATTTACTGTGGCAGGCTTTCAGAGTGTGGTGTGTATCTCAGGAAGACTGCAGGTGTAATCCTATGTAGTGAATCACATTCTGGTGCCTTTGGATTTTGATTAAATTAAATTATATGTATATTTTACTGTGCTGAATAATATTATTTATTTATTTATTTATTTATTTTCATGTGAAATGTACAAAGAAAAAAATATTTTGCTTCCAAATTTAGCAGCTTGAAATTTGTGAATGATTCTTCCCCTAGTGCATACACACTTAACACTGAATGGTTCTTGGCAAAAATTGAGTTTTGGGAGAGACTGCAATAAGGTATTCTTTTTCATCTTTCTAAAAGTTTCCATATAGTCCTGGTGCTGGATCTACTGCTTCCCTAAGTATCACCAGACCACTGTGACTTCATTATGCTCATTTTGTTTTGGTCTTTTGGTATGCTGTCAGCACTCTCTTATGGAACAGAAGTAGAATACAGACTTTTTTCAAGAACTTGTATCTCACTTAAGCCAGAAAAATATTTAATATCAGAAAGGCAATGCTCTAACCGGATTGCTTTCTTCTTGCTAAAATTAAAAGATCTGTTAAAAAAAAAAAAAAAAAAAAAAAAGTGTTTTTGGAGATATTCATTAAGCAGTTTTTATAAACATTTGTGGTGAAAACACCAAATATTATTTAAAAAGTGATCTGTTACCATTTCATCCAACACTTTTTCATAATGTACCCTGTATTTTCCTTCTACTCTCTGTTTGAATTTTCAGTTTTTATTGCGAACCTGCCTACTCTAAAGGCTGACTCTGAATAGTCCTGTGCCATGAGTCATTTTCATGATGTCAGAGAATGCCCTAAGGGAAGAAATGACTGCGTATGCATTTGCGACTATTAACTGGAGATTGATAAAACTCTACCAAATTAGTGTCTCAGAAAGGTATATTACTGAGAGTCAATTCTGAACCTTGTGTTTCTTTGAATGATGAAGGCCTTTCAGAGTTGGAAGAAGTGCCAGTCAGAGCTTTACAGCCATAGTTGTACATTTAGCCTGAACACCATACAGGTGTACTGCATGTGATAAGCCCACTTCTTTTAAGAGGTTTTTACTGTTTCTTTTGTACCATGTTAGCAATGCTGAAGGCTGCACAGATATTCACAAGTATCAGCAAAGGTGATAAACATTAGGTTGCTTCTTGGCCCATAAATTAGTATTTCTAATCTGTGGGAGGAGATAGCCATTGAAACAATGTTAGTTCCATTTTATATTGTGCATTGTCACTAACATGTTCTGTATAAAAGACTCAATAATATTTGAATGCTTTAGCTTTTCATACTTTTGTTAATTCAATTCACTTCTTAGTAGATATTTCAGAAACATTTTATTAGTTTGGCTTTTTGGTTGCATAGTTTGCTTCTTTAAAAATATGTTTTAGAAAGTAGGAAAATATTTTTAAAAAATCAACCGAAGTCTTATTTTTATGTAATAAAAAGCCATTTACATATATATTTTTGCCTAGCAGAGTTCAATCTCTAGTGTAGAAAATACATTGATATTCTACCTGTAATTTAAGGCATTTTCTCAAATTTTATGGGAATTAAGCTCCTAAAATATGTCCTGAACCATGTCTAGTTTTAAATATGTTGTTGAATTGAATGGAATCGCTCATAGATTTATATTTCTTTAACTCCTTTTTAGAATTAATCCTCAGTGATCTTTTTTCTTTAAAAAATGTATATATTCCATCACAGATTCAGACTGTCCAAAATAATGTTGATTTTTAAACATATTATTATGAGTAATAAAGAGTATTCTGTTTTTAAGTATTTAGGCTTTCTGAATTGGTTTATTAACATAGTCTGACTTTTAAAAACTATCAGCTTTTATTTTTATTTCTTGAATTTATATAATTTTATGTTAATTATTTTGTATCAACTCAAAAAAAATTCTTTTCTAGTGAGGAAATTATGGTCTGAATTTGGGATTTTTAATACTGACCCTTGGCTTCTTCACTGATATTGTACAGCAATAAAAACATAACCCCATTCTGTAAGAGTTTTTCAAAGAAGATCTTCAAAATTATTTTAATTTATACAGAGAAGATGACTTCTGTGAGCTTTTGTCTATTGTATGTTTCAGGATTCCCTGTAGCATGCCAATCAGGTGACAAAAAGACAAGTAACTTGTACCTGTAGGAATACAAGATTAAGACAAGTCAATCAACCACTTTCTCCAATTCTCTCATTTAACTGGATTCATACAGCCTATAATTCTCATATTCTCTATCCTGGCTCTTAGATTTCACTCAGTCATGTGAATTTTCTGACCCAATCCTTCCCTTGACAATTCAACACAAGTCTTAGATGCCAGATTCTTTTGTGAGAAGCCCAGGTTTTTACTTTCTCTAATGTTGAGACCTTTGTTATTTGAGACAAGAGCAGCAGGATTCCTATCACCCAGCTTATCCCAAGTTGCAACTAGTTCTTCCATTGCCTATGAAGTGGGCCTGGGTTGATTAGTTAAATGTCAATAATGTTGACATCATAAGTTAGATAAAAGAAACTCAACTGAGCTATCAATTGGCATAATTTGACAACCTTAATCTTCCAGTAAATTGCAGCTGTCAGTTGCTAGTATTAACTTCTTGAACTGTGCCTCCCAGATTGCAAGGAAGGAAAAAAAAAATAATCTACCAGGTCATAGGCAGCTTGGCCCTTTTAGGAAAAGCAGTTTCCAAAAATAGGTGATAGTCAACTTCACAGCATCTTCAAACATAATTTCTGTTGAGCTACACAGAGGAAATCTGGAGCAGCTAAATAAAGCAAGAAGTTCTGAAAGAACGAAAGTACTGAAGGAGGAAGAGAACAGACCATATATTACCTTGAGTTGGTCATTAGAAATTGGACAGCCTCAGAGGCTAACATAACCTGCTCCATGCACACATGCTCTTAAAACATGTGTGACTTTTCAGGATTTTAAGAGTAGCTCCTTCCCAGGGTTCATGTCCCACAAAGTTTGGCAAACAATATTCTGTGTGATGCAGATGTATAGCTTGGAGAAAATAAGCAAAAAAAAAAATGCCATCACCAAGTTACCTTGAAAGACTGAGTCCAGTTATGTCTTGTATCTCTTCTTCCTACCTTTGAACTGCTATAATTTTGTCTCTTCTCTTCTTGTTGCTAGCATATCACAGTTGTGAAGAGTTTTGATTTTTGCTTCCTTGGTCAGGAAATTTGGCTACCCATGCTTTGAATGGAGAGCAAATCCTTCTGTTTTCAGATGCATGATTCTTTCCTCTGTTAAGTGTCTGCCTCAATACTGATCCAGTCAGTCAGCTTTCCCTTCTGGTATAATAGATGGATTTGACATGCTGTACTCACTTCTGATCTATGCAAACTATGGCATGAAAGTCTTATATAAATAAAAAAACACTTGCCCAGTGAACATGTACAGGACAAAATCAGCTGAATTAGCAAAGTTGAGGATTGTAATTCCTTTTGATAAGAAGGTTATTATATATGTACTATTGCATATATTATTTATAAATCATATTATTTGTTATATATATGCTGCTACTGACACTTCTTTAACTTCTTAATATATTTAAGAACATACAGCCAAATATAGCCAAATACATACTCTATATTTTAATTGTAAAGCATATTCATATAGGAAGTCATACAATACATTATCAACTGAACAATGAAAGTATATGGAAAATGCAGAATACATATGGCCCATAAGTTACATATTTGTATTACAGACAAGGGAAAAATCATCTATGTCTAATGATTGTTCCACAATTACTTAACAGATTAACTGGTTAAAAGGAAGAAAAATATTTAAATTATCTCTAGTTTCGTGCATAGTCAAATGCTTTGTATGCAAAGATTCCTTAAAATCTTCAGTGTTTGTTTCTCAAAACCCACAAAAATAGGGATTTTTTCAAGAGAAAGAGAATTAAGGTTTCTTTATGTGTTGTCCTTTTTTTTTTTTTTTTTTTTTTTTTTTTTATTTTTTTTCC
>CM021731.1:182587653-182664472 GCA_011075105.1 Heteronetta atricapilla | reverse complement strand
GAAAGGAAAGGAAAGGAAAGGAAAGGAAAGGAAAGGAAAGGAAAGGAGAAAAAAAAAGAAAAGAAAAGAAAAAACAATGTCCTTCCCATACACTTCTTCAGAGCTGCGGCTGAAGGATTTAGCCAAAAATCTTTGGAAAAGTTGTCTTTAATAAGTCTGAGCTACTAAGACATTGGGAAAGACAGGAAGGACTTTGCTGTGTAGGCTAGCTTGGTACACCTTTGAATTGTGGCAGAGAGCTCCACAATTTCTAAAAAGATTACATGTTGGGCTATCTGAAATACTTTAGTCTGTCTTAATAATATTTGTCCCAAAATATATGGAAGGTGTGTGTGTTATTGTAGCAGAGTATTATACAGAATTCTGGGCAATTCTGACTTCTAGAGCAACCTGCTTTTAGAAGAGGAGGTCTTTTTAACATCTTTGTTGTGGACATGGTTAGTGGGATCAAGTGCAACCTCAGTAAGTTTGCAGGTGATACCAAGACGTGTGGATAGGTCAAAACTCTGGAGGGAAGAGATGCCACCCAAAGGTATGTTGACAAGCTTGAAAGGTGGGGCTGTGCAAATCTCATGAAGTTCAAGAAGGCTTGCAGCTGGGTGAAGGCAATCCCAAGCACAAATACAGGCTGAGTGATGAGTGGATTGAGAGCAGCTCTCAAGAGGACTTGGGGTTGCTCGCTGAAGAAGCTCAACACAAGCTGGTAATGTCTGCCTGCAGCCCAGAAAGCCAATCATACCCTGGGCTGCATCAAAAGCAGCATGGACAGCAGGCTGAGGGAGGTGATTCTCCCCCGTTACTCTGCTCTTGTGAGACCCCACCTAGAGTACTGCATTCAGCTCTGGGCCCCCCCGCACAAGAAGTACATGAATCTACTAGAACAAGTAGAGAGGAGGGCCACAGAAATTATCAGAGGGCTGGGGCAGCTTTCTTAGGAAGACAGGCTGAGGGAGTTGAGGTTTTTGCATCTTGAGAAGGCTCTGGGGAGACCTTATAGCAGCCTTCTGGTAATTAAGGGGGCCTACAGGAAGCCTGGGGAGAGATTCTTTATCAGGTAGCATTGTTATAGGACAAGGGGTAATAGCTTTTAACTAAAAGAGAGTAGATTTAGGTTAGATATTTGGAAGAAATTCTTTCCTCTAAGGGTGATGAGACACTGGAGCAGGTTGCCCTCAGAAGTTGTGGATGCCACATCTCTGAAAGCATTCAAGGCCAGGTTGGATGGGGCTTTGGGCAATCTGGTCTAATGGGAGCTGTCCCTGCTGATGGCAGGAGGTTGGAACTAGGTGGTTTTTAAGGTCCCTTCCAACCTAAACCATTCTGTGATTCTTTGATTCTATGAAGACTTCACAGCTGTTTGATCTAATTTACTAAAATCCATGTTTGCTATTTGGTGTAGTAGAAGACTACTTTGCCTTTCCATCCTATGCTGGCCTTTCACAAGTTCAAATGCTGTTTAAAGGAGGAGAATATATACAGTGAGCTGCTAAGCAGGCACAATTGATGATAGTGACAGTGAAACAGAATTTGTAATCCTTCAATAACTGTTTTAAAACAGGCCTTATTTTATTATAGTGTGTCTGTATTGTATGAAATACCACACATATGAAATTTTGGATTAAGTTTTCACTGTGCACTCCACTTCATTATTAGTAACTCTGCAATATCAGTAGGTTCATACCAGTTCTTGTGATGAAAGTGATGATAATAAAAGTTTATATTAGGTTATTCTATATTTTGTAAGGAAAGTATCTTGACAGTTAAGCTCATGAAGTAGACTTCTTTGGGTCATGTGTTTTAGAGTGCAATTTAGATAATTTCAGTTAAAGGAACACAGCTATACTTGTTGTTGGAAGTAACTAGATGTAGATCACTAATAACGCTATGAACCTCTAGGTTAAAAAATAAAATAAAATAAAATAATAAAAAAATAATTATGATATGCTTAATACACATTTTTTTCATTAAAACAACCCTGACTCAAAATGTCACTTAAATGCTGTAAGATACAAATGAGAAACTGAATGTGATCTGGTTGGCTATGGAAATAGTGCTTGCTACACATTATTAAGAAAATTAAAGCTTCGTGAATTGTTGTACTTGTCACAGAAATAAATTACTCAGATAACTTGATGTAATAACAGCAATTCTAGGAAAAACAAGGGAGACAATTTGCAGACATGCCCTCTTCTAGGACTGACTTGTATCTAGTACCTAGAAAGTGTAGTTCAGCTTGATTTTCAGATGTGACTTAAAGCTGTCTAGCATCTATCTAGATTCTTGAAATTGATTAATTAATTAAAGCCTGAATAAATAAAGGATTAGAATACAAATATTTGTAAAGTACTGTCATTAAGGAGTTAGACAACTTAGTATTGATTCAGCACTTATCTCTGGGCTTTTAAAGCAGGCAGTGTTCTTAGTTTCAGGCTAAAGCTTGTGCCACAGTCTTCTGCTTCATAGTATTTTTAATCTAATCCAAATAAAGATGTAACAGTATATTTTTAAGAAAATCCCACGGATAAGTCTTTCTATAATATAAGTGATGAAAATCAGACATTCAAAGTTTTCATACCTCTGATTTCTTGAAAGCAATGAGTAAGGACAATGTCACTTCGTTAAATATGCTGCTGTGGTGGCTTTACCATGTTAGGCAACTGAACACCACAACCACTCTCTCACTCCCCCTCCTCAGATGAGGAGGGGAAGAAGTAAAGGAAAGAACAACTCATGGGTTAAGATAAGGATAATTTAATTAAAGAGAAATATATATATGTAATTAAGGAAATATTATTAATTAAACAATTCAACTAAAAGGAAAAAAGGGAAAGGGGAAGAGGCAGGGGGAAAGGGAATAACAAAACAAAACAAGCAAAGGCTACAAAGGCTACGTGGAAGTGCAGAGGAAAAAAAATACTCTCTACTTCCCAAAATGAGAGATGCTTGACCACGTCCTTGAAGCAGGGCCTCAACGCACGTAGCTGGTGTTTGGGAGGAGGACAGACGTTTTCGCAACAAGAGCCCAATACACCCCACTTCCTCCTTTTTCCATCTTTTATTGCTGAGTGTGACATCATATGGTATGGATGGTTTGGTCCAACCTTTGGTTGGTTTGGGTCAGCTGCCCTGATGATGTTTCTTTCTCACTTTTTCACCCACCCCCTAGGAGGGCTAGAGAAAGTCCTGATGCTGTGCCAGCACTTCTCAGCAGCAGACACCACTGCTGTTCTAGCTACAAGTGCAGAGCGTAGCACTGTATGGGCTGCTGCAGGGAAAGTTAACATCCCAGCCAGACCCAGTACAGATGCTCAATAAATAAATCAAGAGTAAATCTGAGAGAAACTGGTTAAGATCCAGAAACATTTTATTTAGGGTCCTGGTACAATCTTTGATACAGTTTTTATTGCAATACTGTAATTCAGTCCAGTGCTCTATTCCATGAGCCCAAGACATCTCTGCCTTAATGGCGGTACTTGACAGCCTGATAACTTTGTAGTGTTTAATTCCAAGCTGTATGTATGAGTAACTCAGAATCTGCTGTTGTTCCAGGATTTATCCAGTCTTTTTTGTTGTTGTTGATGTGTTGTTGTTTTTTTTCTCAAAGAAGTTGGAAAAAAAAAAAAAAAAAAAAAAAACTATTTTGCCACTTTTAGTAGTCCCCTAAGATACTGGTTTTTGATACTTAATTTCTGTATCAAGACAATGCATAACTGAATTTTGAATGCATAGTCATAGAATATGAAAGTTTCCTTGGTGGGCTTTCTGTGACAGACTAGCATACATAGCATACAGAAATAAGATTTGCAAAGCACTTTGTATAACAGTGACTGACATACATTATACACTCTTAATGATGAGACCATTTTTCACTGTAGGATCATTTTGGTTTATATTATCCAATGAGCAGTCCGGTGCAAATTTTACGCTATAGCTTGGAAATAATATCTTGTTTTGGTGGTGTGACCCTAAACCAGGAATACACAGGAACATGAAAAAAAGAGCAAGCTCCTTAGCTGGCATGGCTATATGTGCCATACATACTCCATCACTGCTTACCTAACTCTGTTGAGCAGACCTTTGTTGGCTTACATTATATTATTCAGAAAGATTATTGCAGCAAAAAATCTGGTGGCAAATACTGTGTCTCCCCTAGACAATTTCACCAGTTCTGCCACTTTGTTGAACCCCCTGTGGGTGATTTCTCTGAGGAAGGAAAAGTCTTTAGGAGTCAGATTAAAGTATCTCAGGTTCTGTTACTACTGATTAGAGCTGGTTCATATATGCAGCATCTACATACATTGACTTCATGCCATTCATATGACTTCCCTTTCCTAGATGTTCTGTGTACTCAAGCATCACTCTTAGGCTTTTATATTTGAAATCTGATTTCAAACTTTATTAAACCAGTAAATCCTACAAACTCCAAAATGCATGGACTTTGAACTAGAGAGAACAAAAGGCATCATTTCCCTGAAAGAAGGTGTCAGTGAAAACCAAGTAGGGAGACGAAGCTTGTCAAAACCTCTGCTTCTTAATAAATAACAAAACTGTGACAGCATTTTCATCTTGTTACTCTTCTCATGCATCATCTTCATGCAGTCCTCCCCATGAAGAAGCTTTCCATCTTTTCATTTGTACAATGAAATACTCTTAGAAGAAATTATGTCAGAATCTTGGTTGGATTTTACATAATTTTGCATAAAGGTCTGACACTATCCCTACTTACAAAAATGTGCTCCTGGCCTGCTACTACCTGATGCCCTGAGGTGCTGCTCTGTATATTTCTCTCCCACTGCATCTGGCTGCAAGCTGGCAGAGAATGTGAGCTGCAGTTAATAACATTGAGGGATATGTTTGGGTAGAACAGTCTAGGAAGAAACTTCAGCTGTGTTTTAAACAGCCATGTAATTTGTGCTTAGGAATAAGTTATGTGTACTATTATTTCTGAATTTTTATTTTGCACCATTATTATGTATTTCAGATGTCAAGCCCCAGTTAACTTATAACCTTTTGGGATCCCCGAAATAGACTTTATCCTCTGACCATTTTTTCATTTATTTACTTATGACTTTATTGAAGTAGTGACTTTAAATCTGTGTTAGAATCACAGAATCAGGTTGGAAAAGACATCCAAGATCATCTAATCCAATCTTTAAATCATCTACTCCAACCTTTTACTTGCAGCTGAGAATATACAATATCCTTCAGGCTGATTAATGAAATTAACATATTACCAGATTAAACACAGAACAAATTAAAAATTTAGTATTCTTAGTCTTTGAATATGTTTTAATTAATAGCAGGTTTTTAACTCTTACATAATTGTGTCATTTTTATCAACTTAACAGCTTTTTTGTGATGAAAGATATGGATACAGAATTCTTGCTTTTTTAAAACAACTTTCATTAATGTATTTACTCCTGTTTCATTATCGATTACTCTTGGATGTAAAAAAATGAAAGTTTCTTGCCTTTTAAAAACAATGACTGTGATAAAAAGCCTTTATTTTTTATCTTTCATATTATGAGTTTAAAACAGAGTCTTGAACTCTACAAGGAGATTTTAAACTCTGTATTTAAACCATGGGTCAGCTGTCTGCCCATTTTTGCATTCATAACACATAACGATCAAGTGTACATAGCAGTCACAATAAAATTATTCAGTACTCAGTGTAGGAGCGTAAATGATGGACTGATACATCAGGCTAACAAGACATCTGTGAGCAAAAACTGTATCACAGTACAAAAACAAAGTAGTCTATTACTTAGCTAGAGAAAAGTGGTACTCAGGAAAGCAAGATATTTCTGTCTCATAACATGTAAGCCAGGCCATTAATATTGCACCTTCCCATTGTGGGAGTTGAGTCACTACTGCCTCACCTTTATGCAAGATAGTCTGAATTGCTCTCAATGAATAAGCAGCTCCTGCTGAACTCCTGAAGATGCCTTCTCAGTGATTGTAGCTACATAAAATAAGGCCTGATCCTCAAGGTAACATCACGAGTAGGACCTTCAAGCAGACTCAAGAAGCATATAGTGAAAATGTCATTCAGAGTACAAAAAGCACATTGAGTAAAAATAATAAACTAAAAATGTGTGCTACTTCTAAAAATGTGGCTAGGAGATACTCTGCTACATCCACTCCCCTTGTTCTGTGTCCTTCAGAACTGCATACTTATAATGTTGACATGGGAGATGTTTATGCTGATAATGTCAAGAAGTTTTTTGAAAGTGGAGTTGGTCATTTCTGTAGAAATGAAGTTAAATACCAGATGATTACATATGTATGTTTTGAGTTGAACATAGATTAACATTGGCTTATATCATTCTACAGTGCTTTAATATTGCTTTTAAATGTAAAAAAAGCAATGTAACACAAAGATGGTCATGGTCGTTAATGGCTTGTATTAGCTGGAAGCTATAAAATCATCCTAGTACTCTGTTAGTGCTGGAATAATAATTTACCAAGACAATTACCACATGGTGGAATTTTTTTGCTGCTCTAATTCAGTGTTATTAATAATGAATAAAATTGCAATTTTCTCAGGTTCCTAGGGGCAGTAGGGAATTATTTCAATGAATATTTCAGCACATTAGTTTAATCATAGTTCCACAAAATTCAAGTGGGCAATATTTTATACTTCTAAGTTCAGTCTGCTAAGGGACCATAGTCATTAAATTGCAAACTATTTGCACTGAGGTCCATTCTATGATTTACAAGCCTTGTTAAAAACACTGTAAAAGAAAGCAAGCTGTGCCATTAATACTTGTAATTTGATGCTGCATTTGTTAATGGCCTCAGTGTGATTAATGTTTTTAGCAGCAGGCAGAACATTTTGAGACAGGCAGTGCTGAGGTTTATAATGTATAAATACATGTAAAGAAATGTTAGAATATTGGAAGTTTTAGTAATATATGTTTTTACAAGATTGTATTCCAGAAATAGAAAAGCAGTAGTGAAATTATAGTATAATGTATGTAAATACAGTCCAGGCTGTGGTAGGTGCTGATGTGTGTGTTCTTTATTTCATAGCCAACTGCATGACTTCTGGCGTTTGGATTACTGGGAAGACGATTTGCGCCGGCGGAGGCGATTCGTTCGCAATGCTTTTGGGTCTACTCATTCTGATGCTCTTCTGAAAGCTGCAGTGGAATATGGTCAGTACTAACTCCTGCTTAAATATATATATATATGTTATGATTTTTATTTTGTGTCCACGAATCCCTGAGAATCGCATCACTTCTTTTTTAAGGATAGAGCTGAGAATTCCTAGAACATTTCCTTAGAAAAGGAATTCTTCCAGTTCTTATACTTTGAAGAACCAGAATTTATGATCTTGGGGGCTGTTATGTTTCCTAATCCCCAGGGGATTCACATTATACCTCTCTGGCATTCCCAGATGTTAATTTTGAGACACTGGTAAAAGTAACCAAACTTGTCTCTCCCAAGTGACAGAACAAAACTGTTAAGCCATCAAACTAATGTGTCATAATAGTTCCATTGGAGATCTCTCATGAATAAAATATGAACTGTTTTAAAAACCATATCAGATGTTTTTTATCTTAGCATATTCTCAGCCAAAATTTTTGTTTTGTTTTGTTTTCTGCAAATCATGAAATAGCTAACAACTTGCTTAAAGAATGTATTTTGAGGGTGCTTAGGATTGAATAGTGTACTGACCACATAGGAGATTCAGTCTTTGAATTTAAGGATTAGATGATGATTGATTATCACAGAGAGACAGCTGAGGTATAAAAGAGAAGGGAGGAACATGCTTGCAAATTCCCTTATATCATCTGAAAGTTTAATGTGTTTAGTGACTTCTGTACAGCAGACTGAACTTGAGTAGTCTAAATGTCTAAAGCAAATTTTGCAGTACTGAAAAAAAAATAACCTGGGATTCTGTAGCATTTAGCAATAAAATTTTGCACCACTTATTAAAAACTGAGGAAAGGGAAGTAGTTTGCCCAATGCACGCTAAACATTTCAGTTGATTGTAGCCCTTGTAGTCAAGGGCTAATGTTGCCAGGAGTTCTGAATGTGATAGATATAAAGGTAGCTCTGTGTAACCTATGTATTTCACCAACTTTGCTGGTTGTTGAAGCAAATGGCTGGGATTCAAACAAGGTTAGACATATAAATGAGTGTCTGCATATGTGGTTATACTAGGTAGTGTAATTTAATACTTATTTAAATGCAAAGGCTATCATGTGCAGAACTTCAGGTCATTAACTGTTCACCAGTTGGGTTAAGACATCACCCCAGCAGTATATATTTGACAGAGGGTTATTTCATCCACGGTATTCCAAAACATCAAAACAGAGATCTTATCAGAGGCAGATGCAGAATTGTGCTAATTGCTATGTTGCCTTTGTAAGAAAAATATTTCCCTTGAAAGAAAAATATTCATTAAAATTGAGGGCTTTCTGCTTTATTCAAGAATAAAAACTTTTAAAATATTCTTATTGCTTAAGAATTTTAATTTTAAATATTAAACTAGCATTAAAACAAGAAGAAATCTGATTTATAAGCTATAATGAAGTTTTAAGCCTTGACACTATCCAGCTTTCCATTTATTTTGATATCCCTGTTTCTTGCATTTTATAGTATGAATGTTTTATCTTTGGGATAAGACTGAGTTCAGAAGATGGTGGAAGTGTTTTTTTTTTTGTTTGTTTTGTTTTATAAGAACTATAATACAAGTTGCAGTTAAATGGTTTTATTTTAGCATGTTGCAAAGATTACCTCTTTTAATGTAGTTTTTATGGTCTGGTATTTCAGTGGAGGTGACAGCTGCCTCATAGTAGAGTTAGCCTGCAGGATAAAGCTACAACCAAAAGAAAAAGAAAAGCTGAAGTAGTAATAGTTTCATAATGCTTCTATAAAGTTTCATAGTACTCAACTGTTAGTGTATTTGACATACAGGACAATTAATGCTCAGGTATTTTCAGAGGTGGTATGCATTCTGGTTACATAAAAAAAAAAAAAGAGACAAAAGTTGTCCTGTTTGCAGAATTAAAATAAATAATTCTGAATATAACTTTATAGCATATTTATTAAAATTAATGTATGGAATTTTTAAGCAGCATGCATTAAAGTTGTAGTTCATGGATTCTAGCTACATGTACTTACTTTTCAGAGGCTAAGCCTTTGGATTTTAACACTGAAACTTTTAGCTGACCTTTCTGTGTAAGAAAACATCCTTAACACTGATGTTATTTTTATGCCTCATGGTGTTACTAATGAGTTGAATAATTTATGAGGTTGTCATGTGAAAAGGATTTGGTGCAGTTTGATGTACCTTTAGCCTCTGGTGTTGGAATGTGATTAAGAAAGAGCTGGAGGCAGACTTTTTTCCATAGGGCTTAACTTTCATTGTATTTTTTATTAGCTTTGTTTTGTTAATTTTGTTTGGAACACTTTGATAGTAAAATGATCCTAACTTCCAACACTAAGCATGATATCATAGTACAGAAAGAATTTAAAACAATTAAAAAATATATTTATACATAGTTTTCCAGTAACACTTTTTTTCTTGACCTCATATACTTTGTTTGTGAAAAATAAACAAACTATTAATCAGAGCAAAATTTGTTGGGCTTTTGTTATATTAATATAATTTTTTTATCTTGTCTGATACCTCTAGCACAAGAAAATCTATACTGAGCATAAGTAAAATAGTGGAAATATAAGTATTTATCTATGTTGACTGTCAGTTATCTTTTAGGATTTTGTGCATAAATATTGCAGTGGAGGAATGTTTAGTCAAAGCCTAAGTCAGCAAGCTCCTCTGTATCTATGATCAAAGGCATCAGCTTAAATAGGTCTGATCAGGCATTGCAGAAGAGGGCAGGCAGTTTCAGATGAGCAAAAATCACCAAGCAAATATGACAAAATTAATCAGTCATTTATTTGGCAGTAAATAATTAAGATGTGCTGAGGATTGCAGATGAGAGAATTTCCAGATTCCTTGGAGATGTGCCTGCTTAACACCTGATTTATATAAGCTTGCACAGCCATCAAGATGACCTTGATAAATAATAATAATAAAAAAAAAAAAAGTGCTCTACAGCTACTTTAGTAGTAAATCAGAGTTGATGTTGGATGTCTGGATACTGTAATTATGTAATACTTGCAGTCATCAAGGAACGGAAAATTCTTGGAAATGAAAGCTATGTCTGTGATCTATATGTTCATTTTAGAAAAGAAATAATAACAAATGTTAAATCATGCCTTGAAGGGCTAAAACAAACAAACAAAAAAAAAAGTGTTAATTTTATCTGATAAGAGCCTTCTTAACGTAGGAAACATTATATCTGTTATCTGCTATATGTAAGTAGTATTCTCAAAAAATCTGCTACAAGGCAAGTGGGTAAAGCTTCTTTTTAACTACAGGCTGTTACTCAGCCATTGTATGCATGCTCAGATGTCTGTTTTTGATAAAATACAAATATGCATATATCTGTGTATGTTTAGGTATATATGCGTGTTCAAAGTACATGGCAAGTAAAAACGTTTCAAAATTGAAAAATTATAACATATTCCTGTAGCTATATACTTAATTGTCCTTTGAGACTGTCAGAACAGAGTCATAGCAGCATTTACAGGAGATGAACTGGAAGTTTTTTCCCTTTGGATTAGTGTCTTCCATTTCTAGCTATTTGATATTAACACTGGATTTTACATCCATTTCATATCTGGATGTAAAATTCAAGCCTAATTATTTCAGAGTTTTATCTGTGGTACCCTTTTGTTTTAGTTAAATTCTTACTTTAATAGATCCATGGATTCATTTCTCCCCTTTTGTGAAGCTAATGGGATCCTACTTACTGCAGTATTAAAGTGAAAGGCATACACTGGGATTTTGAACTACTGGAAAGTTTTTGTAGAGTTTTAATTTTATAGACATTTCAATGGATTTAGAACAGTTCTTATTTTAATTTTAGATGGAACTTCAATGTAGTTGACTAAATTGTAGATTATAAAGAGGGGAGGAACAAAAGATAGTGCAAGACATTATAGACTATTCTCTTCCCCAAATTTTGCTACCAATAAATGCAGAAAATATACAGACATGACCCAATTCACAGTGTACATGTGGTGAAAGAACTGTCTCTTCTACTTAATCATCACCTTAACAGTTTACCATCATTGGAGATTAGTATAGACGAGACACTACTGTACCACCCTGAACAGTGAAACAGAATACTATTCCACAGAGGTCAATTTAAGAGCGAAATAGTGAATTTATTAAACTTTGGTCCTTCAACACTTAAAGACAGTGTTCCACAAACCATTTGCATGTAGACGTGATCCGAAAAACCACTTTTTCTATTCTGCAGTGGAGGTAATGGACTCGAATAACTCAGTGGTTATGTTCTAAACATTTATATGTAAGCTGGTCAAGTATTTCTAGTGTCTGTGCTCAAGAATATTTGGCCTGTTAAGCTGATTATCGTGACAGATCCTGAATGCTTAGAATGCAAAACAAACAAACAAACAAAAAACTAAACACCTTTGCAATGTTACACATTCAGGTTTTGAAACAAAGTTACAGATATATCTTATAAGTGCAACATGGCAATTGTATTTGAACTTTCATATTTTAAGTTTCTCATTCTGTTTTATATATATGGACATCTAATTAAAAACCTTATTTCAAGAGCAGTTTTAACTGAAGCAGACTATATCTGACTCCTGGGAGTTGTCTTCACTGCTGTAAGTTTCAGCAAATGTTGTATATGTTTATCATTAGAAATCTGATCTGATTATAACTGAGTTAAATAGCATCAATTTCTGAAGTCTGAAATGTTCAAATCTGAAATCTACTTTCATGAAATAATCTGGAGTTTGATAGACTTTCAAATAATTGTAGGCAGGATTCCATCAGGCTGCTGAAGGACTTACACTCCTAGAACATTTAGCTTCAAGCAAGTGTTACCTTAAAGGGTGTGTGGATTCCCTGCTATGAAACTGAGTCTGAAATCCATGTAAACCCCTGCTCAAACCAAGGTCTGTCTTCAGAACAGGGATTTTGGCATTCCCACATTCAGCCCTAAATCAATATTAAATTAGTGAGGGTCCTCCGTATTAAAGAAAAATGTACCAAGCTGAACTTCCAAGGACTGTAACTCTGAAGTGACCCCTCAGTGCTGAGAAGTCCAGAGCAGATGATTCCCACAGTTTCTGCTGTCCATCTCCTGAACCACTGTGCTCATCATTTCTGCAGTTAGTGTTAGAACAAGATAGAGGGAGGATATTTCAGAGAAACTGTTAAGAAGTTGGTTTCATTTAGCATGCACCAGATAATGTTCCAGAAAGCTGTTAGTGTTTTATAAACAAACTTATCATGACATTTAATAAGTGATAAGACATTTTAAGAAATAAAAATGTCCCATGAACTGTGAATGCTCAATTTCTTCATCTCTATTCAGAAGCTTTGCTATGAAATCAAATGCTTAATTTTAGGAAATCTGAATGTCCACTTGAAGACTAGTCTTTTCTTTCTGGGACTTCTGCATTAAAACACCACCACTATTTTCACTAAGTTCAAGAGTGCCTGTCAAAGTTGCTGAGTATATATCTAAGAATTATTTACTTTTTCTCAACTTCACAAGACCCTCTAACTTTACTACCTTTGCCCCATCTCTGGTCTGTATTTATTCAAAATACCATACCTTCCATATTTCCAGAACAGTCCTTAGGGGCTGTCTCAGCAGTGCAGATTTCAGACCTATTTTAAAGAGAGCAGTATTTTTTCAGTAACTAATGCAAAACTGGAAGCAATTTGAAGACAGCTGATACAGAATCATCACCTACCAGAATTTTGCTTGCAGGCCCACTAGATGCATAAAAAATGTTATCTAGGCATATCTAGTGAAAGCATTTTACGTGTACTATGTAAGAGGTGAAACACCAAAACATGCTTTCAGTTTTGTCTGTTAATATTGTTTCCCATAATATGTCTATATGAACAGCTTTACTGTAAGGGCCATAGTTGAATCATATTTTTAAAACACCAGTTTACTTATATCTCGATGTTCAGGACTAATCTTATGCAATTTATCGTAGACCACCCTCCCCCCCCCCCCAAAAAAAAAAAAAAAGAGCAGAAACATTTCATCAATAATCAGTAATACTCAACATCAAGTTATTTTAGACCTTTTTTTTTTTTTTTTTTTTTTTTTTTGAGGAAATGTGCATTTACACATGCCAGAATAATCACAGAATGTCTGAGGTTGGCAAGGACCTCTGGACGTCTCTGGTCCAACACGCCCTGTGCAAGCACAGATACCTAGAACATCTTACCTAGGATCACATCCAGATGGCTTTTGAAAATCTCCAATCTCCAGGGAGTGCGACTCCACAACCTCTCTGGGCAGCCTGTGCCAGAGCTCTGTCACCTGCCCAGTACAGAAGTGCTGCCTGGTGCTCAGAGGGAGCCTCCTGTGTGCCAGTTTGTGCCCATTACCTCTTGTCCTGGCAGTAGGTACCAGTGAAAAGAGGCTGGCTCCATCGTCTTTTACCCTCCCTTCAGGGATTTATAGGCATTGATAAAGTCCCCTCAAGTCCCCTCTTCTCCAGACTGAACAGTTCCAGCTCTCCCAGACTCTCCTTATATGAGAGTCTCCAGTCCCTTCATCATCTTAGAGGAACTATATTGGACTCCCTCTCTTTACCTGCTGGCAATACTTTGCCTACTGTAGCCCAGAATACCATTAGGCTTCTTAGCAGCAAGGACATACATTCATGTCCATCGTAGTGTTCAATTCATGTTAATCGTAGTGTTCACCAGGAGTCTCAGATCCCTTTCTGCAGAACTGCCTTCCAGCTGGGTGCCATCCAGCAGTACTGGTGAATGGAAGTGTTCCTTCTCAGGTGCAGGACTCTGCACTTATCCTTGCTCAGCTGCAGAAGGTTCCTGTCAGCCCACCTCTCCAGCCTGTCAAGGTCCCTCTTGGTGGCAGCATGACTCTGGTGTGTCAGCCACTCCCCCCCAGTTCATCATCTGCAAATTTCCTGAGGGTGCTCTCTGCCCCATCATCCAGGACACAAAATACTTCTAATATCAGTTTTCTCGTGGACAGTATACTATTACTGAAACTGAATTTATTGTGACTACTTGAGCCACTAAAATGTTTTTGATAGTTTGGTAGGAGAGTTTGAGGGGGCGGAGGGGTATTATTGTTGTTTTGACTTCTTTAGTGCTCTATTCTGCACTGTCCTCCTGAAAATTAGTCACACAGAGTGTCATAAATACATTGTTCTGAGGAATGTAAGTGATGAACCTTATCTCAGATAACTTGCAAAACTAATATTTATTTAAGTAATGTCACATGTATGAATGTTAAACAAAAAAAATAAAGGAAACAGAAGTCCCTGACTAAAAATAAACCACCTTCATTCATCCAATACTTGCCCACTTAATTTCAGCCTGTAAGTTTACAAGCTAAGTAACTGTGAGTAGTTTCAAGTTTCTTCTTTATGGGCAGAAAACACATATGTTACATGATGTTCAGTTGTAAACATCTTAAGAATATGTATGCAGTCATTAAATTAATCCATAACAATACTTCCACATGTCATCAAGTAAATCACCTCGATTTTTTAAATGTAATCATGTAGAGACATGAGACAAATGTGTAAGCAATTCCACTTCATTTGGAGCACCATTTTCTTTCTCTTTTCTGTTTGACTCTCTGTCTCCATTAGACCAATTACCAGCCAAGTGCACCTTATAAGAAGAGATGCCCAGTATTAATGATATGATTTAATATTAATAAAAGAAAATTATATTGAATGTTGAAATCAAAAATATTCTTGATTTTCTTTCACCTAAAATAAAACTCTTATAACACAACTTCTGTTCAGTACACGTACTAACTTCCACATCTGATTGTGAAATCTCTGATGTATTCTAAATGAGTTTACATCTGAATTGCAGGCCTAAAGAAATCTCAAAAATCTGTGTATTTATTGAAAGCATAATAATTTAAGATTTGCCACTACAGATTTATAACTGTAGCCCAACAGTGCCATCCACTGCTTCATCAAATAAACTTCCAAATGTTTCATCCTCACAGGATTTTAGGGAAAACATTACACACACACACACACACAATGTATTTTGCTAAGGTTTTACATGGTATTTATCAGATACAGATGAAAATAAAATTTGTTTAAATAAGCCAGGACTTTCATTAGAGAGTAGTGTAAGAGATTACTAACTGTGATAATAACTAAATCTGAAATACTAGATTTATCTTGGTGATCTTTCTAGTACTTCTTAGTCCTCTCAAAGGACATGAATTAATATTCTTATTAAATGTATCTACTATTATCATGATCTAATATTATGACCTCAAGGTGTGAACAGTAGTAGAATTTACTTAGGTAGAGTACTGAACACTATTGGTTTTCTTTGTCTGGGCTTCTACTGTCTGACTGGATAATGGAAATTAGCTGCAACTGCATGCCTAATAGATTTATAATCTCTGTATTTCTGCTTTCTGTTATCTGCCATCTCTAGCATAGGAATTTTCATAGCAGCTTGGTAATAAGTTTTAAGTACAAATTCATGAAATAAAATACTTTTTTTTTCTTTTCTAATTTCCTCTAATCTTGAATGTCAGAATCTTTATTTTGAGCTTTCAGCAGATCCAAATAGGATGTGAGAACTTTCTTCCCCCAAAACCTCTGTGTTGGATTTCAAATGCCTTCCTCTTATATTTTCAGTCTATCTGGCATGACCTGGATTTTAACTGCTACTACATGTCTGAGTTAATTTTACAACAAAGTTTTTTTGCCAGCAGTTAACGTAACTACTTCTTTTTCTCACTTCAGATTGCCTCTGAAAGCCTATGACTGAAATTTGATTCTTAAGGTAATCAAATTCCCTGGCAAAAACATTCCCAAGACTACCAAATTGCAACCATTGCCAGTTTTAGAAGTCTAGCTGAATTTTTCTCTTTTCCACAGTTATATTTACACGTGAAAAGAACAGACTGTAGCAATCTGTTCTTGCAGAATGAAAGTAATCTGCTCACCAAAACCAGTAAATTACTATGATATGAAAAGTTTTCAAACCCATGTAAAGAATTTATTTGTTCTTTTAATTCAGTTCTACTGGTAATTGACAAAGAAATGGAAGTTACTAACCCATGTATATTCAGTGCATCTCATAGAAACTTTTTGGAAGAACATTCTGTCAATGAAAGTCTAATTGTCTTTCAGGACATCTTTAATAGCTGGGTAAATGTACCTCTTCAGACTCAGATTTTTTTACCACGTGCTTTTCTTACCTCCAATCTTCTGTGCCTGAAGACTCCATATTGAGGAGTAACAGCACTTTAAATCTCCTTCAACTTCAGTTGAACACAACACATTCCATTTTTAAGTTTTCTCCACTCTTCTTATCTTTCATCTCTTTTTGACTACAGGAGTCTATTCTCCACTATGTGAGTGACTAAGTGGAAATATATAGCATTAGTAAATGAAAAAAGTGTGTAATAACATTTTCTAGTGGAGTAAAGAAGACTAGACTGAACCAAATGTGTCTAAAAAATGCAAGATGAAATTCTATTTCTTCTACTGAGGAAGGTGTTTTCTAACAACACTGAAGAAAGATGTCTAGGAAAGCAAGCCAAGTGCTTGGTTGGAATCAAGGGCCATTATTTCCTCAGTGCTGCAACTATTGCAGCCTAGAGTCAGGAGATCATAGTATAGAGTTAGAACTGTTCTCTCCCATTCTTTCACTCATGCCAGTAGGAGGTATGACAGGCTTTTAGGCAATGGCCTCTTGCAAGGTGAAGATGTGTTATGACAGAGGTAGATTGTGAGAATCTCTTCAGTATAGGTGATTCCTGGTCTTTCACAGAGTTACCAGAATAGCTCAATACAGATTATAAAAATAAAGGAATTAATTTCCAATAACAATGTATTTTAATATAGTAAAGTATTTTTCCTCATCTTTTTATATTGCACTACTTAAATTTTGCCACTAAAATGTATTCTTATTATATCATATCAAAATTATCATAGATGTTTTAAGTAAACAGTAAGATTTGTGCACAAGAAACAAAGACTTATGCACACATGCACTGGTGGTTCCGTATCCACATAAGCACAGTTAGTTCTTCAATAGGCCTTCTTTTATGTGTTTCTCATTTTATAGGATGTGGTGGTTTGACCGTGTTAGGCAACTGAACACCACAACCGCTCTCTCACTCCCCCTCCTCAGATGAGGAGGGGAAGAAGTAAAGGAGAAATAAACAACTCATGGGTTGAGATAAGGATAATTTTAATAAAGAGAAAAATATATTATTAAGGAAATATTATTATTAATTAAACAATTCAACTAAAGGGAAAAAAAAAAGGGAAAAGGGGAAGAGGAAAGGGGAAAGGGAATAACAAAACAAAACAAGTAAAGGCTATGTGGAAGTGCAGAGGGAAAAAAAATTACTCTCTACTTCCCACAAATAAGCGATGCTTGACCACATCCTTGAAGCAGGGCCTCAACGCACGTAGCCGGTGTTCGGAGAGGAGGACAGACGTTTTCGCAATGAGAGCCCACCCCTCCCCTCTTCTTCCTTTTTCCACCTTTTATTGCTGAGTGTGACATCATATGGTATGGAATATCCCTTTGGTTGGTTTGGGTCAGCTGCCCTGGTGATGTTTCTCACTTTTTTGCCCACCCCCTAGGAGGGCTAGAGAAAGTCCTGATGCTCTGCCAGCACTTCTCAGCAGCAGACACAACACTGGTGTGATACCACTGCTGTTTTAGCTACGAGTGCAGAGCATAGCACTGTATGGGCTGCTGCAGGGAAAGTTAACATCCCAGCCAGACCCAGTACATAGAGTTACTTTTGAAACACACACAAAAAGTATCATTATGGTACAACAAAATGGAAGATTTGATGAGTTTCAGCATTGTGCAAGGTACAGACAGTGGTGCAGAAAGCACTGTATTAAAGGCAAATACATTGTGAGAAGTTCTCAGATATACCACTAAACATCATATCAAGAAAAACAACTTGTTAAGAATTCCATCAGCCAGCGTATTATACATGTTCCCAGTTACATAATTAATTTTGTTTTTCATAGCATGTATGCTACATCATGACATGTTTTTTTTCTTATCTTTGTATGCCTTAAGTGTATATCTCCCAATGCTTTGTGTATGAACATAAATATTATCTACAACATGCAAACTTTTGTAGCTGAAAGGACTGTACATAATGCCCAAAGAGGGTTTCATTTGTGTCTCTTTTGCCATATAACACAAATCACTCACTCCCGTGTACTCAAAAAAGTGGATCATGCTGTCAAATAGCATCTCAGCTCCACTCTGAATAGAAAATTTTGACGATGCTTGCGAATTTAACATAAGCATAGCATTTCTGCAAATATCCCTGCAGTTGCATGGATTTTTTTTTTTGCTCTTTGGCAATCTTTGCAAAGCAGAATGAGATACATCACAAACACCACACTGAAGCTTAATGGTAGATGAAATAAAATACTGTTCTCCTTTTTCCTTTACTACTGCTGCTAAGATTTCTGTGAGTTAACTTTCTTTAATATACACACAAGCTTTCTACCTGGGACAGTAATTACCATTCACCTATTTCAGAGACAAAATAATGCAAATCTTGTAGAAAGTCTCTTTGAGCTGTTATAGACTCTCAGACTCTGCTTTATCTTCTGTATCGCTACTATGTCATTTCTTATCTGCTAGACAGTATGAAACAAAGAGCTTTTATAGCTGCAGCTATTTTTGGAAAAAAAAAAAAAAAAAAAAAAAAAAAAGTGTAAAATTCTGGCCCCAATAGAATTTTTTTTATTTTAATTTTGCATTTTAAGTTCAGGAGCTAGGAGCTCATTTTTTCACAACAGCCTGGCCCAAATAGGATCACTGTCCTTTGAGACTAGAGTATAGCCCCTTAGTAGAGCTAAGAGTTAAACACAAATATCCCAGTGTTATGGCCACACTGCTGTCTCACAAATGTGAATATCCTGTGGGTGCTGCCCTTTGTCTGATGTTGCTATAGGCATTGATCTACACAGAAATAGAAACAGTTCCTCCCACCAGTTACTGTTGTTGCTGAAGTGAAAATGATGTATGCCAGTTCTAAAGATGTGGTGATCCATGTGAGGATGAAATGAAATTTGCACAGAAAAAAAGAATCAGAGCAGCACACTGAACTAGTTGGGACTGCACAGTAAAAGACTGTAATTAAAAGTAAATCTAAATATTCTGATAAGATTATTATATTGACAAATTTATCATTTATGTAAAATGGGGGCTATCCTTTTAAGAAAGGGTTACAGAAGACATCATGCCATGTATAGGAGATTTTGTCTGTGTAAAGAGTGTGTAAGATCTTCCTTCTGTATATCTCAAAAGAGCAGAATTTCATTTGAAATGATTAACATTCCAGAAAGCAAAGATCATTTCAGACATTTTGGCAAATGAGTATCTCAAGGCTTTTGAGTCTTTCATCTGTAAATAAGTAGTCTTGATAAAAATTAAAACAGTTATTTTACTATGGGAATTTGGATAGTTACCATAAAATAATTTTAACTTTACTCACAACACCTTCATTTTCTAATCTAGAGAATTAATTTTCTTTCACTCTGGATCTGATAGCAAAACTTTAAGTGGTGAGGGAGAATATTGCCTTCGAGCAAAGATATGATTGACCACACTTTAGCCACAGGGAGGAAGAATTCGAAAGTTAGAAGTCAGTCCATAAAATTACAGACAAATCTTTTGTTTTAAAAATCCTGACATTTGAACCTGTCTCATGGATTGGAGGCTCTAATTTTTAAATATTAGGTAAAGTTTAGAAAGGTTGGTGTAGAATACCCCAGTACAGGAGCTAAAATCAGGTTTCTCACATACCAGTACATTACCATTGGGCTGCTAGCATGCACCAAGTGTCTGTGTTTCTAGAGAGTATAACTTCTCTCCAAGGCTTTCTTATTGTTAGCTTTCTCAATTAGAATATTTGTGAGCTGGAAGCTAAATTAAGGCTAGCATATGTGGGCACAGTTCCTCAGTACAGGGTGTGCCTTTGTAGAAGCCTGACAACTTTGATCCCATCTTTAGGCTCTGCAAGCAGATAGAGTCATAACATGGCTTTTCCTGTAGAATGTGTGCTTGTTTTAAGTATTTCAAACTTGAAACTAATCATAAACTTTAAAGGCAAAATCCAGACCTGAACATTGAGAGATTCCTTGTTTTTTCATGTATGTGTAATCTTTTAAAAGTTTTTATCAGATTCTATTTTAAAAAGCATTGAATACATCATTTAACAGAATTATTTCATTTTTTCATTATCATTTCATAGATATTTAAATTAAATCCCTTTATGCTTCTTACCTTATCAATTACATTTTTTCTATTGAAACAGTTTGAGTACCCTCTTCAGTGGCCGGTCTTAAGAAACCTTTGCTTACACGTGAATATTTTGAATTAATGATAAATGAAATTCCTTTTTGCTGTCAAAACTAAATTGTAAAAATGCATTGCATGGCTTTGAAAATCAGTACACTCTATTAGCAGACCTGTCAATATAAAAAGTGCATTCCATTTCCACCTCTTGCTCTAATAACCTTTTCTATGTTACTCAGAGGCAGTTCACATAATCAGAGTATATTGTCAGCTTACTGGAGCTGGGGAAGCATGAAATGAAAATCACGTTAATATTGATCCAATTTTCTTACTTGCAAGTGTCCTTGATGTCCTTTCCACTGAACAATAACTGTTTGCTGTGATGTAGTTATTTTCCTGTTGGCTATTACTGTACTTTAGTAAAATGGTTGGAAATAGGACTATTTTATTGCTCTTAATTATTTTTCTTGTGTATCATCTTTGCCTGTTTAAGTAATCCACAGCACATCAGGAAATTCAGTTTCTTTCTGCAATGTATCAAACTACAGTATCCGCTGAGAGGCTACGTTTCAAACTGACAGGGATTTGTAAAGGTCATCAGTCATGAAATATGAATCCATTCTTGTATGTACAAGTTACAGTGGCAAACTACATCTTAATCCAAATATAAACATTTGGCTGGTTTAAGTTCCAGCTAGAAGAATTTCTTCTAGTTGCACTCAGACCGAAGACTGACCTTCAGATGTGTGAAAATGCCTTATAACATCTGCTAGACTGGCCATGTCCTATTCTGTCACTCTCTGGCTCCTTAAGACCTGTACTGAATCAGTGCAGGTTCTTTCTCACAAGCACAGAACATCTGAAATCTAAAATAAGCATAGTATTTATGACTTATTAAAAAAAAAAAAAAAAAAAAAAAAAAAGTGCCCAGCATGGTAATTTCATCCTTACTTCTATACAGGACCTTTTATATGAAAGCACAACAATTAATTACAACTATTTATTGTTAAAAACATTTAAAAAAAAAAGTCTCTTTTGAGAAACATGTCAATTTTGTCTTTGACCTTGGTCTCCTCATCATTGTCAGTCTCATAGCTGCAATGCAAAACACCTGAGAAGTTATAAGAGTATAATGTATACAACAATAAAGTATTTATTTATAAATGACTCACCTAGAGAAAATCATGGTCAGATAGCAGGTATAAAAATTAGACATACAGGAAAATGTTTGGAATTTCTCGGATGAATTTTTCAAGTATTAATCAATTACAGAATTTAAAAAAATATTATTTGGTTTTGCTTTTAGGTAAAGAGTAATTTCCAAAATAAATACGTGCAATTTTTAATTTCTACACAATTTTTCCAGTTTTTCCCCTCATTTCTTCAATGATCTTTCATAAGGAAAATATGATTTAGATCTCTCTGGCTTTTACTAAATCTATTAAAACCAGCCCTCCTTTAATAAGTCACTTCTCTGATTCTCCAGGGAAACTAAATTCTATGCCAGTCAAAGCTGCCAGTTTCAGAAACACATTGCAATTTAAATCACAGCCCCAACAGACACAGGTGGGGACACTTCATCACAATATGCCAGCAAAGTTCTGCTCCTCCAAGGCTCTTGATACCTGGTGATACGCAGTGATACCTGGTCTCCTCTTCCTATGGAGTGAATTCAGCCCTGAAAGTGTTGGCTCTGAAGCCATGCAGAAAGATATTGGGCTAGGGGGAGTGGTTACCATGTTGATTATTTAATCTTGCTGGGTTTTGCAGAGGTCAGTTTACAGACTGCCAAGCAGCTGCTCTCCATAAATGTGACCGCTGTGAGGGTCCTGGTGCCTAATTGAGTTAGTAAAGATTAGCAATGAAAGCAGGATTTTAAACTGTTATAATATATAAAGCAGGAAGATTATCTCCTGAAATGTTTTATAAGTATTTTCAAGTATTAATTATATCAAATAATAAAAAAGAGCGGGTAGTTAATAATGTTGCATTTTAATTTAAGCTTGACTGTTCCTGTGAAATTTACAGTTCGTATAATAAGCAAAACAAAATCGAAGACAAAACAGCACGTTCAAATTCTGTTAATAAATTTTACCTGTGATATAATTTCATGATTTACATCATCACCTGTGAGGAACTAATTTTGAATTCATTTATTCAATAGCATGTTAAAAGCTACCTTAGGTTATTATAATTCAGGAAAAACTACTAATAATTCTACAGACCAGTGCATGTAAGTGACCTGTAAGAGAAGAGCAAGCAATTTTATCCTTAAAAGTTTCTGAGGAAAGCTAAGCTTCACAAAAACTGTACTTTAGATTCTATAAAAGAGAGTTTTTAATTAAATGCAGCATTTTACTGTAAAGAGAACAGACTTTACTTATGTCAAAATGCTCCTTTAGAAGCCACATAAAACTGTAAAAGACAATATATGAAAAAGCTTTCTTATAGAAAAGAAGAATACCATCCCATGGAGCAGATTTCCAGATGTTTGGAAACATTAGAATTTCCTGTCAGTATATTTAGGTAACATTAAAATGAGGTTAACTTTCCATTCTGCCATCTCTCTTCAAAGATCAAAGAGCGCTCACTGCATAAATTGCCTTATCGGTAATTCGTTGAAGTAAACTATGGAAACAACTTTATAAGAAGCAGTAGTCTTCTTTTGTTGGTTACAGTATTACCAAGCAAACTTTTCTTAAAATTAACCATGTTATTACCTCACTATAAGTACACTAAGTACAGAGAAAAAAAAAAAAAAAATCAAATGCTTTTCAATAATAAATGCACAGCAGCAAAGATGGAAGCAAAAACTCCCTTTCAATATTCAACAAAATCATAGTAATTAGTGTAAAGTCTAACAAAATCAACTTACGTAACAGAAGTGTAATCAACAATATGTTATTTTTGTACTGCTTATTTTAAATGTATTTAGGGATACTGTTTATGGGTTTGGACTCTAACAGTATCTTTGAATTTCAGACTGCAACCTTATGACTCTAGAAGCTGTAGCTACTAAATAACTTGAGATCCTCCTGCTCTTGGGAAATTATTAGATTTTTATTTTCTTTTTGTCATTGTTAATGGGTTTGTTGGTTGTTTTTTGTTCTGGGTGGGCTTTTTATTTATTTTTTTTTGTTAGATTAATAGTTTCTGTTACTTTTTAAGGAAAATTAATTCTACCTGAAATTAGTAATTTTTGACAATACTATACAAGTTTACCATGCAGCTCACATAACCTTTCAGACATATAAAATACATACCTTTTCATTGAAGTCAGGGTTTTGTAGATGAATGCTAGTTGCTTTCTTTGATTTTTGTTAAAGATTAGCTCTTTTTAGTTATCCTGAAGCCAGTTTTTACCATGCAATGATCAAGATGATAACAGGTGTAACAAATGATGGATTAAAAAAAAATAATAATCAATCTTATTTAGTCTTATATATACATTCTCTTGAAATACATTTAAGCAGAACCTTCAAGCTTCAAGACATTAGGGCACTAACATCAGCGGGACTTCAGTGAGAGCTGGCTTATTCCTTTAAGTTCTTTGCAAACTGCCGTTTTAAGAAATATTTACCGTCTTATTTCACGGTTTCTGTCTAAGTCCCAGTCCGGAAAAATATCCTTTAATAAGGAGCTTGCTTCTTTGAGCACTGATAGCATCTGCCAGTCTCAGTTCTGAGCACACCAATGTTAAAATGTTGCTTTCTTCAAATTATATCTAATTTCTTTTTTCTTTCTCTTATTTAAAAGCATTTGAAACATTTTCTAATCAGACTTAGGAACTGACATTAATACAATGCCGTATTATATTTTAAAAATAGAAACTCTCTGTGTCTTGAGAGCAATCTGAAATGAAGTATCTGGAAATGAATTTCATTTCATAGTAATTTTGCCATGACTTTGAAAAATAATTTGAGTTTTGATTTTTTACAAACATGCTGAAATATCAAATATTAATTTATTCATCACCCCTTTTATATCATTGTTAACAATACTAGACATAGTTTTATGTCATATAATTTTTTATTCGGTTTGTTGTCTGTTTTTAAAGAGACAAGTTGTCTTTCTTTTTACTCTTATTTTGAGAGCTCCTCTTATTTTATAACCCTTTTGAAGTCATATTGAAATATAAAAATAGAACATCTGTGACAGATCTGTTTTGAACATAGTTCATGTTTCAGGATCCAAGGAGATCTGGTGGTCTGTGGTATTCGCTTGTTAATTTCTTGATGAATGGGTAGAAAGGCCAAGAAGTGCACTCAGTACAGCACGTCTTCTGAAGATAGATGATCTCAAATAAATTCTATTCCCAATCAGTTTTTGATTTGTTAGGTGTTAAACCATTTCTTTGTAAGGCAGTGTTTACAAGCCTTGTAATGAGACAGCCCTGTGAGACCTTACTCTTCTTGCTGTAATTTTGATAAATGGAACTCTAATTCATAAAGGATATAGTGATTGAAGTGCAACTCTGGGTCTCGTACAGTTTCATTTAGATAAATGTTTAGTACAGTACAGCAAAACTGAGGTGCACTCAACAAAGTGATAAATTTAAACAACAGCCAAACCAGAGCCTTTTCCATCACAAGAAGCACCATTTACTATATTTCTTTTAGATAAATGTATGTTTAATATTATAAACCAGAATGGCTTTTAGAAGCATTTGTCTTGCTGCTAAGCTCCAAATTTGCCAAACTAATTTAATGCCTTCTCCTCTACCACATTTCTTACACTGCTGTATAGCAATATTTCTATTATCTGGTAACTGGAACCCTCATCACAAGGGATTTAAAATGCAATAAATTTCAGGTTCTTCTGCTGATGCGTCTTAATAATAATATGAACTTTTTTTCTTGTGACTTTATCTCTTTGTGCATAAATAATTTGAAAGGACTGTCACTAATCTAATCAGTAGCTACAGAAATGGTTGAAACTATGATTATTCCATATTAGTACTTTTGAAGTAATTTATTTGAAAATTATCACATCTTGTAAAGCTCAAAAACTTCCATACCGCTCACTAAAACTACCAAAAAGGAAGACAAACATATTTTCCTGCTTCTTTCCTCCACCGTGTTAGTTCAGCTCAGATCTGGTCTCCTTCGTTGTCAAATGCTTCACACTAGGAGCTATTACCTGTGTCAAATGATGCTAAACTCCCCTAAAATAAGCACAAGCAAACAAAATTCCAATAGTAATTAAATATTCAATACAGTTCTGATGTAATATAACTGAAGGTCTGTTACAGCACATTACTGCTTTATGTTTTCCAAAATTCCTACAATTCTTACTCTTTTTTTTTTTTTTTTTTGAATTAGGGAAAAAAATAATAATTGTAGATTGGGTGAATAGTTAGTTAGTTGCACTAAATAGTGTCAGTATTTAGCACTATTATTTCACTCACTGTGCAAGTGAGGTAAAGATCACAGCTTAGTAATTGAACACAGCAAGAATATTGGTATACCAGCATATATGTCAACATCAGTAGTGCCTTTATCACTACCAGTAATAGCATTGTCCTCATAGAGAGAGCAACAACTAGGAAGACTAGAGATGCTGTCCTTTATTTTGAGCTTAATGAAAAACTGCATTTTTTTTTCTTTTTTTTTCTTAACCACGTTCTGTAGTTTCAGAAATAGCCATTTGGATAATAGCAATATTATCCAAATAGCAATATATCCAAATAGCAATATAGAGAAGGTTATTTTTAGACTATTTAAAATGTGAGGTCTCAGTTTGTGGTAGAGTCTGATATCAAGTGCCATGACTGTTAGCAGTTATCTTCAAACAGAGTAAACACACTAAAGGTAAAATATACCTCCAGAATTTGTATTTATATGTTGTGATTCTTCTGTGCATGAAGTAATTAAAAGACTCATATAAATATGAGTGGGAGATTAAAACATAACACATTCCCCACTGTTTTTAATAACAGAATTGCCTGACACATCAAATCAATTCCATGCATGTATCTTCACTAACTTATCTGTTTACTATATTCCAGTTAGTTATCCTGTATGAATATGAGGCTATGAGTTTTAATGCACTTTACCTCATCACTTTACATCTGCCATAGTAGCACTCATCAAGCTCAGGCATTATAGTAAACAATCAAAATCCACACTCAGTTTTGCATGGATTTCATCTACAGTTCTTATAGATGTAGCTTAGCAGGAAGCAAATTTCCAAATTCCAATACAGACAGGAGTGATTAGATCTCTTTTTTTTATTTCTTATAGCAGAATTGAAGATGTCTAGATTTTGTACAGTCCAAGGTGAAGATGCAGATTTTTGTGTTAGAAACGAAACAGAAAGCTTTCTATCCTAAGGACTACTTTGAGTCTGCAGGACTGAAAATAAAACTAATAACTTCTCCCAAAAAAGAAACACTGTGCTTACCTTCTTATTACTCTTTAATGAGATTACTAGTCTCTTACTTCCTGTCCCTCCTATCTCCCAAACCAAAATCATGGCAGATTTTGAATTCCCCAAAGCATCTCTTTTACTTAGAGTAGGTGATTTGAGCTCTGAAACATCAGTCAGAGTCAGGATACCAAGAATCCAAGAGACACTCCTGCTGAATTTCTTGCACGTTGAAAATCAGTGGAAAAACATAGAACATAGAGCAAAAAATAATTATTAACAGCAGGAGAGTATTTGTAAAACAGAGTTTGCATTTTACTCAAGATATATTTTGAAAGACAAGGGCTGTGTATTTTATAGACCTTGATAAAGACCTTTTTCCATACAGATGTTTTATTTTGTATTTTTACTAGACTGTGGTTGTTTTAAATACTGTTCAGCTAAATTAACAACACATAACATTTTTAGGCACTGAAGAAGATGTAGTGAAGTCCAAGAAAACTTTCCGAAGTCAAGCTGTGGTAAATCAGAATGCAGAAACTGAGCTTATGCTGGAAGGAGACGATGATGCTGTCAGTCTGCTCCAAGAGAAAGAGATTGACAACCTTGCAGGTAATTATGATTTTTCATTACAACTAAGATATAAATCTGTTTTTAACTTGTTAATTCTGAACTTTTGCAGTTATTCTCTTAATATTGACAGCTAAGTATGCAATTACACTGACAACAGAGTCTTTATTTTCTAGATGTAATATGATGTCCTGTGTCCATGAACTAGAGGAACTGATTACAGAGTATATGCCCATTGTACAATCTTTCACCAGAGGTGTGAGAAATAAGAGTACCTCAAGTGCTCTTAGGACTGCCTGTGACTTTTTATTGAAAATTCTATGAAACCACTGTGGAACATCTTGTTTTTGGTTGAAATAGAAATGAGGGTTAATTCTAAAACTCAGTGTTTTGTGAGTCAGTGTGGCTGTGATCTTTCATGACCTGATCCCAAGTGCCACGCAACTTGTTGAGAAACATCTGCACCACGCAACTTGTTGAGAAACAACTGGCACCCATTGCTCTCACTCATTGGTGTGTGAAGGGGAACCTGAGGCATCAGCCTGGAAAGGGAATAAGTTACCTGCTGTAAATAGGGATTAAGAATGAATGAGACTGTAAGCAAGGCATGAACTTCATTAGGTACAATATGAGTTGGGAATGAATCCCCTGTAGAAACATTCATGAGAAATCCTTTCTAGTCTCTTCTCCCTGTGTGAAGGTCTGCAGTGAGATCTCAGTTTTATCCATGTTCCAGCAGGTTCTGTTAGAGTTCTTTCTTGAAAAAATATGTTTCCTGGGGAAGCAGTCTGAAAAGAAAGGCATGATGAAAGTTGAAAATGCAATCTCCTCTCACATGAGATAAAAATGTGAGAACTGTGAAATGCAGTATGGATTTTTTAGGTTAACTTACTTAGGAATACCTTTATTAAATTACTCGATTAAGGGGAAGTTTTTTGATCTGAGGGGGTTTTTTTTCAGTATAATTGAATTTCTACAATAGCTAGCTTTGCTCCTGCATTTTCTACTGATGCCATAGTGGAAATTTGTAACAAAGATAAGATCATAAATTGATATTTTTAAAAAAAATAAATAATTAATGCATAAGTGGAATTTAGTTTCATGCTTTGAAACTAGAGCAGAGGCAGACATAAATACTTTTATCTGGGAGCAACCTTCAGTATATGATTATCATAGTTAATACGTCAATGTGCTTTCTCAGTCTGCAGCTGAAACACTTGTTTTAAGTCAATAAAACAGTAAGGCAAGCAGGAGGATTAGTGGGATAATTTGATCAATATCCCTTTCTCCTTTAGAAGGGAAAACTCAGTACTGTTTTGGCTAAGTTCTCATATATAAGAGCAATGCTTCCAGCCAAAAATATATACTGTTGCTATTGCTTAAAGGCTTCAATAAGCAACTACATTGAAGTATGTATTAGAGTTGCAAAGAGGTCAGGAAAAATTCTTGCCCAGTCTGGAAAACCTCACAATCAGGGAAAACCTCACGATCAGGCCCCATTTCATTCAAACAGACCTATATGTTATAATCCTTATAGTTACATCCTTCTGAAAAAAAAAAAAAAATATATATATATATATATATGTATGTATATATATATGTATGTATATATGTATGTATATTTCAATGAGTCCTTAAGTATTTCTGTGCAACATACCTCTTACCAGAGATCCCTATGTAGAGGACATCCCCTGCTCCTTTAGGATGTAGAACAGTAATTCAAGTCCTTTGCTTTTACAATACAAACTGTGGGGTAATGTAGGTATTAGCAAAACAGAAGTGATATAATTTGAAACAAGTTAACTTTTCAAATACTGACAGTCTGTCCTAACAGTGTCAGTGTTTGTGTTTCCAATCAACACTAAGAAGAGAAACAAACTGCTTCCAAGTCTGGTGAAGTGACAGGATATTGGTGCTGTATGTGTACCAAAACCTGTGAATTTCTCAAAAAGAACACACCTTCCACGACCTCATTTTTACTATCAGATTAATGGCAACCTTTGCTACTCAACTCTTGCTCATATTCGAAGTGGAAATGTTCTGAAAGTTAATGATCCATACCACTATCGTATGTGTCTCCTGTAAATTTTACCAACCAATCGGTGAGAAAAACTAAATCGCTCCATACCCTCCATATGTATTGCTGCATGATTTTGTATAGAATGATGTCAATGTTTTCTATGATTTTCACTATATACAATGTGACTCTGAAACTTGAGACCAGTAACTGAAATCAAGAAAATCAGTAGGCAAGGAAGGTAGATTTTATGCCTAAGAAATTCAGAATAGCATCTGATGGCTCTGAAGAGAGCCCAATAAAGCCATACTGTCCACTTTTACTTAATTCTGAAGAGTTACGTTGATTCGGTGTATGTAATCTGGAAATCTTTGAGATATATCAAGTTATGGTATATCACAGCATCATTTATATCTAGTTACTGTTCAGATTGGAATGACACAGGAATTTCTATATTCAGTTATGCTCTCAATTTAACTTTAAAGCTTAAATCAATTTAAACTTGGTTTACAATGATGTGGAATGCCTCAGTAAGGCTTAGGAATTAAACAAAATCATTATAAACCAGGTTTAAATTGATTTAAGATTGTCCACATTTAACTAAAACAATTTAACATTGTTTATTCCATGAAACTAAGGCAGCTTTTAAAAAGGCAGCTTTTAAGGTTCTAGAAAACTTTTAACGAGGAGAATATAAATATTACAATATTTTGATATGTGAAGTTAAAACTCAAAAAGGAAAGTCTGAAACAGATTGAGACTATTCTTACAAAGTTATCTGTACATACCTTTTGTTCCAGAGACTCTTTATAGTTTTTCATCAACCATGTGGCACAAATCAATGTAAAGTTCACTTTGATAAATTACATATGGGATGGTGAATTTTTTAGATAATTATAGTCCGAATATTTTTGTTATATAATCTTAGTATTCCATATGTTGCAATGGCAGTTGGTCAGATTTCATTATATTAAGTAGCATTTTAATAAAATATAAAAATCAGATTCCATGTTATTACATTCTTAGAATTATGAATTCAAAGTTTGCATCAAGATTTTTAACTAAAGCAGTATTTTATCTGTCTTACAGTATACATTATCAAAAGATGTTGTTCTCATTTTAGCACATACGTATTAAAACATTTTACATTTTTCTGTTTCAGTTTTAGCTCCTTTACTTCCCAGACTGTTCACTTCAAGAGGCAAGTCACATCTCTGTTAGAACTAATGATGGAGATAGCATAGTCTATTTTAACATTTTTCTAATATATTGTGAATCTGTGGGTAATATAATCAAATTCAGTGTAGCAACTTGATATTACTAACTCTTCTCCTTCTCTTTTTCTCTACAATTTTCTAACATTGCAGTAGGGCTCTCACATACTTACTTTTTGTCTTAAGAGCTTGAGAATGAAAATTTGCTAACAGTTTGTCTTCTGCTTAATAGATGATTTTTTTCAAATTTAAAGATATATGGATGCGTTTTAATATCACAAGCTAGCTTTCTCAAAGGGAAATATGCTTTAATAGATAATTAATGTTCTTTCACCAAATTTAATTTTTAAAAAGTGCACAGATCTCACAGATCTGGCACTAAAGTAGATAATAGCAGATAAATATAGAATCATTTAGTTTTTATGAATTTTACATTTAAGAAATATGTTTTCTTTGTCATGAAATTGCAGTTGGCTTGCTGAGAATTGTGCACATCTGAGAACAGAATTTAGCTTAATGTTCTGTACCTAGAGCACATTTCATCTATTTTGTCATATGGCTGGTGGCACTAGAAAATAGGCCCAGCCAAGCAAAGTATCCCTGATAAATTCTTTTGCAACTCTCAAAAAAAGTAGTTTCTAGTAAAGAAGAAAGGAAATAAAGATAGAAGGATGTGAGGCTTTGGGCTATTTTAGGAAGACAAAAGGCTTTGGCAAGCATCTGTCTGGTTACTTGCATAGACTTAAACAACTCAAAATCTGACTTCCTCATAAGCCATGGTGAATTACAGTCTCACAACAGCCTTGCAAGAATAAATACTTATTATTGTCTCCATTATACAAGGAGATTGAGCAACTCGCCCCCCCCAAAAAAAGCCTGAGGAAAGCCACTAACTGTCTTTAATGGATCTTAGTCTTAATGTACCTTAACCTTCAATACAGAGTTTTCCTTTCTTCTTGGACAGAGGTCTCTAGATGGAGGGAACTCCCCCACAATGCAAATGTGCCAGGAACACTTGTGAGAAGCAGCAGCCCAGCAATGCCTTAACTTTTAGCAACCATATATTTCACTGTAGAAATATTTCTAGGCAGCATTACTACTTCTCATAAAAGGCTGATCTTCCATCCAAGCCAGCATGGCTGGCTAGTTCACATTAGCTTAAAGACTAAATATGGTATGCTCTCTATCCATACTTTTCAGTAGTGTGCCGAGTGTATTGACTTACTGCCCTGTGCTGGGTCATGAGGATTTGACAGCTTGTATTATTATTAATGAGATATAAGACCTTTCACTTCCAGGTCATCTGTTTGAAGTCCAGACAAGACTGGTGGTAACAAAACATTATCAACATCTGTTTTGTAGCCTATCCAAAATAAGCCTTTTGTCTCATTTCAGACAAACTAACAGAAACCATTACAATTTTGCACAATTTCCAATAGAAAAAATACTTGACGCTGTCTTTATAAGAATTTATTCAAATAATGCCCAAAAGTTCTACCACATAAAGCTACAGTTAAAATTGTATGGCAGTACCAAAAAAATTAAAAAAAAAAAAAAAATCATCATCTAGCCCTTGGGGAAATTTTCTCTTTCAGGTTCTAACAAAGGACTCATTTACATTTCTGAAATCATTTTGAAGCCTTGTACATGGTCAGATGCAGAAATAAAAACACTAATGCACCAAGGCCACAAAAAGCTCACTAAATAAGTATTTGGGATGGAAAACAAACAAACAATAAAATTACTCATCTTTAAATGTACATATATTTATTTAGCTACAGTAATTTTTTTGTGGCCAAAATCAAAATCAGAGGCTGAATTTTCTTTACAGGAGCTGACAGCTGACCAATGTAGACTATCGCCAATAAACAAAATAGTTTGTAACATTTTCTTACCAATTCTAAAGGAGTGATATAGAGGCGCATTTTCATTGTTTTTCTTCTGTTACCACCTTAAAATGATTCTAAGACATGTAGGACCGTTTATATCTGTTTTATTAGTGTAGCTAGATGAATGCTGGACCTTCTTAATTAAATAAAAGAACAATGACTAGGGTCTCTACTGAGAACACAGAATTTGAAAATATTAGATTTTGCAGGAAAAAGGTATCATTTGCTTGGGCCACCAACCAGAAGAAGTTTTTTTGAATCATCTGCTGTCAGAGTAATAGGTTATGCTCTCAATTTAACTTTATAGAGAACAATAGGAAAGAAAGAATCAAATAGCCCATTACTGTCTCCATCAGCAAGCACAGACAGCCCAGGAGCACATGGAGAAAAGGAGAGGAATCATCCTTATCCCTGGACCTCCTGGAGGGCAAAAACATGAGAGTGGTTCCTCTCATCTCAGTACTCTCATCTTCCCTCTCCAGTCCTTCTTCAGCCTCCCTTATAAGTCCTCTCCAGCAAGGTTCTGAGAGCCCTGCCACCCATTATGTGCTGTCCTACTACGGAGTCATCAGCCATACACCAGGACAGTGCTGGCAGTCTGCAGGGATCCCTGGGGGCAGAAATCAGCAACCACAGAGGAAGCTCAGGGAAGAAGATTGTAACATGGATGTAGTGATGCTTCCTAATCTCCTTTATCCTCCAACTGCTTGCACGTCTGGGGCTTTCAGAATCAGAGGTAGTATTTATTCTCTTTCTCCACCCCTCACCCCCATTTTTTTTCTCCCTCCCCTCTTTTTATCTGTTTCTATGGAGGTGGCTGAGGTACCAGAATGAGCTTTTACTTGTTTTATGTTTTTTTTTTTTCTTTATAGAAAGTATGTATGTGTGCACAGAAATACATTTTAAATAACAAAATGTCAAAGTTTCATTAGAAAACACCCAAAAAAAGTTTTAATATTTCTCCTATTTTTTCAAGCTATTCAGTGGAAACTCTTCACTGAATTCAGTGTGCACTCTTAAGTAGTTCTCTCTTCCCAAAGTCCATTTTTCTCGCAAATTAGCATTCAAGACAGGAATCTCATTGGAGGGGTTGCTTACTTGGGGGAGGGACAGGAATGTGGGAGAAGAGTGATTCCTTCTCCCTTTTTATGGTAGATATCTAACCACACAGCCCTTGTACTTCCAAACATGGAAATTTCATTCAGCCAGATTTCCATATTTTCTGCTTATTATATATTCAGATTTTGATCCACAAGTCTAAGTATAAAAAAGAAAAAACATATTTGTATGAGTTTAATTTAGAGTATAGATTCAGGCATAAACTGAAAACAGTTATAATTTTGATATGTATTTGGCTTCACATTGAAAACAACAACAACAAAAAATGCCCCATGGTTTCTATAACATCCTATTTTTAGACATCTCAGTGTTTATTCTAATCATTTTTTCCACATTACTATACAAAATAGCTTAATATTTTATAAGGTGGTTGTCAGTCACAAATGATAATGTTCCTCAGGACACATTTGAAGAGCTCTTCCCTTTGTACCTTACTACTCCCCATTCTAAGCCTCAGCATCCTTGACTTTTAAATGGCAGCTGAATTTCTTGCTTTACAAGCTTTAAAATTAATTCAAGCTCAGTTGTTTTGTACTTATAGAAGGCTACACCTTCTGTACTTATAGAAGGCTACACCTGATGTGTAGGAGAGATACTGCAGAAAGATAGGCCTAGACATAAAGAGACAGACTTCAGTTATGCATCTTGTTTCATCTTCACTATGTAATTGATTTCTACATGAAAATCCCTGTTCTCCAAAACCTTCCTAGGACCCTACAGGGACCAACCTACACAGGCTAGTGTTAGGAATGTATCCAGAACTGTATTAATGGTACCTATTAATGGTACCTAAGCTTTGACCTATGGACAGGGATTTTTCCATTTTGTTTTTGGTGCTAGAGTTACAGAACCAAGCTAGAATAGCAGTCAAGCAGATATTGTGCTTGGTCTTGGTTTTGTTGGTCAAAAATTTTACAAGAGACAACACTGTGCAGTGCATTTGAACAGCCCTCTTTGGTAGCCAGTTCACATGAACTCTTTTAGCTCAGCTTTCTGAAGAAACAGTATTTATGTGACCATACTCTGTCAGTCTCTGTCTTTGTAACTTCTAAACCTGGAAGCCATTTTGAGCAAAATTTATTTATATGCAGAAGTGGGAATTTCAGAAATAATATATATATATAATAAATAATAATAATAATAATAATATCTGCAGTGAAATCAGGCTGTTAAGAAAAAAAATAATAATAATAAAAATCTACCTGACAGCGACTGCTGCATTGTTTTTTCTTTTATTAGGTACCAGAGAATCTTTGCAGGAGAGTCTTTAGAAGTTACGAAACTGTAGGAAAGTAAAATATACAATCAACCAGTAGACACAGTTGCACTTGAAAACATTCTTTACTAGTTCTGGTATTGTTTAGAGACACTTGTGTTTTCAGAAAATCATGAAGTCGGAGCTATTTCATCTTAGAGGATTCTTCCAAATACACCTAGCAAGTTAGATGCTAATTCAACAGTTTCTTTCTTCCCACACACATATCTCAATAGCTAACAAAATAAGTGAACTTAAAAATATCACAAGCTATCTGAACATAATACTTCCCTTCACTACTGAAGTCTGAAGAAATACAAGTCTTTCAGTTTATCCAGAAGAGCTTTCCCAGAATGGAGACTGGAAGAAATGAGAGCTGAGGTCTCACATCTTTCATTTCATTTCTAATCAACTGAGCTCTATTGGCATGACAGGGTACACAGGCTGGACTGTGTAAGATACCTGTCAAGTCTGGTTCTCTCAGACTCATGACTGGGATTTGATCTTTCATGTTCCTGACTTATTACAGTGAGTTCCTGTTTCAGTGGTATATTGCTATTGTAGGATGCTATCTCTGCTTTCATGTTTCTTCTTCTAACATTAAATATACTTTTCTGTGTTTTTTTTTTTTTTTTCTGTTACTTTTTGATTAAATAGTCAGCTACAGTGGTTCTCTCACAGAGAAAAACTGACATCTATATGGGCATGTTCAGCACAACTCCAAGCTTTCTAGGCTGAAAAAAGTACTTAAAGTTTTACCTGAAAATGAGAAAGCTGTCACAGGTCATATTGCATTAGCATAGTTTACTCACATCTGGATGCACTGCTAAATGATCAAGATCTTGGTTTCTAAAATTACTTAAATTACTCAGTGCTTCCAAGGTATAGCTTCAGGCAGAGAACACTGTATCAATCTAATTTTGAAGTGGCCAAAGTATACAATGCAGTAGTGAGGTCCTTATCTCAAACATTCAAGTTTCTGATCAGCTGTAAATCATTAAGAGAAGTCATGATTATTATTAATACTTGATCATCTGGCAGGCTGGCACTTGAACACATCCTGGAGCAACACTAACCCCATGTAAATCACTCTGAGTTTTAGCACACTTATGAGGTTTTCATGGATGCCACAGAACAAGTCAGCTTTCACCTGAATAGGGAAGTAAAATTTGATTTCCTAAATTGCTTTAGGCTGTTAGACGCACAGGCAATTCTTCCATTGGACCTTAAGTGAGAAGACACCTAGAAAGATGGACTTTGTTACAATATTGAATTCATCTCTGCATATACTGTAACCATTCAGTTAAATGGTTGCTTTCTATCACATTTTGAAATATATAAAGAGATACATATTGCTAGGAATAGTGAAACATACTTTCCTCATGAAGAATTACCATTTTTTATTTTTCTTTTAGTGTAAGCAGGGAGGCATGGAATTCAGATAATAATAATTGACCTATGGAGATACATATGCCACTTAATTTAATAGAAAGTATCTATATGCTTCAGAGAAAATGAATTCTCTTTTTCTTAAGCCACACTATATTTGAATATATAGATAATCTCATCAAAACTATATATTTCAATAGCTTCTTACTGTTTTATTCACAGTTGTAATACATAAAAAATAATTTACATTTTCTTTTTAATCAAACACATTTGTTTGCTGTTATGGCACCACTTAAGAGAATTGAGTTGTTGTAATTGTTTAGCTATTGTTGTTGAAAAAGACGATTGAAGTTGATCTTTGATGTTAGTAGTAGTAGTGTTACATGCTTTATGGAGGAAAGGGTGGGGGAAAGTGGGGAAAAATTTGGATATCAGGGCCTATCCACACTGGCAATGACATTCAAACAAACAATAAAAATCAATCCCTCCCTCACAATGTGAAACATATGATTGTGGAAAAGTAAAAAGGCAACAAAGTAAGTTTGGGGAACTCTGAAAACAGGAAAGGAATTGGGGTTGTTATTCAATGCAGGAGGAGAAAAACAAGACTATAACAGTCACGTTTAGACTTAGATTCTGTTTTTTGCAATCAAAAAAGTTGTGCAAAATGTTTTCTTTATTGAAACCGTTGAAAATGATACGTAAAGGGAGATGTATAAATGCATTCTTATAAAAGCCTTGGCTTGAATGAAGGAGTTACTCCCTGTATCTGCCATAGTGGAGAACAAATTGGGGACAATCATGTAAGTTCAATATATTTACTGCAGAAGGCTTTTTAAAGGGTGCTTTGTATCAGATTTTTGATGACAATAGGAACAAAAAAAGACTAAATTATGTGAATCATTTAGGAATCTTAAGTTGTTTATTGATTATTTACGTGGCAACGCATGTATTATATTAATGTTAATTTGTTGATTTTTTTTTTTTCTGACTACAGAGCTTTTCCCAAAGGTTTATAGTGCCTATACCTGTTTCTGCTTGTATACTATGTAATGTATGAACATAAACCTGAAGTTCTTTATATGCATGAACCTTTTGTAAATGTTTCAAGTAACAATGTAAATTGTTTCAAGTATAGGGATTTTTAGTCATTTTAAAAGCAGGCTACTGTCAGATATACTTGGCTTTAGAGTTAACATGCTGAGGGAATTTCAATCGTCATATTTCTGGAACATTGTAAGTGATGTTTAATAATTATTCTTAATATTTTTTGTTGTTGTTTACTTATATCACATAACCATTAGTAGTTTATGCAAAGTAGTAATTAGTTTTAACTAGTCTGTTTTATATTTTCCATTTTAAACACTTAATGGAAAAGAGATTGATATGTTTTTTTCTCTCAAAACAGTGTCATCTCAAAATTAGTTATGGCAATATTCACCACTTTTTGTCAGAATAATTATCAGTAGATTGTAAAGTTTAACTGGTCTAGATGACTGGAAATACTTTCAAGGTATTTGGCTCACCTAGTATTTTTTAACCTGTTAATAATCATCAAAATATTATTTTTAAAGTTAGACTTCAGTCTAACACAGTCTGCAGCAGGTACAAGTGCTTGTTTTCATAAATCTGCATATAACAGCATATATTTTATCTTATTTACGAATAATTATGCCTCACCATCTTAGCAAATACACCTCTGGTGTAATTCTAAGCCTCTTACATGCAACATGTCTCTAGCTCTTACAGGTAAAAATGACAGTTTATGATAACGAAAATGTTTGAATTAACAGTTCATAATATGACTCTCTGGGGGCTTTCCTGTAGAGGTGGAATTGTGTTGCTGTCTGTTTAGTAGGTATCAAACTCTCCCCTTATGTAACTTTTCACTTGCGTTGACTTTCTTTGCCAACTTCAAAAATACAAGAACAGAAATGCAAGTGCAACAATTAAACGCAAGAACTGAGGTCTCCGTTTAACAAAAATTAACGGAGGGGAGGAGAGGTTACATTCTGCTTTTATTCACTGGGAGCTTCTAATCCCACAATCATTTACTTTCAAAAGGGAAATATTATTTTTAAATGTATACGTGCAGTAGCGTTTATTTTAGAAATGTAAATCACATGTGCCGACCGCAGGGATCAGACAGGGTGGAAAATCCCACACTTGAACAGATCACAGGACGCGTGGATCCGGAGTGAATTCTGCTCTGCTTTTAAGGCCACAAGTTCTTTGTTAGGTCGCTGCCGCTCCGCTGCCCGGACCGTTCCGGGGCGGTTGGGAAGGGGCAACGAAGCAGTTCCTAGAAGGACATGGTCCTGGTCGGAGTCCAAACAGCTGACGAGCCCTTTAGCCAAGTCCTTCCCACAACCCCCAAACCTCCCGGTGAACGGGGACAAGCCGCGCCTTCGCTTTTATCTCCCGCGCCGAAGCGTCCCCAGCGGTGCCGGCGGCTCCTTCCCCGTCCGGGGCTGCCTTCCCTGTGCCCGGACCGGCCTGGCTTGGCTCGGATCGGCTCTGCACAGCTCCGGCCGAGCCCCCGCCGCCCCGCATACCCCCTGCTGCCCGCCGCGGTGCGGGAACGAGCCCCCGGTGCCCCCGCACGGCCGCGAATCAGCGGCGGGGACAGCGCCGAGCTGGTGCCTGAGGCTCGTCACCATCCATTCCCGCGTGGGAATGAGCTCGGCCCCGGGCTCTCGGCTCAGGTGTGCCCGGCTTTTGTTTCAATTAGATTAGCAATTGGGTTTTGGGAAGGGAGCCGAAGCTTCTCCCCGTAGCTCGGTGCCATATGGAAAAGCTGCAGTATTTTGATTACGCTCTATGTAAACATTTTAATATCGGATCCTTAAAATCCAGAGACTATCCCAAAGGGGATTAAAACATAATCCTCTGTCTCTATAGCTGTAGTGGATTAATTTCGTATTCTCTCAGTGGCTGGTTTGCTCCCTGAAGGCTACAACAAAAAGTCTCGCTGCTCCTTAAATATGCTATGGAATTGGAAGTTGTAATTGGAGATTTCCAAAGGACAAGTGTAAAAATGACACGCTGCTAATACCGAATATTTTCTTCGTGTTGTGCTTCCAGGACAACATATATATATGTTGTCCTATATATATATATGTACCTGCAAGGTTTTTTTTAAACTTAATTAGAAATCCCTCCCCGTCCCCCACCCGAATCCCATAATTTGACCACTGTTTAAAAAAGGATTTCTGCCTTTTTTTTTTTTTTCCCGAAAGGAGGAAACCGAGGCACAAGCAAACGTTTTCTCATCTGGAAAGTACGATAACCTTTATTCCTCGCCGCGTCCTAATACCTCCGACATGTTTACACCGCAACAAATGGGGGGGGCGGGGGGCATTTGAGCTGAGCGCAGGGTGGATGCTAAGATAGTGGCCTGGAAGAAGCACGGAGCCTTCTCTCAGGAGGCGAAGGAAGCCAAACACCCTAGCTTTCCCCTGCATACAGTACCAAGCTAAGGAGCGAATTACCCCCTCTCCTCCGTGCCGGGTGCTCTTATTGTCCTCCTCTGGATATCAGATCACAGGGCCCGGCCTTTTGACCATCGAATAGCGGTGCCTTCCTTTTTATTTTACCCACGCAGCACCGAGGGGAAGAGCTAATTGGATTAAATTGATGGCCTTCCTCCAGGACGCACCCTCGGAAGCTTCCTCGATGCTCAGGCGGGGACTGCGGCCGGGTGTGGGGCGAGGCTGGGCCTCCATGGAGGAGGACGAGAGCTGCTTGCGGGCGGGCGGCGGCGGCGGTCTGTGAGGCCGCCACACCCGCCCCCCCCCCCCCCCCCCCTTCTGTAAACACAAAGAAAAGGGGGCCTGGGGAATTGAAACCCAAATCCACTTGTAATCGTACAAGGGAATCGGGCGTAATTACTCGAGCAACCTAGATTAAGATTGATGAGCCTTTAAAAGCGGCGTTTCGGATCGATCGCCCTGCCCTTCTTCGCAGCCCGGGTTTTCCCGGCTCGGCTCGGCTCAGCTCGGCTGGTTTCTCACGGCGAAGGGAGGGAGAGAAGATGGAGGCTAGACGGGGAGAGCGGCAAAGCAGCCCCCGCGCATGTGATTTAGATCAGCTGACTAGGGTCAAGAGGCTACCGTGGTTTATTAGGAGATGGAAAACAATAAAATGAAAGAAAATAGAGTTTGTATCAATATTATGCAGCCTGCCACGCTGGGCTGCTGAAAGCTGTCACTGAAACTGTGAGTTTTAGCTTCCCCTTGTACGCACACTAATCCGTGCCTTCCTCTTTATTTATTTTGCAGCGAAAAAAAAAAAAAATATGACAAAACATTGTGCAATACAGCCTCAAATTGGGTGTTACAGTAAAGTAAAACATTAACAACATGACAGTTAGATGCGCTGATACAGGACTAATTTGGGCTAAGTGAGTAATTTGAAGTGTCGCCTGCAAGAGCTGGGAGCAAAGTGCGTATGCGGTGCAAGGGGAGGGGGAGGAAAGGTCGCATCCGTGCCTGCCAGCCAAGGGGGTGCTGGTGCCTGGGGACCCCAGCCGCAGGCACACGCGGGTTCTCGCTGCCATCCTCCTGAGGTCTTCCGTAGTGAGCTTTTTCTGAAGTGCAGGAACCCAGCGCAAGCTTTCTGTCCCTCCTGAGGTGATGCCTTTGCCGGTTCCCAGGAGGTACGGCGCTCGGATGCTGCGCTTTCTCAGTGCTGGGGCGCGTACCGTGGCCGGGTGTGCACGCGTGGGGATGCGTGTATTTGGCCGCGGCCTAGATTACTCTAGGCCATTCACAAGTGCAATCTGGAAGAGTGTTTTATATTTAATATTTTCTTTTAATTAGAGTGAGCGAGCGTCCTAAACACCGACACTGGCAACTTTAGCAGCAGGCTGCGTTCGTCTCGAAGATAAGATGGCGAAAAAGTGATCTTCTGCTGTCTTTAGCATTAAAGTAGAAGTTCTTCCCTGAGCTAAACCCTAACAATGCGAATGGAGAAGGCTGCCTTCTGCGTTAGGTTCCCCCTATCCATCTTCCCAGTGCCCGTGCGAGCGCCTCGTTAAGGAGCGTCCTTGGGAGCAACGTCTTTACCCTCCTTTCGAAAGGCTCAAGCGGCAGCAAATTGAACTCAGAACTCTCTGCCCATAAATACCCTTAATGAGGGCAGCAGTCGCCTGCGTGCGGTGGCCGCCCGGCTCCGAAGACCCCTTCGTGGGCTCGGCCCGGAGTGGGCGAGGGGCTTGCGCTGTTCAGTCGCCTGCCCGCCGCCGGCCCGGCCGTCCCCCGGCTCCGACACGGCCGCTGCTGTCGCCCATAAACAGCGGGGGTGTTAACGAGGAGTAAAAGGGCAGGGAAGCAGGGGGGACCTACTCGGAGGAGGCAGCCCCCCGCTCCCTCTGACCCCTCTGCGTGCCGCTGCTCGCTGATTTATCTCGCACCCCCGCGCCCTGCAGCTCACCAACTCTTACTTTTTTATTTTATTTTCTTTTTTCCTGATCTAACTGCGGAGTTCAAAGCACTGGCCGCGGGCAGGAGAGGGGCAACGGCGGCGGTTTCCAAAGCGGGGTTTACGAGGGCGCATCGCCTGGCGGAGGGAAGGGGACGGGCCACCGGGGATGGGCCGGCCGGGGGCCCCCAACCTGACGGTTCTGCCCTTGTCTTGCAGGCCCCGTGGTGCTCAGCACGCCGGCACAGCTCGTCGCCCCCGTTGTGGTGGCCAAGGGCACGCTCTCCATCACCACCACGGAGATCTACTTCGAGGTGGACGAGGACGACCCGGCCTTCAAGAAGATCGACCCCAAGGTGAGTGCCGCTGGGGGCGGTGGTGGCCCCGGTCGCGGACACGCGTGGGCCGGGGTCGTCCCCTCCCTCCGGAGTGGGCGCCCTGCTGCCGGTTCTCGCTGCGTTTTAGAAAAAAAAAAAAAAAAAAAAAGGCGCTGGGTATTAATGATGGTAAATCCTCTATTACGGCGGCGTGAGCGTTTTTCAACAGCCTTTCGCTCAGTGCCTTTGTATGAACGTGGGCAGATTTAGTAGCTAAGCCAATTGCTCTGAAATCCCTGGAGGTAAGAGTAGTCCCAGAATGCAGCCTTCCTTAGACACAGAGAAATCTCATTTCAAGAACGTTAGGTCCCACGTCAGGAAATAGGTGCATTTTAGTAAACACGCTCCCTGCTGAAATGCAAGCTACTGCTTATTTTCTGGAGTAAAAAAAAAAAAAGGGGGGGGGGATGGGCATGTACCCAAGACTTGGTTCCTGGGAAAGCTGTGCTTGGTTTTTTTTTCTCGAGTCACTTACTACTCCCAATTCCCCAGCGCGCCCCTCCACCCCCGCCGTGCCCCCTCTCCAGCCCAGCCGCGGAAACCTTCGCGTGGCTCCCGCCGGGCTGCAGCCGAGCCGGGGGCAGGAGGGGGCACGGGCAAGGGACGGCTGTGACCCGCTGCTCCCCTTTCCTGCACCTCTGTTCCCTCTTACCGTTGTTGCTTTGTTTCTCATTACCGAGCTGGAAAATGTTAGAAGCTACTCTGGAGAGAGAATAGGGGAGAGCTTTGACAAAAACCCGTTGGTTTTGTTTTTGGCTTTTGTTTTTCTTCTTCTTTGTCCAGAAATATCATAAGTAATTTCCAATTAAAAAAATGCTAGCGAACTTGTCTGGATATAAGCATGGTTTATAGTAAGGTGATTTCTGCTTGGCGAATAATGTCTGAAACTCGGGACTTTCTTCACAATGCTGGAAAAAAAAAAAAAAAAAAAAAAAAAAGAAAAGGTTTTCCCTTAGTCACTGGGAATAACGGGTTCTTTAAAGGGTACCCGCTGCAAATAGCTGCCAGTGGGATGTTACACAGGCACTTGGCGTCTTTCAGCACTTGTTGACTGTTAGGGTACTCAGCAGAATGCTCGCTGTGATTTTGCATTTTGGTCTCAGAGAGGCTTTAAAGAGACGCAGGTTTTAGGAGCAGGAAGGCAATTCCTGACGGTTCGCGGTTTGGAGGCACCCACGTGTTTTTTCCCTCTGAATGCCCTGCGAAACCGGGGTCTCCATTTGTGTGAGCAATCTTATCACAGTCAGAACGGACTCGTGGGTCAGAAGCAATAACGTTGTTCGCTTTATTGGTGCTGGCTTGACCCTTTCACCTAGACGTTTTACCTCCTGTACCCCTCCTTGAGCCAAGACGCTGGATTTACCAGGCAGTAGGCTCGCTACTCGCTCCGTGCCCTGCCTGTTTCGGGGGCGGGCTGCGCTTCCTCAGCATTCTTCGACCCCGAGCAGAAAGGCGTCGGCTCCGCATAGAAAACCTTTAGGAAATAATTCGTTTTCGGGCGGCTGGAACAGTGTTACTGAATGAATTACTAAATCGGTGCCTGACGGTTTGCTGACGGTCAGCTGGAGCTAAATTCTAGTGTGTTTAAACCGCCGATATTTCCTTATCTTCAAAAACTAACCGAAATGCAAAATCAGGAGGCTGCCCATAAGTTTTCCAGGATTTTAACAACTATCAACAGAAAGTCAAAATACCCAGAACACAGCTGACCTCCGATCGTTCAAGTAGAAAACTTGATCCGGTATTGAAACGCTTACCCATAGGCATTTTACTTCATTTATTAGCTTGTAATTAAATAAATCAGCAACAGAAATTAAAATCTAAATCACAAAAGGTAATTATCCAGTGTATTTCAAGTGCATTTTCAAATATATAATTCCAATATTCAAGCGTTATTATATAAGCAGAATCCAAATTTCTTTTGAATATATTTAAATAACATTTCAAGTATATTTATGGAATGTTAGAAATAGAACAAGCAATATATATGAAACGAAAAAAATGTAAACTTGTTAAGTTCAGACACTTCAAAAGACAATTAACAAAAGTACCATGATAAAATCTACCTTTTTAAATGGTATCTTCTCTTTAGCAGAAAATGTCCTTGAAGTATCCGAAATGGCAATTTAACTTCTGTTCACCAAATCACAAAACACCAACATCCACAATTTCAAAGACAATGTGAGATCACAATATTTGATACAAATTAAAAGGTACATTGGGGTTTGTTCAGGTGGTATATCCAAATAGCTTTTACTCACAGAGGAATTACAGAAAAATACGGGGTTTGTTATAATCCGTTGGTACCGTTCCTAGGCAGAGTGGTCACAATCAAGTTAAATTACAGCCAATTTTGCTTTCCGGGTAAGACGCGCTTTTTTTTTTTTTTTTTTTTTTTTTGCCTTTTTTTTTCTCCTTTTTTTCCCCCCCCCCGCGGGAAACTGCAAAACTGTGGTGCAGATAAGAGGCATGATACTTGCTGTTTTTATTTGCGTTTCTCGGTGAAGAGCCTAAGCTATATTCCTTTTTAAAAGAGAATATGAGTTGCATTGTCAAGTGGAAACATCTGACTTTTCGAACAGGAAGCTTAAACTTCATCAGGATCTCAGCCGCTTTATCGGACGGGCCCGCTCTACAGTTACCCCCCCTAAAGTTTCTCCAAACTTTTCGGGTTGGTCAGTATCTCCCTAGCCAGTCGCCAGGTCTGTTTGGCCGCGTTTTCCAGGGCTGAGTGAGGTTTGCCCTGAAAGAGGTCTAAGTTGGGCAAGAAGTAATGTGGGCACCGCCTGCATTGGAGGCAGGAGATGAGCTGCAGTAAAATCCCGTTGAGCCGATCGCCCAGGCACGACTCGTCCCAGTCCGACTCTCGGGGGTGCTTTTCGCATTCGTATGAAACCAGAGTCTTCATGTGATAATTATTCAGGGGCTGTCCCGGCAGCTCCAGGTGGCGGTCCCGCAAGGTTTTGAGGATAGAGAGGCATTTCTTCCTGCAGCCGCCCATCTGCAGTCTGTTCTCGGCTTCGGCGAACTGCAGCACCCAGGCATCGCTCTCGGCCGAGCTCTGCTTGCCGGCCAGCGAATGGCACTCCTTGGACAAGAGGTTGAACCCTTCGGCCTTGACCTCCGCCACCCGGTTGGGTCCCGGCCAGGGGATGTGGGGAAGCGGCCAGTGGGCAGCGCTCCGCGGCCAGATCCCCGTGCACTTGAACGCCGGCGTGATCTGCACCACGTACCTATCCCTGATCCGCAGCTTCACCTCGCTAGTGTCCGCCACCATCTTTACCACGTCTCTGTAACTGCACTTATCCACGGCTTGAGCCACCAGAGTCTGAAATCTGGAGCGGATTTTGCGAGCGGAGAGGTAGCCAGACGCCGTGATGAACTCCACCCAGAGGGACATACTCCTCTTGCGCCCGTCGCTCAACTTTAACACAGCGCAGCCCGGCAAGGAGCCGTCGTCCACGAAGTTGAAGACCCCCATCTGATTCAGATAGAGCACGACTTCGAACTCCGTGGGGGAGATGACTTCCAAGCCCTCGTAGCGATTGTCCATCTCGTTCAGGGAGCTGATGAAGCGAGGCTCCTGCACCTCCACCTCCTTCAGCACGTCCGACACCACTTTGCAGACTTCGCGGATCGTCTTGGCGATGGCAGCTTTCCTGGCTTGGCATTTCTCGTTGTAGTATTTATTCAGATGATACACCAGCTTGGCCTGGGCCGCGATCATGTTGGGGCAGAGATCCGGATTGTACACCGGAGTCTCGCAGTAGGCTGTGGGATCCAATGCGGCTGCTAAGGCTGGAGCCAACTTCAGAGGAGAAACAGGCTGCTGCACTCTGAAACGTAGCAAATGTTTTTCAAAATGCGCTGTGGCTGCTGCTCCTCAGATGCTCTCTTCCTGCTTTTTTAGATCAGCCGTCTCGAAGTGTGTGTGGCGGGGGGGGGGGGGGGGGGGGGCGCGGGCGGGGGCCGGGAGGGGGCGATATTTTTCCTCCCCCTTTTTTTAAAGGGTCCGTGAGTGAGAGGAAAGCATAGAGAGCTGCACCTTCCCCGGCAGCAATAAAAACAAAAGTTGCACTGAGACACAGCGAGGCTTCCAGTAGTCAAAATAATAAAACCTCTTCTTATTTATTTATGTTTTCCCGTAGTAATCACTCTGTGTGTGCAGGGCGGTTAATCAGATGGTGGAAAAAGTGCCGCGTGTGTGTGTGTGTATATGTCAGAAGAAGCTGGCTGTTGGTTTGTATAAGAGCCCAGATGCACTCGTGTGGAAATTATAAAGGCAGGGCCAGGCAGGCGGGCGGCCAATCGCCACTGGGCTCGTCACTGCAGCCTCTTTCAGCTCAAACCCGGCTAATTAATCCCTCTCTAGGAGATAGATATGTATACGCATACGCACATATACAAAGGTAGCCGGTTCCCGGCAGAAAAGCGCCGGAAAATCGAGGGACACCACTCTCCTCCGGGTGTAACCCCAAGGGCAGGGACGTTTCCAAAGGACCCTGCGCAGCTCCGTTCCCAGCAGGTCCCCCGACGGCGGCGTCGCGCCCACAGGTGCGGGTGGCTGCGCCCCAGGGGGCGGCCGGAGCGCCAGGGCCGCCCGGTCCCGGCCGGAGCCCGCCCGTAAGTTCATTCAGAGCCGCCCTCCTCGCATCCCGAGAGCGGTCCGTGACTGCCAGCGGGAAGTTTTGGCTCTCCCGAAGCGGCCGGGGAGCGAGGCGGCATATGCACGGCAGGGTAGTGCCCCTCGGAATAAAAGTGTGCCGCCAAACTCCGCGATTTGGGGGCGTTTTCGGCGGACATTCTGGCGGGGTCGAAGCGATCTGGAGGTTTCAGGCGTCTGTGCATTGTGTCTCGCCTTGCTTTTTGTCTTCCTACCTTCTGGAAGGGAGAATCGATCTCTAAACGGGGCTGTCAGGTCTTTTTCACGCTCCCTCCAGAAACCAAGTACCAGATCCGAAGGGTAAATCTCCTCCGCCAGCTCCTAGCTTCGTTCCCGTGCTCCGCGTAGCGCTCCGACGTGTGGCGAAGTCTGGGTGTTCGGCTGCTGTTGGAGACGTGGTGGCACCAGGAGCACCTATTAATTTCAAACCTGGACGGCTCATTGTACAGCGGGCTCTGCTAGCAAGCTGCGTTTAGTAAATGCGCTCACGGGAGGGATGCTAGCGACTGCAAACGTGCTGGCATGCTGCTCATCTGACACCTTGGGTTTCGAGCGTGTGATGCGTAATTAGCAAATTTCTCCTTCGGTACCTTAAATGGTAGTAATCGGGACCTTTATTTGCAAATAACCCCGAGTGGCAAACTCTTCTACCGAGCTTCACTCTAAGAAAACCCTAAATTATATATATACATATATTAAGAAAAAAAATACAAAGAGCTTTTCATCGCTTGTATTTAAGGAATCTTTAAGCTGCTGCCCAGTTATTAATTTTTAAAGTGACTGTCACAGACATGTGTCGCTAAGGAGAGGTCATAATGCAAGGAACATCTCACGACATTTATTCACCGCATTAAGGCGACCAACTTTCTTGCACACAGCGGAGAATTTCTGACTTTGCGCTCGCCTCGCTCGCTCTTGGCGTTTCTGCGGGCGATCCCCCTTGCAGCTTCCTAGGAGGAAGCCGATGCGGGAATCATTTTTCTGCCCATTAGTAAAAACAACGCTAGGACCGGCTCGGGGCTCCTCGCCGAAAACCTGCAGGTGACAGCTCGTCCCGAAGAAGCCTTCTCTCTTCTCGTCCCGCCGGCGGCGGGGCGGCCGCTCCCCGTCTTTTTGGGGCTAAAAGGGGCCGTTTTTTCCCCCAGCTTTTTGCAGGGAGCTTTTTCGGCAAGTAGGGACGGCTGCCGAGCGGGGCACAAGTGGCTTCCGCCCGGCCCGAGCTCCTTCCCGGGGTCCGGGACCCCCCCCAATCCCCAGGGACTCCGGGGGGCAGCTCCACCCCTTGCCTCGCAGGCACCCGTGAGGTCCCCTCCGGCTTCAAAGGGCGGCCGGGACACCCGGCGGCGGGCGGGGAGGGGAAGGATCCCGCCCAACTACCCCCGAGGCCGGGGCCGGGGCCGGGGCCGGGGCCGGGGCCGGGGCCGGGGCCGGGGCCGGGGCCGAACCCCCCTTCCCTGCCCGCCCCCCGGGGCCGCCACGGTGCCGGGCGCGCCCTGCCCGCAGAGGGGTTGGCCGGACAGAGGGCACGGAGGGGAGCGGAGGAAGAATGGGAAGGGGCAAAGCGGGAGAGTCCTGGGGCGGGGAGACCCCCCGGCGCGACCCCTCCGTCCCTTTCTGACAGGGGGGAGGCGACTTTTTGGCGGTGTAAATCAAGCCGAGGTCCTTTCCCTACGAGGTCGCCCACTGCCGCCGCCGCGTAAAAACGAAAGTTGAGGCGGGCGGACAAAAGGGGTTTGGCTCGCTCTCCCCATCTCCGCCAAGGGGAGCAGCAGCCGTTTCCTGTGGGATGACACGCAGTCCCAAACTCCGAAGTGCGAGCGGAGCCTTCAGCTGCACGTTGAAGATGGAAATGTTTCGGGCAAGGTTTTGTTTGCTTTCACCCGGTGGGTTTTCGCTCAGGAAATCCAGTTTCTGAAGGCAAGAGGCGATATCTCGTCCCTTTTTAACCGTTAGGAGGCTGAATTTTCGTAACGTAGCAAAATTAATCGAAATTAAAATAACGTCTTCTCTGCCAAATCACAGCCGTCCATACATAACGTTAAGATTATTCCCCCCCCCCCCCCCCCTTGCCAAATAATGCAGGTTATATGTATTGTATCTCGGCGGTTATGGGAGCTGTTGTGTCTATCAGACTTAGCCTTGGCTGGGTTATGTTTACCACTAAAGGTTACGATCAATTTCACTACATCATTTCATTTCACACACACAAAAATAAACATTTGATAGCTTGAAAATATGTGGATTTAGGCATGGCTGACACCAGTCAACCACTGAAATGTAACTGTTAAGGTGACCGGATTATTTCAAATGACACGAAGTCGGTGGTTTGCTTTGGATTCTGAAAATGATTATATATCTGACTTTACGAAATATAAAATATGAATATTTTGGAGGCTTCTGACCACTTAGCGCAGTTAATTTTTCTTTGTAGTTATTAACGTGTCCTTAATAAATTATAAAAGGAAGGAACACCTTTTCACCACTGAGTTTTATTTTTATATGGATTGAGTTGTTCTGGTAAATTGAGATTAAAATCACCTCATTAAAATGATGATTGATCGTTTGTCATGATAATAGTACCATATGATATTGGTGACTTTTACCAAATTACTGTTTTCTAGATATTTCCCCCTAATTAGCGTACTATAGCTGCATTTGTTGAACTCTACTTGTTATTTCAAATCTTTCTAACTACATTGCCTTGTCATGCGGTGTTCTTATTAGCCAGAAAGCCAAACAGTGTTGAAAATGTATGACTGCAGGTACTCGCCCACGCCACCAAAATATAAATTGAAAAAAAAGTCGCTTTTATAAATTTCACCAATAATTTATTTTCATATGGTGAAAACCACGAGTTAAAATGCACATGCTGATGCATATACACCCAAAGTGCTTACACTGATATCACTTTAGATTTCTTGTTATGTAGTGATAGTTCTTCCACACACAACTGCTCATGAATTTTAAAGTTTTATTTTTTTAATATCTGTCTATTGCACTAGGGAGCTAGGAAAAAATGAAGCTGAGTTGATTAAATTATTTATCCCTACTGCTGAAGTGAGTTTGAAGGCTCATTGAATGTATCTGATTTCTTGGATCCTCATTCTCGCCTTCCCCCCCTCAATTCATCCTGGTTATTTCTTCCATATCATCCTGCCAGCAACAATAAATTTACTATTTTTCAAGTATAAAAACTAAAGATAGATATTTTGGAGAGTTTGCTTTAAATGTCACTTTATATAAAATACGCAGCATCATTTTTTTGTGATAGAGGTTGACGGTACTTGCAAGTGTCTGTATTCCTATTTGCATTTTACTTTTTGACCACACTTTCAAACTTAGGAACAATGAAATAGTAAGCTTAAAAGTAAGTTGCTAGAGTGTTTGCAAAAGCTTTATTTTAATGATGTTACATGCTTCAGGACTTAGATTTTGGGATATAAATTTATGTGGAATTATGCATGCAAATATTTTCCTTCAGTTATCTGTAGTTTTCTGCAGATGTTTTTTACTTTTTTAAGAAAATGTGATGTAGCTCCTTTTTGCAGTACATGATTAGCATTCTTAGTGTTAAACTTAGCATGTGCATGTATCCTCTTCCCATTAAAAATAAAAACATGAAAAGAGTTTGCATTAGTTTTGGACTTTGTCATTCTAGGTCATACGGCCAAACTGTTAATGCTTTAAATTCTTTTAATCTGCAATCTGTTAAAGGAAAAAAAAAAAAAGTAATTGATTTGTTGTCTTTAAAATGTTACATCTCAAAAGTAAACATAGAGCTTGCACAACTGCAAATTGTGATTTTTAGCTAGAACCACAGAAACATCCAAGCAGGAAAAAATGCATTGAATTATTCATTTGTTTCACTTCTACATCAGCTTCTCCAAAGCCAGACATTCCTTAAAGTACAGTATTTCATTTAGGGAGTCCAACATTGCCTTTTTTTTTTTTTTTTTTTTTTTTTAAAAAAAAAAGAGAGAGAGAGAGATCTCTTGCTTTGAGAATGCTCTTTTCTGCTGAACTGAGAGGAGTATGGAATCAGTGGGGATTAGCACCTTTTAATCTACTACATCTGTAGTGGGTCATCCAACACTGCAGAACTCTCATTACTGTTTCATGCTGTATATGATTAAATGACTGAAAATATTCAACATTGACCTTGAAAATAAAGCTGTATGCATTGGATGATCAGCTTCCTAAGGCTTCATCTCTAAGCTAACCCTTCCCCTTGGTAACTTCTATCCCTGCAATATGTTGTCTGAAGGAGGACTAGAGCGTAGAAAACGTGTGCAAGTCGAAACTAAAGTGTGGTAGCATTGGAAATGTATCATTATATAAATTATGACATCACCCAGCTTGTTTGTGTGTTTTTTGAGTAACCCAACACCTTATTAATCCAGCCGAAATGTAGGGGTGGTATGTCTTAAACAGATATACTTCTACGACTGGTGTTTTTATGTAAGCTGGTTTCATATCGACCAGCAAACTCAACTATCCACTCTTGTAGGTAGTTGCCAGAGCTGCTGAAATCAGCAGAAAACACATTGCTTAACATCTTGGAATGCTAACCTACATACAGCTATTACCAAACACCATTTTTCATATGCATTTTGTCATGCATATGTGCATGTGTGCATATAATGTGTTTATTACTGGTTTTCATGCTACATATAATATACATTTAGCCCCTCGTAGTCAAAACTAAATCTGTTCTCTCCCCTTACAATAGCATGGGTGTGCTAAATCACCTATGTAACTCACTTTATCTCAACTTAGCTATAAAAAGACATGCCTTGCATATTTTAATACGGACTCTATTTTTTAACATAGTGTACAGCTTTCAGATATTTTCTTTCAAAATAAGGGTGAAGGGAGGAGTTGAGTGAGTTGGTCATGAGTGATTAATACGTTTCATTGAACCTTATGAAGACCCTGATCCTGCCAATACACACATGGTTAGCTAAACAGTTGGCTGGTTCTGATGAGGTCAGTGGCTTCTTTAGGCTAACAGTTGGTTAAGTCCACGAGATGTTATTTGCAGGATTGGGGCCGAAGCAGGATAACGCTTGGAGGTTATAATTTATGACTAGTATGAATATGGCATGCCTTCACAATATTTAAAATATCAAATGCATGTGTTCTTAAGTATAATAAGGAAAAAGTATTTTTGGCCTGAGCATCTACTCTCCTGTTAAGCAGGACTTAACACTTAATTTCATTGTGTTTTAGTGATGATAGTGTTGGTTTAACTTCCTGAGAAAGGATAGTGCTGTTTGTTTTTTGTTTGTTTGTTTGTTTGTTTGTATTTAACAGGATGCTCTCACAGAAATACTTTTCCTAATCTGCGCTAAAGCTTTTACAAGGAGGATAAGGTTATTCATAGAAATGGGTGAAAGACTACGATTTGAAAATGTCAAAACTGTAGTTTTCATGTACTTAACTTTCATATATTCAAGACTATTTCTAGAACTTGCAAAAGGTGCTTCATCTTTAACAGTCTTAAATATAAGCAACCCACTTGCTAAAAAACATTTATTCATTGTTCCTAAAATACATGTTAGTTGTAACTGTAATATAAACATGTCAACCAACTTATTATTTAAGGAAGAAAGGGAGAGATCTCTTCAGGAAAAGCTTGATCCTAAAATCTTCTGGCCTTTAAAATGTATCGATGTTTCCACCACAGCTCTAAATACTTTTTCTTAACTGGTGGAATATTGTCATTGCAGAGTGTAAACTTTTTGTATGGGGGTGAATCACATCTCTTATTAAGAGCACCAAATCACTCTGGCTCTTCTCTTATGTGGATATGAAAATTTAACCTAGGTCACTTACTGTTCTTCCTACTTTTCTCTATCATTTTTTCAGCATAGCTCTAGGATAAAGTATACAGAAATGGGAGCTTTGTGGCATAATGACAGTAACATTGAAATAGGAACGACTATAGAAGTAACATACAGTCATGTGATTTTGTAAATTTCCAATACATTTGTTGATAGAGAAATGCTAGCTGCTTATGTAAATATCTGTGTTTATCTTACAGCAGTATTGCTGTCAATTTCTCTCAATATTAGAAATAGATTTTGCCATTTGAGCACGTTATAATTTATAATACATTAGTACCATCAAAGATGAAAAAAATTGTGGTGTAACTGATAGGGTGGTGACAATGTTAACAATGTTAATGAAGTTTCCTTAGTTTTGGATGAGGTAAAGAAGATATCTTTATTATTTAGCATTTTTTAAACCTTTTTTATTTACTGTTTCAAGTGATTTGGAATAATTCTATCACTAAAGGAAACTTCCAGGACTTCATTATTTATTTATTTATTTATTTATTTATTTATTTATTTATTTTCCTGGAAGTACTGGTTTTAATGAGGTGAATTTACTTCTGTTGTGTGATGTGTCCTTGTCAAAAATAGATTGTAAATATTTTCCTTCCTACATTTCCTTGGCCATTACTGTGGTAATTTTAAAGTTATGCTGTGTGTACAGGCCTATTAAGAGAGAAGTTACTGCAACCTAAATGATTTTGTCTTATTTCAGTGAATGTTTTACTATTTCCATTATTTTGTTTTTGTTGTTTTCTTCCATAAATTATTTCTGGGTACAAAGTGGCTACATTTAGCTTCAATTTTGAAAATAAGCTTATAAAAGGAACCCGTTCGTATATGCAGAACTCTCACAAGCACTCTGAGTTACACAGGAGTGTATCACATATGCTAGGTTGCGCCATAACGCTTGCAAATTTCGGCTATACTTCAACAGATTAGTTCTTTAAGAAGTAAAAAAAAATGACAGCAAGTATGTTGGACAACAGTTTTCCCATCATATTCAGTCAGTACATTCATTATGTACTATTAGTCCTTAATTGTAAAGATGAAATAACATAACCATTTATCTTGGCAAACCCAATATTTATAATCTGTACCTTACAAAATTCTGTGAACCTTTGTTGATGACTTCTTCTACACATCCTATTTAGCTTTTTTTTAAAAACAAAACAAAACAAAACAAAACAAAACAAAACAAAACATAGTAGATAAGGAAAAAACTTTTCAGGTTAGATTTATTACTAACTTAATCCATTCTTGATAGGCAACCTGCATATTTTGATGGGGTGAAATAAGTTCCTTCCCTCCCTTCTCCCCCCCCCAAAAAAAAAAAATTCAGTTCTTCATTTGTTTTGTTCACCACGCTGCATTAACACAGTTTTCCCCTGTGTGCATCTGCCAGTGTACAATTTAGCCACGGGCATCTGTAGACCTTGTGGTGATCAGTATTGCAGGCAAAAGCCATATGTGTTTAAATAAAAAAAAAAATCTCTTTATTTCATTTGCTGTTTCAACTGGATGGATAACTTTTGTGCCTCAAGACAGAGGAAGAGAAAATACAGAAATAATTAATTGCTTCTATTCTTGAGGCAGTTTCATTTTCCCTCTCCAATATGGAATGCTTGTCAGCTTTCCTGATAAATGACTGCATGTATTTGCATAGATTTTACATTAACACAAAAATTAGTTTTATTTGTGAAAAACTAGTTTACATAATAATGTAAAATCTAGCATTATGTATTATGTTTTCAAATTTGAGAGACTGTGGAGAAGTGAGATTTTTTTTCTTATTTTTTAAATTCCTTTTTTTTTAATGTCAAACCATATTAGTTTTTAGCTTTGTATTTCGTTTCTATAAAAATAACCAAATCAGGGTCTTTTAATGTTTATAAACCATTTCTTCTGTCTTTCATAAATTGAATAATTGATGCTGGTATGAAACCAACTTCTTTCATAGGCTTTTACACATTGCATTCATTAAATACACTCTTAAATATTTATACATTTGCAAAACCTCATGGAACTGTTTTGAAAAAAATATTGTGGAAAACTGTTAAATGAATAAGAATAAAAATGTGCTTTAAGTTTCTAATGCTGTTGTTAAAATAGTGCTCCATCAGGTATTCTTTCAAAGCAGTAATGTACTGCATTAACTTGTATTCCAATGTAGTACTATTTTTTTTTTTTCTTCTCCCTGTAGCTAATAACCTGTCTCTTTTAAGTAATTAGCCCTTCCTGGCTTGAAGTGACAGTACCATACCTCTAGTTAAAAAGTGTTTTATTCACAATTTTTCATGTCCATAAAGTTTATGAGTCAATCAGCCTGGAATATCTTTGAAGAAAATATACTGAGCTAATATTGAGACAATCGCCATTATTTTCAAGTTACATAAATTGGATATTTGTTTGTAATATAAACCTAGTGTCTTATTGTCTAAAGACAACTGCTAATTGTATAGCAACTTATTCTCCATGCTGAAGTAAACACAGATGCATTCACTGCTGTTTTTTCATGCTGTATAACAAAAAGAAAATATTTCTCCTTATGAAGCATGCTATATACTTAATTGCAACTTAAGGTAAAAGAGCGCCTTTGCCACTTCTTGAATCTGGGACACCCTAGGTGCCAGCTGTCACTGCTCAGCTAATGATGACAAATGCCCCTCTCTATGCAGATTGCAGAGCTTGCAGGCTGCTATGAAAGGCAGCCAGATTACCTTTCTTCAGATAGTAACTTAACCTTTTAAACTCAAGTGTCAGAATGAAATTATTAGCTGGGATAGTTTCAATATCTGTTTCTTTAAAAAAAAAATGAGGAGAAGGCAGTAAATTCAAATAATACCCTACTAACTCATATTCACCAATTGTTTGTGGTTCTCTGATGTATTAAAAATAAGAAATTGCTGCCTCTCTGCCTGTGAACACTATATGGATTTGGCCAGTGTTGGCTATGTGAATACTGAAAAATGACCTCTTGGTTGCACTACATGGAAATGGGGCCAAACTGGGCCAAATTCTGTCCTTGCTTGCATTCATGCAGTGTTGCTGATGCACGGATGTGACTGATCACAGGTTACCTGATGCTGTTTATAAGAGATCTTAATTGAACTTACCTATCAGGGCTATGCTCAGTTCTATATGTGACATCTCATGTTCTAAATCCATGAACACAGCTAGAGTCCAATGTATAAAAATAACCAATTATTTACCTTACAGATATGAGAAGTTTCACAGAACTCAATGTCACTCAGCATCATGTAGTTAAGTTAATAATTTAAATCAGAGTTTTGGAATTATGTTTTGGGCTTTCTTGGAAGTAGCAAACAGGCATGGAGACATTACGTGGTTCCTTAATAGCACATTGAAAAAGTAACAGAGCTTAAACTCTGTGTATGCCACCTAAAGGTGTAGGGAGTTCTTTGAGTGCGTACCTGTATTTTTATGTGGGTATATTTGTATGTGCTTACATGTGTGAATATGCAAGCAAATAAATACATGAGAATTCATGTCAATGTGTTTGTGTGTGCACTGGCTTACATGTTAACCTCCAGACAATACAAATTCCCATGTTTGTATTAAATTACTGACATACATGAGCAAGTTTAACTTGCACGTTATATTTGCTATTGAATCAGTCTGTATGGTTAACTGTATATGAATATCACCTTCCCTCTGAGTAAAGTTAGTTTCAGCAAACAAGTGTTTACCTTCAAGATTTTCACATGATCAAATCTCTGTAGCAGTGGACAATAATAAAAAAATGCAGGAATAAGATGAAAAAGCATTTAATAAGAAGACCGGAAATTGAATGAATTATGGATACAAGAAAGTAAACAATAAGAATAGGAGGGGGGAAAGTGCATTTGGTATGAGATTGGAATGTCCCAGAGAGAAAATAGTTGTTATGATTGGCAGAAAGTACAGGAGGCAGAAAAAAAGAGTACATAATTAAGTTGAGATCTATGTTGCATTAACTGTAATGTGGTTAGTTCTGTAATAATCATGAAAGGAAAAGTAATCTAATATGTGAATATAGGATTAATTAATAATTCTTTTCTACAGAAAAAAAATTGGATTGCTGATATGTGTTCTCAAAGAACTTCTGTCAGTATTTACTTCTTTTTATAATATGATGTATGAAATGGAGATGCTGTTTAACATATGTTAGAAATGTTTCACTTTAAAGTTTGGGGTGGAGTGTTTGTTTCTGCCTATGCATAAGTATGTTAAATTTAACATTCCTGTTTTGTTTTGTTTTTCTTAGAACATTATCTTTGAAGTATTTAAAACTATATGTTTCATTATTTCGAGCAAGTGTAGCACAATCTGGGAAATAAAAAGGACAAAGATCTAGTGTTTCATAGTTAGGTTTCCTAGCTTGTTAGTTGAATAGGCATCAAATGAAGTCCAATGCCTATACAAAAGAAATGTTCCTTGTTTAGATTTGCCCCATCTGTGTCATCTGGTGGCTTATGCAATAGGAGGTGTTATCACATGAATCCAAATGCACAAGCCAGTTGTTTTATGGACTCTTTCTGTGCTTGGAGGAGTTTATAAGTTGCCCACTCTATTGTGTGTCACTCCCAGATGACACGGGTGCATTCTGCTGAGCATATTTTGGGGGTAATTATAACTAATGAAGCCTGGTACACAGCTTGTTCACAGAGTGATTTATTCTGCTGCTGTCTGATTCCAGAGACTTCTGTAAAATGGTTATATTGTGCATTCCACTTTGGACATGTATGGGAGCATGTGGTATTGAATCAATCTGAGAAAACTGAAATAATTTGCTATTCAGTGTACCATAGACTAATTACAAAGATACTAGCTGGGTACATCTGTTTAAAAACATAGGGAGGAATAGAAATTAAAAATGGGAACTGTAACTTTAGGGATATTGACTTTAGTATGGTCCTTGTTTAGTTATTATCTCTTCCCAGACTTTCAGGAAGCCACTTAGATGTACAGCTGTTAAATTGCTCACATTTGCTTTCTTGTTGCTAACCTCAACAGTTAAGTTTAGGTTCCCTTTATACCTTTCAGCAAAAATTGCTTGCAGATTTTAATTCTGCAAGTTAAGTTCTGATAGCAAGTGATATTTTGTGGGAAGATAGATTTAAAAGTTGGGAAGAATATACCTTGTAATTTTGCAGGTAGAAAGCAATGAAAAAAAAAAATCAGTCCTGAAGCTTGGATATCAACCTTTATTTAACATTAGATGTACATTCTCACTGTAGTAAGTCTTGAGTTAGTCTCTCAGGCAAGTAAATCCACTGACATTAGTGGGACTTGTCCTCTCTTCAAGAAGTGCTCATGCATTTGTTTGCCAGGATGGTTTCTAAAATCTTTTTTTCCAAGATATTAACATAACCCATGAAGCAATGGGGTGCATAGGAGCTGCACAGTTTATCACTTCACCCGCTGGAATCACGGATATCCAAGCAGAGTTGTTGTTTTTACTATTATCTCAACATTGGTGTTCAGTAATAATAATCTTCAATTACATCTGTCTTCAGTTACATCTACTTCTCCCATCTTCATCTAACTCTGCATCCAAACTTGAAGGATTTTTTCATCTTTTTTCAGTGCTTACACAAAATTTACCTTAGTAGGAAAAAAATAAATAATAATAATAATAATAATAAAAAAAAAGGATTAACAATTATACCTCTGAATGGGAGGAGTAAGATGTTTGGCACACATTTTATAACAAGCATTATATAAGGATGGAAAGCAACTGCTTAGAAATTACAGTTCACATCCTTCTTACTGGCTGCATGAGTAGAAAAATAGTTTTAGTGAGAATGAATTATTGTTTTCATCTGGTTTTGTGAAAACCACCTGAGGTTTGTGCAGGACAACAATCACAACATGATGGGTGAGAAGATATCTGTAGTTCACAGAAGTAAATCATAGAAGATGGCATTCCTGAATTAGTGTGTTAAGCCAGAGGAAGTGGTCACCAGCAGACCGTAAGTTTGCCTCTAGCCTAACACTCTATCCCCACAGTGAAGTTTGCAGTATCAATGCCATTTTTCAAAATCAGTATTTTCTCTGGGAAACAAATGAAAACAAAACACAAATTCTACTCAGTTTTTGTCTCATGAAGATAAAAGTGGACAGAAGTTCTGCCGGTGACTTCATTCCTACTCCTGAATTTGTGCGGAGCACAAAGGAACTTGTAAAGTTTCTAGAAGGAACTTGTACAGCAGTGCTATAACCCCAGGATGATAACTATCAAAAGGTAAGAGTGTTGGAGAAAAGCTGTTTGTATACAATGTGTATAGAGAAACATACACTTTGAAAACTGACTGTTTTGCTGAGAACAATTGTATCATAATGTAGCAGTTACGCTTATGTTGTTTTCAATAAACAGAATTTGTTCTCAAACTGTGGTGAGGGGGATGTTTAGCTTTATCCTTTGTTCTTGATTCCTGCCATAAATGTGTGCTTTGAGGACAATTTGTACACAATGATTTATGGCAGTATGAAATCTGACCTGGTCTGAGGTTTGCTGACAATACAGTTGTGATAAGTTATAACTTTTGATAACTTTCAACACATATATTACCTACTTATATACCTTCCATGGAGTAAAAAGTAGGCTGTGTTAAAAGAGCTTTGCTAAACTGGCAACACACACTTATCATTGAAATCCCTAGATAGAATTAATTTCACAGATGAAACTCAGAATTTTACTCATTTTGTAAGGTTTTCTGTTTTGGTGGTGGTGGTGGTGGTGCTGGTTTGCTTGTTCTGTGTTAAAGGATCATGACAAACTACAATGGCTGATAAACTGAAAAATGCCTAAGAATGAACAGTTGTTTTTTTGCAGAAAGATTGTTACACGTTTAAAGAATGGTTAGCTGGAAATGTGTTTTTGTGCTGTTAAAATATTGCAGTTGTCAGGTGTAGTTGTTTTCTGGGTAATCTGCTCATGGTTAGTCAGAGTACATCTGTTATATATCACTTTTAAACATTTCATAAAATATTTAAGATTAATGGTCCAAATCAAGCACAATCTAAAAATGATGATGCTAATTACATCAGTGAAACTTATATGTCATTCTTTTGCGCTGACCAAACTTTAGTTGCATGAACTCATTTCTCATTTTAGTCAGCCACTCCAGAGTACTGCACTGATAATCGTTTAGCAGAAATTGAAACCAAGAAGTTGAGTTGCTTGTTGGGCAATAAATTATTTGTTAATCTCACCAGTGTTAGTGGTAGACTTTCCTTTATGTTGTCATGCCCTTCCATTTTTCCTGGTGGTCTACCAGACCCAGTGGGGCAGGCTGCCCGGTTGGACTGTCTGTTTACTAGAAGTTCTAAAAAAGTGTTGACTGAAGACTTTTTGCCATATTCCATATGTGCAGATCAGTCATAGAGTGGACACGTTGGACTGCTTAAGAAGCAACAATTGGTATGTTTTAGTTTAGCAAATGCATAAGGAATTTGAACTCCAACCTCACACTGACCCTGTAGTATTGTGATGATCAGTTGTGAAGGCAAAAAGATAGTGATTCAATTAAAATCCAATTTTTATATCAATTTAAGTTTATATAGCTTTGCAGAATAGGAGAAATATAACATAAACAAGAAGATAACCAAAAAACACTGTGTTTGTATGAGGAAAAATAAATAAATAAAAAATCACTGGATAAAATGGGGATTAAAGAATGAATTTGAAATGAAAACCATTAGAATTTTCCAGGAATAATTACCTTGAAAACTTCTGGTAAAATTTATTTAACTGAAGGGAGGGGAATAAAAAAACAATTTATAGAATCAAAGAGGAAAACCAGAGGACAGGAAGATCTTTGCTTAAAGAAGTATGAATTTAAGTGTATGAAGGTAGGGTTTACTTCATATAAAGATAAATACCATACTAAACAGGAAATCCCACTTCCATGAATCTCTACCAGTACATCTAAGCACAGTTGTCCCATGTCATGACTCAGGTTGTGAATCATGCTTACAAGTGTCAAAATTTTCCAGGCTTACTCTTGACTGTACTTGAACTGAGCCAGTCTGACTGTAACTGCTGCTTTTGTGGGCAGAAGTCATTGCTTTGTGAAAGCAAATAAGGTAGCTCTCCAAGAGCAGCTCTTCAGAGCCCCAGGCAATGAAAAAAAACAGCCTTTTCAGCATCCTTCACTGACCTAGAGGTTAACCTGTCCAGAAGCTTATGCAATCTATACAGTAAGGGAAAGCTTTATTAGGATGGGAAACAGAATATGCTTGAGAAGAGTGAGACAACAGAGAGAATCCAGGAATTGAGAGGGAACGAGTATAATGAAGTTCATGCCAAGTCTTTAAATAAGTAGATAATTATATTGACACCTTGGCCAATATTTTCTTACCTTCTAAATTAATTTCGAATGACAGAATGAGGTCTTTTTGGATGCACAAACTCCTGAACTTGCTTGTATTGCATGGTACTCTATGTTCTTAAATTAACGTTACCAAACATGGGACTTACAAGGTCTTCATTCACAATCCTACATTGTTTGTTACTGATCTTGTTTAATATTTATACAGTGAGATACATTTCCATATTGCCTTAGAGAAATAAAAAGTATGTGATTCTGACATCATTTTACAGTCTAATTTTGGCAAAAGCAAGAAATTATGAAAAAAATAGAACAGATAGAGGAAAATATAAAAAGATGGTAATAAAAAAAGTGTGCTACATAATAGTAGGAAGCTTGTCGACATGTTTTTTTTAAATAATTTTTTTTAGGAACATAGAAGTTCACTTGAAGTGTTAGAGAAACAACAGCTGAAAGGCAAAGGTTAGAGGCGTGAGAATTAGATTTCCATTTGTGTGTTCAGTTTGGTTGAGGCTGCTGAGAATTTGAGCAAAGGTGTTTGAATGAGATGCAATGGCTAGTATAGATAGGAACGTTTCACCATCCTTGCTCCCAAATGGATGAGTGGAAGACCAAATAGTAGGCAAACTGATTGTCAATGCCTGCTAAGTAGGCTAACTGAACCCAACAGTAGTGTTGTCAAGGTTTCCCAGAAATGCACAGTTCAGTGCTTGAACACAAAAAAATCAGCTGCAAAATAGACCTGTGAATAGGAATGTAGGCTCAATTTCCCTTCCAAGAAAGCCCAACAAAAAATCTTGGCAAAGGGGAGCAAGAGGATGATGACATCAGTGTAACACGATCGTATGTTATTTTTTAGGTATGGCTGCACTAATGCATCACATTACCTTGTTGCAATATTAGGCCTGTAACATTACTTCTAGCTCCTTTTGATGTATCCAATGCTAAGATAGCTCATCAATATTTAGAGGTGGGGTGCTACATATCTGAGTCTTCTTGTTGGATAGCTTTGAGGTCACATTTGTAAAATGTGACATTTTAACCAATTGCTACCATTCTAGTTTTGATTTTTCATTCAGATTCCATGATACATCAGAAAGCTCATCATATTTGTTGAGTTCTGAATGAAAGAATGATTTATCCTTTCAATCATAGCCTGCAAAAGTGTGCAGAGCATTTCATAAATGTTCAGTTGATATCCTGCCTGGAATATCTCTGTTAGCTTAAAAACACAGAATCAATTATTTATACTTCTGAACTGATTAAAAAAAAAAAAAAAAAAAAAAAAAGTGTTCTTAAGATTGAATTTGTGTCTTTAACAGAAAGAGTATAATCATTGAATTGAAGCTGTAAATATCTAATTACAGCAATCAGGTTTAAGTCAACACAAAGACTGTATTATAAAATATCTGTGGGACTGGATGAAATTCTGGCATAAAAGCTGACCAGATTTATGGCTTATATATGATCTTCATAGCAATAGCATGTTGCATTTAGAAGGCAGTTTTGCACAAGCGCAATTTGGATTGTTTGGGCTGTTCTACTTAGCTGGCTTGTAGTAAAAAAACATGTAAACTCTTCAGATCCATGAGGCAAAGAAACTGCAGTGGACATAATTCCTGTTATTAAACCTGTTCATTCATTGATGTTAATTATTAGACAGTAGCTATCCTGGCTAAAAAGACTCTCAAATAAAATAGTTTTGTTATAAAGAAAGCAGCTTTGTCTCACGTAAGGAAAACTGGATGTAATGCTCTGCACACTACATTTTACAGGAACGCATAGGATCTGTTTACCTGGTTGAAATTCAAATTGTTTTATTATGGTGTCAATTCTTTGGTTTTGGCAGTACTTCTAAAGTGTCTATACACAAAAGGACTACCACAGTGAATGAATGCTAGTGTTGACACCACCTAACAAGCAGGGATTATGTGTTTACAGAAGAAGTAATATGATAGGTCAAGTATAAGAGGCACTTCTCAAGAGCACTTCACCACATAATGAGTGACTGACTAGAAAGTGCGGAGCTGCCACTCTTTGGCTTCGTTTCGGTGTTGATGCCTGCCTCTCTCCTCCAAAGCCCTCTTGATCATGTTCAGCTGCTCTGTTCTCATGTGGTGAATAATAGTAGAGTAAAGCTGCTTTTCTGTCTCATTTTTCTTGCTAATTTACACATTCAAGCCATTTTTTGTTTGCTATCCTTATTTGCTATTCCCTTTTGTCAAGGCACTGTTCTCTTTTTTGCCTCAGGCCTAGGAACTAATTTGAGCTTCTATAATTACTTCATGTTTTACACCTGTCTGCATATCATGCACCCCTTGTCTCTGTACTTAAGCTGTATATTTTCTTGGGAAAAAAAAAAAAAAAAAAAAAAAAAAACGAAAAAAAGAAAAAAAGAAGAAAAAGGCTAGTTTTCATACACAAGGAATCCCCAAGTTTCTCCTCTCAGTCTTCCTACAGGAGAAACACAATTAAACTGTTGAGATGCTCTCAGCAATGCAGCTGACCTTTCGGGTTCACGAAGGACAAATGAATGCTGTCTGTTCAGACAGTTTGTGTTAAGACATTGTTGAGCAAAGAGCCCTGAGCTTTGTTCCTCTTGAATGAAGCAATGGTTGTAGTCATTTTAAAATCATTAAGACCCTGAATACACAGTATCATTCTACAGTGTTTGCTCTACAGCTGCTCTTCTGCTTTAATAGCAGCTTATTAAATTTGGGTCAAGCACACTCTGAAGAGTATCACAATGAAGAAACTGTTCAAAAAGTTACCTGTTAAAAAAAAAAAAAAGCAATTGATTAGATTTTTAACTTAAGTGACAGCTGCAATTCATTGCTTGTTCTTTGTGGTGTCCTGCAGCCAGAGTGGAAGCCTTTTGTAAATTGGTCTTCATTTTGTAAAAGCTTTCTTGAATAATCCAGGGTTGCTTTCCACTCTGAGACCGCCTCAATCCAATTAGGAGTTTAACAAGGGTCAAATTAAGGAGACTTTACACTTCATGTTTGCATCATTAGCCATAAGACTGTTTTGTGTGTGCATGACTGTGTGTCAAGAGAGGAGGGGAGGCTGCAAGATGGGGCAGACACAAAGCTGTCATCCACCATGTGGTGCATCCCATAGCTGAATGGAGGCACAGCAGGCTAGGAACAACATTTCCAGTTGTCTTTTGGTGCTGTTGTCATGTCGATTTCAGCTGGTACACAGTCGTTTGGAGGTTACAGGTGCTAGCTAGAGCTGAGGAAGAAGAGCGTGCTCTATGCCTCCTCTTTTCTCTCCTGGTAGCCTATTGTTATTGGACAAATGACTGGGAAGAGATGAAGTTAGAAATCTCTTGAGCATTCATTATTTTTGATGAGATGACAACTACCCCAGTTCCTTGTTCTCAATACTCATACTGTTTCCTGTTATTTTTTGAAAACATATTTTCTCTGCATGTTAAGTGTGTTGTACAGTGTGAATTTTTTTAAAAACAAGTAGCTTGTTTAGCAGGCTTTTGGAAAACTGATGTGTGTATGGAAGACCACAAACATTCACCAGTATTTTCTACAATAAGAGTTAGTCTTCTAAAAATGTCTCCTGTTTTACTTATGCAAATTTTGACCATGAGCACATTTTTTCTAATGAATTATTTATAGAAATTTTTGAAAATTAAAGAGAAAACCATAAGACCCTCTTTTCTGTGTAAGATTGTTCTTAATGACATGAAAATTTCTCCTGCTAATCAGTGTTTAGATGTGTGGGATATTGCTAGAGAACTGTTGCAGTGTCTCCTTAGCAAATGCTTTGTGCTGCTACATACAAAGTAACGATTTATCTAAAAATAACACTTTCATTGTTCCTCCCCCCCTAAACCCATTAATAGGTACTTTAGTATCATGTGAGTTTTCATAGTTTAATCCCTTTTCAAAAGCTTTTCAGAATAAAAGCTCTAAATGGTCCTCAGTATTAATTTGATGTGACTTCTGTACAATATGGTTTGAAACTCTCAGAAGCACATTTTTGCAGCTTACCCTTTTTCACTGGATCAGTGTGTGTGGAAAATACCAGCTAAATGTTTCATGGAGTCTCTGCTGTAAGCCTTTTTTGTTGTCTTGCAGATACTATTGCTTTCTAGTGATTTTTATTTAGTACTATCATTATTAGATAATACTTAAGCCAGATCAAAAACTCCACATATATTAATGTGGATTGAATTTAAATTTTAGGAAATGCCACTTTAAACATATTTATAAAAACATAAAAAAATAAAAAGTTTTGACCTATCTCTTGAATTTCATTTGATGAGAATATAGCTTCAAGAGTAAACTGTGCATAATAAATGGTGATTGAGTTTAATGTAGTCTGTGTTTGTAGTCAGTCAGATCTTTGTTTACATTTAGACAGGAATAGCTGGCTTTAGGGCTTTGGACGCCCATAAATAATTGTATTTTTAAAATGCTCAACTCTCAGTGAAATATTAATATAATGTGTTTGATGGAAGTAACAAGAAATATTTTAAAACTTGTTCTGTCAATTTCTTTATCAAAATAAGAACGTATTTTCTATTTGGATTGCAGTATGTAGTGACTTCTGAAATAAAAATCTCTACTATCCATTTTTTTTTTCATAATGGATGTCTCCTGTGGCATTTCCCCCACAAATACTACTGCCAACACTGAAACAACAGAGTTATAATAGGAACAAATGGTTGCTTTTTGTGTATGAGTGTGTTTTTCCTAGTTAACCCAATTTTAAGGCTTTTGCATAAATTAGTATCACAAATGAATGAAGTGAATGTAAATTGTATGATATAAACCTCTTTGAAGATGTTCAGGCTGTTCTGAGCTCTACATATCCAGGAAGATCACAATAATAGGAGATTCAGAATGTCACAGATTTTGTTTCTTTATTACTCTTCCTTTAGTTCAAAGAGAAGCCAGTAACTTAACTATAGAAGCATTTATTTCTGGTACTGTTTGCCATGCCCAGGTAAAATAGAGCTTCAACAGACATTTTTATATTAAAGAAAACTTCCATCATTAACTTGTAACATTCTTTCATTCCGACTGAACATAAACACAGGTTTATGTTCTTTTAACCTGGCTACCTTCAGAAAGGCATTTCATTTTATAATTTCAGGATCCCACAGCTTGAAGTGAGATGCCCATTACAGAATTGTAACAAACTGAAATAAAGAGCTGCACTTGTTATGAAACAACTACTGTAACAAAATCTAGTTTATAGTCTGATGTTTTGTGATTGATGGACTGAAAAGTGTGTTATTATTTCTTCAAAATGAAGCTAGTGAATACCTTCAGGAATAAAAGTCCCCCTTATTGTAAGTTTTTTTTTTTTCACTTTATAGGCTGTGGAGTATAGGAGGTCTGCAAGAAAAAAGAATGGATTTCACAGTTGCAGTAGCGTAGTTTGCAAATTGAAGAAAAAGTGGGTTTACTGCTAATAAGCATTTGGTGACCTTTACCAACATTTACTTAATATTTACCTATGATATACAATGATAGGAAAGATATTCCATTTCTATATTTCAGTAGGACTTTTTGTAAATGTACATATGGACATTTTAATGTAAATTAGATACAGTCTTTGAGCTGTGTGGAAGTTATCAGAGCAGACCTCAGTGTCACAAACATTCTGCCCTCTCTACCAGGATTCATATAGCCATAACAGAAGAGACAACAGCATGATTTATGCATCTGTGTAAGTTTCTAGGAGATCATTCAGTCACAATTTTGTGCTGGTGTCACAGAGATCTGAAGGTGTGAATGGTAATCAGGCTGCTCAAGTAAAGCTCCAAAAGTTCTGTCAGCTACGAAGGTTGGAATTTTAGATAAAACAGATCCAGAACTTACATAATGTCAGAAAATAAATAATTCTTCTCAATTACAGTAAATCTGTACTGCACAAATTCTTAAAAGTAGTGACACTACTAAGGCCACTAATCTAAACTTTGAGATTATCCATGTCAGTGTGTAAAATTTTGCTACTATTTAGCATTACATAGATGTTTTCCTCATTGGATTTATATGTTGTTCTGTGAATGTGTTGGTGTAAAACATAAGTTCTATCTATAGTCAAAGATGAAGTTATTTGGATTTTTTTTTATAACAATGTTACCATATATCTTGTTTCTTTTGTGTTTTGTTTTCTTATTTTTAACATACAAAAACATTTCCAAAACCTAATTTTACTGTCAAAGCAGCTGTAGTATAAAATCAATTACGTAGTTATCCATAGGAGGATCAGGTGCCTGCTTTATTTCTTTTAGAAGGATATCTACACTTTTTGTGTATAACGAATTTAGTTCTCTTGAAAGATGCTGGATTGACAGCCCTGAAGACCAAAGTCCTTTATTTATGCATGAGCAGCAACAGTTCTGGCTTTCCCACACTGCCCTCCTGATATGTTTCACCCATGACCTGAAGGATCCCCCTTAGGGTGACAGCTTTGTAGCCTTCAGATCCATTCACTCCTCCAGTCCTCTGCTGAGAGTTCCAACAGGAACGCCAGTGTGGTGGTGCCTTTTTGTTGTGAACGATTGATAACCACATTTCAACTTGCCGTGGACATCTCCTTTTCCATCGATTATCAAACAGCAGTCTGAGGGTTATAATTTTCAGTCTCTTCTGAGTACTGGCAAAGGAGAGGTCTTAGGGTAATTAAAGCAAGACCAGGATTTGGTTCAGTTGTTGTATATAGTCTAGTAAATTAGAGTCAAGTTCTCTAGCCCATTACCAATTTCCTGAGTGAAGTAGTCTTCCAAGACTTTTTACAGCAATAGTAACGTTCCTCAAACCGTCTTCTTTTACTCAGACAAAGCAAAGAATGATTTTTGCAAGCACGTCACAAATAGGCCAATTTTCTTCTGGTTTACAAAATGCAAAGCATAACTAATCTGATAGTGGATTGCACCAAGTTTAATTTGCCTCCAAGACCTTATGGGCTAGTTGAGTATGTTTCTGATCTCATTTATGGTAAACCAAATTTACATACACATGTGGTCTTAGTTCTCTGTGTAGAACTTATATACTGGATGTGGTAATTAGTCCTTTATGGGATATGAGATTTACATGTGGAATTATAATGGATTAAATAGATATAGTACTAATAGAAACACTAACCTTTTCCCTGCAATAAATTTATTGATTATATTTTGCATCAGAGATACATTTACATTGTAAATATGTGCTCAGTGCATCTGAGCTGCGATTTAGTTGCCTGCCTTCGCGTATATTTCAAGAAGCATGTAACAGGAATTTGATTTTATATTTCTAGTTATTGCAGCAAGTAGTGCATACATGCATTAAAATAAATGACATTAGAAAAAGAAGGAAAAAAAATGTTATCCTATGCTAAATGGGAATATTTTTACTATTCAGTGGCATATTGTAATATTCTAAGCTCTAAATAAGAAGACATAAGTCTGCGCATGTGGAGAGTTCCACATGTGAATTTATTTTATGATTCTTAATGGACAATTTAAGTGCTAATATAGTATGATAATTCAGTAACGTATGCATTAAAATCATTAAAGGAAAAATCTGGTTTTATATTTCAGAATATGAGAAACTACATTGCATATATACAGCTACATGCGAAGCCTTCATCCCATTGCTAAAGGTTATGCAAGGCTCTTGGGGAAAAAATAATAATTTTAATCCAAGAATTTTATATTTGTCAAAATGATTGTGTTCTTAACAATCTACATTTTAAACAAGACAAAATTTTAAATTAAATTATTTTTAAAACAATCAAATTCAAGTCTGACTATTTTTTATTCACTTACAATATTTCAAAACAATAACCAATCCCTTTATGAAAAAGTTATGCAATTGGAAAAAGGGTAGGCAAAAAAAAAAAAAAAAAAATGTTTATCACAAGTGGTACAATCTCCTGAAAAGAAAAGAAAAATACACATTCAATTTGAAAGCATCACTTCATAAACTTGTTTATAATACTGATTTATCTAAGATAAAATAGAGACTCTTAACACAATGATGGATTCACACGGCAGCATTATAGTAACTGTAAGTCTGTACGTTTTTGTTTGTTTGTTTGTTTTCTCCCCTGTGCTCATTAATAAAAGTCCAGGGAAAAATCTAGAAAGAAAAAAGAAATCTCTTCCCTTTTTGGACTCTATGCTTTGCAGGATTTTTTTTTTTTTTTTTTTTAAAGTGGATTTTAATTTTATATCAAAGAACCCCTTGAGGTGGAAAGTTGGAGAAAGCTGCATGGGTTTGTAGCACAGAAAATGTCGCTTGAATTTTGCTGCTCAGTAGTTTGATATACTCATTTGCTGATGCGAAATGACGAGGGCTTAGAAAGCAGGGTTTTGTTTTTTAGCTGTCTGTAGACCTAGTGGGGCCTTACAGAACCCAGTCAGCAGGTCATTAACTCTGGAGAAAACAGCTTGCATTAATATGCTCTAATCCGGTATAATTAGTCAAATTACTGCACGCCGACCGGCTTGTCATGTGTTGTCAGATTTGGCATGCATGCAGGATCGCCAAGGTCCCTCTGGAATGCCACCCTGGATCAGGGAAAATGGCTCGTTTGTAGAGCTGCTGATCTCCTGATGAGGAAAGCAAACTGAATCAGCAGCCATAGCCTTCCAGAAAAGGAAGAGAAAAAAAAAAATGTAATTATTTTGTTGAGAAGTAGGGAATTCATGTCCTGGGAACTGTTTGGTTGATACCTACCTTTAGAAATAGAAGCAGTTCTGTTGCTTCTTATGATTTCTAGGACAACATTGGAGATCCGCTGTACTATATAAGATTAGCATTCATAAAAAGATTTAAAATAAATAATTACAAGAGGATCAGCTACAAATTACCTACCACACTGTGACACAGATTATTAAACTACCAGGGTGTGCGAGTGTGGGTGTGTGCATGTGTGCGCTTGTGAGTAAGTGTGCATGTGCCCCTTTTTCCAGCTGGGGAGGAGGTTATTAAACTATAAAAGGGCCATATTAGCATAAATTTACAAGAGCTCCTATTCTGGCGGCATGATAAAAACCTGTGTTACCTTTGCATTAACACTGAATTGCTTGTTGTGCTTTTGGCAATGACAGATAAGTCAGTGTAATTCCCCATCGCAACGGAAATGATGCTCCAGATTCCAAACGCATCCTGAAGATGTCACTGACAATAATCTTCAAAGAACGGCCAGTGAAAGTGGGCTGTATGTTTGCAGGATGATATACTGCAAATGACAGGAAGAATTATGTGAGTGAAGACGAATCTGTAACATATTATTAAGCAATTTCACGAGAATAACAGGGATAAAAGGATAATGGATGAGGGTGTCATTATTACCTTCATGTAGAGGGAAAGCAAAAGCAAAGGTAGAGAGACAAGATTAATTGAGGAAGGGCGAAGCATTCATTGCTCATCAGCTCTTTTGTACTCTCTGCTCCTGAAATTCCAGACAAAAAAAAAAAAAAAAAAATTGCTCAGGGCTGCATTTTAATGCAGCTGGCAAGACAGAGCACAAAACTGACAGGGCACTTTTTTGTCACCTCCCCGTTTCCATAAATACACAACAGCTATTACTCCTTGAGTCTTCCTGTGGTCATAAGAGTAAACTGGTAGGATGTTCTTTCTATCGCAGCTACTGCTTTTAATTGTGCTTCCAAACTAGCCAGCTTTATCTGCCGATGATGTGGAAGCGAGCAGGTCATTCTGCACACATTGTTTGCATTGCACAGTTGCAAATGTAAGCAGACTGTACATAATGAATGTCAGTAGAAGTGCTTCATTTGAACACAAAGGCAAACTGGAGTGTCCTGTAACATTAGTGACAACATAAAATTATGTCAAGGTATAAGATTTTACTGCTGTCTAATATACAAGATGGAAAAACAGGAAATGATTTGGCAATTGTGCAGACCAATCCTGCAGTTTTAACTCGAGTAATTCCAGCTGAAGTCAAGTTTTGCTCAGAGAGCTATCACTGGGTCAATAATTTCAATTGCCAGTCTCATTTTCTGTACTTTCTCCAAGAAGCAGCTGATTTTACTGCAGAAATAGGTTTTAAAAATATTTCACATACTTTAAAAAAAGCTTAGTATATAATATGTATGTATATTTAATAATTATTTAATGTATATACATATAAAATGTTTTCAGCTGATAAAGATGTTTTAATCTGTATGCATTTTAATATCAAAAGGAAAGTCAGGAATCATGATAATTAACATGTAACTATTTATATTCAGAGGATTGATTCTAAATGTTAAGCCTTCGTAGTTTTTTAAAAAGTAGCCAGCTTTCTTGATTTTCTATGTTTATTTTAGATAAGGGGTGGTTTTGGTGGAGTAGTTGGGGCGGGGGTTGCTTTTTTAAATTTTTCTTTTAACCAATAAAAATATTTCAAAGTTCTGACACCAAAAGAAAGGGAAATAAAGTAATTTCTCATCTGCCCTCTGTAAGGAAAAAGTTTTTTTTTTTTTTTTTTTTTTTTTTTTTTGAGCTTTAAGGGAGTCAAATGAAAACCTGCAGTTTGATAAGGAAAAAAAAAAAAAGAGTGATGTGCCTTGATTTCTTCCTTTTAGTAGTGAGAACTGTTTTCTAATTGATTAAGTTGTGTTTTCTTTAAACTGACCTGCACAAATAGAGTAAAGGACATATTTCAGAAGGAATTCCTAAGTTTGGTAGCACAAGATCACTCACTGACAGAGTCAGAAACCTTGACACTGGGGTGTTTTCTGCTGCCTCAAATATAATAGCAAGACAAACAGAAGAAAGAGTACTAAGGGACAGAAGTGGGTCAAGAGCTGGGTCAAGAGATGGGAGGGGGCTACACTTTATTGCAGTAGGTCTATTGACCATGGACAAATATGTATGAAATTATGCTTTGATATATTAACCCAAGAATATTAGAAGGTTGTTTCAGCAGACAGAATGCTGGGATGTGCATCAGTGGATGCTGTGAGGAGCCTTACAGAAACAGAGGCATCTGCTTCTGGTTCATTACAAAGGTTTTCTAAATAATCTACAGGATTTCATGCTTAGGTATCAGCCACAATGACCTGCTTGAACAATGTAACTTAGAAACTGGGTCATCTGAGAGGTAAAACACAATTCTGTGCTTAATAGTTCAGATGTTCCTTTCTGTGGATTTTACTTGTTCATAGTGTATATTGCAGTTATATTTAAAAAATCACTGGCATTATCAATGTGTGATCAGATAACCCTAGTGGATTTTGATATTTATGTTCAAAGCAGTTATTGCTAAAGCAAATTCAAACTTCACAAGATATCTGACTGGAGATGTTCATGAATGTCTTGTATCTTATTTTTTATTTCTAATTTAAATAGAAAGTGTGCTAGTGGTAATATATATATATTTTATGATAGATATAATATATATACATATATTAACATCACCACAATATTTCCCCAGAGCACACAGTAAACTTTTGGCTCTATGAAAAGATGGCAAGATTCTGGACTCTCTTGCCCCGAGGGAGAAAGAAGTCTGTCAGTGTATCAGCTCTACTTTTCCCCTTGTTTAGCTTATTCAGTTCCAGTACTCTGCAATGTTCTCTCTTGCTAAACTGACTAGGAATCACAGAGAAAGTGGGAATCTAATTCTGTTCCCCTCTTCCCATCATCACTCTGTGTAATGTTTGTTTGATTTTATTGTGAATGTGTATTAGAAAGGGGAAAGAGGTAGACAGGAAAGTATTTTGGCTCCAGATATTTTATTTTGCTGTGTCTACTGGGGCTAAAAGAAGTATAGTGGAATTTTTCATGACTCTGTCTTTGACCTAAGCCACAAAGAAATGTATTTAGTTTTGCAGGTAAAATGCAAACAAAACCAAGTTTGCATTTTTTCTCTGCTGTTTGACCTACCAGTCTGCTGAAAATCTGTATACCTCAGTTTTACAATATCAACATGTGGTATGTGCCTCGAGTGACTTACAATTACTGGTGATTATGTGCAAGCAGGAAAGAATCCAGCTTGACAATGAGATTCTCATCTGAGTTTGCATGACTCATAGTTATAAAATAAATCTCATTCTTTTACACCCAAACTGTTCAGACATTACCTGAACTAAACAGGGTGGAAGACACTGACTGTTCACAACTAGCTTTATAGCAAGTCTTGGAGACATAACTGGTCTGATGTGTATTCATACTAAAATGAAGAGTAATTTTTGCCCAGGAAACTAGAGGGATATCCTGATAAGACACAGTAATGTCTTTGTTGTATGGCATCGACAGCTTTCAGTGTGTATTTACAAAGTACAATGATATACGAAAAGATCAGGAAATATTTTATCTGCCCAATGCCCCCCTCTCTTTCTTTTACCATCTACTAGTTTGAGTAGGGTGATATATTCATCTTTCTTTCTGTGTCTCTTTCATTGTACCTAGTGCTGCACCCCACACTTTTTATTGACAAGCAGTGATGTTTCTCCAGTCACAGTTCCTTTAGATCAAAAAGTACTGAAATCAATTGAAAGACAGAAGGATTTCAGTGGGTTTTGGGTGAGGACCAGTCTTACTAAATTCAAACAGATCTGCAAGTCTCATTGAACCTTTGTGATTTAATGTCCATGAAAATACTCAGACTTGCTCATCTCAGCAGGGTCATTTATCACAGAGGGAAATTCAGACTGTTAATGAATGCAGATGATAGTTAACTTTTTTGTGTTCATATTATGTTTTTTTTTTTTTTTTTTTTTTTTCTGGAAGTATTTGTTGAAACATGTGATGTTTTAGTTCAGTATTTTGACTTCCCACCTTCATGCCCTCTAGTGGACAATGGAGCTTGTTTTCATCAGAACCCAACCCATCTCAAATAGAAATTACCCATAAACTTGGTCTCTACACTGGAAGTGATGTCTTCATGTAAACTGTCTTGAATTCTTTACTCTGAAGTTGGAATCTATTTGATTTTTCTGTACTGACATAGGAAAATGTTGCTGTCTTATGTTGTTTCATATAAGCTTGTAAAATATTGTAATACATGGGTATTTTTCTCAGTCTCCTAAATACAGATCCCAGTAGGACCAGACTGAAACTTTCCATATTCAAAGGTTGTAATAATAACTTTGAAAAATCTATTTGTTGATATATTGCACTACAAAATGGCAAAAAGTATTTTAAGTTTTCAGATTTGTATAGAACTAGTTGACATTTTCCATCGTTAAAAAAAATATATTTTTTTTCATAAACATTAAAAATACCTAAAGTTTTCCTGCTGGTGCAGAAAGAAGTTCCAACAGCAACCTTTTTTTTTTTTTTTTTTTTTTTTTTTCTCTTCCAAGAACGGTGCTCTCGCTAGATTTCTTAAAAAATACAGTTTTGACTATCCTATTTTCTTTGATAAACATACAACAATGTAATCATGCAGGAGACTTATTTTGATATCTTACAGTTGAATTGGATGACTGCAGCATCCACAGAGTGTGTCTTTGTTTTCATTCATGGAGGTATTTATCAAATAATTATACCATCGTTCCGTTTATGCTTTTCAGTCTCTTAAATGTATGGTACTACTGACTCTTAAGGATAAATCACAGAATCACAGAATCACAGAACTGTAGGGTTGGAAGGGACCTCAAGAGATCATCGGGTCCAACCCCCCTGCCAAAGCAGGTTCCCTAAAGCAGGTTGCCCAGGTCGACATCCAATTGGGCCTCGACTATCTCCCGAGAAGGAGACTCCACAACCTCCCTGGGCAGCCTGTTCCAGTGCTCCGTCACCCTCACTGTGAAGAAGTTCTTTTGCATGTTGGTGTGGAACTTCCTGTGCTCTATCTTGAGGCCATTACCCCTTATCCTGTCCCCACAAACCACTGAGAAGAGGTTGGCCAAATCCCTCTGTCTCCCATGGTCAACACTAAGGAAGAGAAATGTGCATATCTAGTCCTCCCCAGAAGCAAATAGGTGTTTATTCTCAGCAGTTCCTTAAACAAGACCAACACACTCTTCCATGGGACAAGCAAGTAAGGTCTCTCTGTATGTTCCTGATACTGGGTATTTGAGCTTTCTGACGCACTTCCAGCTTCTACTTCAGGCTTCCAAATGTAACAGCTGCTGTGAGCACTCAACATTTTCGCAAACAAGTCCAAATCAGTATTAATATTTATTACAGCTAATGTAGCTTATTTAGATGTTGTGTCAAGACTGATGATATGAAAATTTCTTATTTGTTTTATGTGCTGTTAAAGTTTTAAATTATTTATAGTAATTTATAGAAAATGGATTCATCTGTCAACAATACTGATACAGTTCATTCACTGAATTTTGTGGGAGAACATCAAAATAAATGTAGGAAATAATTCCCTCCAGTTCAGTCTTCCTCTTCCTAATTCTGCTATAACTTCATTTTGGATAATGATTTTTGGCAGAAAAGGCAAGTAAGTGATTGAGGTAATTCTGCATTGCTGTCTGTTTCGGAAGTATATCCTCATCCTTGTCTCAGTTTGCCTTGTCTTCTTTCAAAGGAGAAACATATCTTTCAGCTAACATTGTAGAGTATAAAATGGAAAAAGTGCAAAACAAAACAAAACAAAATCTCATATAAAAGAAATGCAGGTATTTCAAAGGGATATTGTGCTTTCCACATGTACAACAATGCTCAAGTGCTTGTATATTCCAAGAAGACGTATAGATTTAAATCACTTTTATGTATTCAGCAGAGGTAACTAAAAGTGAATATAACATTATCATCTATGGTGATTAACATTAAATTTGGATAGAAGGAAGTTGTGTGCTGATCATGATAGAAAAAAGGTTAATATTTTAAAGTGAGGCTAAAGGTTGACAGGAGAAAAATTGAGTTAGTTTGCAAAAAAGAAATTTGTTTCTTTAAGTGAAAATTGGGGTCAAGAGGCCAGAGCTCTCTGCTTTTACATGAATGAAATAAATTAAATAATACCACCATAAAGCAGCCGTGTATAAGCTAATGATAAAATAGTACATGATGGCTTGGAAAAAGATACCAGCCAAGAGAAAAATTCTTTACAGAAATGCTGTTTCAGAACAGTGGGATGTTTTGTTGTTGTTGTTGCTGCTGTTCTTTTGCTGATTGGTTGGTTTTTGTTTTGTATTACCCTTGTTTTTAAATAGAACAACTTTCTCTTCAGTTGAAAACATTTAAATTTCTATAGTGCCTTTAATTATTAACAAAGGTAGTAATTCTAATTCTCAGGAAAATTGCAGTTTTAATAGTTACATTCTGTTTACTAGAAATTCCTGGCATTTCAGATAGTTGTGCTGTTCCATACTACTTCATGACCTAACTGTTTTGTGATGTTAAATGACATTTCACCATCTGAAATCAACAGAAGCATTCTGTATTTCCTTGGTCAATGTGTGGCAATTCCTATATAATATAGAGGAAATTCTAGAACTCCTCTAATAATAAGCAACTTTCTCTGTTCTCTTTTTAAAATCAATGAAAATAAAGTTCCTTAAAAAAACAGGACAAAAATGAGGGCTTCTAGTATTTTATTTTCTGTCCTCTAAAGGATTTTTGCAATGAAGGTTGTTTATGTATCAAAATGCTAACAGGTTTTGTGGCAACGCTTGCTTCCATCATTCCATGTTTTAGATTTCAAAGGTGGTTTGGGGGTGTTAGGTTGAATTATATGTATGTTTGTGTCTATGTTCCTCTCAGAAATGCAATTGTATGTTGAGCACTCACAGAAGATGTTTCCAATTGTATGTGCACAGAAATCCACCTGTATTACAGTTTGTCCTGTCAAGTCTCCATAGTTTTTGAGCAATGGTAAGCTCCACTGTGTATCCTCCTGCAAGAGCTTTACAGGTTGGGTCCCTCAGCATGAGTTATAGACTTGGCTGGAAGCTTAAGGGTCACCAGTTCTCCAGCATTGGCAGTGGGTGCTTCATCTTTTCTTTCCTTTCCTTTTTCCTTTCCTTTCCTTTCCTTTTTCCTTTCCTTTCCTTTCCTTTCCTTTCCTTTCCTTTCCTTTCCTTTCCTTTCCTTTCCTTTCCTTTCCTT
>CM021731.1:182500649-182587553 GCA_011075105.1 Heteronetta atricapilla | reverse complement strand
TCCCTCCCTTCTTTCTTTTCACAATTCCAGCTGCGACATATAAATTATGAAAGAAAAAAATCCTTCTCTATTCCCAGGAAAGTGAGAAAATACTTAATCAAATCCTAATATCTCAAAATGGAAAAAAAAAATCTCTATTTATTCATCAGGTTAAAAAAAAAAAAAAAAAAAAAAAAAAAAAGTCTTACTTTGGACCATCTCATCCATACAGAAACATCAGGGTGGCAGGGTGGCTGTGGCTTTAGTCAGCCTATATTTGGCAGCTGTGTCTAGATATTACCCTTCCGGCTGGGGTCATAGTTTGTTTTAAAAGAGTTATGTATGAATTTTCTCCAAATTGCAGCAGAGGGTCATGAATTAGTGTCTGAATGTGGGCTTGACAAGATTATTATAGTCTCTATTTCATGCCAGAAACAAAGATGAATAGAGATAGCAAGCTTTTAAACAGACTTTCTGACATCTAGAATGTCAGCAGAGAGTGAATGAATGGCAGGATGTAATAACAAATCCTCTTTTTTTATTATTTTATAGGGATTAGAAGGACCTATAATCATTCATAATTTCTTCCTAAAATAGTAATCCAAATTCTTCATGAACCAGTCATTTTCCATCTCAGTTACCTTTCAAATCATGCAAAATATTTACTAAGATGTACATATTAAAATACATACACTAGATGCTAAATATAGTTTGATTTACATTTAGGAGTAGATAGGATACACTTAATTAACATTGTACATTTTTCTTTTAACTGAACATGTATTTTTAAGTAATTTTGTTTGTTTCTAGACCTAGTAATATGTTCTAATACTTTTGGGGAAAACTATATATTTTTTTAAATAACATTTTTCATCTTCTCTTTCTGTGGATTTACTGATTATTAGATTTCTGGAACAGAGATCTATGTTAGCAATTTTTGATTATTAAATTTATGGAGTGGGGATTTGTGCTGGCAGTTTTTGAATGAGAAACAGGGTGTCTACTGGTAATGATTGTTTTTCTGTGTAGTACCTTTGAAGATATATGTTCAAAATTTTCATTAATATTTGTTTATTGTTTGTGTTTAAATAAGAAAGAACCACCTGTGTTGAGGACAAGGGCACTAGTATTTTAAAAACAAAAAACACACACTGTTATTCTTAGGTATGAATATTTTGTTTTATTTAAGCAGCATGAACATCCCCACCATTGTTACTCCTGCAGTTTTTGACCAAATGATAATAAAAGCCCGAGAGTGATGGGTATGAAGATACGTAATACTCAATGAACCCAGCTTCTTTGAAATGATGAAAAACAGATAGCATGAGTCATACATTTTTGTAAGTTTATCTCTGCCAATGGGTGAAAATATTTTAATATCTATCTATATATAAGTAAAGAGTGTGTATACCTAGCAATATATGCAGCAAAAGCATACCAAATACAATAAATACTTGCTTTTTTTTTTTTTTTTTTCAGTCCTTCTGTAATTGCTGGCATTAATGGGTTTATTGGTGCTTCTTTTTGTCAAAGGAAACACTGCCCATTAATGGAAACCAGCAAGAAGTGATAGTAGCTTTTAAAAATTCTTTTATTTTTCCAAAAGGTATATAATTTAAACAAAAAGCATTGTTTCCATCCTATTTTTTTTTTCCTTGAGCCCATCTTGTCAGGCTGAAAGCGTGAAAGTTATTTTCTGGTGGTGTGATTAGATTGGGGCTGAACTCTCCAGCTGGCAGGCCTGTCTGCGACTGGCGGCGGCCTGTCCCCAGTGCTTGTCGTTTCCTGACATGCCTGACAGTATGGGGACAGCGGCCCCAGACAGGTTCATTAGATGGTGTTTTCTACAGCTGGGGTAAAAATAATAAAATAATAATAATAATAATAAAGTAAAGAAGGCCATGCTTTGTCAAGGTCCAAGCTGTAGGGGCCCTGCTTGTTGGTTTAAACCAAGGCCTTGTTTTGACAAATTCTGATCTGTGTGGTTTTTCGATTTTCTGACACATTTTTGTTTTCTTCCCCTTTGGCCTGCACTCTTTGCACTCTGCCTTGTTGCTGCTTCAAAATCCTAACACCAGCTTCCCAGGAGAGCTGGGAGCATGCTTACTGAGGGCTTGCAGGAAAAAGAGAGCACTACAGTAAAACAGCAATAAGTGTTTATTTCCATGGTGATCAGCCCAATGGCACAAAAAACAACCTTGGGACTCTCAGTAAGCCAATTACAAGAAAGGTTAAGAGTTTTATAGTGCCAGAAACATGCCATCTACATGAGAAAATAGTATAATTACCAGCAATCTACACTGTTAAATACATTGCTGTCTGGTGGTGCCAGAAATTTAAGGTGTTTATATTATTTTGTGTTTTTGGAAGCTGCCAGAGTTTTCTGGTGGTATTGTCAAGCTTTGATGTAGTATATCAAAAATGTATGTGATTATAGATTTTAAAAAGCTTAAACCAGTAAGAAAGCAATTTGAATGCATTAGGCATATTGTATGGTACAATGTGAACTAAATAAGATTCAAACACTGTATTTCTTACAGATTTATATGAGACATTCGTTTTAGATTATTATCATAAAGACAATATATTTTCATGTCATCTGTGATTAAAGAATTTCTTATAAAAGATTTTTGAGTAGAAAAAACAAACAAAAAATACTTTATTTTTTACTATTCCATTTAGTAAGAACATATTGACTGCTATAGTTTTCAGATTGGTGACTGTAGTTTGACTCCATGGTTTTATCTGTTATTTTTCTTAGGGACTGTCACTTGAGTCCAGATTTTTTAGGTAGCTAAAACATGATGGTGTGTCAAGCATGTCTCTAGTTACTGGAGGAAAAAAAATAAAATAAAAAAAAAAATATTGCCATATTTTCAAAATATTGTTTTGCTTCCTGTGTCCTTCTGCTTAGAGGGGCAGAGACCATTACAGCCTTTTAAGTTGTCTGCATATAGCTGCTTCCAGGGTGAGCATTGCAGCTGAAAACCAAGCCCTTCATTCACAGAAATCCTACCGCTTACCTTTCCTTTGTATTGTTAGTTACTGCTGCTTTAGTTCATGGTCTCTATGACAACTGTTTAAATTGGGATGGGCAACTGTCATCTGGAGTATTACGGAGAGAAAAGTGTTAGTGAGCACACAGTTTCATAGATAGAGCATTTCAATATAATCCAATTTTAATTGAGCTCCAGAGACTTTGATGTGCTGCCGAAGGTTGGGAGAGAGCTATTCCAGGGAGAAATTAAAGCAGCCCAGCAAGGCTTCACTACTCCAGACTGTCACCATTTTAAATAAGCATTAGCATCAGACTTAACCTTCCCCTATGAAACATCTCACTTTTTTTTTTTTTTTTTTCCAGCTTTTTGCTTCTCTTTCTGCAATACGTATAAAGCAAAGACACTTTCATCCTTTTATATACATTTTTATATTCCCTTGATTAAGTTTGAAAAGCATGTACTGGACCTGAGACTCATCTGAGGCTGTCTATTGGACCTTGCATTGCAGTTCATGGAAAGAAATAGAAGCAGAGTGAGGATTAGTTTGCAACAGTCAAATGGCATATGTTGGATTTTCTCTCAAAGGCTGCTCCAAAAGTAACCCATCCTTGTGCTAAAAGTTGAGTGGGGACTTATTTTAGTTTGGTTTCATCATGAACTAGTTTTAATATAAATGAAGAAAAGCATATATTTCGCGGTAAACTCTTTTACTGGCAAAACTATGCTCTTTCAATAACTATGTGCCTCGTTTTTTTTAGTTATAGTTGTTGCTTTTGAGCATAAGAACAAAAAATAGTCATATAACAATTACAATAACAATTAGCAGTCATCTATTTTTGTTTTCAGTGATGAAATCAGGTGACTGTAAACTTTTGAACTGTTGAGTTCAAATCTCTGATTGCTTCATGTAATTAAACTATATTATCCTTTTGTACCATTTTATTTCACTGTTACAAATACATGTTTATGTAGAATAAACTCCTAAACTGAAAGAACTTCATAATAATAATAGTGCAAAACTGAGGATAACTGTATGTTTATCAGTACTTTAGCATACATAGGACATCATTATATGTAAGAGAGCTAAGATTAATTATTCTTGCTTTTAATTTACCCTTTTTTCCTTTTGGTCTAAATTTCTTGGATTTCAGTGAAAGAAAAGCAAATTTGCAAGCTGCTGGGCTTGCCTGTTGTATGCTCAGCTTCTACTGGAGACTAGGAGTTGGCATTCTCAGCTGCAAAGAAAAGATTCATCTCGTAAAATTGAGTCTATCAGACTATTACAGACAGGATGCTTATATTCTTTAGAAGGAATGTGGTATGCATCAAATCTGGACTTAATGGCAGTAGAAATGGAACCAATCACAGTACAGGCAGTAATCTGTCTATACAAGTTAATAGGGTTTATTGTCTACTAAAGCAATTAGCCTGTTACCCACATTAACAAAAAAAAAAAAAAAAAGAAAAAAAAGAATCTAGATTAGTACAAGAATTTGAATAGTGGACTATTGTAATCTATTAAAAAATGTGGAAATATCAAATCTCTTCATAAGCCTTGAGATAAATTTCATATTATTAATAATTTTCTTATTAAAGCAAAAGTAAGAATAAATTTACTGAGGCTCTATGAGGGAAGCCTCCTAGGCTAGGATTGGCACAATTTTTCATAGTTGTATACTATATCCATAAAATCCAAATGTCTGCTGTGGTGGTGCAGCTTATAGTGAACAAAAGCATAGGAGCATTTGCACAAAGTGTCTCTACATGCTGACAGGTGTTGCAGTAATTTCATACTGGGAACCTAGAGTTCACCACAGGAAAGCCTGTTAGTATGCCTAAATTTATGACACTCAGGTTTGCGTTTCGGTTGGCTAGAAATCCAAAGAGGAAGGAACTGTATATTAAATTGGCTATAGCACTTCTTCCCTTTGCTATTATAGACATCAGAAGACTAAGTGTGTATCCCAGAGTTCATCTTTGCTAGATTGATAAATAGACTCTTAATATTTCTCCTGGTTTTTAATTATTTTTTGTTCTTTGTTTTGTTTAGTTTTGTTTTTGTACAGAATTAAACACTCCAAAAAAGTTGTACATATCTATCATTTTGACTTTTATATTGTTCAAATTAAACAAGCTGATTGATAACTATATGAAAGTACATATAGAATACACAGAGTGCTTATATAGAAAATATTGTATAAATGTGTCTCCAGTTACTGAAATTAATATAAAAATCATTCATGGGGTTTCTATATGCAGCTTACACTTGATACATATTAATTTCTACAGTTTTTATACTTCGTGCTGATTTATTTTTCAGTGCTTAATTACTGTGTTTGATACAAAGGTTGTTCCTTTAAGCAAGTATAGAATGCCTATGTACTTTTCCTTTAATATTAAAGCAAAATAACTGTAATGAAATGCAAACTAATTAAATGATTATTTAGCTACAGCAGGCTGTTTACCAGCACTCCAAGTTAAAATACACAGAAGAAGTATTGCTCCACTTTCCTTGCACAGACTTAGTAACATAAGATAATGTTCCGTATATAATAAGAAAAAGTGTAATAGAATTTGGATTGCTATAGGAGCAGTGGATCAATGTTTTTACCAATGTTATAATTCCTTGCCTTCTCCAACACGTTCATCTTAACTGGGTAAATAAATAACCAGTTGGAATGGCAATATATTAGGAAGATAAAAATATTTTGATACGTATTCACCATAGTTCACCTAAAGCGCAATTGTTCTTTGGGGCCATGGGAGGCTGACAATGCAGAGCAGCCCTGAAGACATCAAGGAAACTGACTTACACCAGTCTAGTGGCTGGTGTAAGGAAAGGCAGGTTTGGAGCCTGGATCACAGCTGAGCATGTAGTAGCTATTGAATTTTGAATTTCTTGAGGATTATGTCAATCTGATACAAACTATAATACTGAAAGTTTGGGGATTATAAGGATGCTGCAGATGTATAATATCTATTGTTTTATAAATTCGTATATTACTTTTTGCCTATAAAAATATATTTTTTAAGATAACTAAAATTTTAGAAGTAGAAATTAATCAAGTTATATCCCCAAATGTCAGGATTAACCAATCAAGTTTTGTATATGAAGTTCACAACAAATTATATGGTTTATGATCAGTCTTACATAAGGAGAGATATTGTGGTCCCTTCCAACTTGGGATATTCTAAGATTTTATTATATTAGGAATAAAAACTTTTAAAAGCTCCATAGTAGAAAAATATGCTACCTTCTAATTACATTTATAGCTTTTAGCTCTTACAGGTTCTGCATTGAATAAATCAAATGTTAAACTGTTAAAATCCAAGATGCTTGTATCTTCTGTATGACATTGAGATTACATCCATAAAAAGAGTAACATTCATTTTTTCTTTCTACCTATTATTTGGTAGTAAATGGGTAACATTTCATAAAACTCAATTTTTACACTTTTCTTAAGGCCTTTTTCTTTTAGTGCCTTCAGTTTTTGTAATATTAAAGAATTGCATCATGATACATTGTAGTCTTTAATCTTTATTATTGGAATAAATAAATTGGTATGCAAGGTCTGCAGAAAAAGACCCTGAGGATTTTGTGATGTCTTTATTCTTGGGAAGGAATATGTTACATATTTTTTGATACCACGCGTCCTTTATTCATCAAACTATTCCTTGTTTTTTGCTGAGTCTTAAAATGATTGACTCACTTACCCTCAATGTAAGGTGAAAAATTAATACACAAGGTGGAGTTAGCACCAGAAGGCACAATTTTGGAATGTCAAAGAATGTGAAATTCTTCTATGTCTTTGCAATAACTCAATGGTCAATGCACTCACACAGAAACTGTGGAGACTTGTTTCATTTCTTGTCTATTTTTGAAGGTAATGGAATTTACACTTTGCATTTTTATTCCCTTCTCTGATCGTTATTTAGAAAGTGGAACATTAACTAGAGAGAATGAGTCCTGGATTCAAACCACCTCAACACCATGACCTGTCTAGTATTTCCCATAAGGGAGGCAACTCACATGGCCCAGGCCAGTCAGTGGGAATAGACTTCAAGTCTGGTTAAATTGTCCAAATGTAGGCTCCCAGTTTCAGTTTGGTGTCCTGAGTATCAATGACTTTTTTTTTTTTTTCCTTAATTATATCATAAAACAGCTTGGGTTGGAAGGGACCTTAAAGATCATCTAACTCCAACCCCCCTGCAATAGGCAGGGATGCCAAGGCCCCATCCAGCCTGTCCTTAATTGGGAAAATAAAATGATTTACACTTAAAACATGCAGATATGAAAGGGCACGGCTGATTTTTGTGGTTCAGTTTTGTGTATTTGCCAGTTTTATTTTGGGGGAGTATAAGTCATAAAGGAACATCCCACAGTGAATGAATACCTACTAATATAACTGAGCATGGGGTGATCCTTTTATCCTCTCAGCACTTTTTCTATTCTATAGTCCTACATCAATAAGCAAGGACTCCAGTCTCATGCTAGCATGCCTCAAACTGTTTCAGTGCCTCCTCCAACCACCCAAAAATGTTTTCTCCCTGCCAGCTCCTACTGCTTCTAGGTAGGCCCTGGCAGAGGCCAAGTTCAAGCTAGTACAGTAGGGAAATGACAGAAAGCTGTTGGACAATGCGGAGGAAATTAGCATCAGCTGAGTGATTGGTGGCATGAGACAGAATGCTGTACTGTGTTGATGCTGACCACTGGACGAGTTTGCCTGTACAGAGGAAAGGTAGAAACTTTCTCCCACCTGAGGCAGCCGTTCCCATTTCTCTGAGAACTCAGTGAGCAGTAGAAGCTGTTGCTGCCACATTTGGTCAATGACTGCTTCTTGGATGGATTTTGCCAAATGCAGTGCCAAGTGTCAGTGGCAGCCAAAAGCCAGTCTGGTCACAGTGGATCATCTTACAGCCCTAAAAATAATATACCAGAGCCACCAATGCCTTGCACAAAGGCAAGAAGTAGCTGCTGAATAGCTTCTGCAGGTACTCTGGAGCAGGTTGCTTGTATGTTGACAAGTTATGACCAACGAGCAATGCTTGCATCACAATCCCTGCAGGAATGTGGCAGGAATCAGGGAGCTTCTCTGATCAGTGATTTGTGTGTAGGAGCTTGCCAGGAGCTGCTTGATGCTGCCTTTCCCTGGAGCCGCAACGGCTGAGACAACTGACTTCCTTCCTGCTCACTTGTATGATGCTCATCCTGGACCACTCTTCCAGCTGTGAGCTGCTCATATCCAGCACAGCAGTGAGCTAGAGCAGGCAGAACTGTTCAGGAAGGGTGTGATTTGAGTTCAAATGCCTTTAAGATAGAAGGATTTGAACACCTATCCCAACTTTTCACTTTAAGCAACAGAGGGCTTTTTTGTTTTCACACTGGTGTTTAAATCTAGTCCTGCAAATTTCTTCAGCTGATACTGTGATGAATTCTGTCAAATCCATGAATATTTCAAGTTAAATAAATCTGAATTTTTCTGTTAAGTGACTTTTCAATGAATACATGCACTACTCCTGTTACCAGTTGTAGGCGTTTTATCAACACTGCTTTCTCCCTGGATCTATGAAAAAGACAAGTGCTTTCCTTCTATTGTTTACTTTTGCTAAGGAGGTCCAAAATTAACCAAAAAACAAAACAAAAAAAAAAAAAAACAAGCTCTTCGTTTCTAATCTTGAAAAAAAAAAAAAAAAAAATCTGTGTTTTTGCTCAGATCATATCAACTTTACGTGTTATTTCTTGGCTTGTCTACTCAACCAAAAATGTAATTTGCACAGTTCTACTTGGAAAAAAAAAAAAAAAAGAAAAAAGATTTCATTTCACAGAATATGATGCTGAGGCAGAACTGCTCAGAGCAGTTTGAGTGTAAATACTGAGATCACCATCATCCTGTTTGGACTGTTTGGATTAAGCTCAAATCACTGTATATAGACTCCAAATGGAAACAGCAGTTCTGTTAAGATTTCTCACTAGAGTTAAGTGTAATTTCCCATTGTTGCCAAACACAAAATCATCTTAAACCTTGTGAGGTTAGAGGCACAATCTGCTTCAATCCCATTAATAATGAGAACTAACTGTGCTTCTCTACTTTGTATTTTGCCCCTATATTTTTTCCACAACCTTTGTCTTTTGAGTTGGGCTGTGCTCCAGTATGTCTTTCTGTTCCGTGAGAATATATTTATCCTCTGCTTCTTGATGTACATTATTGGCCCAGCCAGCACAGTTGGTTTTATTCCTGCTTTTAGAATTCTTAAATCAACTGAAACTTAAAACAGTAATTGTTGGAATTTAGTTTGAAAACAGAGCTTACAAATGCCTCCATCTACCTTTTCTAAGGTGGTAAAATCTAAATCTGTTATATCTTCCTGATAATATTCTTCCCAGGAATTTCAGTCCATAGCCAGCATTCCAGGAGTTGTCTAAATTGACAGTCTGTACACAGTGAAGAAGGGAAACCATGCAAAAGTCCACAGACATGTAATGCCCATAAAATAAATGATAAAAATTATTTCAGAATGCTGTGTTGACAAAGGTAGTATCTTCCTATGTCAATAGCAATTATTCTTTTATTTAAAACCATGCATTTGTGTTTCACAGAAGCAGAGAAGTTAGAAATAATGCATTTAGAATACTTAAAATATTATCTTTGGATTATTTTGATCAGAACATTAATGTTTAGCAACAGCATTTCCATACCTAAGGGCAGGAGATTTTTTACTCCATTAATTTTACTGCTGCTGCTTCTCAAGAAATTCCCATATCTTTTCCATTAGTTTCCTAGAACATAAAATAATAACATGTAAAACAATCTTACCACTGAAAAGAGGAAAATGGCCTGAAAATGGGCTAACTTCAAATAATTTTTCAGATGATTGAAAATGAATGTGGGAATAAAAGCACCAGTGACTGTCAGCTGAGTGGACATTGTTTTAATGGATAATAAAGCAGTATGCTGACCATAGAAATCAAACTTATAAAAAGTTGGGGTGAACAGAACCTCATCTTTCAAGAAAAGGGGCCTCTTGAAAGCTTAGAAAAACATTGGAAGTAGAAGTATAATCTGAGAAAAATTGGCAAGGAAGTAAAGCCCAAAACCACAAAAATAATATCTGCATTTTTTAGATCCCTGAAGAGGAGGAGAAAAATGAAGCAAGAGTGCCAATATATATATATATATATATATATATATATATATATATATATATATATTTTTTTTTTTTTTTTAAAAAAAAGGTCTGAAAAAGATTTTTAAAATTGATGTGGACTGAGAAATTATAATGGCAGATAACTGCTCATCTCATCCTGAAGAATATAGTATCACAATAACTGTTTGGAGTAAGGCTTTTAAGGCTTACAATTAAAGAAATATTTTGCACAGAAGCATGCCATTAGTAAGGGGGGTAGAGAGCTAAATATAAAGAGAAATTGAGAAAGTATTACTAGGCTAAGAAGCATGCTAAGAAAAAATGGAAGTATAGCACATTGGTGAGATTGCAGAAGTGTTTAATGTGGCTAGACAGGATGGTCTTACAGAGGCTAAAAGGGTGTATGAAATAATATTTAAAAGTCAGTGAAACATTAGGATATTAAATACATCAGTATATTAAATTAATTTCCCATCTGTTTACATTTTCAATTTCCCATTTCAGAAAAACAAATGCATGCTGCATCATCATTTGAGATTACCTGTTTTTCAAATTGCTTAATAGATAATATTTGTTTTCTTTATACATTTACATGTCTGGACAGGATATACCCCTTGTTACACTGTATGAATATCTTTCCTGCAAAATTTTGGTATTATTCAGTACTTTTCTAAATATTTTTAAATGGTATGCTGCTTACTCAATATAGTATTTCATAAACTCTATGAGACTGGTTCCATGCCATTAATGTCTCTCATTTCAATCTGTGTTTAGAATACAACAAACAATCATGCAGCCTAACATTCAGAATTTCATAGTTTCTGAAGCAAACAGTGATGTTAGCAAGGACTTGAAAGAGGGCAATCCAAATGCCTAACAGTAGAAGAGAGCATGATTTTCAGTAATTGTTTTCTTTTGTTTGTAACTTCTAAAAGCACACAATAATGCTAAATTGCTTTATGAATGTCTTGTGTAACTGAATCAGGTGCATAAGTGCGTTTTTGTAGGTGGCTCTAGACAGGTCTCTGATGAAATATCTATTCACTGTGGTTTGTTTTGTGAATTACTCCACATTTTATTAGCACATATCTACTTTTTAAGTGCTGAGGTTGTAAAATGGAACACATCCAATAACACATGGATTTGGGAAATGTGCTAGATAAGTTCCATTAAGTTTATGATTATCAGGCTGTTATGAAATGGTTAATGTGAAATTAACTACTGCTTTATGCCTGAAAAATAAATAGAATGAAGGGTAGCAGATTCTCCCACAATTATAGTTGTTTTTTCTTCCTTTCCATCTTTTTTCTTCTGCCTATTCATATATAAATTTGTATTTTAGCATTTTTTCTAAAGTACTGAAGGCCTGATAGCTCACTTAAAAAAGAAAGTAGAAAATATAGTTTCCACCAGATGATAGGGAGGAAAAAGACATAATCAGAAACCTTTTGGATATTTCATGGCTATTACAACTATATTTTGCTCTTCTTGCGGTAGGGTAGGGTAGTGTCAGACTAAAAAAAAAAAAAAAGTGTTTTTTTTTTTTAGTTAACAATAGAATTTCATTGTAAAAACAAACAAGCAAGCAAAAACACTTTCTCAACTTTAGGGAAAATTAAACATCCATTTGACAAGGCAGATTACAGAGAGCTGCTCTTCCCTCCTTGGTAACTGAATTCACAGAAAGGTCTGTCATGAGAAACCATATCCAAGCTCATTACCTGGAAGCCTAGAACATCAAGGGATAGGAATGGAGAAGTGAGAAAGACCTGGCAGACCGTATTATAGTAAAGTAGGTATATGGGCTTCTTGCTAACACACTTGTCACAGAATCAAAGAATCACAGAATGGCCGAGGTTGGAAGGGCCTCTGGAGATCATCTGGTCCAAGCCCCCTGCCAAGCAGGAACACCTAGAGCACATTGTGCAGGATGGCATCCAGGCGGGTTTTGAATATCTTCAGAGAAGGAGACTCCACAACCACTCTGGGCAACCTGTCCCAGTGCTCTGTCGCCTTCACAGTAAAGTGCCCTCTCATATTCAAATGGAACTTCTTGTGCTTCAGTCTGTGCCAGTTGCCTCTTGTCCTGTCACTGGGAAACACTGAAAAGAGTCTGCTTCCATCTAGTACATCCTTAGTATATATATATATAATGAAAAAGACAATGGACTCTATTTCTCTTCCTCTTCATAACTGGTGGTAAGAGAGTATGAAACACAGTTTTTCCTTTTCCCAGAAATCAAGAGAAGATGAAAATGTGATTGTCCCTACACTTTTGTACAGAACTATAAGAATAGGAGAACTATGAAAGTTCATAAAGTTCATTACTTTTTTTTTTTTTTTTTTTTTTTTTTCCCTGAGGTTTTGCAATAATTTGTTATTCCCTCATCCTGGAAAACCAAGGCAGAAAAATTAGGTATATTCCTTTCTCTCTTCTTCCAAAGAATCTCAGCCCTTCCATCCTTATATCTCCGTCCCCATTTCCTTTTCCTCAGTCTTTTTTCAAGGGAAAAATAGGATGCTTTTTGTTCTTTTTGATAGCATAGGTGTGGGGAATGCTGTGGCATTGATATGAACTAAGATTTCTTCTTCTTGTTTTTAGTTCAAGTTTGGGACACATGAGATAGATAGTTATAGTTGGGTCCTGCAAGTAATCTCTCTTCCAAGAGTTGATGATGAGTGAAGAAAGAAATACTAACAAAAACTCTGTTCAAACTATAAATCCAGTACATATGGGGATGACAAGAACTTATTTTGTATTGGAAGAAACACAACTTCTCAAGCTTTGTTAACAAACAAACAATGAGGTACAGCATAGTCTGCATAAATGAATTAGTTGTAGCTATAATTGCCAGTGTTGAGGAAGACGTGCTGAGTTAGGTGAAAATTACACCTCTGGACACCTAACTTAAAGCATTTATATACTGAAAAAGAGAATGAAATTAATAAATTATTAGGGTTACTGGACTTCTCAGGGGGCAGATTGTGAATGCAGAGCTTTAAAGCATATGTCCGCGGGTCTTTGAATCAAATAAAAACATGAAAGGTTGCTTTGGGTTAGGCTACCAAGATGCAACAGTATCCCACTCAGCATCCCTTGCTCAGTCAAGGCAAATCTTTGCAAATGCAGAGCTAATATTTGTTGAAATTTAAAGATTAAAGTTGAAGAAATAGGAGGGGTAAACTTACAAGGAGGGAAAAGGGTAAATTCTTTACAGTTTTTTGCATCTCCAGAGAAAAAAGAAAATGAAATAAATACCACATGGCAAAGACAATACTCAATGTTGCCAGGTAACAGATAGATCTGATATTGATATCTAAACTAAGGGCATCCCAGAGCTTTTTGGTCGATGCAAAGGTCAGCAAATGTTACAAGTATCAGCTGAGGACAACGTGCACTTTCGTTGAGGAATTGGGTTATAATTAAAGTACCCTGAACCTGAAACTTGGCTCGAAAAGATAAATGATTGATATCAATTCCCACTGAAAACAGTAACTTAAATTAACAGGCAGAGACATTAATGAATCAGCCAATAGGGCTATTTAATATATATATATGTAGATATATATATATATATTGAGCAATAAGCAGCCATTCTTTACAAAAGGCCAGGGAAGTGAACATTCTTACTATGAAGTAAGCAACTTAGAATACATGATTTTTTGATTATTTCAATTCCAAAAACGATAATCAAAAGAAAAGGGACAGAACTGTACTGTTGTGACTGGTGCTATGAGATACCAAATATAGGATAAAGCTGCAAAAATACACCTAATACACCTCAATATGAAAATGTTTTCCTGTGGGAATAATCTATCAGGGGATGCTAGCAGAGTGGAAACTGGTATTTCTCATGTTCTGGTTAGTGTCATACTTCAAAATTCCAGCTGTTAGTTAACAATTAATTTATTATCAATAATTCAATAATAGCTGAAGTAGGCTTATGATCAAAAACATCCCAACTCTCAACTGGAAGAAAAAAAAAAGAAAAAAAAAAAAAAAGAGAGATCTTGATTACATCAGAAATTAAAATAAAGTAGCCTTCATATTTGGGTAAGAAAATACCTCAGTAAGTTTTCTGTTCTCTTCAACAGAGTTTTCCATTTGCATATCTCAAGCTGCTTTCATAATCTAATCTAATAAAGTGTCACCAATAGATGTTCCATATTACAGAACCCCAAGGTTTAGAGATTTCTCTTTGTGCTGTTAGACTCACAGTTCTATTTTAACTACAGTGCATTCTAGCAATTTTTTATTCTTCATCTATTCTCTGGCTGGTGGACTTATTATTAACTTTAAAATATACTGGTATTTCTGAGTAAATTAGAGGCTTTTACATGGGAGAAATAAGCTTTAAACCAAATAATTACATCTTATATTATAAATGAAAATTTGCTCAATTCCAGTGTAGATATGGTTGGTTGTTTTTCATTTTATGAAGAAGAGCTTATTTGGGACCTATCTACAATTCTGTGCTTAATCATAAAGTTTCAGACATTAATACATGATAGAAAAAAAAGTTTTCACAACTGTTTTTTAGGAGACAAACTCGTAAAACAAAACAAAGAGTACTGCCTTCAAATATAAACAACATCAAAATATTGGATGGAGCACACAATAATTTTGGCTTCAGAAATCTGGGTAATAATTTCAATGCCTTTTGTTAAACAAAGAGGATATTTCCATGTCTTTCTCAATAATGAAATACACAGTAAATGCAGTTTGTAAAAAATAAAAAATAGCTGGGCCCTCGTATGTATGATATGAGAATGCAAAATGCAAAAAACATGTCCTAAATAATCCTAAAAAAAAGGGGGGGGGGGAAGGGGGGACATACAATTCCTTTTAAAATATTCAAATTCAAAAGAGGGTAATAAATTTATCTTAGAATCATAGAATGGCCTAGGTTGGAAGGGACGTCAAAGATCATCTCGCTCCATCCCCCCTGCCATAGGCAGGGATGCCACCCACTAGATCAGGTTGCTAAGCCTGGTCTTGAACACCTCCAGAAATGGGGCATCTACAATCTCTCTGGACAACATGTTCCAGTGCCTCACCACTCTCTGAGTGAAGAATTCTTTGTTTTTATAGTAACAGGAAAGAATACTGCAGACAGTTTCAAAAATTTTGACTGTCATCTATAGACACCTAATAATGGAAGGATTAATACATCATGTGAAAGTAGTGTTAGATTAATGTTTTGGAAGATGACAAAAATGGTAGTATATCTTTGACAGGAAACAATACAGGAAAATACAACAAAATTACTGAAATAATTTAGATTATTTGTTATCAGTATGATAATCTTATATTTGTGGGACTAAGAGACAGTTAAGAAGAGTGTAATTGAGGACAATAATTGAATTATAGCCTCCTTCCTTTCCTCTGATTTCCTACCCTTTCTACTCCTTTAGGCTCATCTGTAATGCTATCTTAAGTCATTCATTTGAGGGAAAGGGAGCAGGGATGGGGAGGGTGTGTGTGTAAATGTACATCTATGAAGTTATAGTTGTTTTATTGTTGTGTAGAAGAGAAAGAACCAAAAGGCAATCAGTGTATGGTCAGCATATAACATGCTGATAGTGTTGATCCATAATACCTCAGCTCTGGTTCATATCAAGACATTGTAAATGTATTATTGTGAATGGTGTAGAATGTAATCTGTAGTAGGATGTAGTCAGTATTATGTTTTTTCCTTAGAAAAAAAGTAGGATAACTAGGAACATTTTTGAAATAAAAAGTGAATTCCTGAAACAGGGTGTCTTGTCAAGGAGCTAATTCTTTGGCAAATCTGCTGCTGCTATAGATCTGGTTACAGTTAGGTTCCTTTCATGCTCCTCTATGAGAGACTGTTCTCATCATTTAGTCTTTTGAAACTTAAGTGTTTTCCTCCCTATTTCCTATTAGTATCTTAAGAGAGATTGTACTAACAAAAATTATGTATCATCAGCAGAATACATCTGAAGAAGGATGTACTCTCCTTATACTTGTACTTAATCACCTGAATTTCACATACACACTAGCAGCTGTATCCTACATATGATCTCAGAGAAAGACTGAAGGAAATTTTGTTTTATTTAGCTTGTCAAAGAGAAACTGGAGAACAGTCTGTAATCACCTACACAAAAAGATATCTAATACTAGAGGTCTCTCCAATCTCATAGACAAAGGTGTTATGAAATCCAGTGGCTAGAAGCTGAAGTCAACAAAGTGAAAAATGTTGTGCAGAGTTTTAACATGAAGGTTAATTTCCCATTGCAAGAATTTAGCATATGATGTAGTAATACAACTGCTAGCCCATGGAGGGTTAACTGCATGGAGGTAGCATATAGCCTCTTATATGTATCTCAGGACCTCCAAAGAAATCAAGCTCCTTCCTTTCAAGGCTTTGTTTAGTTAGTCTGGAGAGCTGTGGTGAATGAAAGAGCTCACACAATATAGCTCCAAGTCTTGTCTGTATTTTCTTATGAAGACAGGACAGGGGGCTCACCATGTTCTTCTCGCTAGCTCCTGTCAAAGACAGAACTAACATTTGAACACTTTTCAGTGTGCCAAAGGACATTTTGGTTTGTTGCCATTGTTACTCTCATCTCTGAAATGGACTCATCATGATTATGAGAAAAAAAGCTATGGAGGACAAAACGTTGATAAATATCCATGGAGCTCTTTTAATGCAATATGTACAAACTTAAATTAGCTTTTTCATTTATGAAGATGTTACCAACTTGAAGATACATCAGTGAAAAACTGAAGGAATACAAATTCCATTGCCTCAAGTATGAAAGATAGATGACAGCAGCAACATATGGTCTCCCCAACATCTCCTTGTTCAGAAGCGAGGGAGAGGTCACGGTTACAGAAAGCAAAGGCCTCAAATGAATGACTAAAGCACTGCAAGCTGGTATGCTAAAAGTTTCTATGCACGTAATGGAGAACAGAGAAATTAAATCCAGTCAAACCTTCCTGTTGCCTTTCCCTTTAGTGACAGTGTTCATTGGATATCCTTATTTCACCAGGAAATTTACTCTTTTAACTGCAACCTAGGGGAACACACCCACTACAGAACCTGGGAAATGCAATTGGTTCCGGGATGGGGTGGTCCCCATCTCAAATTGACTACTCATTGGAAGAAGTGTGTCAGGGTCTCAGGTGTGGGTGTGGGCAGAGCCCAGCTGAGCAGAAGTGGAGAGCTAAAAGCAGCCTTCCAGATGATGAAAAGGATTAAGGAAGAGCTGTTTTACACCACGTGATGCTGCTGTAATGATGAGTCACAGATGAGATTAGTTAATAAATGTGATACCTAATTAAATTGTGTATTTCTGTTTGTTTTCCTGGACACCCAGAACAGTGAAGGAGGAGTGAAAAAGAGTTTTAATGTTTTAATATATAATATTAGACCAGTACATTCAGTTGAGAAACTGACTAACTGGAAAAGCACTGCTAATTTTTCACAGAATCACCTAGATTAGAAGAGAAATCCAAGATATTTATTTTGTTTTAAAATATTTTCATATTTAATTAAAAATGCAAAAATACAAAATTAAGTTTTCTTCATGGTCTAGGATATCAAATATACTTCGTTTTAGAAACATTACTGCTTCGACATATAGTTCTAGCTATTTTATGTATTTAGTAATGGAATATAGAGAGTTCTAATTTATGAATCTGAAATGGATATCAGTAGCAGGATATATTATTTTGGCTGTACTTAGCACAAGCTAGCCTCAGAAGTAAGTCTGTTACCCAGTATATAACTGACAACTCTATCATGTGCACTGTTAGAAGAAAAAACAGCGAAGTATAATTGCAACTGAGTCTGTTATCCTGTGCTTGCTAGTAAAGTTTGGTGTTTTTTGAGGAAAAATGTTAATGTGGCTCATGAGGAATACATCTTAGGAGTATCAGGTTGTTGCTCTTACTGATATTTTTCTAACAGCTATGCCTCATTGCATTTTAAAGACCTTTCAAGTTCATATTTTACCTTATGATTTTTAAGTTATAAAGAAATACAGTTGACTTACTTGTATTTCACTGATGGGTACAGCTTAACTATGTTTATTGTCATGAAAAACTTCTGCCAGTAACTGTCACCCTTTAATTTCTTCAAAGGTCCTTGCCTATACAGAAGGCCTTCATGGAAAATGGATGTTCAGCGAGATTCGGGCTGTTTTTTCAAGACGTTATCTTCTCCAGAACACAGCTTTGGAAGTGTTTATGGCAAACAGAAGTATGTCTTTCTTTATTTTGTTGCATAAAAAAGTTCCAGTTGGTATTTTGCATAGTGTTAATCTCAGAATTTAGACTCTATATGTCCTTTGGTAAAGTGCTTACTGTTTATGTTCAATTGTATATTTCATGTTATAATCAATCACATAAATCGATCTCACTGTTTTCTGTGCAGCAATAACATGTATTTATAAAGGCAGATCATTGCAATTGGTAAACATTCTTCAAATGTTTAATAGGATATTTGCTTATTTGATTTTCCTATCTTCCCCTTTCCTCTTTTTTTTTTTTTTAGATATTTTAGTGTAATGTCTACTAGAACAAAAGTTTTTCCAAAAAAAAAAAGACATCTGAGTAAATGGTTAAATTTTAACTGCTTATTTAATTAGGAATTATTATTTTTTAAATTAGTAATTAAATTCTGATATTCATTTTTAATTTTCTGCTATTCTTAATTTGCATAACAATCCATAAAAACACAGCTTACATAATAAATGCATATATTTCAAATTATGTGAGTTCCTTACTCAAAACCCAGACTACTGTGTACTTCCTTCAGACTTTCATCTTAGGTACAACTCAGAGGAACTAAGTCAGGAATATAAGGTCTCTTAAACTGTCAGTGGGGAGAAACAGGTGTCAGCTGGGCTGCTTACTGGAGATGGATAGTTTCCCATGTATAGGAGACGTATACCATACCTGTCCCATATGTTTACCTGAATGTGTAGTCCGTGAGCTCAGGAATTGGCACTACTGTTTTGTGGATTTGTTTCCACATGGAATTTCCTGGTGTTAGTGAGCTTTTCTTATAACTGAGGCTTTCTTAATCATACATACCTATGTGGATGTTATGCTGTTATGTAGGTTCATTACAGGTTCATTCTTCATTTCACTGCCTGTTTACATGAAATGTAGTATTTCTTGCCCACTGGAGATCTCACTTTCTCAGCTCTTGGTTCACAGCTCAAGTAGCATTAATTCATTTTTTCCTATAAGTGGGGTCTCCCAGATACGTCCATCAGAATTTGCACATGTAATGACTTTCTTTGGTGAAGTTTAGTACAGCTAGTATATTATAAGGTTTTCTAACAGATGCCATTGAGTTAAAGAAAAAAAAAAATATATCCAAATGACAACGCTCTGCCAGTGTCCTGGGAAGGTAATTTCCTTTTCTAATTATAAGCTGAATTAAAATAAAAAGGACCAGATGAGTAAATGTAACCACTCAGTTTTGTGTATGAAAATATGCTACTTGGAATCAGAGTTGAGTGGTTGGTGAGGTTAGTCAGCAGTCTTTTTCCCTAAAGAACTTTGATATAAGCTTTTACTTCGACCGGAGAGGGAATTGAACTTTTTCTGGTTCCATGTATTTTAGTGCACCAGTTAGAAGAACAAATACTATGCAAACTTCCCAGCTTGATAAGAGATTATATGGGCTAATGGCAAGCTATAGTTCCTCTGAGGTATATCTCACTCAGGTCTTATGCAAACTGTGGAAAGTTAGTAAAAAATGTTAACCAGCTAATGCTATAGGTATGCTCTATGCCTGGAGTATCTGTTCTAACTTGAATGCCCAAGAGGATAGAAGTGGAACTGACTTCTCTTCCCAAATAAAATCCAAAAAGTGTTTTAATACATGCTGGTGAATATAAAGAATTCTGAAGATGGTTTACTACTCTGTATTCTCTCTTCTTCATTTAGCTTCTGTTATGTTTAATTTTCCTGACCAAGCAACAGTGAAAAAGGTTGTGTACAGCTTACCACGTGTTGGAGTAGGAACCAGCTATGGTTTGCCACAAGCCAGGTAATTTTATTAAAATAACTTGTAAATTCTATGATTATACTATATAAATTAAATTATTTATATGGGTCAATACTAAATATTATTCCTGTCAAGAAACTCTAGGTTTTCAATTTTGTTAGGGTAGTTTGAGAAATAATACCCTTTACTTAATGTATGGCCTGTTATTGTAAAATAGAAGTAAAAGTATTCTAAATTAGATTTTGTGATCTTTAAAGGAAATAAGCACCTTCCAGGTGGACGAAACCTTCAAAGTCTAGTTTTCAGTCAGGTTTTATAACTGTATGCAGAAATGATCATCCTTGCCAGGGCTGTAATGTAAGTAAACTTGACTAGGCTTTGTGTTTACTAAATAAAAAATATTTATTTTTACATAACTTCTCACTGGCCATTTATATGAATGTATATGCATTTTACTTCATTGCTTATCAATAATGCTCATCAAAGCCTATTTTGCACTTCCTAAATTCCTTCCATTCATTAGTATGATTCTTCATCTGTTTCCAAAATTATGGATGATCTATATTTTTGAAAAGACCAACCAAGATTCCGTTCTAGAGGTTTTCACATACTATGGACAACTACAGTCCTTATTTGTTCTCTCATCAATATCAAATCAACCTCTGGTCAGAGATGAGGCTGGTAATTGTCAGATCCTATGCTATAAAAGTATTCATATTTCACTGATGGAGAAAATGGTATTTATGTGTACTTGACTGGGCTGGGGTGAAATTTCCTGCTGCCTTATTTTGTTTGTTTGTTTAGTAGTGTCTGTTCAGACAGTAAAGTTGTTCTTGAGAGTGAATCAACAGAAGTTTGGTGACATTTCCTTTTTTTTAGATTCAGATTGAATTTATATTCAAAATCAAAGAAAAATAAATATAAGAGAGAGGACAGTCAGGAAATTCACAAAATATGGTGCCTTGAGTTCAGATCTCTGTTTGGCTTGACTTAGCCAGAAGCCGATGACTTAATCATCAGTGTGTTGTCTGGGATGTGTTTTTCTTTTTCTTTAAATCATTTTCTACAAACTAAAAATTTGTATTGTCTGTGTTTTATCCCAGTTCAGAATGTGGAAATACTCTGTAATGTCAAAGCATTTGTAGGATTGGAGAAAATTTCTTTCCCAGCTGAACATCATTCCTTGTCATGAGCTCAAGAGACTTAGAATGCCTAAGGCTTGATCTCCTGAATGTGCTGAAATCTTGAGGCAAACTGCCAAGTTTCTCAAGTTTTCACTGAGATCAAGGGAAGTTGAGGCATCTTTTTGGAAGGTGCATCTTGTTAATATTTGCATTGCTTTTCCAAAAACCAGATTACAGGAATTGTTGTCTCTAAATGGAAAATAATAGTATTCTTTTCTGAAATAAAAAGGCCACATGTTCTAGAACAAACAAATGCAAATTTCTCAATCAGAATTTCATATTTATAGTGACATTTTAAAACTTTTGAAATTTTTCATATCGTTTGTGCATTATTCACTGAATAATTGTCTGAAAAAGTTTTTTATATATAACTATTGAGAAAAGTTTCAGCTTCAATATTATATGCAATTATTTCCATATTTTTTAATTAAAATTCAATTAGAATCAAAAATGGGCTTGTTAGCCTTCAGAATAAATCTGGCATATGGTAGTGAAGTTGTTTTACTTTCTTGTTTTTGTGTAATTGCTCTGTGATTTATGCATCATAAAAAACCCTTTAATCATGGTTTTTCTTTTATTTCTGTCTACATACCCTTCAGTAGGATTGCAGTGGAGTAATTGAGGAAAAATGTGGCTCAATAACTTCTCTGTAGTTACTATTTTGTTGATGTTAGAATATAGTTTTCCTTCCCATTAATAAGTTGGCTCCAGAATTTTTAAAGTTATGTTTATTTGTATCAAAAACATAAACAGATATGATGCTGAGTAGCCAGCATCTACAGAGGGAGCTGCTACACTGAGTAAAATATTATCATACATTATGCCCAATTTTTCAGATTAACTTGAAAAAAAATAACTTAAAAATATTTTATATAAAATAAATCTTTCTAGTAGTTTTGGTGAAATTCTTTAGTTTTATTTTGATAACATTTTAATTCAAATTTAATTACATTATCATAAAGAAACGCAATTCAAGATTGAAATAATCTGAAAGAGTTAACGAGTTTTAATGAAGTACATGGACTTTAAATGCATTTCTATTTTTATTGATTAACAAAGATGGAAGGAAAAAACAGTATTTGTGAATACAGAGGAATAAAAAAAAATCTTCTAATACAGAGGAATAAAAGTAGGCAGACTGATATCTTCTCAAGACTGTTAGAGAGCAGCTGTTTTGAGTAAGTCTCCAGTTTGTATCTGCTGGCATTCCATATTTTTTGCCTCTCTAATGCTTTTATTCAACAAAGCATTCAAGACTATACTTAAAGTTATAAAGTAATTATATCCTTAAAATCAGTCACATCTTGAAGTGTTTGGTCTTGTTTGGTGATCAAATTTATCTGTCTTCCATGTATTCAATTTCATTGTTCGTAAACATGTTGTATTGATTGTAGTTTTGGACCTTGTCATATGATACAATTGGGCAGACAGTACTATGCCTTTTATTTAACTTATTTCTTCAGCTCTACATAAGTAAAGTAATATCTTCAGTTTTACAATACTGTTATCAAACTACTTTTTAGGGTTTTAACGACTCAGGTGTAGTTTACTGATGCAATTTTATTGAGGGTAATGTCACAGCCTAGAAAACAAGCGTGAACTGCTTGTGGTTTTGGAAGCATATAGGGATCAAATAATTGGTAAAAAATACAGTCACGTTATCATACTTCACCATTAAACAAGTGCTAGCACCTGAGTCTGAATTTTGGTGGGCCATTAATGTGTTAGATATACAATAGCTTCAGTTATTTAAGCTGAGAAATACAAATGATTTATTTATTTACTTTTTTTTTTGCTGAAGGAAAACATGTAATTTGGCTGATGTGGTTCAACATCACCTCATCACTGTCACTAAAGCACAAAACCCCTTTCAGAGCTTTGACTGAATGCAAATATAGACAAGTGTCTTACCAGAAGCCAAGAAGCCATTTTCCCAAGCATTTTATTTTTTCTGTATAAGAGCAAAATAACACAAAACTTCATGCAGATGCTATATTTTTGATAAGATTATTTGTATGAAGTTGGACTGTAGATAAGTTAAAAGTGATTGTGAAAGGGGGTGGGTCATGCTCCACATATAGAACAAACCTTCCCTCAAAATTTCATGAAACATTTAGTAAACAAGGCATATAAAACTTGGAAAACTGGATCATCCCCTTGTACATCAGAGGGTCTTCTGCAGTTTCCATTTTGAGTGACTACTTCACAGTTCTCAAGAAGCAAAGGAAGCACACACATATGTGCATCTTCATATTTCTGATGGCATATCAAAACAGAGAAATGGTTTGATCAAAGTTGGATGGATTTCGCAAAACACAGAACAGTGGGTCTGCCTGTTTTAACTGAAACAAGCACGTTGTGGAACCAATTTATTGTGCATATTTTTTCTAGTCTCTTCTGAAATAGTTTCAAGTTTTTCAAATACCTTAGATAAAAAAAAAAATGAGGAGCCTTTTTAGTATATTTTGATTTTATGTAGAAGTCAATTAAATCAGGCTTTCAAATGCAAAGTCCAACATTTGACAGTTCATAGATTTTTTTTGTGTCTCTTGGAGATTGTGGGTGAAGTCTAAAAGCATCTACTAAGTTGTACTGATACATACATTTGTTTTGTTATGAGAGGAACAAAAAGTCTATGACAGAAATGCTTTATAAATTTAATTATCTCTTAGTATTTTTATTTTCTGTATTTATTAATATGTGTGCAGCATTAGTCATAGTTTACTGGGAACAATACAACTTTGAGACTTCCAGTATAAAACTAATTGTAATTGTATAAAATGCAATAAAATGTGTGTCTGCATTCAGATATTTCTTATCATAAATTGTTCACAAGAAGCATAATAGAAACAATGTTAAAAAAAAAAAAAAAATACTTTCTCTTTTCTCAGTAAAGCTTACTGACATCTTAAAATCTACTGTAAAATAAGGATAACTGCACCTTATGCAGTGCAGTTTGGGGTAAATATAAATAAGAAAAAAAGTAGAAGAAGAAAGTGTAGATACACTCACATGATCATTTTTGTATGCCCAATTTGTAAGAGTAAGCATAGCAGTCACTGACAACCTGGACATTGACAATTCAGACATATGATTGTGAAAACTAGTCATTCCAATAACCTTTATCCGGGAGTAGGGTATAGTGCATGTATGCATATATATATTTATAAGTAGATGGTCCACATTTTTGTAATCAATGCCTGATTTGACACCTTGTATATGACTTTTTTTTTTTTTTTTTTTTTTTTTTTTTAAAGAATATGATCAGCATTCAGAGTCATGAAATAGTACACTTAGTATGTCTAGGGGGCAACTGAAAGCCGGTATGCCCACCATTAGGTGAAAGCATGAGGTGTCCCCAGTTACTCTTGGTAAGATATATACATACCATATAATATATATTATATACCATATATAATATATATACCATATATAATATATATTATATATACCATATAATATATATTATAGATAGATAGATAAAATTAATGAATAGACTAAACTTCAGAAATCTTTTTTAACAAGTATAAACATTTTTCTATTTTGATCCATTTATAAAGTGTACATTTCCGTAAAAAAAAAAAAAAGGTAAAAAAGGTATCTGAGGAGAAGAATTTTTCCTCTTTCCAAATATTTTCCTTGTCTCTTTTAAACAAATATAATTTTCTTTAGAAATGAGTTGTGAGCAATTAAGCTATTTCTGCTTGTTGCAGATTTCTTTCTTTAGTGCATTAGTGACTGAATCCAGTTTCCTGTATTTTACTAACAATGGACAGCATATACAGTGGGTAATTTGGTGCGTGGTATTTGGTTATAACACTGTTTTCAAATTATATCTGGAAGAGCTAAAGTTTTCAGCTCTTCTATTCCTTGGCACAGTAGTTAGATTCTTTCTCCCTTGTACAATCATGTAATTTTTAGAAAATTTGTGGAAATTAAATATTCTTACACTTGTATTCCCTTTCCAAATTTAAATGAAATGCAATTCTGGAGAAATTATCAGTTATTCCAGTGAGACAGGCAGATGGACATGTGAGCAGATAACTGAATAAAACTGATTTCTTTCAGAAATCAGGCTATAAATAGAAATCTTGTAGATTACTGGGATATAGGAGTGGATCATGGGTAGCTGACAGTGGAGAAGGAACACAAATTGTGAAGTAAATATCTTCAACCCATGTACTGGAAATATATGGCACTTTAATATCTATCACTCACCTTAATTAACTTATCTAAATGTGTCCTTTTGAAATGGGGAAATGGTACTCCTCTTTTATTCCTGCTGGACAACACAGGCACCAGGAGGTCTGCAGTTCCTTTTATTTCCAGTCTTTTAACCTGATTCAGAACAAAATAAAACACAAAATATATCCTTCTGAATTATTACAATGCTGTAGTACTGGTAAAATAAAATAGAGATCTTAATTTTAGTAATTTCTCGAATATGGGTAATAGTATCTTCTTGACTTCATTAAATGAGATAAAAACAACCTCTGAGAAAATCTGAAATTAATCACACTAATAATGTTGCCCTACGTCTTAACATTTAATGAGGCTCTTAAAATAATCATTCTTTAAATATATTTCCTAGGAGAATCTCTCTGGCCACTCCCCGACAGCTTTATAAATCATCCAACATGACTCAGCGCTGGCAGAGACGAGAGATATCTAACTTTGAATATTTGATGTTCCTCAATACTATAGCAGGTAAGGCTTCTGACTCTTTAATCCTTCATAATATGTTTATGTTTGTCAAAGTCTTAAGCACCGTGACTTGATAGAATACATTTATCCCTCTGGAATTCAGCTGCAGCTTTACGATAGATTCTGAAACACACACATTAAATTTTATCAGAAAATGCACAACCTATCACTGAGACTTTAAATTCATGTATTGTTGTGGAGGCTGTTCCTTGCTCTCCTTCTGCCATTTCCTCTGCTGACAGCTTTGTCTGAAGCTTTATTAGAGTCAACAAACCATTGCCAGAGAGTGTCTGGAAATAATAATGGGAAAATGTAATTTCGCTACTTCATCATTCTCAGCAACAGCAACTAGACAGCAGAATAACAACAGTATTCTGCCTAGTACAGATGTCACCTGGATTGTGGTATGATTAGATTACAGCATCTTTTCTCATATACTTCTTTGAACTGAAATACAATATCAGATTAGGTATTTAAAATGCGAAATAACTGCCACAGACATACATTCATTATTGGCAAAAGAAGAGTTTTTCTGGCAATTGTCATTAATTAAACATTTGCAATGAATTTTCTTTTTCACCTTTCCCTTCTCTATGTATTAACTTCTGTGGTAATTTTAAATGTGAAAAGCAGCAATTTTCTACACTATATACTAAGATTTCTAGGATGTTGTCTACTATCATGATTCCTGCCTCTAGTATGTATACTGCTTGTGAACCTGCTTACAGAGAGGCTTCCTCAGACATTTCATTCCCATGAGCTTTAATTTGAAACCCAAATTAAATTCCACCAGGCACCACTTTGTACTCCAGTGTTACAACTCATATCTTTACTTGGCCCTGACTTTTGTGCTTGAGGTTATTTTCAGGCCAGATATAAGACAAATGCAAGTGCAAAACCCAGACGTGGCACCCAAATGACCATTACTCTGACCAGTGTGAGTCACTGCACTCTTCCCAGTAGGGCAGTGGCAGAATTCAGTAGCTGTCAAACATACTTTCTTTGAAACTTTATACTTTTTCCTCTGTGCTTATGTGGTAGTCATCTTCCCTGCATCCAGTCTAATAGATATTAATAAATGTGTCATCAGATTATCTCAGTGGGATACAGAAGTGTTGCCACTGAATGGGTAGAAATCTGAGGGCATGGTTTACCTTGGGCAGTGGAGCACAAAGCAAGAGTCCAGTCCCTGAAGCTACCAGAGACCTGGGCTAGAAAGTCTGGTGCAGTAGCATACAGGCACACCAGCTTGGTTTCTGAGCATTATAGTCACATTCATGCAGATCTCTGCCTAAGGAAGGAGTCCTGCTGAGCATTTATTACCCCTGGCACAGGGCCACAAGAATGCTGCTATCCTGCTTCTGGACACTGGCCTGCATCCAGCTGCTCCATGTCTCTCACTCATCCTCTGCCCTTCTGGTTATGAGGAAATTCAGGCAGAGCCTCGCAGGCTCCCCTGCCTAAACTTTGAGGGCTTACTGAAGAGCTGGGTAGTTAGTCTAACTCCTCTCAGCACTTGTCCATTACATTATTGACAAAATGTCCTTCACTTGTAATTTCCTTTTTATGTATTCATTTCTTCTGTAAGCAGTGTGTCTAAAGTCTTTAATGAGAGGAGACAAGAGTTGAGCCAATTTTTGATAAATTACTTTTCATTTTTAATCAGTTAAAAAACTTGAAGGTCATTTTTTTTTTAGGTACATCACCAATACATCCAAACCTGGAAGGCATCCTTATGTCTGAATTCAATTAGGAATTGCAGTGATACTTGCACCTAAGTATTGATCCAATCAGAGTATCCCAGAAGTCTCAAGAATTTTTTTTTTTTTTTTTGACCTGTTGCTTGATATAGTGCTGCTACACAGGCTTTGTAGCCAAATACCTAGATCCTAATGTAGGCAAGTTTCTCTTAATATCATCTAGTGTATCAATTAGTGTTCACTTAGATTCATCTGCTTTACAAAAGAATAGCCTTCCATTTGCATTCCAGGTTCCCAAAGTTTGGGGGATTACCAACTAATTTTCCTCTTTTTGTCTTTGAATTTGTATTGCATTTGGAAAACTTACAGCAGCTTGATCATTATCTTAGTAGTGTCTCACAATGTCTCTACTTTCTGGCAGATTTTTTGGTATCATTCTCTTGTTGTAAATCTCTTTTGTTCATGTAATCTCGTTCTTTGTATAAACTCACTTGCTCATTTCAACAACATTACATCTCTATCAAGTCTTTCAGCAAGACGTGATCAAACCAAAATTTAAATTTTGGTGAAGATCTTATTTTCTGAAAGAGGTAAAAGAGTCTCTAGAACAAAGTTGTCCCAAATCTTTAGCCCCATTTTTAATTGAATGACTTATTTTGTAAAGTCATCCTTTTTGATGACATTTTGAGCTCACATGGATTAAATTTGTGCTTTCTAAAAGATACGCTGATTTAAAAATTTTTAGAAGTGGCCAAAATTTGTTAAATAGCAATCAATAATATCAGCTATGACTAGTGTATGTTAAAGTGGTCTTCAATGGAAAGATCTTGAAAGAAATCATGATTGCAATGCTGTATTATGTGCTTTTAATTCCAGCTTTTTCATTTTTTTCAAGGTTTGAGACTATGAACATAGAAAAATAGATATCAGTTGCTAACATTATAACATCTGCTACATAGAATCTCCTGACATTTTGTTTGAAAGTCAGAATAAAATTTACCTTTGGTAGCTGACCCTCCTGCCAGCTACACACCCACAGACAAAAAAACTTCCTGAAAACAACATAAGAGAATTCTGTCTGCAATTCTACACATGTCAATAAACTTCTTATTCCAGTTTGGAACACACCCTACAATTTTTGAAGTTTTTGATGAAAGCAAAAAGGAAAAAAATATTTTTTGAAAAGTCATCCTATTTTAGTTATCTTTGTATTAGAAACATTGGAACTGATAACTGTCCAGATATATCTGTGTTACACAGAGGCAAATTTCTATGCATGAAGTAGACACCACCTTTGGCAACCAGAAGAAAATACAATATTTTGTACACAAACATGAGATATTGAGTACGACATCCTTTGCCAAGTAAAGACATGATGTATTAATCCTTTCTTATTTTGGAAATCCAATTTCCAAATACACTTTTAATTATACTCATTTTTAGTGTGATCCCATAATAAAGATTTCTTCAAAAGTTACAACTTCAGTAACTGTTTGTGTAGACAGTGAGGGCCTAGTTTTGGACTATAACTCTTTGTTTAAACAAAATATTCATGTTTAACAATATCATTGAATTTAGCTATTGAGAAATATGTGCACCATTTTTTTTTAATCATGTTGTCATTTAGGTTTCTTTTGGTATATTCAGCATATCTGAGCCATAACCTAGTCACTTAAGGAAAATGGATGTTTGCCACTTGAGAAATGTGGATTATTTGCTGCTAAGTGACAAATAGGTCCCTTTAACATTTTTCTTCTCTTCCAAATAAGTAGGAGTTCACTTTTTAGTACACTTTTTGCTGATTATTTGTATCTTCATTTCTTCTTACAATGGTGCTTCATTAGCCTCTAATTGTTTGTAAAACAATAAAAGTCACTCATGTGACTATTATAGGTTAGAGTAGATTATCTTAGAGGACTTTTCCATCCTAAATGGTTCTATGATTCTATGCTTTCGAAACTATTGTCTTCTTTCAACCTGTTTCACTGGCCCTCTAGCCAACTATTTTCTCATCTCCCTATTCTGTTTCTACTGTCTTCACTTATTTCTTGTCCTCTTTACTCACTTGAACATATTTCATCATGTTTACAGCTCTGTTTTTTTCCCTCCCCTCAAAAAAGTAAACACTGCACTTTGCTATTTATCCATCAGTCTCGGTGTTATGCTCTCTGTGCCCCTGGTTTTTGTCCTGGCTGTGTAGACATAAGCCTTCCTGGCCCTCCTCCTACCTATTCCCTTCCCAGGGATTCTTTAGTTTTGAAGGGTTGGGAGCAGCTATGATTATAGTAATTGTCCTTTCTTCAGGCACAGAGAAAAAGGCCATATTGCATGTGAACAACGTGTGTCAGCTGAATGCTTTGGGTGATATAAGGCCCCAGTAATTTTTATTATTCTCACTTTCAAAATTATTGAAAAGTACTTAAAAGTAATCCCACTGTAGCAAAAGAAATCAATAAGAGTGGAGACAATTAGTTTTGTAATATTTGCAGTACCCACTACTTCAGTTAGAAGTCTAGTTTTGAAATATATTTCTCAGTATGTAACTGACTTCTGCTATTTTTTTTCATTTTCAAATTGTAGCTTATTTAATATGTTTACATTTGTATATTGATATTTTAGTTCTTTAAAATCCTACCCACCACAGCTCCTAATAGAACTGGAGAATTATAGCCATATTTTTGTAAGTCATTTCTTCTAGTGGAAAGGGATTACTTTTAAAGGTTTGTGGAAAAACAAAATGACACCTTGAGTCAGGTAATAAATTCAGATGAAATTCTTCCCCCTCCTTCTTTTTTAATTTTTGCCTGTTTAGCATTTTCCACTTTTTTACTCTGTGATGTACAAGCCCTTGCTGGTTAATTATGTATATATTTAGCTACTGCATGTGTTGGGCTTATTATTGTCATCTAATTAGATGTAACTCGAACTACTTGCTTCTAGAAAAATCATTAAAAATTCTTTCCTAATGACCCAGAGATGACAAAATGTCTGTAAAGTGTGAAGAAGCAGACAAGCACAGGAACATTGCTCTTAAAGAGTGTTAATCCAGATGCTGCAATCATCTAATTAAACAATATTTTGCTGTCATTAACATTTTCACCAAGGAATTGCAGTTATAATTTCTTTGTCAGCTGTCTCTAGCTCACTTTACCTTCAAAACTAAAGTGCCATATAAAAACATTAAATTGGATGGTTTAATTAAAAAGTTTTTTTTTTTTTTTTTTTTTTTTAATGAAGAACATATCCAGTATTTCTGAGATCTCATTTACTATGCCTCAGTTTTATTGTTCAAGTAGATTAGTGTCAGAGGCTTGAAATATTTAATATTCGGCCTTTAATATTAATCTCTGTAAGCCTACTTGGGAAAAAAATCTGAAGCTTCTGAAAAGGTACAGTGACTGACGATAGCAATACAGGTTTGCAATTTATATTTATTTAGCTAAAGAAAGAAACAAATGATTCTTTCTGGAAGCAGCAGATAATTGAAGAGGTGGCTAAATATATTCATCTGCTGACTTTTTACTTTGAAAATAACCACTATAAAGTCAGAACTGATGAAGAAAACATTCCTAATAAAGTTAAACCACTAATATTTATGCATGTTTAGAATTAGGGATTTGTAATCCCATTACAGCCCTAGATCACTGTCTTCCACTCAGATAAGCATAGATGTGTGGTCCTATTTCATCATGAGTGTTTGCTCTCCTTTTACAATTTAAACTAGGGTTCATCTTTCTGAGTCATTTTTATTTGTTGATATTAAAAAGAAAAAAGTTAAATTAAGAAAAAATAAATCATGAACTTTTTTACTAAACAACTTAATGGTTATTATTAATAGTTAATCTCTTCAAAAGAAAATATGCTTTATAAATATTGAAGTAGGAGAGAAGTAAATATTTTGTTTATTTAGGCGTAAGACTATGGTTATATTTATCAAATACATAACAAGGGCTCCAAAGTATGTAGCTTATCCTGTCTAAACTGTGAGATCATCTGCTTCAAATTATTTCTCATCGCAGAGTTAGAAACAAGCAACAGAAGTTTTACTGATATCACAGAGCTAATTCCACATGATAATTTTATCAGTTGTCCATAATATAAGTAACCTATCAAAAATAGTAACCTATCAAAAGCAAAGAACTCACATACAGCAGCTAGGTTTGGGATTGCTTTTTTCTTGTGCTGTTTACATATTTGTGATTTTCAAATGTGGAATTGGAACAAAAAGTTAAAATCTCATTTATAGAATACTGAAATTGAAAAGAAGTTAATGGAACAAATATTGAAATGAAATAAAATCTCAATAGGGAAAGTCTCAGTTTTGAAATTAAAAGTAATTTTGGATAAACCTAAATTTCCTTTGGGGAATTTTGAAGGGTGTTCTTACCTTTACAAATATTTCTCAAAGTGTTCTCTAAATTTATTTATCCATTCCATTGATTCTGAAGAATCATAACTTTTGTTTATATTTTGTATTAGACTATGGTCACCTCATTCTTTTCCTGAATCTCAAAGTTATTTTAGTCTGCTGTCTACATAAACAGCAAATATATAACAATAATACAAATTTATAAGGTAAATGTGTCACTGAGATATATTAGAAAGAAATTTGTGCAGTAGTTAAAATTATTTTCTGAATTCTAAAATATTATGTGCATTAGTTCTTTCTTCTTTTTGGATAACATTTTAGAAGAGGAGAAGAATATATTAATCTCATTTATAGAACAGGAACAGAAGAGTTCAGGAGAAATCCAAAGGAAAATTTCTGTCTCTGTCTGAAATTTCACTACTATCTTTTTTGGTATATTTTCTGTTGTGGAGACTTTTACAAACTCTTCAGTTAACTTAGCTTATGATTGTGATGGTGAGAAACCAACATATAAATATTCCCTTACTATATAAAGGAATACTTGTATTAAGGTCACATTTTAAAAAACATTAAATTTGACAATATGAAGAAAATTTAGAAATCACTTGTAATTAATCCGTTGCTAAAGCAGCAAACAATATTCTGATCTGAGAGACATGAAAATGTGACAGACTTACCTTCCTTAAAGATTTAGGAGTCCCCCAAAATTTAAACAAAATCATTAATATTCTGCCAGAGAGTACTTTTCCTTTTCCTCTCTCATGCTGATAAATTTTGCTTTATTTCTTGATCTAGTTGTCTGTTAACTACTCAAGTCCAAGAATAGTTTTGCATTTATTCACTGTTAAGATTAAAGAATTGCCTTTGTTCCTATCCATGTTTATATTTATGGTGTACACAGTGCTGTTTTATTTAACAAAGTTGTAGTGTTCCAAATGTTAAATAATAATAATAATAATGTGCACCTTTCCCTTTTTCAGTGAGACTATGTACAAAATAAAAAACACACTTCTTGTTCATCAACTTCCATTGAAAAATAAGGTGCTTGTAGAGCAGTGAAAGTTTCATATTTCATTAAAGCAGAGCTGAGTTTTGTGGAGAATTGCAAATGCTGCTCAGAACAAGGAAGCCTGTGTTTTTCTGTGCCAGGTTTTGTACCCCAGGAATCTGTCCAGAATCTGGAAGGAAGCAGTTAGCAAGACAGGGCCGTAAATCTGCTGCAGGACTGGGAATTGTTAACCTGGGTTATTTCAGTCTGCTAATTATATTATATAAATACACACACACATATTTATTACGTGATTTTGTTTTTTAAGACTCATGTTGCATATCGTGTGGTTGACAGTAAATCAATATGGTGGATGCTTCTGTACTGAGCAACTTCGTTTTTCTTAGCACTGAAATGTTAGACACTACTAAATACCAGTTGACACCAAAGTAACAGCCTTTCCAAAACATACTTTTCCTGGTGATGAACTCATAATTTTCAGTTCACTTCAGTCTCAAATTGTTCTTTTGAAACAGTATGTAAAGATGGCTTTTGCATATTTGAGCTGCTGCTGGGATCATAGCAATGTTTCTTTCATTACGTTTGTAGAGAGTAGCCTGGGGCAGCGCCATCTTTTATGAGTGGTAAAATGTTTTTTAATTTTCAAAGTGGCTAGGAAATACTGTTACGGTAAGCATGTCTTCTTCCACCTCTAATTCTGAGATCTCACCCTTTCTTCAGTGGAGAAGTGTTGCGGGGACTAATGGATTAATATGCCCCAGGTCAGACCTCCATTTTCAAACCTCAAATAGAGACCCTTGCTGTTGGACTGGCATTTACAGCTAATCACATTGTATATAGCTGATAGAAAAATAATACTCCAATAGTTTTAGATTTCAGCATTTGTGCTAGAAAACAGCTCCATGGAAATAAAAAGGAAAGCGTTTAATGGCATAAGGTGTTTTATATTGATTTTGAAATATACTGTGGTGATATTACACTGTGTTGACTTCTGTTTCAAAATAAGTTCATCTAAACAACTGCTAATCTCTGGAATATTTATACTTGATTCTATCTAGTGGGATGAATTAGGAACATGTGATACAATGAATGTAACTGCTAGATTGTTTTTCAGCTGGAGAAATTGACTATTTCCTAATTCTTAAAACATTTTCTTTCTTAATAGGACGAACATACAATGATTTGAACCAATACCCTGTATTTCCATGGGTGTTAACAAACTATGAATCTGAAGAGTTAGACCTGACACTTCCAGGCAACTTCAGGGATCTTTCAAAGGTATTGTTCAATACTGTTACAGACACATGCCCAGCCTTTTTGGCAAAAAAAAAAAAATTACTTTATAACTTATAGTCTGTTAATAAGTAGGTCTTTATCTTAAAGTCAGAAAAGTATGAAATAGACTTCTACTTTAGAATAATTTTATAATGAATCTCTACATTATGTATTTATATGACACTGACAGATCCAGTTCCAAACCTGCAACTGTTCAGTGCCTTTTGACTTCCAGTGCATGATGAGATCACTTGATCTTACTGTCTCCCTTACTTCATGAAAACTGATCCTTTACAAATTAAAAGTTCAGACTAATTTTTCACTTCTTTTGCAAGGCCTAGACTGTAGTAGCAGCACCTGTTGGTTTAACAATTGTTAAGTAAATAAGTATTTTTTTTTATTTTAGAATGTGGACTATCTGGTTCCTATTATTATTTGTGGTCCTCCAATCAAACTTGGACAGTTAGTTTTTTATAATAATAATACATTTCCTCTTATTTGTTTCTGTAATATCACCAGACTATAGTCTACCCAGATCTGCTACCCAAATTGTGCCAATAAATTGAAGAAAAATTGTATCCTAGCCAAGCATGGCAGAAGCAACTCTAGTTTTGGTCAGCTGGAAGAAGGATGGAAAATGGTTTGAATCTGAGCTGTGGGAAGAGTCTTTCTTTTCAAAATGTTCATGCATTTTGAGTGAAGCTCAAAACTCCATAAGGCTGTCACTTGCTGGCTTTATGAATGAGGCTGGAGAGAATAAAACAATTCTCAAGGCCTATGCTGCAGCCCCTGCTTCACCTGCTGCTGTTAGGGATGAGGGTTTCTGGTGCTTCTGCCTTTAAGTATGCTTTCCTTTTCTCCTTTTCCTGCATATGAACATCTTGGGCAGAGAGAGCCCACCCTCAGCATCTCAGTGTCTTGTATCCCTGTTGGAATGGCTGTACTTGCAGGGCCTCTACATGCAGTACCTATAGACAACTGTAAATGTTCCTGGAAGCCTGCTTTTGTGAGACTTCCAAAATAATTTGAATAGTACTTGATTGAATAATAGCAAATAGACACCTAAGTTTCCCCTCCCCTTTTTTCTTAGGTAAATAAAGATTTTTTATTATTATTATTTTTTTTTTTTAAAGAAACAGAAATCAAACTACATCAACTATAGGCCTCAAATGTAGAAAAAATAGTTGAGACACTCTTATGTTGTGGAGAACTACTGACCTTTCACAATATTATATGTTTGCTTCACAAATGAGTTTTTTACTTATATAACATCACTGTAACCTGTACCAAGAACAATAAAAAAAAATCCACAAATGTGAGTTAAATAAAGATCAGTAATAAACTGGCACTGGCTTGTTCACTAGTGAATATAAAAATATATGTTTTAAATTGTTTAGGGTGATAAAGCTTTCATTAAGACCCTTCCACTTTTCAAAATCTCAAATTCACTTCTTTCTAGTATGAATAGCAGTGTGTGTGGTGAAGTGCAACAAGATTAAACTGTGTCTCATGAGTCTTTCATTAGCTACTTAGTTTTGGTTAAGTCCAAATTTTTATGGCAGCCTATTAAAGTATGTAATTGCAACAGGAAGTAGTGTGATAGCTGAGTAGATAGGTTTTCCTCACGAGTCAGTAAAGACTCATTATGGAATTAGTGCTTGTACGGTTTATTAAGTATCACCACAATCCCAGTAGCACTCTCCTTTGCAAGGAAATGTAAAATCAAGCCCTTGGTTTTTTGTTTCTTCAAGAATCCATGCAATGTGCACAGCAGTATTTTGCCCAAGGACCTTTTCTTACTCAATTTGATAACTATATCCTCTTATTAGAAAACTACCAGTGGTTTCCTCTGGAAAAGTTAGGATTTGGCTACCCTGAAAAAAACTACACAGAAGTAGTTAAACAGAATAATCTCCCCTTTCAGGCAAGATCTGGGCTGCATTTATTCCATGTATTTGTGAGAAAGCACACGTGCAATCTGTAAAGTGTTTTGGGATCCTTCAGGATGAAAAGGGTGCAATTGTCAATTTTTTCAAGTGTTTATTACAATAAAATCTGATAGCAGATCCTTAGGTTTCATTTCACAATGGTTTTAAAAGGAAATTTAGATTAATGATTTTCTGTATAATACAGTGGCCAGTTAGTATGAAATGCCGTACTTCTGTGCGCTTCGGCTGTTACGTGTTACTCGCATCCTGTTTCAGTTCATGCGTTATTAGTAGATAATAATCTTCAAAATCAGATCTTACCTGAGATATTTCCTTGGCAATCCTGTTTTCATTTTCATTCTTGTCCAGAATCTGTAATTAAGCCCCTTCCTTCCTTGTTTGGTAGGTGAATTCTGAGCAGCCTAGTGTTTAAAAAGTGGTGATTTATTATTCACATTAGTGAAGCTAGGTGTGCCACCAGGCTTCAGTCAGACCTCTGGGTCGGGTGCACACGGTATCTTTTCCATGAGGAGCTACTTCCTTCTGTCATAGTTTACCCTGGAATGCATTTCTGATGGCAACTCAGAACCTCAAGCTAAGCTGCTGATAGATAAAATCTCCTTTGTCAGTTCCTCACTTTCCGTCTTCCTGTAAGTTTGCCCTTCTTGGGTTTCAAAAAGCCTTTGTCCTTAATATTTAGCAATTAATATGCCTCAAACAACCTTTTGAAGACATTTAGAATTCTAGCACTACTATATGGGTTGTAAAAGTCCACAGAAGCAGTGAAATTGAAATTAAAAGTGATGCCACCTATCACATGTTGTTTTGTTGGTTTAAAATATATTTTATAGTTAAACATAGGTACTAAATCTATCTTCTTTTGAAATCATCCACCTGTGTATTATCACACAAAGTTCCCACAAAGCTTCAGTGTCATTTATGATAACTGACTACACTTCTGAAATTTTTTAACCTTTGATCCCTAGGCTTTCTGTATAAAATATTACACATCACCTATGCATTTTCACAGCTGCTAAGTGAATATACTTTATAAATGTAATTCATATGTTTTGTGGAAATGAAATTAGATGTGTTTGGTTTGCTGACAGTGTCAGTGACAGTAAAACATATGTCTTTTGCATTTAACTCATACTTAAATATTTACATTTCTGCAAAGCAATCTTGAACATGTAACTTGTCCTCTCCTTGTATTCCATTTTATTCTAGTTTTATTTAGCACTCCTTATACCTTTTTCCATCCAAATGTTTTTTTGTTCTCTCCAAACAATTATATTTAAATATTAGTCTAAAAATACTTATACACCTTTTTCTTTGAAGTGTTTGGAAATTCCTCTATCAAGTGTTTTGTTTTGTTTTGGTTTGGTTTTTACATATAATTTGAGATTTAAAAACAGGGCACATGGGTTTTGAAGGTGATGTAGCTGTAGGATATATTGGACCAGGCTTTGAAGGTGATGTAGCTGTAGGACCTTTTATTTGGTTAGACAGTGTAGGCTCAAGTTTTATTCATTACTTATACAAGGTTAAAGGTTATATTTATTGTTTGACAGGATGAAAAGCTAATGAAAGAGGCTGTCATAGATACATAGATTATCTTTTCACTATCAAACCACCAAGTGATCTGCTTATTTTCTTCTTTATTGAGATTTCCTTTGTAAAAATACCTATGGTAGTAAACATTAGCACACAAAATGTGTAAGCAGCCCCTCTTGTACCCAGAGGTTTTGGGGATATTGTTTTCAAGAGAAGCACTTAAGATATGTTATAGTTTGTTTGTGCAAAATTGTATGACTTTTACTCCTAAATTATAGTGAATGCATGGGTTTGACATGCTGCATTGTTCCTGCTCATTAAAGTGTAAATGGGAAATTTTCCTCATTTACTTCTAGTCATACATCCGGTTAAATAAAATTATTTCTTCACCAGGCAAAGTAATACTAATATTGACATGTGTATGAGACATCACACACCTATTCATTGAGTGGAAAAAAATGTATTTTGTTAATATAGAAGGTGTTTGACTGACGTGTGGTGATAAGCATAACCACTTTTCCTTATTACTGTGCCATTTCAAGAAAAGGAAGTGATAAAGCCCGAAGGCTTCTAAATGTAATAATGCAAATGAACGCATCGAGGTGTGAATATTTCAAGGCAAACCACACTTAATGCTTCCAAAATGCATATACCATTGAATGGAGATGGAGCTTATGTGTATCAAGAGCCACTCTCACTGGAAAAATGAAAACTGCAACTGAAACTTCTCTCTTTATCACATGCAACTCCACCATCAGAAGGAAAATTAGTTTGATTCTCATTTAATTTAAGCCACACAATTAAACATTTTATTTTCTTAAATAAAAAGTTAATTTACAGAGTGAAACTCTCATACTTTGAATCTACAAGAACTCTCACACCAATTGATAATTTTGAGGTTGATACGCCAAAGAAAAACTGTTTAAAAATGTGGATAAATTTAGAATTTATTTTAAAATTTAAAGTACCATGCTGAGATGCCCTACTTACAGGTTGCTGTTTGCAGTTGCTGTTTTTTTAACAATAAAAGCAAGTAGGCAAGAAAAGCTGTCTGCGTTCAGCCAAAGCCAAATAAACCCATGCTCAAGATTCCTTTTGTATCCAACTACAATTTTGTGCAGTGCATTAGAAAACAAGATAAACAGATAAGGTAGCTGCTGTTTGAATTACAGTCAAGATAAGCAACATATTTCAGTGGCCAGATAAATAGGATGCTGCATTCAGTTCTAATCTCATGAGAGAATATAGTTCTATGAAGATAGCTGGCAAAACAGTAAATATTACATGAGCTAGCATAACATGTCCACTGGATATAAACACTAGATGTATTGACAATACACTGGTTCAAAGGCCAGATGTCTGAAGAGATTAGCCAGATAAAAAAGAGTGACATGAATAGCAGTGTGTTTTTAATGTTAAAGTAAATACTTACTTTATTTTTAAATGGAAAAAGAAGCATAAAATAAACTCAAAGAGCAGCTTTTAGTACACCAGACGTGAAGTGGCTGAACAGAAACTGTCATAGAGGGAGATGTTTTGCATGATTGGAGTAAAGAATATATTATGAAAGCTTGTTATGAAAAGTAACATTATTTGGAAGGAATCTTTAAACACTTTTGCTTTGCTTTGCTTTAAATAAAAAAGCAAATGATGTATTTAGAAAAATGCTTTTTATAAAATTTTATAGAAAGAACTTTTTATTTCTGGGTCAAAACAATTTGTTTGACTCAAATTCAATTTCCATACTAGTCCTATGGTTAAGGTACAGGACTGAGACACAGTACATGGATTCACCTTTGCCTTTGTATTTTTTGTGCAAGAGATTTTAACTAGTTTGCACAGCAAGTGTATCTTAATGAAATTTAAATAAAAGTATTTTCCTCCATTACATGAAGATGCATGGATAGTTCCATATCTAGAATTTATCTGTATTTTATAACAATAGTATCAGGTTAAAACTGTGTTAGTTGACTTTCTGGGCTGAGAATGGCACTCTACAGCAATGGAAAAGTGACCAAAACTCCCTACACCCTTTGAAGGAGCAAAAGCAGAAATGTCTCATCCATAGGAAAAGGAAATGTGAGAGACTACCTTTATTGTAGTATTTATAATTTAGCATCACATGTGCCTTATCAGAGTAAAAATGGGTTAGTCTCTGCTGAAGAATGAACTGTTACCAGCTGCTTTGGGCAAAAATATTTTGCTACATGATATTAGGGAAAAAGAAAAGCCATTAAGGAAACTAGTGGCAGGCTTCTTTGAATTTACCCCGTACTTGCTATTTTATTTATTTAATTTTCTGCTTGCAGCAAATGTCTGTTCATTTGGTGGACACAAATCGAGGTTAATCAGCAAGATTTTAAATTATACAACGAAAGAAAATAAGAGACCTAAGCATTTTCAGTTAGCTTTTTCAATGTGTATGATTTCATGCATCAGGAGAGATTAAGTTGATTCAATTAATGTGTGTATTAATGTGTGAAGTGCCTTATAGAGGAAACCTCTACACTTGCAAGAAAAGACAAAGAGGAAGATCAGATGTTTCCTATATTTATCTGCAGCAGGCCAAAGAGAACCAGTGTAATTCTGAACCAGAAGCTGGAAAGTTGCACGAGTGTGGTGCAACTCCCAGCTCTGCTCCCTAGGCAGTATTACAGCCGCACTACTGAGATTTGTCACCTGTGCATAAGCAGTGATGTGCTTCTATGCTAACCATTCTAGAGGGAGCTCAGGGACTTCTAGCACACCTTTGTATTGCAAGCTGTAGTCATACCTAAGCAGTTTACCCAGGAACACTAGAAATATTTGTGGAATGACAGAAATGAAGCTGTATCTCTTGAATCCCAGGCTACCATCCAGATCACTACTTCATCCAATTCAGTATCTCTCCAGAGAAGTCAAGGCGGGACTCCTTCCTTCCTTCCTTCCTTCCTTCCTTCCTTCCTTCCTTTCTTCCTTCCTTCTTTCCTCGCTCCCTCCCTCCCTCCCTCCCTTTTCTCTCTGGGCCAGGGAAGGATAATTCCCAGAAAATAGTCTCCCCAAAGGTTTTCACATGAAAATTTCCACACTATGCAAGAAGAGGGATGACTGCCATGATGTTTCGTGCAAATTGCAGATAATTTGTGTGTTTCATCATTTTCCTTCAAATCAAACCTAAAGTAATTGAAAGAAAATATGGATTCTGACTCTGAAAATAATTTTGATGAAGATGAAGGTAATCTTCATAATACAGATTTTTAGGTTTATCATTTAATAAAATGAACATGTTTTCTGAAGGTAGGTTATTTTAGCTCCTTTACAGGCATCTTTCACATAACAATGGCAATGTACAATTTTATGACATATCTTTTATCTTCTAAATTGAAATAACACTTATCTTTGAAGAACCTTGAAAATATGATTTTGTATTTACATTACTATTTTATGTGACTTTAGGAAATAATTGTCAAGCTCTTGAGAGAAAGTACCTTTTCCTTGAATACATCTATCTATATATGCACATTTAATAATGTTGTTTAAACCTATGGGTTAAATCACCATTAAAAACAATATTTTACTGGTATACAAAATTGATACTGAGAATTAGTTATGTTTCACAACCATTCTCACCACTGTAATAATTTTACAGTGAAGAACAAAATCACATAAATTATTTGATGAAAGGCATCTGATTGGTTTCAAATATATACTGAAATGCCTGCATTTTGACTTTCAATCTTGCTGTAATCACCATATAATTCTTTACTCTGCTTTCAAGCACATATGTACAATAACATTATGACAGATCATGCCTCTGTATCTCATAGCCTCAGAATTCACTGTAGCATGGGGTAAGATGCACCTTCACAGTGGAGGGAAGATATATTCTCAGGATGTTTTTCCATTACAAAGTACAATCTCACTGACTCATTTACCAATTTGTATATCCTTCTCAGAGGGGGTGAACATTTCCTGTAAACACACTACAGTGTGAATTACTGCCTTAGCTTTGGAAATGTTCAGCTGGGGCCTGGAATTTGTCCTGTTAGAGACGTGGATACAGACTGTCTTGATGAGGGTGGTATTGGCAAGTCCCATCCAGTCCACAGAGCAACCCAGAACCCTGGTATAATTTAGTGAAGTGCAGATGTATCTGCACAGTTTATCAGTGGAGTAGGAAAAGAATTCCTTTTGCTAAGTTACTCTTCCAAGAAAGTAGTTGAGCAATGATTTTTATGTATTGGCAACTTATGTGCTGTAATAATGCCTACATGTTTCCTCAAAGTGACAGGATGTGTAATGAAACTAACAAAAATGCAAATATTTTATTCTTTTTTTTTTTTTTTTTTTTTTTTCCAGTAGTTGGGAAACAAGCCTGGAAAGTGTTAGGGAATGGCTCCTACTTCCCTTTCAAGAATGTTTTGTGAGGTCTTGCAGTGTAATCTACATCAGATAACACTGATCCATAGGGATTACTCATACATTTTACATGTATGAGAAAGCTATTAACAGCTCCACAACACAGTAAAGTACTAAGCATCCAGAGTGTTTCATGTGAAAAATACTGAAATCATAGTGTTTATAAATGTAACACTTCATCAAACACTGCTACTTAAAAACAAGCTACAATATCTAAAATTGGAAAATAACAAGCTCTATGTCAGCCTTTTTAACAGACATCTCAAAAACATAACAGAATGGAAGGAATAAAATATCTGTAGCTTTAGAAGTGTTCAGTTACATACACAGTACAGTGAAACACACTGATTTAACCTTATATCGGTATTTCATTTCTTAGATTTTCACTCAGTATCAAAATTGTACTCTGGAATGAAATACAAGAATACCTGTTAGCATTTCAATATGTGTCAAAGTTCCTGAGTGTATGTTTATTTTCAAGTTGTAATTCCGTTAATAATATGAATTTATAGTAAAAAAAAATCATACTCTGAATTTTTGAGAAATTCAAATCAAGTAATCATTTAAAATTGTATTAAGTTCTTTGATGTGGAAATGTATTCTCCTCTAAGTATTAAGCTCTTTGTGTTTGGTTAATTTTACTACAAAAACTAAAATCTGAAGATTCTTTGCAGATAGTAATAGAGAAGTACACTACTACTATCTCGTCTGGCAAAACAGTTTTAAGAACACTTTGTATTTATATCTTTCAACATTTTGCTTACTTCATATTGTATTTTCAATATTTCAGTGCCTTTTGTATCACACAGTAACAAATAGATTAAAAAAAAAAAAGATAAAGTGGGTTAAAAAGTCATAGAAAAGCATAATCACCTTAGTAGACATGTCAAAACCAACAGTTCCTACTAATGTCTTATTTTATTTCATTTTTGTTTTTCCTTATTTATATAGATTGCCTGTTAAGTATGCTTAGAATGGTCTTAGAATTTGTGAATAATTTCCAAATTGTATTGTTTTTAGAAAAAGCTGTTGGCTTCTCTCAGTAAAACCTCACTTTTTTCAGTCAGAAAGTAGATCCAGTCTTGCAGGGCTATGCATGGTTTTTAAGTATTTCTGCTTAGGATCACCAGACACCATCAGCAGTTCCGCGTGAAATCTTTTCATCATGAACTGTGCATTACAAAGTATCCTGTGTGAGCAAAAGTCAGTTTTCATTAGCTGTGTGATTATGGTGAATGACAGCAACAGAAATATTAGTTTGGCCTCAATGCATTTTAAATGCAGTTTTAGAAGTTTATTTTCAGAACATGTTACTGAATTAATTGGGAAACAACTCATACTTCAAGAAGGTCTTGAAAGTTTGCAGATGTGGATCACTTATATTTGTCAATTAAAATAAGGAAGGTCATAAGACTTTTAGTACAAAAAGCCTTTGAAATAAAATCTAAAATTACAGCAATCTGAAAGGATTACTCCAACATGGAATGAGTTGGGTTGCTGAATCTCACATTTAGTGAATCTTAATGTAGAATTAACCTATGACATACCAGGCATGCTGCCCTTCAGCTAATATGTTTGACCTCTCATCCCTTTGCAGCCTATTGGTGCTTTGAATCCAAAGAGAGCGGTCTTCTATGCAGAACGTTATGAGACATGGGAAGATGATCAAACTCCACCTTACCATTACAACACCCACTATTCTACATCTACTTCTACATTGGCTTGGCTTGTTCGTATTGTAAGTATTTTTAGATCCTGCTTTTCATTAGCATCTTTACCTACAGCATCTCTTCTGTCATTTAGCACTATTTTGATTTATTAATGAAAGTACCTTCCTATCAAAATCTCTGTGTTCTTCATTAACTTAAAAATCTCACAGATTCTCTGTGTATACTGTGTATACTCATTTGTAATATTCAGGAAGTCCTTTTTACCTAAACAACCTGAAATATATTTAATTGTGGTGATATAAGGACATGTAAACCATGTGATGAAGGAATCCATCCAAAATTAAATCCATCTAAAAAGATTCTAGACAATATGCAAATTTGATATTATTTATATATTCATTTATTATTTTCAGCTAGAGACAGATATATACAAGATTAAAGAAAAATCTTTCATTAAAAATCACATTAAATTGTGTCAGATTGAGAGGGAAATTATAGTAACAGTTTTATATTAAAATAGTATGCTGTAATATTTTATGCAAATGAACTATGATTCATAATGAATTAATAGCTTAAAATTTTCAAAAAAATAATATATATATGTAAAAATATAGATTCCAACTTCAAACTGATATTTCAGTTATAGAAATCTCATGCTTAAATCCTGCTCTCAGAATTAGTCCTACAGAAGGGGGAACAAAAGACAAAGATAGAATTAATCTGGATTTGTTTGATGTGTTAACACAATGAATTACAGAATAGGAAGTGTTGATGAGAGACTTAAGATTTCATAAAGAAACCTGAATTCAAGAAGAATTGAGTCACTGTGTAATTACTGAACTTGAACTCCACTCTGTCAATAAAAATCTGTCATATAAAGTGCATTGTAAGCACGTTTCACACACGACCAACCAAAACAGAGCTGCACAAAGCTAGAGATCTGCATTATCACTCATCTCAGCTTCCCTAGACATGTTCTGGTAAGAAGGGAAGAATTTCCCTTCCCTCATGTGTCTATGAGTTCAGGATATACTTCGTAAACCCGTGGGAAACTAAATGTTGATTACACTCCTATACAGGGTGATCACTGTACTCCTTTTAAAGACTGCTAAATTATTCATGTATTGTGAATACATTTTATGGTTCACATGTGCTTCTTTGTTCCCTTAAAGTGTATTAAAAATACTGGTTTTATTTGCATGTTTATCTATTAATTTTGGCTGGCATTCAACAAAAGATCCCCTCTTGCTAACCGGCAAATTCTTAGGTCTAAAAGTCTGCTTGGTGGCTGAACATATAGCACACAAAGGAGTATTCATTTCCTGTATTAGGCTAATGCTGTGTCATTTTTACTGCTGTTGTTTATGTAGTACTTTAGGTGTTCTAACTATCTTTCTTTCCTGCACTAAAGGAGTGAGAGAATAAGGTCTCTGCCTTGATGACCTCACAATATAGATCTGACAAATTACGTTTGTTGGAGCGAACAGTATATTGTGAGAGCATAAAGCAGAAAACAAAAGCAAAAATAGTGCTTTCCAGGGAAGTGGGATAGTGCCAAGAAGGTGAAAATATCTAAGGAGCATATATAAGATACACAAGAGCACATCTAGATAGATATTTGAAGTTTAATTAAATACTAGTGACCATCAAAGAAAAGCAATCCCTACTGGGAAGAGACAACAGAAGTGAAAAGGTGGGAAAACTTTAAAGCTCATAAAAAGGAGAAAAAAAAATGTTTGAGAAGACTGGAGAGGACTTGTGGAAAACCAAAATAAAGATTTGAAAATAAGTCTCTAAGGAGACAGTGAAAGATATGGAGATTATAAAATCATCGTGATCCTTATAGAGAGATTTTTGGCTACAAAATATAAAAAACCCCTAAGGGAGAAGATTATGCAAGTGGAATTGATAGATAAAGCTTAGTCTGATTTCTGGAAGTTTAAGAAGGATTTCTTGCTCATGAATTTGTTTCATTTGTGTTTTGCTATGAGTTAGTGAAGATGACCATATAAGATTTTTTTAATTATTATTATTTTTAAATAAATTATAATCTAGTCCAGGAAAAGGAATGTGCCAATGAGAGGTGCAGAGATCCAAACAGAAAATTACTTTCAGTATTTTAGGAGATTGGAGAAGATTTGTGGGAAGAAATGTGTTACAAGAGAGCTTTTGCCAGAAAAGGGCAACAAAATGAGAGTGAAAGACAAGAGTGGAAAGTAAAATGCTGGGAGAAGACTCATTAACTCAAGGAATAAAAGGAAAACAAGAAAGAGAGAAAATGAAAGAAAATGAAAGAAAATAAAAGAAAACAACAACAACAACAAAACACGAAAAAGCTATATATATAAAAAAAAAACTACACAGAATGAGTGTAGATAGAAGTAGGACAAAACAGTCTAGAGTAATGAAGATCTAAGGGGAGAAACGATATGCTCAGACCTTTATATTGGAAGAAATAGTTGTTGCAGTAAGACAGGTAGTTTCAGCCTCTCTGAAGTGTATATATATTGAGAGGGTTTTTTAATTGCCACAAAATTTTGAAAATAAAATATATAAATCTTGCTTTTTTGGCTTTGACAGATGCAATCTGGTCCCTGTCAGTTCTTTTCAAAACATTGCTTCAAAACATATTTTTGAGTCGATTCTGTGATAATCGACTCAGAAAGACCTACTGTCTTATATGTCCCTCTGTTTCTTTCCTTTATCTAATATACCAGGCTACTTTTATAAAAGGCATTTTATACCTTAGTGTCAGTTCTGTCCTATTATTATTACATAAAAAAGTTCATTTTTAGAATTGACCTATTTCATTACATTTTCAAAAATATCACACTGACTCAGCATATAATACTTTGAGACTACTCATAATTACAGCAAACATAATCAATTTGTTACTAATGTGTTCTTCTTCCACTTTTCATTATATTTGATAGGATAGGCTGTAATCCTTAACTGAAGTTAAGATACCATGAGATACTATGAGATACTATGATACTAAGATACATATGAGGTACTATGAAATGGTACTGCATCTGCAAAGCTTCTGTTTGTATTTTCTGTGACCCATTTGTATCAGGCTAGATGTTCTCCATTCTCTTCTGCAACAGCTCTAAGAGAAAAATGAAGGCAGTTCTAGGACTGTAAATGGCTCAGCCCCACTGGGACTTTCCAGATTGGTTACAGTCCCTCTTGAGGGTTTTACAGCTGAGCCTGAAAATCTCCTGAAGCATGACTAATGCATGTACTCTTCTTCTGTACAGCATCCTGAACACACATACATGTGTCATGCACACATTCATATGTGAACAGAAATTATAATTTATCATTAACCTGTACATGTTGATTTAAACTAATTGTTTGTGCATTTAAGAACACTACATCATTACAGAATTTTGAAAAGTCATGAAACAACCCTCTAGCTAGCTTCAAAAAAACTGAGCCTAGAAATATTTGATGCTAGTATTACAAATGAATCCCAAATGATCTCCAAATAGTAGGTTGGTATCTAAAATCAACTGTTTCTAAAGAGTGATTAGCATTCTTCCTAAGTTGATTAGTAGATTATTAGCTAGATGCCTACTTTACAGAGAGAGATATTGAATGTGAAAGTCTACTGTACTGTTCAGTCAGGTTAATAAAGGTGATAAAAAGTAACACAGAACATTGGAATCTATATAATATTGTTTTCCCATCCTTTGAGGTGTTACTGAAATCAAACTGTTTTACACATCACACGTGTTTAGATATAAATCCAAGAAACTCAGTCAAATAAACCAAAAGGTTCTACTTATTCATTGGGAAATCTAAGCCAACATCATCCACAGGTTTTCTCCAGCAAACAGAATAAAAGGTAATCTGGAAAGGGATGCTCTGTTCTGTTGGCACTGTTCTATTTTGTACAAATGAAGTTCTATTATTTCTATGTGTATTTCTTATAAGTATATTTCTTATTATATCTAACTATTCACAACCATATTCATGGTTATGTTATCTTACCACTTGATTTGAGAGTCTTTTTTTTTTCTTTTTCTTTTTTTTTTTTTTTCATTTATTTTCCATCTGGACCAGTGAGTATTTAAATTGCAAGAAGTTGCAGAATAGTTAAAACGAAGAATTGTACATCAGAATACCATATACCCTTGTGGCTTTCTACCTGAAAAGCAGACAGAAGAAATCAGAAAAGAAGACAGAAAAAGGAATTCTGTCTTAAAACACATGGAAATTGAATATCAGTATTGTTTTCAAGTTGTTGTGTTTTTTTTTTTTTTTTTTTTTTTTCAGGTGAAATAGGCTAGAGTTATGGTGCAATTGGATGGTTGCTGTTGAATAAATTGTGTTTGTATGAATTAGTTACATCTTTTTGGAAATATTGGTATTAGAAAGTATGATTCTCTAATGGGGTGATCAAGAAGTTTGTAGTGGACAGCTGGTTTCTGTTAGAATGACTAAGTACCTGTATAAGTTAGAAGTAGTTCTGGATTTACTGTGAGTCATGTATGATTAAGCCCTAACCAAAGGTGGGGAGGATTTTACGTCCTCTCGTAAATAGATTGAAGTGAACCTGAATCTGTTCTGTAAGCCAGAGCAGGACAGTCACAGATATATCAGATAAAAGTGTACAACACTCTGACAAAACCCCAAATAACCTCTTTTTCTACTCTTACAATGGGCTGAAAAGACATTTTTGTTTAACATAAGATGTCTCAGAATGACATATCCCTTCCTCTCCCCTCCCTTCCTCCCACCATAAATGATTCCAATTGGACTATGTGTAGTGAGAGGGGAAATGGAGAAAGAGAAGTGCTGTTGAATGGAAAAATTACTTGTTCCCACAGCTCAAGCTCGAATTCATTGTAATCAAGTACCCCACGCATTTCACTTCTCGTTGGCAGTGAAGAAGGTGTGAATTTTATTCAGAATATGAGGAATGAGTGAGATGGGGTTATAATGAAAACATTGTGCAGCTTTATAGCTTTGGAAGCAACAAAACCTTTACATGAAATGACAGTAATCGGTATCATAGAATAACACTACTTAAATGAGTCTATTGAATGAGATATGAATTGTATTTATATGATATGAGCACTTGACTTTCCGGGGAAAAAAAAAAAAAACAACAAAAAACTTCAAATTATGTGAGAGGTCTGAGATAAAGCTAGTGAAAGCTCTGAATTTCTGCTAAGGATTAAACATCCAAAAATATAGGCACAACAGGTCATAGTAGGATAGCATAATAGGGCACCCTGTAGTGCTCAACTATTAAAGGTTTAATCCTTGATTATGAATTTTATTGCTTTTGTATATTTGTCTCAGATGCTTAAAATAGTGTTGTCATGGAATTTTGGATTAATAATTTTACATAATTTATTGTAATTACATCTTTTTTTCTGGTTTCTGCTTTTTTAAATCCATCAGCTACTCCTGATTTCAGAACCTCAGCAGTGACCCACAGACAGTACCACAATTACATTCACAACAACTTATACATCTTACAAAGAATAAGAGTGTTAGGCAAGGGCTGGTAGGAGACAGAATTGCTTGTGCTCAGACAAACAACTTATAAAGTTTTTCTTTATCAATGAACTAGAAAAAATGGCATAATTTGCAAAGATTGCTATTGCGAATAAAAACAGAGAGTGTCCGGGGGAGAAGGGTGCATGGAGTTAAAATGAAAATAATTCTGTTGTTAACAGAATTTAATGAAAATATAAAGTTAAGATTATAATAATAATAGAATTTTAGTGTGAATAATCCTTCAGACATAATCCAACTCTGTGTATATTTTTTCAGTTTGCTAGCTCTGGATCTAAATAATATCCTTTTTCATTTGTATTTTACATGGAATTCCCTGTTGGAAGCATTGTAAAATATCATAGAATCATAGAATGGCTCAGGTTAGAATGGACCTTAAAGATCATCTAGTTCCAACCCCTCTGCCATAGGTAGGGACGCCACCCTCTACATAGTTTCTCAGGGCCTTATCTAACCTGGTCTTGAACACCTTCAGGAATGGGGCATCCACAACCTTTCTGGGCAACTTGTTCCTGTGCCTCACCACCCACCCTCTGAGTGAAGAATTTCCTCCTAATCTCTAATCTAAATCTCTCCTCTTTAAGTTTAAAACCTTTTCCCCTTGTTCTTTCATTATCTGATCGAGCAAAGAGTCACTCTTCATCTTTTTTTATAAGTCTGAAAGGTGGCAATGAGGTCACCACAGGGCCATCTCTTCTGTAGTTTGAGCAGCCCCAACTATTCATATATAAATATATATAATATAAAGCAATTTATATTCTTTCAGTATTTCAGTTCATTGTGATACTTTTATGCTTCTCTTCAGGTTGAGCTACTGTTAAATTCTAATATTCTGTTTAATTTATAAACCTCTTTGTCATTTGCTATGCACTACCTATTTCAATAATAATAAATGCAAACAAAGTTTTTGTGCAATGCGAGTTAGGGTACTCCAACAATAAATGATATTGTGATGTTTTTCATTTATTTATTTTTAATTAATTAATTAGCACATATTGGCATTCTCTGGAATTAATGTAGTATCAAAAATAAATTTCTTAGATTGATGACTATTGTTTTGAAAGTATCTTTTAAAAATAAATTCCCAATGTTTTATAGAAAAAAAAAATATATTAAAAAAATCAGAATTCAATTAGAAAGTAGTAGAATGTCTGGGATTGTTATAATGAAAATGAATGCATGTACTCTGAAAGCTAAGATACTGGCCCTTGAAAAAAATAATCTTTTTTCAAATATAAACAATTGCCTTAAGCTACTTCTAACATACCAACATACAGTGATAACAGTACCAGAGATATCTAATTCCTTCTCCTTTAGAGAGAGAAATTTGGAATATTTCTTTTTGAAAGAAAGTAGTTTGTGTTGACTGCTGAAAAGAGTCAACACAAGGGGAAGAGGGAACACATAAGGATGTGTTCCCTCCAACAAGAGGGAAGACATAAGGATGAAAAATTAGAGAAAAAATGGTCTCTGGAAATCGGAATTCCCTTGCATTCCATCTTCCTCCTCGTTTGGGATTCTTTCAATAGCTTTGCATCCACGCTTTTCCTTTTAGCTGTTGTTAAATGCTACTGAAACTGAACTACTTTAGTCCTCTATAATCCTGGATAATTTAAATATAATATGTATAATGTGACATAATTCCCTCAAAAATTCTTCAAGAGTCCCTTGATATGTTCAAAAGTTTCAGAAACAAAATATCAGATATATAGAATAAAATTCAAATAGTAGCTGTGTAGTACTATAATATGAATTATGATATGATGATTAGGAACTGCTTTGAGGATTAATGAAGTTTCCAAATAAGCAGACATACATGGAATTTGGGCATGAATTTAAAGGAAGCAATAGAACTTTTTCAAACATTCACCACAGTACTTTGGAGAAAAGGAAGAAATGGTTTCCATCCTTGTGGACATAGTGCCAAATATTAATTGAATCAGAGAGCTAATGGTATGGTTCTGGAAAACCAGGTTTTTGGCAGTAATCTCAGTAATCAGGTCAAATTAAGGATTTGGTCCACGGTCAAACCCTTCCCTTATGGGGAAAGCAGTGACATAAAAATGGCTTCTCCAGACTGTCAGAGACTTAGGTTCTTCCTACCCAAAACTTAATAGCTGCTTCCATTAGTAAGTATTGGAAGTGTGGTTTCAGATAGAATTAGCAAAAATAAAAATTCTAAATAGTTCAGCTCTGAGTGCCTCTGTAGGCACTGTATGCTCTGTATACTTTTCTTAAAACCTGGCATATAGATGAAGAATATTTTGAGCAGGGAAAACATCATAGCTGACATTTGGCTGCCCTTAAATAATGATAAAGTTGTAACTGTAGCCTGCCTCAAAATGTTAAATACAGATATTCTGCCCACCAGGAGGAAAAATTGAACTTTCTGAGGTCTTTTAAATTAAGTGAAAACAAAAGAAAAATCCAAGCAGAGGATTTTTTTAAGATTTTATTTTGACATACTGTCTTACAAAGGGTAAACAAAACATGGTAATATAAATAACACAGAGTGTTTACGATGGTTGCAGTGAAGTAGGCAATCACCATGAACGAGAACTTAAATACATAGGTCTGCCACTGATGGATAATTAAATTTATGGCAGAGTGAATATATAAAATAACGTCTTCTGCTAGAGCTCAGGATCTATGTGTGCAAAATGTGTTAGCACCAATAAATGTACTAGAATATTCAGTACAGATAATCATGCATAAATAAAAATATGAAGTGTCATATTTTTCTTTTGTTCTTCCTTTATGAATTATTTTGATCTGAAAAAGTAATTTGGATTTCATTAGAAACCTGCCTCATGATTCCTTTTGCTCTTTTCTTAATCTGTCTTCATTTCATTGACTACAGGAGCCCTTTACAACATTCTTTCTAAATGCAAATGATGGCAAATTTGACCACCCAGATCGAACTTTCTCTTCAGTAGCCAGGTCTTGGAGAAACAGCCAAAGAGATACCTCAGATGTGAAGGTAACAAATACACTAAATGAACTAATATGTATTTTCATTTATGGTATTTTGTTTCTTGTAGAGACAAATAATATTTTATATGTCATATCTTTATATTCAGTACACTAGATTTAGTATAAATAAAAAGTAGATGTTACCAAAGATAATTGTTGTAATAGAAACAATCAAAGATTCTTTGAAGTTGAGTGAACAAAAGGTGTTTTGTTTTTACAGAAAAACAACTGAATTGATCTAATTTAGATCACATAATCAGGAGATGGAGAAAAGCCCAATAAATTGTTCTTTCCTGCTGTTAACTTGATATTTGGCCCACTCCATAAAACACAGCAGGAATTGGATTTGACCTTAAAGTGTCATATTGTTATAGCTTGCCTAGCTCTGGGTTTGCATTGCCTGGGGCAATTAATAAAGCATTAATGACAAGACCCATTTAAAATGTTGGCTTTTCTGTACAGCTTTAGCTTTTACTTGACTGTGCCTGGGGGTATTATGCAACAATACACATTAGATTAAAACAACTTCTACATGATATACAGAAACAGCCAGAGAGCAGGGTGATTTTACTGTTGTTATTCCTTACCTATTGTTAAATACAGAAGGCTATTGTTCGTGTACATGGAACCTTATCAGAAAGAAACTGAAATCTTATAATATTTTGAGTATTGTTGTCCATTTTTTATTCTCATTTTCTCATAATAAGGTAGGCAAAGACTGCAGTATACCCATAATTGCTTTCTCTAACTTTATTTTTAAGGTAATACATATATCTTTTATTTCAGTACTGTCACTCATACTAGGAAATGCATAATGAAAGTGAGGGTCACATTACCATTATATTTTTTATTTAACTTGACAAAAGAAGTACATTTGTTGATTTAGTTTTATTCCAGACCTGTTTGCATAAATATTTTAGCAGTCTCAGAATTGTATGTGGACAAACCATGTTATTCTTGTTCAGTTTCTAGTTAGAACAATGAATTGTAAATTATATTGTTGTCTTAATATACGGGAGAAAATGCTTTTTAAAGAACAGAAATTAACCTAGCTCTCTTAAAACCCATTTCATACTTATTTATGCTCCTCTTGAAGTTAATAATGTTTTAAGTATTATTACTGCTACCTTTTTGACAAATATATTTTTTTAAAAGAATAAATAATAAAAAAAGAAAATATTTTCAAAACTTGTTGAGTTCAAATTACTATCTACTTATTCGACATGCAGCAATTTCTTTGAATTCACACTGATGACATTCTTATTTTTCATTTACAATAAAATCTGGTTTTCCTAGTACCCCACTGGAATGGCCTCTGAGGAGTGGGGTTGAAATAACAGACAAGAGCCTTAAACTGAGGAATAAGGGAAGACAGTTGGAAGTAACTGTAATCTTCTTTCCGGTTTTAGTTCACAGGAGGAGGGCAGTTGAATACATATCTTACAAAAGATAAAGGAATATCTGTGGACAGACGGAGAGATTATATTCAAGTAGGGTGTATAATTAGTGAAATGATTGTTCCTAAACTAGCAACCAAATGAGTTATCAGTAAAACAAGGAGCTGAAATGTTTTTAGGAAAACACCAGGAGCCTTGTGAACCAAGTGGGGTAGTTTAAACTACTGCTGCCAGATATTGCAAGGATGCAGGAATTATGGAGGGATTTTGTTGCAGTTAAAAAAATGTATTAAAAAAAAAAAAAAAGTTATTCAGATAAAACAACTATTTAAAATTACTCAAAAACAGGTACTTGCCTTCAGAAAAGAAAGGCAAAAAAAATGAAGATATGGTATACCTATGTACTTTGATGTCATTAAATATAAAGAGTGGAGCTGTGGGAAGCTTGGATAAAATAATAACAATTAAGGGTCAGAGTCTCATCGGGGGCAAGATTGTAAAATAGTTTATTCTAGTATACATTTGGGATTCTGCTGTTGAGCCCCAGAGTCAGATTTAGTTATATATATATACATGTCTTTTATGCCATTAGAAAGAGACTACTACTTGGAACTAAGTCATTACAGAAAATCTAATATGGGAGACACAGATGAGGTATGTTATCCAATAAATGTTTTCTCCAGATAATGCCTGATCTGCCTGTTCAGGGATACTTTAGGGATTAAAGATGCTGTTTAAAATATGGTTTTGTTAATTAATGAAGATACAGGGCAGTTAAGTTTAGAAATTAATCTTGAGTTGATTTATTATGAGTTGGCTTAGCTTAAGATAAAAATAGACAAAAACAGATTTGAAAATAAGCTAAATCATTTAAGGGCTGCTAAAGCAAGTAGAAAAAGTTCATAAGCTATCTTAATAAAATAAATAAGTAAATAAATAAAGGTAGAAAGGAAAAAGATTTGTAGGTGTATTTAATGCATCACATCATCAAATCAATTTATTATGTATTGATTCAAATTCACTACTAGAATAAGTCTTCAGTACACTTCAGTAGCTTAAGTGGTATATGTAAATGTGTTTCTGTTTTGTGTTCAGTTTTAAGAAGGAAACTTGAAGATCAGCAGGACAGCAGAAAGCTCACAATGAGACCAAAGCTACATGCTTAGCATTATAGCAACTGAAATATATCATGGCATCTAAATTCCAGCTGAAGGAGTTTGCTTAGTCTTTCATTTGTTTCATAGCTCTCATGTTCTTGGAGAACACAAGTTTTTCTTTTTTCCTCGTTTGATTTTTAATATGTATTCATGCTGTATAAAGCAAATCCTGAGTTCTTTCTCTGCTGGAGAACAGATAGTGAAAGTATATACCAAAACTGGAGGTAGCCATAAGAGCAGTATAAATATTTTTAAGGATGTTAGATACAGGAAAAAAAGCCTGTATGTGTGGAATAATTAATGTCTAAGAGTGAAGATATGGTAACATAAATGCTATAAAACATGCAACTGTATGAAAGGTAGAAAATTGTTTGCTAGGGAACAAAGGGGTAAACCTTAAAGGAAAACCAAAAAATGCTTACTTTACCAACAGAGCATGAAAAGTTAAAGAGAAAGATAGTATTCTCCAAATTTGAATATCCTCATAAAGCGAAGTGATAAAATCCTTATTTCTCAAGATTCTTAGAAGTGTAGACTGGTAAAACAGTGGAAAAACATCAGGAACAATCATGAATTGGCAAGAGGATCCGCTAGTTGACCCTTTAGGCCCTTTCCATTTGTAGAGTCTGTGTTTCTAAGTGATAAATCAAGAATGAGTATAGCAGCTAATTGTTGCTGTTGTTTGTTGCTTATGATCTTAATGAACTGCGTTTCTCAATGCCATGACATCAGGGCCAACTTGTCCCTGAGGCCTCTGAGTTCATTCTGAAAAAGGACAGGAAACTGAACTATTATTAATATTACAAATACCCCATTTTTTTCAGATCAGTTGTGCTCCTACTTGGAATGCCTGGCAGGCTTCTTATGCATTTTAATCAAGTTTTCAGACACAGGAAAATATTTGAGGAGCCACCAAGAAACCCCCTCAAATTTCTTACCCATTTTCCCTCTCTTCTAAGCACAGCAACCTCTGTCTTGCACAATTAAAGAACTTCAGCTCCATGAGCATGAAGCAACTAAACATTCATGTTCAGCTGTCTGATAGCATCTAGTATTTATATAGTGGTCCCGCAAGTCAATGCTGTGCTAAAGAAAAGATGTGTAGAGCTTACATGTTAGTATAAAATCTTAAAGCATGCTCTCTGTACAATGTGTTCCTCATATTTGTGTAGCTTCTTACTGGCTGCACACGAAACTGTATGTGTAGATCTTTGGCAATGACACAGGAGGTGGATCCCATGTGATATACATGCTGGAAATGGTTTTGTTAGTCTTTACAGAGTATATGAGGTGTGTGGAATATGGACAGTGAATCAAAGTAGCAAACTTTCAAAAGTGTTAGGAACAGCAAATGTTCATTATTCATGTATTCCTTGTCATATTTTTTAAAATCATCTGAGCTGCTTTAAGCACGTTTAATCTCTGATCTCGTTAATGTCATTAATTACTGTGGCACAGATTATGAAATAATTTAAAACAGTGTGTGCAATGAATTAATCTGACATTTTTCAAAGCCATATATTGTAAGATGGCCTCTGTTTTTACTAGTGCCATATTAAATGAGTAACCTTAATTCTTTATTAGCATATATATATATATTAAAAAAAAAAATTAAATGAAATCTATATTTTTTATTTACTTATTTTTCCACATGGGTTATTATTAAGAAAGGACTAAGAAGTGCTGAGGTCACTTCTGAAGTGGGTCAGTTTTAACTAGTAAATTGAGATTTTAAGCATTGCAGACACTTCCCACAGCAGTGTTCTTCTGCAAAATCAGGATGTTATAAAGAAAACTTCCAAAACACACTTAAAGTATGCTGCATTAAAATTAAAAAAAAAAAAAAAAAAAAAAAAAAAACTTGACATTTGCAAATGAATGTATATCTGCTTGGGAAGCTGCAGTTCTGTGGGTCAGTCCCCTTTTTCCACACGTGTGTCCTCTCATATTCTCTCCCTCTTTCCCTCCTCTTTCCTTCTTTCTCTCCCTTTGCATATGTGGAGTCTCCTACAGAAAAAAAAATGTTTCACATTGAGATAAGGAAAACAGGGCTGTGGCAGTAGTTTGATCAGTCTAAAAGCAACCCATAATTTGCACTTATTGATACATCTTGAATTGTGACAAAAGGTATGCCACCTTTGAAAAATGTAGCATGTGATATGTTATTGATCAGTGGATGATTTAAGATCTGCTTAGGCAATTTTGTTAGCTACATGTGGGCTGGTTTGGTTCATTTTCAAAGAGACCTGTTCATCTATAGTGAACAGAATTAATACGGTGTGTGCTACATGAGAGTGGTAACACCCAGGGGAGAACCTGGATAACAGTTTATTTTATTGTGTCTCCCTTTATCAACTTCGACCTTCTCTCCAGATAATCAGCACAAGCTGGATGAGGAATGAATTTTAGTGGAGTGACCTTTGAGGAAACAAGTCACCCAGAAATGACCGTAACTTGGGCAGTCAGCTTTCACATTTTTTCCTTTCCACCCCCCCACCTCTCCAGTTTTTGGTAACACTGACTTCCACAGAACCCCCAGTTCAGGCACTAATCTTTCTTAACACCTCTCAAACTTGTTATATTGCTTTTTGAATAGTGTGTTTAGAAGGTAGCTCTGACAAAATGTCATTAAGGTACCTTAGTGTAAATTAATGCAGTTAGTGGAGGTACTCATGACTGACTCATTGACCCAGTACTGGGCTCTTGTGGAATTAATGGATGCCAGGGGATCAACCTTTTGGGAGGAAAAGAAAGAAAGGAAAAGAAATGGCAGCTTTAAAACCTTGAAGTGAATTATATTAGAAAAGTGAAAACGTCTGTGTTGGATTTGATTTCATTGGGAGGCCATAAAATGGTATACCCTTAGCAAAACATATTAAACAGAAACGTCAGATGTGATTCAAGTGGTATACAATTATGATAGTGTTAATAGTGGTCCTCTATCACTCCAAGACATATTTTTAAAGTTTAATTTCTTAGCAGCTTGGATTTGTCACAAGCTTGTAAATTAGAACATGCATTTGGGGATGTTTTCTTATATGAAGACACAAGGCATATAATACTGTTAACTATACCTTGGGGTTTTAGTATAGCTATTAAAATAAACTAGAGATCACATTTACAGACAAGAAATGTCTGTTATAATATTCATTTTACCTTTTTTTTACACCCCTCAGTAGCTTTACTGCATCGTTCTTCATCTGAGAAGAGTCAAGCCTCTCACGCAGTCTGAAAGGTGGTGACTATTAAATGATAGAAAGCTAACCTGTCTTATTAGAAGTGTGAATGAAAGGGTAGCAGAGGAGGTTACCAGCTTGTGAAATGTCAAGGACAACTAGACAGAAATTACTGCAAATGGATTTAGATCACTAGAATCCCTATTTTTATTAACTCTTTGAACTCTAGATATTTATTGTGGTAAGAAATTACCCATGACAGGTCATGTAGTCTGAAAGATTTATTTAGATCCTTTGATACATTTTGACAATCAAATAATAATAAAATAATTAAAAAAAAAACTGAACTGTATCAGTTAATACAAAATTATATATCAGCTGAATAACACACAATAACAACATACATGTAAGTTGCTTAATCGGTCTATGAGTGTTTTTATTTTATTTTTTTCCAATATTGGTCCTGTGTCTTAGTTCCATTCATTCCCTCATTTTATGCCCACAAAGTGATATAACCTCTGAGGAAGTTTTTTTACATGTTATTCTTGATGATTTCCTTCATATTTTATTTTACACTGCCTGACTCAATGTTTACTGTTTAGGAAGACAGTTGTTTGACATTTGTCTTCCATGAAAATTTGTAACTGTATGTAGAAACTTACAGAAAAGAACAACTTTCTAAAAATCATGGTAGCTTCAAGCAAACATGTCTTTGCACAGGCCTGGGTTTACGCTGACCTTTTACCACTCATTACACAAGTGGTAAAATTGGAGTTTTAAAGATCCACTTATCAAACAAGTTGAGTCAAGTGGAGAGCAGATCTGGAGACAGAAGGTCTTCTGGTGTGCCTACTATCACTGAGATGCATTTTCCTCTGCTAATTTCTGAGTCTCCCAATCCCCACCTTAAGGATGAGTTTAAAAATGACCCTTCTAATGGAAGGAAGTGGTGTAAGAAAAGATGTTATATGTAAATTCTGCTCTGTATGAAAAGGAATAAAAAATAGCAGATCTCATCAATGAAGTACGCCATCTTAATCTCTGATCTAAAGGCCACTGAAGTTGATTTCTATGTGATGAGCACTTGACAAAATATAATAAGGCCAAAGTATATAAAGGAATAAATGATGTTATGCACTGTTTAGGATTAATTTGATAATGACTTCTAATGACTAGTCTGGGGAGAAACAGACCTGTAACTAAATCTTAAACCATGTAACAATACAGAAGGTAAAATCATTGTCATTTATTTTGATTTTTAGGAGCTGAAAAGGTGTAAAGGTAGCATGAGAATGCTTTCCAAATGTAATAAGCTGTGCAAAGAGGAAAGAGTAATTGATTGTCTGTATTCACTATGGATTGGTGGCTAGGACAAGAGAAAATAAGCTTAGATCATGTAAAGAAAGATTCAGGCCAGGCATTAGGTAAAATTTGCTCAAATGGAGAATGATGGAGTCGGCTAAGGGAAGGACTGTGGGCTTGCTGTCAGTAAGATTCTGGGACAACAGGGTGGACAACTATCTGTTTAATCTGAGGAATGGACTAGGTCACATTTCAACATTAACAGTATTTGAGATATTTCCTCCCTGTCCTTAACAGGAAAAACACCCAAAGGGTTGTCTGTATCTACCCGTGTGCTTTATTAAAATATGAACTGAAACAACCCCACTTGTGAAACAATGAAAACTCGGACTCTGGCTGAGAAAAATGTAAACAAGTTTTGAAAATAAGCCTAGCCTTTGCTACTGTAATCTTTTCCTTCATTCTTCCAGCTTTCAGTGGCTTCTTGGTTAACACAATTCTCCCTGGGCCCTGTTTGTCATCTTTCTGTCTCCACAGAGGTTCCCTCCTGTCTGCTCACTGCCTTTCCCAGCAGCGTCCCAGCTCTGTCCTTGTTCACCCTTCCTCTCTCTGCTTTCCCCAGTCTGTGCTCCTCCAGCTAAGAATGCTCAAGGGCTCTGGGAAAGGGAGTGTTTGCCTTTCCATCCTCACTCAGCCCCTGCTGTCAGCAGCAGGTAGAAGAGATTTTTTTTTTTTTTTTTCATTTTTTGAAATTAATAAAGTGAAAATACACACAGAATAGATACATGTATCACACTTCTCTAGGTTAGCTGTATTTTCTGTGCTTCCAAGTAGCTGAAGACACATTTTGAAGATATTTTGCAGATTGCCACTTTTTTTTTTTTTTTTTTTCAGTGGGCCCTTTTTATAGTATATATTAATTCTTTATCTGGAAATGAAAAGGGAATGGATTTAACTGAACTATTTTTAAGTGATTTGGTTATGTAATATAGTCAATAGTAAAGATAACAATATTTAAAATATTTAATAGGCATACCAGACAATATCACAGTAAGCTGAGTGGTTAATGCAAAGTATGGGAAATATGTAATGGGGAAAGGTCACATGCAACATTGTTTGCATCTGCAGTAAAAGTTCAATTCATGCTAAGTAGTATTCAAATAAGCAAACAAAACTGTAGGCTGCACTAAAAATAACATTGAAGAGAATGCTGAGACTATAACAGTGGCTTTATTTAATTTTTTTGCAATGCTATATTTAGATAAGTTACTCTATTTTTTTTTTTTTTTTTAAAAAAAAAGCAGGAGATGTGTAATTGAAGTGATTAGGGTTCTAGAGTGCTATTTCAGGAGGATTTACAAGTCTGGCACTGGTTAGTTTCCAGAATACAGGAATAAGACAGGTCAGGCTAAACATATACAATGCAATAAATCTTATGAAGAAAGTTAATCACATGCTTTCTATTTATTCTATTTCTATTTATGTTTGCTGCTATACCAGACAAGAGAACATTAAATCACACTGAAAGCAAATAGCAACAAAGATAAAATTTCTAAATGGAAATACCATAAAAATATTCAGTAACTTAGATCTCTTTGTTTCAAGATACCAATGAGGTCAGAAGGTTAGGAGAATTCAATTAAACACTAGATGTGTCTATGGGTAACTCTGCATAAATCTTTTGGGTAAGTTAGACATCAAAATTCAGTTAGATCCTAGGATGTGTAAAACTGAAAAAGAAAAGTTGAGTTTACATATCTTTGAAGGAATCATAAAGTTGCTTGCTGTTTGAGATTATGGATTAGCATATCACCATATTGTATTAAAAAAAAAAAAAAGAAAGTTAAAAAGCAGTGATGTTTCAAGCCTTATATTCAAAATAGAAATGCATTTTATTTTAAAGTTATACTTTATTTCACCACTAAATTCAGTTTCATTTGAATATTAATTTGAATATAGCTTTGAATAAGTAATATTTCAGTATTCTTAGGTCCTCTGGAATTTTACCTGTCTTTGAGGCAATGATTTGTAGCACCTGTTGTTCTGTGGCCAGCTCTTTAGTCCAAAATTAGTTGTAGAAAGCACTAGAAAGATTTGTTTCTAGTGTTCTCCAACTTTGAGGACTATTCCTTCTTCTTTGAGCTCTCAGGGAACCTGAGAGTTAATGAATCATGCTTAGGGGAAAAGTTTGCCTTTAGAACCCTGAAAACCATTAGAGGTATACAATCAAATTTAAGATTGTCAGTAAAATAATCTGTTTTGTTTTAATCTTATAGGATTCAGGATTGTCTTCTGTTTTGCTTTGCTGTGGTTGCTCTTTTAGTATTTACCACATCAAATATCTTAAAACATTTCTGGCTTTTTGAAATGGAATTTTGTAATGAGCTATTCAAACTCAAACTTGTCGCATTTGGCTACTGGTTAGATATTTATCGGGAATGCATTTTAGTCTAATCTGAATTCAGATTGTTTGTAGTATATTAAAATGATGTGAAGACAAGTAAATTGCCACCCCCAAAATACTTAAATTGTAACATAAATATTCATATAAATATATGTTTTAATGAATAAACTTGAAAGGACCATCTATGCTTCAACTGTTCTATTCTCTATGGAGTTGCAGATCAGATTTAATTAGGTAAGTTAGTGTCTGAAGGGATTTTTTTTATGCTCTGCATGTCTGCAGCCTTGAAAGGACCACAAAGAGGTTCAGGTTTCTGGTGCTGTGTCATCAGTTTTGATCATGTTACACAACTGAATACTATAGTGCTTTTAACAATGGAATTTAGAGAATTTAATCCATGCATAGATATTAGAAAAGATAAAGTGGAGTTCAAAGCTTTTTTCTTTTGCATTTTTTTTTTCAGTTCGATACTTTCTGCTAAAATAATAGACAGCAACATATGGAGATATTTATTATGTTAAAATGCATTTCTATTTAGCTATCCAGAAATTAGGAAAAACTTCCCACTCTAACTAATGTTAACTAGTATATTAATACACCACAGATTATTTAAGCTACTCAGTCATTGAATTTTCACAGTTTAAATATGTATTAATGCTTTAAGAACATCCACTGTAGTGATATTTTTCTCTCCATGTATTTTTGAATCTTTATTACAATAGAAATGCTCATTTACACTGAATTTACTCCCTTATACAGGTAATCAAATTGCCACCTCTTCTCATGCATTAAAGTATATAAATAAAATCAATACAGTGTTTTATCAGCAACTTTCCCCCCCTTTCTAAATAGTATAGTTAAATGCTGATTAAAACATCCCATTCATTTATAGTAATGTTTAGGATCACCATACATTTTCTTGTATGCACTAGTCTGAAGAGGTCTCCTTCACTGATTTGCTTTGCTTCTCCAAACTTTAGCTTTTTATGACAACAGATATGGGAAAAACAAAGAATATTTCTTTATGAAAAATTTTTGAAGTACAAGACAACAGATCATAAAAATTCTTTAATATATGCACAAAAACATATGTAAAATAAGAGTGCTTTCATGGATACTACAATAGAACCTGATTCAAGCCACACCATTTAGCATTTCTCTATAAATGTAAGGTCTCATTTTGTGTTTTCTCCTTCCTAGGAGTTAATTCCGGAGTTTTACTACTTACCAGAGATGTTCGTCAACAGCAATGGCTATAATCTAGGAATCAGAGAAGATGAAGTTGTTGTGAATGATGTTGAGCTCCCGCCATGGGCCAAGAAGCCTGAAGACTTTGTACGCATCAACAGGATGGTAAGCAGCACTTTAATTTAGTCTGAGTTAGGACTTCTGTGTTTTAACAAGCTAACCTGCTACTGCTTTTTCATATCTTTAGAACTAGGTGTAAATAAATAAAATAGAAAATGAAGGAAAATTTGCATTCTGTCTTAATGGACAGAACCCTTTATTTTACAGTAAAATTGTGTTTTTACTCTCTCATTAGAAGGCATCAGGTGGGTGTGAGTTGAATGCTGCGGGACAGCCTGAAAAATTTAAGTCTGTTTCTCTTCTCATTCTACATGAAAAAAATAAAAAAAGTTGTTATAAATGATGATGTATTGCAAGAAATATTATGTTTCTTACTCATTGGAAGCTATGTACTTCCCATTCATCAGAGATGAACTGGAAGTGTAGAGCTATAAACATTAGCCAACAACTGCAGTCACTGAAGAAATTTTGCAAAAGAAATGCTCTGATGTAAATCATTATGAAGTCTGCAAAATTTTAGCATGAAAAAACATATATCTATATTGGTAGTTGGATTTTTTGTGTGTGTGTTTTGTTTGTTTGGTTGGTTTTGGTTTTGTTTTTTTTGCCTTTACTTTACAGGTAATGTTTTCTATTAATGATAGAATTAATATGTGAATATGCTTATAGTCATTTTTAGGAAACACAAGGTATATTCTAAAGTCTAGGCCAGTAATAGTTCAATTTATGATTGTATTTTTGAAAAGGATTCTCCTTAAAATGTCTTATCTATGTTACTTTAACAGTCTTTGAAGCTATGGGTTTCCATACAGTTGCAGAGCCATTCAGCTTGTGCATTATTCCCTACAGTGCTTTTGTGGTAACACTGGATATCTAGCAATGTTGTTTTTCTTATAATCACTTTGGCAATTTAATTTCAAGAAATGTGTATTTAAAGAAAATTGTTCTTCAGGGGCTGGTGGAAAAATAGACATATGAAGTTCAAAAGAATAGAGGAATATTATAAAAACAAGCATATTCCTAGATGTGTGTGATTTAGAAGTGTCTGTTTGGAACAGTAAATGATTTGACATATGTACGGCAGTCTCCTAAGGAAGTGATGGCAAGCTCGTCACTTGAAGCTTATGAAAAGCACTAAACAAACCATGAGATATGTGTTCCAGGGAGTAGTCCATCGCTGGCAGGAAGAAGCTAAACAACTTTCCTTCTTCTTCTTGGCTGCTTTCTCTTATAGATACATATATTTTAACATGTTTTCAAAACCAAGTAATTGTCACGGCTGGTGGCAATAAATTCAAGTGCAGTTTTACCAGGAAAAAAAAATAATAAAAAAAAAAATGTTGTGGACTAGAAGGATCACTACCCTTTATTTCCATTCTCAAGTGTGGTACACGCAGCTACAGGTGAGCATCTCCAGGGTAACCATGTCACTTCACAGAGCCCTTTTTCTGGGTTGTCGTTGTGGTGAAACCTGAGCTGGACCAGCAGTAATTACAATGAAGTTGACCAGAGGTTTAGTTTTGACATCTGTAAGAACAGAAGCTTGATACCTTAATAGCAGATGATAAACAAACCGCCATCTTTGGGGAAATAAAATGAGAGATGCATATTTATTAATTCCTTTGGGGAAATTTTATAAAGAATGTTCCTTTTTATAACCTAGATTGTGCTTCTCCATCTTTCCACAAAGATGGGAGGATAAAAGGTGCTATGTGATAAGAGATCACTTAATAAAATCTTTAGCTTTAGTATGTTTGATTAGTGTTGTGCAATTTCTCCTTTTTAGAAAATAGCATAGGAGTTCTCTATACAAAACTTTTGTTCTGGAATATTTATGGCTGTTGAAGAAAACAGAGGCTTGTGTGAATTTAAAGTACAGCATTTATGCCCCTTCATGACTATAACTTCAATAAGGGTTGGTAGTTAAAAGCCGGAAATACTTCTTAAATATTAAGCTGTAATAGCACTAATGACTGATTCCATATGTGTGTGAGTACGCTCAGACTGCCATAAGTCAGATGAGCTGGTGTTAAGATTGTAGCATTTGAATTACAGACTTCAACTAATTGAGTAATTTGCCAATTTCTAAAATCAGAAATGATCTCATTTATGTATCACACCCTTCTACCCCTGCCCCCACAGATGCGAGTATCATGCCATTATTACACAGTTTCATGTAGAGGCATTTTCTGTGTGGCCTTTCTTCATCCCAGCATCTACTTTCAGCAAGAGCATGATCAGTAGTTGAAGTTCAGTTCTACAGAGATACATACTGTCTTGAAGTGAGCCGCTTGATGAAGTTTACAAATGACAATAAAGTTGGAAATTGCTTAGAAAACAGGAGAAAGAGGCATAGATTTATTTGAATTAGATGCAGAAAATACATGGGGAATTACCTTGGCAGGAAAGAATTAAAGATATTCAATAGGAAGCAGAAGTTTGGAAACAAAAATAGTACCAAAAGAGAGCAGCAGCAAGGAAAGTGTGTTAATGAACAGCAATTAGATTAGATATCACTGTAATTCTATACAGCACCAGGTATGATCCAATGTATTTGGATGCCATCTATGGAGAATTGTTGCATCACAGCGGATGTATACAGTTGTACCTGCCTATGGGCCTTCTGAGACTGCACCTGGAATATTGGATTCACTTCTGGGTGACTAGATGACAAAAGAAGTATTTGCATTTGGAAGCAGTTCAGAGGATAGAAACAACGTGAATAACTTCAGGGTGTTGAAATAGCCTTATATATGCATAGTTCTTTGTAAAGCTTTTTACAAAGTAGCAAGTAGATAAAGTAGGATAATCCTCTTCATGAAAATTGCAGAAAATATGTGTAGAAAGAAGTCACAGAATTACATTTTGAAAGAAAAAACATGTAATAATTTTTCAGAAAAAAAAAATAAAATAAAATAAATAATAAATAAATAAAACTTCCTCACATAGGGTTTTAGTGCATAGGGCAAACAGACTGTATACTTTCATTTTGGTCACTAAAAACAGACAGGTCAAAGTAGGGAACAAATATTAAAAAACTGGAAAGCTTGACATTCCCTACGTAACATCAGAGTCCTTGTTTTGAGATGGTCAGCAGATGTATTATTCAGTTAGGTCATCCCCAGGCCAAGCTCTGGCTGTTACACAATAATCTATCTCCAGAAAAAAAGTTAGCCCGGGTGTGGTGCTGACGTGTAAAACACAGCAAGCTTGTGCAAGTCTGGAATTTCTACAGCAGCTTTGCAAAGCGAGTAGAGTGCAGGTTTACAGGAAAGCCACAGAAAACTGAAGAATTTCAAGTAAGTGTTATCCTGATCCCTTGTCCAATTAAGGCAGTAGTAGTCATTTCATTTCACTGGAAAGGATCCTATGTGGTACTTTGTCACATACAGTGGGAACTCCTTTTTTCTTAGCTGACAATGTTTTTATCTGCTCCTACCTATTTTTTCCTTGCTGTCAGCATACATAAAGTGTAATTTTATGTGGGAATAAATACAAATCTTTTTATAAGGCCTACTTGCTCATTTTCTTTTAGTAACAGCAATAATTTCAGCATTTCATCTTAAGGCTTACCAAAGCAAGCAGAGAACAGCCTAGCAAACACCACAGAGACAGTGACGTGAAAGGACATATATTAATGAATTGATTAACAAGCTTTACTAAAATTCTGTTCAGATTAATAAATGGAAGGTAGGTTTGGGTGTTTCATTCAATTTTTCAGTCAGGTGTTATACATTTCTAACTAAACACCAAAATGGAAGTGGAAATTGATTTCCATCAAAGGAGATGCCTTTAAGCTTTGGAAAATTAGACTTGTTATAAACATTGGAAAAGACAGTCAGTCCCGTTATGTTTAAGACCTACTGCAGCAGATCCTAAAGCACTCAGTGAGTGCTTTACAACAATCTGCTACAGATTGTTGTAGATTGTTGTACAGGGATTGTTGTAGCAGTTTTATTTATCCATACAAAGCTAGACTGATTACTACGGACTTACTCATGAAACATTAATAAAGCACTATGTTCAATGCTAACATGATTATGGTCTGACCTCGGTGGTGGCACAAAAGACAGAGGCAGAAAGTGTCCCTGATAACATTACCCTAATGCTGGGCTCATCAATCATAATCTCCCAGTTTACCAGGAAAAAAAAAAAAAAAAAAAAAAAGCACACATAAAACCTTCCACAGATGTGCATCTGTAGTCCTGCTCAGCTTCTCAATCCCCACAGACTTGGAGCAGTCCTGAGAGCCAGAAATAGAGCATATTCAGTCAGTAAGTCAAGCATGTTAAATCAAGGCAGGGAACACCACTGTGAAACACTGAAGCAGAGCTTTTATAATAACTGTTCTTTAGTTTGGAAACAAAAGATGCAATATTGTGTAATTCAAAGTTAATTATAATGACATTTTCATTATGGCTTAGGCACATATTAAATTACAAATTACAGTGTTGAGTAAAATGCATTCACATAAATTATTTTTTGAAAGCCTAAATGGTGTCCTGTTTTTGTTATACATATTTTGTTCCTATTACATAACTGTTACTAAGAATGAATTTTCTTTCTGTCTTTGAAATGATTTATTTACACTCTTCTGCTGCCAATTACATTTTTGTACAGTTCCCTGGCTATTCAGAAGCATGCATAGTATTTCATAATTAAAAAGCTTCTTGAATAGTGATTAGATACCTCTATTATGAAATCTCTGTTTTGCAAGGATCTGGAAGATTTATCTTTTTTTGCTCACCATTCAGCATCAGCTGACATTCCTTTCTTAGCAGATAAGCAGTAGATAATATTTTGTATTATTTCATCACTAGTAGCTCGTTTGATTTTTTGTGTATGTATAGCCAAGGTTTGTCCTTAATACAGTTAAACTCATTCAGCTCACAGGGGTTGCAACCAAACTGGGAAATCACTGGAATTTTTTTTTTTTAAACAAAAAAAAAACAAAAAAAAAAAACACTTTTTTAATCACTGAAGAATCTATTTAAATGTCAAAGCTGCACATATAAAGGATCACTTTCTGTGCAAACATCCCTTAATAGCCCGAATATGTACAATGCTCTTCAGTCTCACTTTTATTAAAACACTACTTTGTGTAAACAAAGAGAACTAATTCCAGATATCTATATTTCCTTTTTATTGTGTTGCAAGAGCAAAAAAGTTTACTCATAATCAGTACAAGAAATGCTACATGAGTAAAAGAAATATTAGGCTGAGAGAATCTGTACATTCAGTGCTTTTCTCTTCTCGGGACACAAAAATACCTGGCTAAATGCAAAACGCCCATGTGCTAGAAAAGTGTTGGAATAGCATATTCTATAAATACAAATTTATTATAATAAATGTAGAACTCTGGATACTTTACACAACACATAGTTTGCATAAAAATAAAAAACAGTGCCTCCTACTGGAATCGCTATAAAGCGTCACTGTAACTCCAAATTAGGATGATAGAAGAGGAAACTGTGCTGCCTTTGTACTGCACAAAGCTCGGAATTTAAGGGAGAGAAATTCAGTGTAAGCACAATTACCTAGGTTTCTTAAGCCAGACATCTAGTGGAAAGTGTAGATGTTCAGATGTTTCTGGTTTAATGTTACTGAGGAGTGATTTATGAAATTCCTACATTTGCCCAGAACTGAAATTGAAAATAACTATAGAACTTGATCTCACTAAGCAGTAACTTGGCTAATATTTATTTTATTTAGCTTATACATAAGCATCAACTCACTAATTTATATTCATATTTTACAACAGTTACAGGTTAGATTTTTAGCCTGTGGAACATGTGTTGCAAACTTGCATGCAAACACATAAGGCACACAGTACCTTTACTTCAAAATATTTATCTTTATCTCACAACATTATTCTATTGTCTATTATAATAGAAAAGAAAAAACTGGATATCAGCTTATTTCTGTTTAACAGTGAGCATCTTTTTAAAGGGCATAAATAATACTATATCATTGTTAATATATATGTGATATCCTTAATATGCATTTATAATATACCATAGAAAATACTATGCTGTACTATATAGAATCACATAGAATCACAGAATCATATAATATCCTGAGTTGGAAGGGACCTACGAGGACCATCAAGTGCAACTCCTGGCTCCACAAAGGACTAACTAAAATCATTACAGCATGGCTGAGATTGGCAGTCTCCTCTGAAGGCCCCTGGTGCCACACCTGCCCAAGCAGGGACACTCAGAGCAAGCTGCCTAGGACCATGTCCAGGTGGCTTTTGGAGATCCCCAAGGAGGAGACCCCACAGTCTCTCTGGGCAGCCTGTGCCAGGGCTCCGTCACCCACCCAGCATAGAAGTGCTGCCTGGTGCTCAGAGGGAGCCTCCTGGGTGCCCGGCTGTGCCCATGGCCTCCTGTCCTGGCACTGTGCACCACCGAGCAGAGCCTGGCTCCGTCCTCTCTGCGCCTTCCCTCCAGGGATTTTGGGATATGGATGAGATCACTCTGAGCCATACTTCTCTTCTCCAGGCTGAGCAGTCCCAGCTCTCCCAGCATCTCCTTACAGGAGAGATGTGCCAGTGCCTTCAACATCTTGGTTGCCCTACATTGGACTCTTTCCAGTATGTCCAGGTCTCTTGCATGTGGGAGCCCAGAGCTGGACAAAGCACTCCAGATGCAGCCTTACTAACACAGAGCAGAGGGGAAGGATCTCTCTTGACCTACTGGTTATACTTTGCCTAATGTAGCCAAGAATACCATTAGCCTTCTTAGCAGCAAGGGCACAGTGATGACTCATATTCACCAGGACATGCTCACAAAATTAATGTCCCCAGTATATTTTAAAGCCACAATCTTCTTGAATACCATCTTCTGTAGGGCCATCATTTATCTTAAACATTTTTTTTCTGCATGTTGTTACTGTTTTACCTACAAATTATATTTACACAAAATTTCTCTCACCCTATTCCCCACTGAGCATTGCATATTCATGAGAAACCAAACCATGTACTGTTGACAGTGACACACTCATAAATATTCAGGAGGGACCTGTGTGGAGGGGCAGCAGCTCATCTATGCCAAAATCCCCATCACAGTAGTCCTCCACTACAGAGACTGGCAGGTATTCCCCTTGCCAGACCAAACATCCTCACAGCTTCCCCTTTGGGCTTCACCCCTTACAAATTTCCCCAAATCCTGTGTTGCATTTCAGCATACAAAGCTTTGAAGCTTTAGAACTCTAAACATAGTACAATAAATCTGCTTAAAGCAGAAGACAGGACACACTGCAATGGAAAAGGAGCTCATTTATGTAGTAAGTTATAAAAGAGTAGTTCATCCATGTGAAATAGAAGTTCTTCAGACCTGCCAGGGTCACTGAGACCTTCTTGGGAATGACAAGCTGCTGAGTAGGGGCCGGTCATGCAATCTGAAACTGCCTCAGGGAAACATAACTTAGGCATTCAATTCTCCTACCTACTACTATGTGGGAGAGGATGTTAGAAAAGATAATGGGTGAAATATGCTGATTTGACCCAAGCATTTTTTTTTCAAATTTACTCTCCAACCTTTAAATAGTCTACTTTCATCTGAAAGTTTTGCCAGTTTCCTAAAATGTTTGGCATACTATAGAAATAAAGATGTTATCTTTAACCAAAGCAAACACCTAACATTTCCTTTCCATGGAGTACTTTTTAATAAATAAATAATTGATATTGCTGCAAATGAACATTATAAATATGGAAAGTTTGGAGGAGAAAGAGAACAGTTGGGTTGCTTACTGTAAGTTGGTCAGAGATGGATGCTGGAATGGATGAATACAGCAGGCTTTAAATTCTGTTTTAAATTTTCTTACATACAAAGGAACATTAAAAATTGAGCATTTAAAAGTTAGGAAATACTTTATTTATGATTGCCATCAAATATGTAATTTTATCCTTGCATGCTAACATCCTGCATACTAAATGAGGTCCTATGAAAAATATGAGATTGTGCAGTAACTAACTATATCATGTTGCATGTGTGCAATAAAATATAATCATGGATTTGGCATTTCTAATTATTTATGGGGTGACACACTTTGAAACCAAATGCTATTAGTCTCATATTATTTAGTGTTAATTAGTATTAATGCTATTTAAATAATATTAGTCACAATTTGCATGTGATAGCCTCTGATTTTGAAAAGGGAATGACACATTTTTATACATTTCTCTGCAACATTTGTTTGTAGCTTTTTATACAATCCTGAATGTCAGCCCTTGAAAACTGAGTTCCATGTCAGCTCTTAAGCCTCAGCCTTCCCATCAATTTTCCTCAAAAATAACATTCACTGATTTTGACAAAAAAGAGTCCAGATTTCCACCATGCCATAGAGAGTTCTTCTTCCACGTGGAGCATTAGGGCGAATGTCGGAGGAATGATTGCATGGTTGTCTGGGGAGGCAGACATGGCTGGCTTTCTCTGCTGGCTGCTCTTCCTGCCTGTGGAGTGGTGGGCAGGGGGCTGCTGCTGTGGGCAGTGTGTGACATGGTACTCTAGTGTTTGGTGATTATTACTTATTAAAGTTGCTTCCTTTTGATGTAAATTAATACAATGAAAATACATTTTTACAAAGTTTATCTCCCTATGAAAATTAAACTTTTCTGGGGCAGACATGAATCTTTGTCCTATCTGGAAAGTGTTTCTGCTGAGTAGTGGCACTGTGCTAGAAACAACTGAGGAATTAAGATTTCTCAGTACAGAAACCAAAGCAAGACAAAGCAAAAATCAAATCAAAACAAACAAACAAACAAAAACAAACAAACAAAAAACACCAAAAGTCACAATCTGGGAATTAAAAATATTGGATAATGTAACATAGAGCGTTGCTGCCAGCTCTACCTGTCATGTGTAGTGAGTAACAGTAAGCTTGATATGTATGTTTACGTAACACATTGTATTAAAGCTAGTATTTATTATTATTTTTTTAATTTTTAAGAAAGAGATAGACTACCTTCAGTGGTGCCCAGGAGGCTCCCTCTGAGCACCAGGCAGCATTTCTGTGCTGGGCAGGTGACGGAGCCCTGGCACAGGCTGCCCAGAGAGGCTGTGGGGTCTCCTCCTTGGGGATCTCCAAACGCTGCCTGGACGTGGTCCTGGGCAGCCTGCTCTGGGTGTCCATGCTTGGGCACGGGTGGCACCAGGGGCCTCCAAAGGAGCCTGCCAACCTCTACCGTTCTGTGATTCCGTACTTCATTTTCACCTAACTGTATAATTAACAGTTAGTTCCCAGAGCTAGGAACCTCACCTCACCTGCTCTGATCAAAGGGAACAGTGTATAAAGGCAGTACTGTGATGTATTTGGGGCAAAAACACATATAAAAACTTTGTTAATGGAACAAAAATCTTTTTACTACCAGTTTTTTTTTTTTATCACAGACCTTCTCTGAAGGTAGTGTTGGGAATGAAGGAATGAGTGCGCCAGCATGGCATATTAAATAGGTTCTCAGTCAGCTAGTCTGGTAGAGGGGTAAGGAGAAACTGCATAATGCATTCAGACTTGAAAGTTCCAGTTCAGGCAGTGGTATCTGCTAAGGATGCCAATAATGTCTGATAAAGGTATATTGATTGGATCATACTTGACAGTAAGGCTGTCATCAATTTCCTCTGTGTAATATTAGTCTCTTTTCATATGCTGAGCAATGGAGTGGCAATCCTTGAAGCCATTTTTAAACTAGCTTGTTGTGGCCTTTCTTTTCCCCAGTGAGACAACCTCATATCAGAAATGAGTGTGAAAAATGCTCCTCTCCTTTGAGAAATTAGTCACAATTCACACAGAGAGTTCAGAACCTCATTTTGTCGATACAGCTTTTTAATCCTCAAGTTTCCATTTTAGATATAAAGATAATTAGAACTAGTAGGAAAATGAGCTGGAAGATTGGGTTTATGAAATTGTTTTCCCTCTTTCATCAGTTTCTCTTGACAAATTAGCTAACTTATTTGACAAGCCCAAAAATTAATAATTAAAACCCTTGCAGCTAGGAGAAAACAAGTAGCTGAGAAGCAAATTAGCTTAATATAAAGCTGAATGAAAGAAGAATATCTTTTTAGCTTTTCTCTCATGATATAATTCTGGTTTTTAATGTTTGAAGGATTTCAAATATACCGAATAAGCCTGAACAGGAAATGTAATGATACCTGTTATGTTTCTTCAGTTAACAAGAGACTGTAAAGCATAACTTAAGCATGAAATTGCAGGATGGAATTTACCTCTCTAAAATTTTACCAACTAAATTTCACTTACAGGCTCTGGAAAGTGAGTTTGTGTCATGTCAGCTTCATCAGTGGATTGACCTTATATTTGGCTACAAGCAACGAGGACCAGAAGCAGTGCGTGCACTCAATGTTTTCCACTACCTAACATACGAAGGCTCTGTGAACCTGGACAGTATCACTGATCCTGTCCTCAGGGAGGTAGGTGTTTATGCCATTTCATTCTAAAAACTGCTGTCATCTCACAAGAAATGGTACTTTTCCCATCTTTCACTGCTGCAGAAAATTGTGGTGTGTGATTCAGAACTTGGGCCCTAGGTGACTTCTGAAGCAAGTATTAATAAGCTAGCAAAAAAACAGATGTCCCAAAGTATTTTGTTTGCTTGGAATTGCTAATATATTTTATGGTCAGTTATGATATGGAAAATTGTAATGTAATATATATTCTGTAATTTATATTCTGCTACTTTTTATAATTTATTTTTATTAAGTTCACTTAATAGAACTGAGAAACTAAAGAGAAAAACTACATCACAGTCACAGGAAAAAATCTCACCTTTTTAGTCAGATAATATAGGAGAAAGTTTATATGTGAATAAGAAAATATTTGCTAGATGAGCAATGGAAATAATTCAGATTACTCTTCTGTTAATCATGTAAAGCATAATCAAAATTTTGCCAAAATAGAAAATGTTTGCTATTTGCTGTACATACAAATGTTTATGTTTGTATATATGTGTGTAATATATGTATGTGCGTAAATAGAATGTGCACTTTACATTTATCAGTAAATTTTAAGAATTTTTTTCTATTTACCTTGATCTATGTTTCCCTCCAGTGACTGTCTTTGTTTTTAGTAAGACTATTAATTTGAATGATTATTTCTCAAATACCATCCATTCGTTGGATAAAACAATTGAAATGAGGTGGAAAGTGTGAAGAAGCAACAGCTGCTAGATGAGTACTGCTGTGATGAAGCTGTACACCCAGTCTTCCATTCCCCCAGATAGCTACCATCTGCTGTATGTAAAACAGTAATAATTTATACATTGCCAGGTGATGCATTATTGTTTGCTTGTTTGTTTATTTTCACATCTTGGAGACAGAAGTCTACAGATTTCAGAAAGAAATGGGTTCTAGGAAGCATTTACATTCGACTTCATAATGGGTTTTGTCATGTTGCTTTCTAATAGTAAGTTGCATCTTTCTACCTATGGTGCTTTTAGAAGAGTAGAACTAAAAAACTCATTCAGACCCTTAGGCTGCTATAGCTGTATTTTCATCCCATGCACTGCAAAGTTTATATTTTATAAACAGTATTTGCTTAGTTTTACAAACGGACATAATTGCATTGACCCTCAAATTTAATGTTAACATATACAAAATGGTTTTCTGCATTTAAATCTGAGCATGAGAAGAGTCAAAAAGGTACAAAACTATAGATACAAAGGAGCAATGTTTTTTTTAAGTATAAAACAGGTGTCAAGCAGCATGAATACAAGGGATTTGCATGGCTTAAGGTCTTGATTTGCATGGGCAGACTCCTATGTCTTAACTTTAAAGGTCTGCTCCCACAGGGCAGCTTGTAGGATTGAGGTCTATCTGTCTGTCTGTGCACCTTATTTAACATCTTATGACATGATGAAACTCTTCAGCTCTCCTGTGGCTCTACTTACATGCATAACTTGTCATCAGAAATTTCAAGAAATTCATGGATGTGTTTTTGTGCACTCACTTGTACATCTAACCCATGACCTGTCAGTCACTAGCATATAAACCTCTTCTTAGGCTTTTATTTATGCCAAGTAAACTGAAAGCACAACTTTATCTTTGACACAAGTAAGATTAGTAAATAAAATACATTGCTAGTAATGAGAAGACAGTGTCTAGAAAAAAAAAATAAATTATCTGAATTTTAGTTTTGTGCATATATATAAAGTTTCATGCACATATGTAAAAGTAGTATGTTTTCTCCTCCAACAGAGCTCTGACACTGGGGGTTTGTGGTTTGGTACTAGCAGGTTAAAATATTTTTATTTGTTTTGAATAAGAAGTTATAACACACATGTAAATACAGACAGATTTGGAGCCTTTTTCTGTTTCTTTGGGCTCTGTTTATGAAAATAAAAAAGACATTCTCTGTCCAGTAATAAAGCATTTGACTTCTTGATGATCTAGTAGATCAGGTATTTGATTATTTTCTGTTACAAGTATATATATGCCGTTTGGTATATTTTTTTCATTGACACATTTTTTCTTATCCTTGCTTCTATTAGATATTCCAGAAAATAAATTAAAAATAAAAAGGATGTTTTAAATCTTATGAAAACCACTTAGAAATACAGAAATGTAAAGATAGAAACACTAGACTCTATACAACTAATGATAACCATTGTTTAATGTTTTACAGTGGCAGGCAGTGCTGCCTGGTGTCTTGGAAACATTAACTTAAAAATTGAGCTTCACAGTTAACCAGGAAAATTCCTGTCTCCGCCTCCAAGTTCTCTTGGTATTTATTTTCTAAATAAAGTGGAACACTTCCTTGTTTTGTTACCCTGAAGATGGTGAATGTTCTCAATAAATTACACTGAAATAAGCAAATAAATACATGGTTATTGGCAGCTGCCCATGGCCCCAGATATGGCAATAGCCTCTTCAATATAGGGCCATAACTAATTTTTTATGTGACTGAGCCCCAGCAGAACCTGTTTAGTGAAATGAGGCTCCAAATAAAACCTCAAATCCAGGTTTTGAGCTGATTGAAGGACATCATTTTAAAAGGTAGAACCTGGTGTCCTGTTCATGCTATACCTTGGCCTTCTTGCTTGACCCTTTTCTTGAGCACCTCACTTAACCATGGAGGAATATATTGCTCTTAGCTTTCTGTTAAGAATGATAAAGGTGTAATTTCAGTAGCCATCTGACTGGAGCAAAAATATATTTAATGATGATAAAGCTCATCCCTTCCGTTACCCACATCTTTATCCCTTGTGTGCAGGAGCCCTGAAAGAACTCTTAATTTTTAACACTGCACAAATGTTCACCCTGTGCTGTTTTACCTTTTGACCTATACAGTATAAGAGTGTCTTTGGCTTGCTTTCTTTGTTTTCTATTTTGCAAATTCAGAATGGATGAAACAAGAACGGTGGGATTGTATTAAATTTTAGATTACAGAAGTCTATGAAATCCCATACATCTATCCCTGTAATAACTCTTCGGAAACTTAAGATATGCACTTGAGGGGTAAAATAAACTGATTTCATTTAACACACTGATTTTGATTTTTCAAAAACCTTTGTCATTTTCTGGTAGCACAAAACAAAAACAACAACAAAAAAGAAACAGTAAAATGGTAAAACAAGAGCAAAATTCAAGCCTTAATTTAAATGTTCCACAGAACATATGAGCCTGAATTTTGTTGTTTAGATCTTTAATGATTAGAAATTGGGAAATTCTCTGGGTCTGTCAGTTCTAGTAACCTCTCTTAATCTACATGATGCAAAATTGTTTTCATATTGTAATAAGGAGGAGAAAAAAAATGTGTAGCAAAATAAATATTCTTTAGGCCCCAAATTGTTTTTTTTGTTGTTGTTGTTGCAACCATTTATATATATTTTTTTCTTTTTCTTTTAATGTAAAAGCAGTGAGGTGAAAGCTAAAACTTGAAGAACAGCTTAAGGATATTGATTCATTCTTACTTGACAGGTGAAATCATGGTTGCAGCACTAACCACAGCAATTACAGCATTAAAATGTCAAGAAATTAGAGGTCAGAATAACAGATAATTTTCTTCCTTTTGTCAGATTAAAAATTGACATTCTTTGACAGCACAGGATCTCTGGCTGAGAAAATTATGACAGCTTAACTCATCTTGTACTTGTAAAGCAGTAATTGATAATGAACTTTACCATGACAGTCTACTCCTGTGGAGAAACATGACAGAACATCCCTGGTACAAAGCCTGTATTTCTTTTTAATATGTAAACAGTAGTTATATTGGACGTTAGATGTTATTTGGAATTGTCTTTACTGTTAGTTTACATCATAATCCAAGTCCATTCCACTGGACAGATTCTGCTGACTTCAGAGTGTTGATGCTAAGTATGTTAATGCATAAAGAATAATATCTGCAATGTAGTCTGTATTATTGTTTTATTCCTTTAGGAAAATATAATTCCTCTTCTGTTTTTCTCCAGAATTTCTATAGATTTCAGGAGCCTCATTTTTTTCCCAATTTCTGCATATCTAAGTTGAAATATCTAGAACAACGTTGGGATTTTTGCATAAACCAAGCATCTGAATGCCTGGAAATCTGAAAAATATAAAATTAAAAGTTGTCTTTTTTTTTTTCAAGTTAGGAACATGTATCTGCATGACATAAAGTGTGGCTGAAAAGGAACGGTATAGTCATACTCGTCATTAGGAATTGCAACAGAAGATCTAAAATGATTATTAACACACCTTATAAAACAAACTTAAAATAATGTAATGGGAATGTTCAGATAGTGTATATTGGATTAAGCCTGTATTATACCAAAAGTATACAGAATCATAGAATCTTAAGTATTGTCTCATGAAAAAGTAAAATTCCAGTTCTTTTGTTTTGTTTTGTTTTTTAATTATTATTTTTTTAGACATTCATCTTGATTGGGATCTTGTTTGAATGTTACAAAAAGTCAAGTGAAGCATTATATTACACAGCTATTGGTTTGCTCTATGCTTTAAGCTAACTTCTTGTCTTCTTTATGTTCAATGTGAGCTGCAAATACAGGTAAGCTGTACAGCATGGTAACTAGCCTGCGAGCATGCTGCACCTTCAGCAGAAGCTTACATTCCTCTAGTCCAACAAGGATTGTAAGCATGTAGGAAAGCAAGGCAGTGAGAAGTGACTGGGCTCAGATATTTGTTCTGAACAGCCACCTGTCAAAATACCTGAGCATACTTGCAACTCACACAGCAAATTGAAAAATTATTAAAATTGCTAGAGTTTGACAGCCAGTTGCTGCGCCTGTAAACTAATCCTAGGAGGATAGTTTTGCTGGCAGCTAACACAGCATATGGCCTATGCAATATTTATTTCTTTGGTGGTGACTTGATATTTAGCATATCTAAATAAATTGAAAAGTCATAATGATGTGGTAGTCTTGCAGTGGTTTTCAGTACCCTCATTTCTGGGTTTTATTTTTCCTATTATATTTTCTTCTGTTATCTCTTTCTTTGATCTGACAGGAATAACAAAGCATCCCTCTGGATCTGCTATAGTGAAATATGCCCACAGGAAGCAAAGTAGATCACATCAGTTTTCACTTTTTTTTTTTTTTTTTTTTCTTTTTTCCCCTTCCTTGCTGAAACACTCTTTGCTACTACAGAGGGCTGACATGATAGGGCTGTCAAGACTTAGCAAGATAGATATATCTTTAACAAAGGAAGGAGGAATGTTAGCCTTTCCCTGGTGGCTGAACCAGGGAAATTTATGAGGAAAAAATTAACACGCCAATCTAATAGCACTATATAACACTTCCAAGGTAACACCAGCCCTTTTGACCATGTGCTTATTTTTGCTTTCGCTCAGACTTATTTTTATTTATTCTTATTTCATTTGTAACTTGTTAGATTTTTCTCTGCTGGGTACTGTTTCTTTGATGTGACAAGAATATCAAAACCACCCCTATGGATCTGCTTGATTGAATTGTACCCACAGCACCGGCCACTTACATGTTCAGTTGTGCTTAATTGCCTCCATACACGGAATGGTCTTAGCTTCATCTCTAGGAGCAGCACTGGTTAGACATGAATATGGATATCTGTGAAATAAGTAGGAAACTGTAAGCAGTATCAATATCCACTTTTTTTCTAAGTGAAGGAATCTGTACAGCAGAACCACTCATTCAAGTAAAAACCCTTATCAAAGCGGAAATTATTTTCTTGTACGTGAGGAGCTCTGTTCTTCACTGAAAAATGCATATTTGCATACCTGCATTCACAAATATTGCCTTTTCCAGGCATACAAAACATTTTTTTTTCCTGAATTTATACCCAGTTTTGGGGTATAAAAAAGCACTTTCATTAGCTGATAATATTTTTGTTTGCCTGTGAGTCTGTTCTGTATGAGTGAAGACACCATCAACAGAAAACTAAATATGGTTTTACATTTCACTCTGGAGTGTCTGTTTATAGAATCATTTTTATGTCTTCCCAGTAAGTTTCAGCACTCAGTATCCTCTTTTGTAAATGCAAAAGGAGAAGTCTTTACTTGCTGTTACTTTGTTCCACTCGCTGTCTGTAGATCAAGAAATATGGAAATGTTTTGAGGGTAAGATATTTATTTCTATAGGTAAAATTCCTGTAGAAGGTTCTGAATACAGGAAGAGACACCTTAAATCAGAATATTCAGTAAGGAATTAGTGTAAATTGCATTGGGTCGCTTACCACATAGTAAATGCCTGATGTGTAGGCTTTTATTTTGAAATTAATGTGTACTTTGTTTTCTCATTCAAGGGAAAGGGCATGCAGCAGTTGTATGCTGCAGAATAGATGAAAGATTCTAATTATGCATCCAGTTTTACTATGGAAAAACTTTTGGGGAGCACCTATCCCAAGTACACTAACACAACCATTATTGATAAGGAGTCAGAAATCAGAATCTGATCCATAGAATTCCAGTCCTTCCACCACTGTTAAAAGTAATTAACAGATCGTGATAACTGCCATTTATGAATGCATTAGAGATTGATCAGATAAAAAAAATAGTGAATATTTTAGTGAATCCATGCTGATCTGAGTTCATGACTATTTCTGGACTGTGCTGTTATATGTTTACAGGAATTCAGAATCTTTTGATAATCAAGAAATTGATTAGTCTCTAGAAGTTAAACAAATTGTGGTGTACAGGTGTTTTCTGGTCCACAGTGGCATGTAAGAAGATATGAGATTTGTCTACTGGTCACTGTATTGGTGATTAAAAAACTCAGCATCCAGAGCTAAGCATCTCCACATAACATATATTACTAGTCATACAACAAGCATTCAAACTGAAGAACTGCAGATAACTTATGTAGCTGACAAGGCTTCATCCAACAAGTTTAATAAATAACAGATAACTAATTCATCAAAGAAATAGCAGAGTGAATTTATGAATAACTCATAGCCCAGAAGATGTCTCAATCTACTTTGAGTAGTTGACCAGTTCTCATATACGTTATAAATTTCTATAAATTTTTGTCGGAACATTCTGTAGTCCTACCTAGACTGAGTTTAGTGTTTTGTCCATATAAAAACACATCATTAGTTATAACCACTCTCTTTTATTGCAGAAAATGCACCTCTTGTATATGAAAATTTCTTCTTTATTATCTGGTTATTTTGTTTTTCTCCATATGGATGACAGGTACCAATTATTGATTTTTAAAATTATCAACAATCATTTTAACATACACTTAAAGTGATATTTTATGTGAAAGGCAGAGAGCAAGAGATGGGGTGAAAATTGCTGCTGATTATTGTAACAGAAATAGCTGGAAGGGGCTTCTTTTTGCCTATTAGCACAGATTTCAGTTATATTATGCTGTCATTACTTCAGTATAAATTAACTATTATTCAAAGCATTTCACACACATCAGTTTATTGGAACAGATAATACTCAGTCTAAGTATCTAGTCATTCACTAGAAAGATGCAAAGCTGAGCTTCCTAAATGTTTTAAACATATTGATAATGTGTCTCTTTAATGCCATTTTGAAATCTGGGTACAGTATATCTCTATTATTGTTTTCAATTTATGTCAAGAACAAAGTGAAGTTTTGAAGAATGTGTTCTTGGAAATACTCCAAATAGAATTGTTTCTTTATAAGCTAAACCCTGAAAATAACTGAGAACATTTATTTTAAATGTAACAGTAAAAGCTATTTCCAAAACTGAAATTCTAATATACACTGAAGCTTCATGAATACAGTATGTGACAGCTTTCAGTTTGTACTTTTACCTTCTCCATCAGTCTCATTTCAGCTTTTAGTTTTGAAGGTTTTCCTGTTCTCTGATATAGTTCTTGCATAGTTCCTGCAGTGGATAAACTGATGGCTGGCAGATGTTTGGAGATATCAAAACCACTAAATTTTTGGTAAAAAAAATTGTGCTTTACAAATCTCAGAGCACCTACCCAGGGTGGGAACTAGGCAAAGGATTTGTGAAAGGCGAAACTGAGAACAGAGAGAGAAGCCCACTTTTTTCGGTTCCATACATACAGTAATAATTCATAAGGTAAAGAGTATTATCTTCATTGAAGTTTTTTTCACAAATTTGAGATAAAAAAAAAAAAACACTAATGTTGTATTACCACATTCTTAATCTGATGCATTTTAATTCATTAACGAGTAAATATTTTACTTATGAGTTTTGCTATTTTTTTTTGACAACCAAGCAGAAGTAGAACTCACACTTTCAATTTTTGTATAGTTTTATATTTATGAAACATGAATAATATATATTTATGAGATACTTTGCTTTACTGAATTTGTTCTGCATTCCAACCATTAAAAAAGTCTTTAGTGATCGTGTTTTATACCAATAACAAACCAGAATGAAAAAGCCACTACTAAAATGCATTCCTTAATGATTAAGTACCCTTTCCTCTTTTATTACTGCAAGTTTTCAGGAGGCCTGTTCTGTTGTTTGCTTCTCTGTTTTCCTGCTTTTATTTTGTGTTTTTGTACAGGGGATGTTTTTAATTGTTAATAAGTAGAAATAAATATGTTCTGTGTGTTCTGTGTAATGGCTTTCTGGAACATGTGTAAATTATTATTATTTTTTTTTTCTGGCGGTAGAGATTACTCATTATTGTAGCTATTAATAACATTTATTTTCCACTACAATCATATTCTCTAGATTTGATCCTATACCTTCATTTATTTACTTCTATATCAAAAGACTGTGATGTCCCAGTAGTTCAAAAGATTACCTGCTTATGATCATCTGAATTCTTGTCAACTACTGGCCACATTGCCATGGGATAGAAACAGTTACTAATAGACCCCTTGGTCTTGGTTGAACTTCTTCTTGAACACAGTGTGTTATTCTATACGCCAGCTTACCAGAAGGATTTGAGAGAGTTCAGACAAGAGCATTCTAGTGATGAGAGGACAGAGAAGAGTGATTTATGAACAGGGTTTCCAGGGCTTGGCAGGAGTGAATAATGGAGTGAATAATAATGGAGTGAAAGGCAAAATGCAGCAGAAAGGCAGGAACATGGAAGGTTGCTCGTGCTAGCTCAGATAGGGACATTACTTGGTCTGGTATCAGCTAATTAGCAGTTACATGACCAAGTTCAGAAAGAAAAAGTCAAGCTTAATGGCAGAGAAGTTTTCTAAGGTCTATAGGCTATAGTTCTCTACAAATCTCATAAGAGCAATTGTAGAAGCCCCATTGAGGCCTCCTTGAGTCATTTCAAACAAGAATGGGTAAGCAGTGGACAAATCTTTGTTAGGAAGAATGTCATATAGAATAACTGAAACTTTTCCATCTGCATATTTTGATTTGTTGTGTTCTGTTACTAAAGGTAGGCATGAGCATAACAAGAACCCAAGTACTTTGTTAGTAATTCTGCATCAGTCTGCACCTCTTATGATTGCATTAACTTCCAGCTCAAGTCATTTCATCTTTTTGTTTTCTTTGTTTTAATTCAGGATTATGTTCATCAGTTTTCAGTTTTTGAAAGTAGTGGTTTATGTAGGAATTTATTTTAATAATGGCTACATTTTGAAGACACACAGTTTAACTCTTCGGTGTTCTTCACTATTCTGGAATATTGGATATTTGGTCCTCTGCTGACTTTCATAGACTAAAGTCATTCAGTGAATAAATGTGTTCAGTAGATGTGCTAAACAGCTTCCATTTATAGATTACTACCCAGAGCCATAGCTTACTGCACTTTGTACAACCAAAGCTAGTGGCATGCAAGTTAGACCGAGTCCCAAAAGTTAAATCCTGGCCTAAATATTCACATTCTTTTTTTTTTTTTTTTTTTTTTTTTTCTTACATTTCCAATTTTGTCAGAATTTCACACAAAATATATAAGCATGTAGTAGTTTTACAAAAGTTGAAACAAATGTGTGAGCCTTTCCTAAAGTACAAAGAGGAAGAGGAATGTAACTGAGGAATGTACACTGAGGAGGGAAATGTAACTGAAGTGGAAGAAGACTCAGCAAATACCCTGAGACATTTGTCATAAAGCAGATATAAATTCAGTTAATGGACAGAAAAATAAAGTAAGAGGTAGAGGAATTTAATATTTGTTTTTTAAAAAATCACTCCCTCCCCAGATAAACATGTTATGCAGAAACTTTACACACATTTATTGTTGATTTTAAAGATTTTAACTGTGATTTTTTAAAGCTCACAGTTTAGCTTTTAAAATAAAAAGTATAGTTAAAACTGGCTGTAAGCATGCACTGTTAAAGCTCCTAGCCACCAAGAAAAAAAAAAAAAAAGTAATGAGAAAAGAGTGGATGAAGTTTCAAGGTTTTAATGAAACCTCCTGCTGATATTACTGTTGCATTTTTATGGATAGGATGCCTATGCTTAAGGGCCTCTGTGCTCCTAAAATGACAATTAAAAACATATAGTGTGTCTTAAACAAAGCCAAAGGCAAGGACAGCTTATAAACAGTATTAAATCTGATGTGGTCCCCAACAAATTCTCCCTTCTAATGGCATACAGTAAAATTTTGCAAATACATAAGAAGCATAGCACTGTTCAGATGACATCAGTCTCCCTGAAAACCATGGGAAGTAGCCCAATGCTACTTCCTTGGCTCCACTCCCAATTACTCCCTAAAGAACTTAAAAAGTCTATGGTACTTGGGTTTTTATTCTTGTCCCAGCTAATTCTTTCATTCGTTTCAGCAGCTGTGCAGGTGCCAGCAAAACCAGGCACTTTCTGCTCCTGTGACCTTTCCTGGCTAGCAGAAGTCAAGAACAGCTTGAAAGTCAAAGGTCCTTCAGATACATTCACTCTCCCAGTTTCCTCAGAAATACCATTTTTTTCACTTGATGCATTGGCCTGTTGAGATCTGTGAGTGGAGGTCAGGCAGACCACTTCCAAGACAGGGCAGCAGAATAAGGATTCAGATTAATATAATTGGTCAATCGGTCAGTGATGCTTGAGTCAGATTTTTTTTTTTTTAAATTAATCCTAAATTAATGAAGGAAATTGATTTGCTCGGGATGATGGGCATTACAGAACCCTGTCTTATGGAGAGGGAGAGAAAGACGCTGAGAAAGACCAAGACACAATGGGAATGTGTGAACAACAAAAGAGAGGAACAGGACAGACAGGACATTTTGAGCTCTTGGCATGGAGAAGGAGGGAGGGAAAAGGTTAGGTGGGTGGTATTGGGAGCCTTATATTATAGAAGCATTGAAGGAATTACCATAGGTCCACAGAGTTCATTGTATGGTTGTTAATGCAGGGAAATGATGTTTGCAGCATTTCAGAGATTTATGAGATTTTTTTAGTCCTGACATTTGTAACTTCTTATTTTCATCAGTGAATTCACTGAGATATTATATAATATCGTTGGGCATTTCTAAACAACAACAAAAAGAGGGTTTTATTTTAAGTACTTGTATAATTTAAGTCTTGTAAAGTTGAGCAGATTTCTAAATTCAGTGGATGGTGTTTTGAAAAATACTACTGACAATTTTTAGCCTATCATAACTGAAACTTCAAGCTTTCTAGCTGTTACTCATTGTTTTTCACATGTGGAAACAATTTTAGCATCCCAGACAGCATCAGTGTTGTGTTTTGTTTTTTTTTTTTTTAGGATGCCTGTAAATTTTAGTGACTGCCAACTATGGGATGCTAATGACAGTTTTCATATAATTATTTTATTCCTTTGCTTCCTCTTTTTTAGACTTTGAAAATCTGTAGTGTTTCCAGTAAAAAAAAAAAAAAAAAATTCAGATGATTTTTTTCTTTCTTACTCAAAGAAATGCAAACTATTTATTTCTGCATTAGACAAGTCTTGAAATAATTTTCATTATTGGAGGCAATGTTTCTAGGGAGGGTTTCTAGGAGCCTTTTCAGAAAAGAATGTTGATGTTATAAGTATACTCTGTCAAAAAAAAAAAAAAAAAAAGTTTCCATCCCAAAGATCTAAAAACAGAAATTAAAATTTCACTATCCTAAGTTGTATTTCATATGAAAAAGAAATTAGCTAAAGGATGTCATAAGGAAGAAGAAAGAGAATACTTTCTTTGAAAGATTAAAAAAATAAAATAAAATAAAATAAAATAAAATAAAATAAAATAAAATAAAATAAAATAAAAAATGGAAGACTGCAATGGTATTTAAAAAAAAAAAAAAGAAAAAAATATGCAGACAAGGATAGCTTCAAGAGGGGCTTTGGAAGTAACAATTTCTTGGAACTTGAATCAAACTCAGAAAGAAAGAAACACTTTGGCTATGATAAAAGATGATGTACTGAATAAGACCTCGCAAAGAACTGAGTGAAGGCTCTCTATTAGTAACAGGATTTATACAACAGGAGGCACATTGAGCAATGGAACTGGTTTGGTTTGGTTTGCAAATACTAGATAGGACACATCTGCAATTCTGTGTGTTGTGATGCTGTGATTACCATCACATAAATGAGTAATACAAAGGAGTAATATCAACAGGGAAATTCTATGTTGCAGGTGTACATTTTAGTAATTTGCATTGCAGAATCAAGATGTCAAAGAGGAGCTGGTTCCATAGACTTAAACACCAGATGGGAAAGATCATCTAGATTGGCCTCTCACCCAACAAATCACATAGAGCTTTTGTCCATGCGGCCTTTTGAATATAACCATAAGTGTTAATGCTTGAATAACAAAAAGAGGATATGGAAGTGTTTCATCTTATAGAAACAGTTTGGGTGATAAGATATTAATTATTTCAGTCATCTTAAATATTTATCATCCAAAACCAACAACAAATATTCTTGTTTTAAAAGAAATGAGGGAATGTCTTCAGAAAAGATATTGTTTGTCAGATCAAGAGGAGTCCTTGTTTCTGAAGTTGAACATGAGGTAACAATAGGACGATTTGACAAATATCAGTCACATACAAATAAAAAAATCCTGACTGACTGGGTTTCAAAACTTTAACTATTCTTGACATGATTACATATTTAATGAATTCTTGTATCATGCTGTTACGTCTCTCACAACAGTAACTTAGCAGTAAAATCTTTTCTAATGTGTTGTACTCAGCAACTTAATGATCAAAGAAAGCAACATTCTCTTTTATAAACTTAATACAGACTTGGGAGAATGATGACAGAGCAGTGATTTCATTTGGCATGACATCAATGAACACACAAGAGTTTCAGTAAATTTTACCAATCTCAATGGGGCAGAGATGATTACTAACATGGCCATAAAAAAAAAATATATATATATATATATATATATAAAAGAGAAAGAAAGTAATTTTGAATTAAATTGTAAATAAAATTATATATATATATAATATATATAAAATATATTTTT
>CM021731.1:182423967-182500549 GCA_011075105.1 Heteronetta atricapilla | reverse complement strand
ATATATATATTATATATATTATATCTATTATATATATTTATTATATATTTATTTTAATATATATATATATATATATATATATATATATATATAAGCTTTCTTCGATTGCAACTGATATTCAAAGTTTTGCACAGCATTGACTTTACAAGCCAAGGGGTTCTCCCTGTCTGCCTTGTGTGCAGTCAAATAGCAGGGAAGAAAAGGCAGCAAAATTGCCATCAGCTGGGAGCAAAACCCACAGTTTGAAAAATTGTTGCAACCATAAAAAGAAAGTGATGAACTGAGCAGTGAGGCCTGAGGAGCCCCTATAACAACAGAGACCTTGTCAGAGGAATTGGGAGTTAAAGCTGTTGACTTCAGAGCATAATAGAGTTTGCTATAATTTTTAGTGTAATTTAATGAGAGAATTTCATTATAGCAGTGGTAAACTCCATTGTTCCAGGCAGAGCTGGAAGGATACAAGATACAGGGGAGACTGAAAAACTATAGAAAGTTGCTTTTTCCTTCTGATATAGTTAGGACTTTTCAGTGTAAGGAAGTTTTGCATGGTTTTTAAAGGAATGGGCAACTGCTGGAGAGGAAAGGGAGGTTTTGCATTCAGTTATGCAGGAGCCTCAGAAACACAGGCTTGCACAGGAGAGCATGCCTGAAAGAATAAGGGACACTCTCACCTAAACCAGCCCTGGCTGTGACATAGCCATCTTTATCCTATTTTTGCTTTACCTTCTTTGTTTCTGTTTGTGAGGTTTAGTGATTTTTGTTTTCCTGTTTCCAATGTTTAACTAAATGCCTGCTTACGCTGGAAGAGTGTTGAAAGGTTTTTGTATCATGTAAGGCATAGTAGACTGCCAGGGACAAGAACTGGAGAACTATGAAGGTAAAAGAGGGAAGAAGTAGATATCACAGTTAGTAGTTTAATAAGGTAGGTATGAAAACTAAAAGTCAGTGCTCCCCCAAACAAATAAAGTCACATGGGACTCATGCCTATTAAGAGGATGTGAGATCTTTCACATTTTCCTTCCTTTCGTATTACTGCATCCTCTTTGCAGAGGAATGAGAAAAAAGATAGGGGTTGTGCTGACTCTGGGAAGGGATTAAAGTCAGCTCCAAGTTACTGGTCTTCTGATGGGAAGCCATTTAATTGTATACAGGATCCAGTGAGATACCTCCTGTGTGGGGAAGGAGCTTAAGGATGCCCCTCTCCATTGTTAAATTAATAAAGTAGTGACCTGCAGAGAAAATCCATTTCTGTGGCCATCTTTCAGTCCCTTGAGTATCCTGATTAAATACCCAACTGTATCGAATCCTCAGACTAGTTGAGTCATTGCTTGTCTTTAAACTACAGCACTTCTTTCCTTCATGCATACCGTAATAAAATGGAAATCAATACTCTTAACCTAACTTACCCAAAGTCCTGAAGATATTGATGTCATTTAATAGCTGTAGATGCAAATAAAAAAGCAGTAACTCACACCGCTAGTACAAAACAATAACATTTGCGAGCTGCTTATGGTACCCACCAAAAAACTGTCAGTCATGTTTGGTGGGAAGACGGTGTTTGGGGCTGCTGAGTGCACTGGCTGCATGGGCAGGAGAGGCCATCAGGAATGCTTGTGTTTGCTTGGATGCAGAAATGAAACAAACTTTCAGGAAGGATAAATTTGGATGAATATGGCTGTGGTGCATATCTCAAATGAAGGAATGTAGATTTTGGTTCTTTGTTGGGCTCAGTCTCCATGCACAGGTGAAAATGATTTGTAGAAAAACCTGACTGTTGTATGTTTGAGCAGCGAAACATACCAGGGTTATGGAAATAAACAAAATAATGTGTAAAAAAGGAATAAAAATATAGAGAAATGGTATATATTTTTTAAAGTTTGCCATGTGGTAGTAATCAATGAAGATGAACAAACAAAGCCACTTCACATAGGAATAAAAGTATTGTCTTACTATCTACAATGCAGTCTTCTTTTAGAAGTTTCTTTCTTGTCATCAGTTTTTAAATAAATCTAAGTAAAAGTGTTCCTGTTTTTATGGTTCTTGTGCTATGCAGTCACCATGAACCTCATAGCAAAGGGGAGTTTGTAAATAAGATGGACCATTAATACAGTCCTTTGTTATTTTACTTGCATTTCTAAATATTTTTTTGGAAGAAACATATGTTAAAAACAAACTCACATTCTCACATTTTCATTTAGAGTGTGTTATTTTTTTGAACTGATGTCTTGTTCAAAATTGTATGTAAACACAGAATACGAGTCTCTACATATTATATGTCCAATATTAAGTCCTATGAAATGTATTTTCCTTGATTGCATAAATTAGGATGCATGAGATGTACTCACTTTAAATTTTGAATTCCCATCTAGTTTGCAGATGTTTTTCTTTCCTTGTGTGGACCTATGATTATCAAGTAATAGTCTGAGGCCCATTTTATCTTTCTGCAATAGATGATCATATCCAAATAGATACTCCCTGAAGTGTCTGGAGTACAAATCTCATTTTATGTGTATTAAAAACAGTAGGGAATCTCAAATCAGCTCACTAAATAGCTTTCCTGCAACACCTTATTAAGAAAGTGAAAACTAATATAATTGCCATTTTGCTATTCCAAAAGCGTTAAATCTGGCAGCCACTGAATTCCAAGCTTATTATGTTTGTACATGAAGGACATTTGAAGGTGAAATGAGAATAAACTTCATTTTATTAAAATATGAGTCAAATTAACTAGAATGTGTGTTTCAGGGAGTGATGTAGCACTTTGCACGTGATACTCAAGATCTGATGGGAGAAAAGGAACTGATTAATTTGACCAAAATGTTTAAGACAAATAAATCTGAAGTTTGATGATTTACAGTTCAAGAAAAACTGTGGTGTACACTTACCAGTTTTAAGATTAATTTAACATACAACTAGAGTCCTCTTGTAAACAAATCAATGTATTACATTATTATTCACAGATCTATTCTGTACCTGTTTTTCATTTCATGTCAAGTGATCTGATAGGACACAGCATTAGAAATACCCTTGGGCCAGTCACTTTATCTCTGTATGCTTATGTTTATCTTGTTTGTAAGTTTTGACAAGGATTTTCTGTCATTTTCAAGTGTTTTGAAATCTAGAGAGGAATAACAGTTGTAGTCTGTATTCTCAGTGTAGTAGTTGAATACTATGTGTATTTTTAAAGCAACATTGTTCACTTTCTTTAAAACTTCCAAGAGTTGCCAGTTTTACAAATGGTATTTTTGCAAGAAAAAGATAACAGGGTGGGAGAGAGAGGGTTGTCCTCATAAGTGCAAGCCAGCAAAAATATTCAATATTCCTTGAATATCAAGGTCTTAACTCTTCATTTGTTCTGACTACAGGAGCTGGCATTAACTTAAATGTTTTAAAGAGTAGGCACATAAAGCACATACATGAATATGTGCCAGGACATCCTCAACTGTAAAATAACAGTTACTTTAGACAGCTATGTTTGAAGTGTCCACCTGAAAAATTCATGCCGGTTTATTATTGTATTCTGCTCATCTTTCTCTTCCCTTTTTACTATCATAAATCTACCTGGAATGGAAGGCAAAGCCAGAGAAGTTAATGCGTGCAGAATTTATAGCCTAACAATCAGAATTTGCCAAGACTGGACAACATGAAAGTAAATGTGTAAATTAGAATTGGGCTGCACTTAATAATAATAATAATAATAATAATAATAATAATAATTCATTTCAGTGTGCTTGTAAGAGGACAGAAGTATCATTTATGGGATCGCTTAAAGGGTGGTAGGGGAAGATCTGGTTTTTGTTTGGTATTGCTGCCAAATATAATTCACACTCTTATTTCAACACAGAATTCTTTTAAAAATTAAAGGAATAACCTTGATAATTATTTGAAAAAAAAGGGGGGGGGGGGCAATTACTTTTCTCAAAATACTATTGACAGATCTGTGTGGAAGCATATATTAAGAAGTGCCTAATATTGTTGATATTAGTCATCATCATTTTGAAATAGAAATCCACAAGCAACTATAATTCAGTTATAAGAAAGCTTATGACTAAGAAAATCAGTACTGAACCTAATAGAAAATATTATTTTAATTTGAGCTGCATTTTATATTCATGTAAAAAAAGTGTCAGCATGAGTGAAGGTTTCTACATAGCATATAAATAGGGACTGTTCATATGCTGCTGCTGTATAGGTGTGTACAAATATAAACACATATGCCCAGACAAATATATTGATTTCGTATGTAATCACTCTGTGATTTAAATTCCTCAGTAAATGATGTTAATGGAAAACTGAGATGCTCATCAGTTCCTCAGAAAGCAAGTACTCTGTGCCTTATAGACTAAAGCTTGAACTGAATTAGTCAACAAGCAAGAGATGTCCTATACGAGGATAATTACATCATCAAATGTGCTAGGCTACAAACCATGGAAGTCCTTCCCTACTGAACTTTGAAATAAGTTTTTTTTTTTTTTATCAAAAATTTCTTAACTGTATTCCATTATACCTGCCAATCTAGGTCATCAGAAGTGGTAAACACTAGTGACCTGTCAGGAAATCTCTCTAACACCTGTTCTGGCTTCTATGCTGCGGAGTGCAGGAAAGCACAATTTGGTTTGTAGGAATTACAAAATATGTTGATTGAAAGGATTCTGCAGTATAATGAAGTATTTATTGTGTTTCTTACCATTTCATGTCTGAAATAAATAACATAATTTACTAAGTTAGTCCTGTTTTTTGTTGGTGGTGGTGGTGGGTTTTTTTGTTTGTTTGTTTGTTTTCATATTTCCTGTACAGTAGCAAATGAAAAATTCATAAAGCTCACTAGAAAAATCTTAAGGGTCAGTGTGCAGAGCAGAGTGTATATGTAGGTACATAATACATAGTGTACCTCAAAATCCACCCGTTTTGTTTTCTATGAATGTTTTATTCTTGATTTCACAAGATAAATGAAATAGTACCTGTTTGAAAAATGAGTGTTCTTAAGCACTATTGCTTTTACAAGCAGCAATCTTTTGCCAGAGTTTTTAAGAATGTATCTCAAATATATCTGTGTTTGAATGAACTGTTTCTGTAGTGGAAGCCTCACAGTTGGACTGTATTCTACTCCTTAATTAATTACTCTATATTTATTCAGAAAGTAGCTTAAAGCCTCAAAGAATACATTGGAATTACTGTTTTTGCTTCAAAACTGTGAAGCCTGAAAGCCCATGAAAAAGTAACAACAAAATTAAGCACAAAATAAATACTCGGTGAATGAATGCAACTTGGAAAGTTTTTTACAGTAGCCTCAATGTGCCTGGCAAGATTTGTTTCTGGCATTTTGTCGTTGTTGTTGTTGTTGTTTTAATTTGCTAATGTTGTTACTGAAATAATAATTATTTTGTTATTGAAATAGTAATTATTTTGTTGTTACTGTATTTTACACATGAATTTTTCTTCTCAGTTTGCTTTTTTCCCCATTTAAGATTCCTGAGGCTTATTTTATTAGAGATCCTCATACTTTCCTCCTTACAAAGGACTCTATTAAGGTATATGTGTTCTTTTTAATGAAAAAAAAAAAAAAAAAAAAATCTCTCTCAAGACCTGAACTGCATGTCCTCACATGTTAACATTTTCAGATATAATGCCAGTTACTGGAAATGAGACTGGTTAGCTGGGTAACTGAAGCATGCTTGAAAGCAGAAGCAGAGCTTGTCTACAAAATACTAACACTTGGCTGAGTCTGCAGCCTGGGAGGAGAGCACCGGGTGAATTTTCTGGACTTTTTTCATGGCTGACTTGGGATATGCCTGCACTGTCACAGAGTGTGTTGACCTCTCTCCTTGATGCATATTGCTCATGACAGTCCCTCTCCCTTCCCCGCAGGCCATGGAGGCGCAGATCCAGAACTTTGGACAGACACCATCGCAGTTGCTCATTGAGCCCCATCCACCTCGGAGCTCCGCCATGCACCTGGTGAGACATAGCTACTGGCTGGGAATTCATTCCCTTTGAACCCAATGATTCTTTATAGGTCATCAAATACCCATTTAAGCAACACTTTAATGCCCTCTGTTGCCCATACAGCTGTACTTTCTTGTGGCGGAAACAGCTCACAGTGCTCTAGTAGGGAAAGGTGGAACTTGAGTAGGTTTAGCTTCCTTTAGTACTGACTTTCCTGTTTAATGCAGTGTTAAAAGCCCATATCTCCATAAACATACACTTCATAAATACATATTTACATTCTTCTTTCTGCAAGTAATGGGAATGACTGCAGGCTTTTCTTACAGTGAGCATGTTGTTATGTTGTTTTGTTTTGTTTTGTTTTAAAGGAGACATTATTAGGGAGTGATTTATGAACAATATCTGCGTGACAGAAATGAAGTAATGTAGTTCAGATTGTGCTGGAATCCTCCTGTCTGTTCCCTTGGAAGAATACAATGTATATTTCTAATTTCAATTTGAACTTCAAAATTCATTCCCAACACATTTGCCTGTGCTTCATGTGAATAATTATACAAAATAGCCATACTGAAGGAGACAGATCTCTGCACCTCAGTGCCTTTGATTAAATGCTTAAAGCTAGATCTTTTATTTTAAGCTTTGTAAATGAAGAGTAATCCATACAGTAATTTCAATTGTTTCATCTATCTACAAGGAAATCACTCTGTTTGCAGATTATCATAGTGGGAATTGATCTGGAAATGTTAGCTATGTTATTACAAGATGCAGATGTCAAATGTGCATTATATTTCTCATAGCTTTAAGATTTTTATTTATAGATAATATATTTTTAATAACAATTTAAAGTGATAAACAAAAAGAAAGGACTATTAGAACTTGTAAAAATAATTCTATTTGTTATAACAATGGTTGAAAAACACTAAAATTAAAAAGTATTTGTATAATCAAACTTATGATAACTATCCATTAAAAGAACACATCTCCTGTAGAATCATCAAAATGATTTATAATTGCTTAAAGACTCCCTAATAAGTATATGCTTTTCACAGAATTAAAGTGTCTGCTTATGTCTGGAAATGGTGTATTTCATATTGAGAATTCATTAAGAAAAAAATATCTGAAAAAAAATATCAAAATCTGAAAATTTGAGTCCCTCTTAAAATTTCTTTTTTCAACCACTGTAGTTTATAGCATTTATATTTATGATTTACCAATAGATGAACTGATGCTTTTATTTGATTCATATCTTTGTTATATGGATACTAACTGTTGTTTCATTTTACATTCAATTGTATATTGATTAATGCTAACAGTCATTTTGTGTCCTGTAATGATAACCTGGTGGACCCTTACCATCCCTATTCTCTACTTGTCCTCATGTAATGATCCAATATTAGCTTCTGATCTTGCTCTCCTCCATCACTAGTGTAGATGCGCAGGTAGCATTGTTTTCCCTGTATGTGCACATGCTTACCTACTTGTTTTTTTAACCTCGTTTTCCCTCAGACCTCCTCACTAATTGTGTTATCCCTTCTGTTTTCTTCTGCTCTCTTCTCCTTTCTACTCAACAGTGTTTCCTTCCACAGAGCCCCCTCATGTTTAAAGATCAGATGCAGCAGGATGTCATAATGGTGCTGAAGTTTCCATCAAATTCCCCTGTCACACACGTGGCAGCCAACACGCTGCCCCACCTGACCATTCCTGCCGTGGTGACTGTCACTTGCAGCAGGCTGTTTGCAGTCAACCGGTGGCACAACACAGTAGGTAGGTTTTCACAGGTGCCTTTCATTAAAAATAAAAGATCTTACCGCTGCAGCTTTTAATTTTGAGTGGAGGTCAGCTAGATGTGGGTTAATCTCACTCCCTTGTCTGTTCACAAATACATAGAAAATTTACTGTTTATTCTGGTTTTTGTCAAATAATCAAAGCTTCTGTTTTCTCTGGTGTCATTCCTAGAAACACTCTCCCTAACAGCAGCACATCACCATGGCAGCTAGTCGATTTGTGATTACATCAGGATCAGCCTTTGATATAATGTTTTTCAGGAATGGTGCTGTTCTTGACACAGCCTGTATTAATATGTCCCAGGTTTCAGGAATCCATACTGGCATGCTACAGAGTGTACATCACTGTCTGCTCCTGGAAAGAGATTTCAGGCCTTTCCCTGGGTCACTGTTAGGTAATGTGGAACCCAAAGTAAGCCTAAGTGGTCAGACACCGAACTATTCTGAAGAGAAGTTTCTTCTTTCCCTCTCAAAAGTCTGTTCAGTGGGGTCATCCCAAATTTCCTTTCCAATCTGTCTGTTCAGCCCTCCATTTGCCCCTAGGACTGTCCTGTCTCCTCATCTAGAGATGCAAGTGCTGACGTTGTCCCAGACATTGCTAAATAAGTGGTAGGGCCATGAGCTGCTGCCTACACAGGAATGAACCAGTTTCATTTTCTAAGGTAGCTTTCTGTTCTGATGGCCTTATGCTGCAGCACATGGAAACTTTTGAATGCTTCTTACCACCTGAGAAAAACAAGAAGCTGCCTCATATTTAAGAATGTGACTCAGGAGCTGCTTCAGGAGCTTTGTCAGGATAGGAAAAAAAAAAAAAAAAAAAAAATCTGCTCTTCCAGCACGGCAGAACCCCTGGACAAAAGTTGGTCACTGTGGAGAGGAAATTGTAAGATTTATCTATTTCCAGTAGAAATAAATGACTGTGACATTATCTAGGGATATCACTGCCTTAAATGTAAGCATCTCAGTAAATAATTAAAGTCAGGTGAAATAGATACCACCTTTTTTTGTGCAATACTGGCCAAGGTCTGGTGGTGTTACAAGTCATAATTAGAGGAATCCTTACAGGGATGCATTAGAGGAACTGTCCAGGCAAGTCACTAACACTCTAAATTCTTGAGTAGTAATATAAGTTTTAACGTGAATTTTATTCTTTTTAAATAATTTTAGCATTAATATTAAAATTTCCCATGTATTCAGAATGTTCCTATTTTTTTTTTCCAACAAAGTTTGCATGGTGGTTTAGAGAATACAGCAGAAACAGAACAGAAGATATCTGATTGCCTTTCACAAATCCAACTCCACCAGGTGCAACTTCACATTTTACCCATTTCTTTAAAAATAAAAGGAAAAACTAAGAAAAAAATAAAATAAAATAAAATAAAATAAAATAAAATAAAATAAAATAAAATAAACATTTAACATAATTGTCCTCAACAGAAAATCCCAAAGTCAAAACTGTTTCAGAGGTACAGAAGCAGCTGCCCACTAGCATTTTAATACTCTTTTGACTAACATTGTTTATTTAATCCTTAATTAGTTCCCCCCCTCACCCCCTCCCCCTTTTTTTTTTTCAGGAATGCTGCCAAAGTATGCTGTATGCACCATCACTAACATCTCCTCCATTTGAGGAGGCTCATTTAATACTTTCCAATCCACTTTCTCATCCAGACTTATTGCATGAGGGTACACCCAAGTTTCTACCCATACTTTACTGTGAGGGAGTCAAGGTCACTGATACTGTAGTGCTCTGAATTTCAAGAGTTTCCTTAGCAACTGTTTTTTAGGGAAGTCGTCTACTTTAGTAGAAGTTGTGTTGGCCTTTACAATGCATGTGACTTGGGTTTTAGTTTTTCAGATAACATAAACCTAAGTCAAATTGAAAAAATGCAGAATTCACGTCATGTACTAAATTTCACACCGTTTGAAAAGCTTTGGTATGAATTTAAAAGAGAGGAATACTTTCTGAATATATTGTAATAAGAAGAGACAGGAAAGCAAAGCTGTTTGGAAAGTCAAAATTCATTCTGGTGATGTTCTTAACTTTTACATCTCACTTGGCAAAGTCTTTTATTTTGCAAGAGACTGTTCCAGGATAGGGTATCAGTTTTCTAGTATTACCATAATATTATTTTAATAAGTCACAACTCTAGCATACAGGACAGGTTCACCTACAGAAATCTATACACAAGCCACTGTTACTGTTGTAGGATGTATTATGTAGAGCTTTATCTTTAAGAGTTTGTACACAGACAAAGGCATTTACAGGCCCATCCCACAGTAGAATTAAATGAGTCTAAGTAAATACCAGTAAAGATCCATTCCAGTCTGGTTAGGTTTAGAAAGAAGAGAGAAATGTGGGAAGGAAAAGGGGAAGTTTGAGGAGTGGTGTTTTTCAGATCTAGCAAGAGAGACATACAGAGGTTGTTGGTGGAGAGTTCCTGATGTGTAATATAACACAGAAACTTTTGCAACTAGTAAAATTTGTGCTCATGGGCATTTTTGTTCACCCAGAGTTTGGAGACCATATATTTTTCAAACCTATATTAGGGTCCACTTAAGTGCCCTCACCCCGCAATTCTTTCTAACTGGGAATACAGAGAGACATCATATAAAATATAGCACTTTACCTCATCTTCATACTCATCAGAGATCACTATCTTTGACCTACTGAAAGCAGTAGAGCTAGAAATATGAGCTAGGACCAAGAACATTACAATTTCAATCATCAGTTTGTACTTGGAATTTGGTCTCCAGAACTCTGCATCTCTCCTTATGGAGGATTTTCTTGAGCAACATGGCAGTTCGTGACAAAAAATTTTTGACCTTTGTGACTCATACAATGGGGAAAGTCTTCAGAAGAGCCAGATCAATGCTCCGTTTTCTTGAGAGCACATACGTAGCCCCTGATTCATTTATGAAAACCTTAAGGACTGCTCAGGATAGAACTAGTAAGAATAATTACAGCAAATTTACTTTAGCCCACAATTTTACAGCAAAAAAAACACTAGATAAATCTATGAAAAGGTCCAAGCTTCTGTCAACTATGTAAGAAACTCATAACACAATTTAAACCAGTTATTTTTCTTTTCTATGCTATTATTAGATCTTACCCAGTGCTCCAATGTAACAAAATGATCTTGGAATATTTTAAATTAGTTATTTCATGAATATTAGTGTCTGCAGAAATCATAATGAAATTAGCATTCATAAACCTAAAATTTCTATTACATAACCAAACAGTAAAAAAAATACATATTTCTGAAGCACAGATGAAGGGAACATAAAAGATTCATAGAACAAGAAATACTAAGAAGCTACATATTTGTTTGGATATATAATCCCACAATGCAGCTTTAAACCTCAAAAAATCATACAAAAATCAGGCAATAAGATTCCTATGTCCTTTATATTCCTTTCATGTTTAGGCCTTCGGGGAGCCCCGGGATATTCTTTGGATCAAGCCCACCATCTTCCAATTGAAATGGATCCATTGATTGGTATGTCAAGATGAAAATGTAGCAATATATTTGAAAACAGTATTTTCAAGAATTATTGATTAAGCTATATTTGTATATTATGCTTCATTTAACACAGAAGATAGGAAAATATTTATTCTTGTCAGTCACGGAAAACTAAAAGCATTAACTATTGATGCTGAATGAATTACATGAATGCTATTTATTATTAACATCATCAGCAATTGTTATTTAAGAAACAACCAATTTAGCCAAACACATTGTCAGCCCAAATTTATAATTCTGTTCTCTTATCAGGTCACATTAATAAAATAAAATATGATGGTCTGGTAGAGTTCACAGATTGTCATTTCTTACAACAACTACGTATATCAGTGCAGATGTAGACTTATTTATTTCCATTCAATTTATTATTGGGATTTTTTTTTTTCACAGGGACTTAATTAATAAAGACAAGATCAGATTTTAAATTGTTGTATGATTGTATTTGTTAAATCTAAAAATATTTGAGAAAATTAAATACTTGTAGCAATAAGAAACAGCCAAAGTTATTATAGTGTTATTAAGAGAGATTACTGGCCTTATAATTGGCAATATGTCTCTTTAATTGCAACTGTTTTCTGCTTTCTCTCTTTTTTTTTTTAATAGGTATATCTTTTGAGACAGAAAATGGGGATAGACAAGGTTCTTAGAGCTAATTTTGAAGCATCAGTGAGAAAAAAAAAAAAAAAAAGTATTTTTAAACATCTCCAGATGAAAAGTTCCTTTTTCCACCTGTCAATATCTGGGTTGAAAGATTTATATACATACAAGTAGCTCAGGAGATTAATCTTTCTCCTTCTGTATGCTTCATTTGCTCGTATATAATCACAATGGTTTTCTCTTCAGATTTTCCTCGCAAAAGCTAGGGAACAACTGTTGTACCTAGCTGTTCTGGAAATCTGAGTAATTTGTTATCTTTCAGTGGATGGCCACAGAGGGTCTGGTAATTTACATTTGTGCTCTTGGAATGTACATAAATATGGCAGTAACTTCTATAAGGAAATTTAAAATAGTTGGGGGGTTGGGGGTTGTTTGGTTGGTGTGGTGGTTTTACTCAGGTTGGCAGCTGAGCTCCACCACAACCGCTCTCTCACTCCCCCTCCTCAAAGAGGAGCAGGGAGAAAATATGATGAAAGGGGCTCAAGTGTTGAGATAAGGATGAGGAGATCATACAGTAATTATCGTGACAGGCAAAACAGACTCAGCATAGGGAGATAGTAAGATTTATTGCCTATTACTAACAAGCTAGAGAAGCGAGAAACAAAGGAAAGAAACTAAAAGCACCTTCCCCCTGTTCCCCCCCTATCCACCTTCTTCCACCTCCTCCCCCCCGAGCGGCACAGGGGAACGAGGGAATGGGGGTTATGGTCAGTCTATAGCGCTTCTTCACCACCGCTCCTTCTGGGTCACTCTCGTCCCCTGTGCTGTGAGGTCCCTCCCACAGGATGCAGTCCTTGCTGAACTGATCCAGTGTGTGCTTCCCACAGGCAGCAGCTCTTCAAGAACTGCTCCAGATATGGCTCCATACCAAGGGGTCCATCCCTCAGGAGCAAACTGCTCCAGCCTGGATCCCCCACGGGCAGCAGCTCCTGCCAGCTCACCTGCTCCTGTGTGTTCTCCTATCCATAGCCTACAGGTCTGGCCCGGAATCTGCTCCGGCAGGGGTCTTCCACAGGCCGCAGTCTCTGTCGGTGCAGGTCCCCCTGCTCCACCGTGGTCTCCTCCACGGGCTGCAGCGTGGAACCTTGCTCCACCGTGGTACTCCATGGGCTGCAGGGGGACATCCTGCTTCACCATGGTCCTCACCACAGACTACAGGGGACTTCTGCTGTGTCGCCTGGAGCACCTCTCCCCCTCCTTTTTCACTGACCTTGGCACTTACAAGGCTGTACCTCACTCCTCTCACTCTCCCAGCTGCTGTGTGGCGCAGCGTTTTTTTTTTTTCCCTGTCTTAAATATGCTCTCACAGAGGTGCAAAGCTACATCACTTATTGGCTCAACCCTGGTCAGCAGTGGGGCCCTTACCAAACATGGGGCAGCTTCAAGATCCTTCTCACAGAAGCCACCCTTATGGCCCCCTGCTACCAAAACCTTGCCATGTAAACCCACTACAGTTGGTTGTTGAGCCTGTTATTTCATGCAAGTGTGAGCAATTTATGTATAATAACCACAAAACAGGGCCAAAAGAAATTTCAAGATATTATATGCATAAAGTCATGTTCCTATGGTAGGAGGAAACGCCTTTCAGAGTGATTTTTATCTCAGCTAACTTCAATTATCTGAAGTTGATTGTCAAACTTTCCCTCCATAACTACTGTAGGAAGAGAAACTTTCCTCTGGAGTTGTCTAGCACTGGGACAGCTATTACAGCATGAAATGACTTGCCATGTGAAATGATATATCTCTCTACAATGAGTATAGAAGGAGTGTAGGTAATTAACTTAGATTATATACTGAAGTTTTAGAAAGCTAAGGTTCAGTGAGAAGGAACTGTATTTCAGTGAGAAGGAACTTTTTTGTTCAGTGAGAAGGAACTTTACTGTATTTCCAAATCCTGCCTGTAGTGTCATGAAAAGCATAGAGTACTTTAGCTAAAGTACTCCCCGTCACTCCTAACAGATCCACTTGACATACAGTGTGGTTGGATTCCGTAAGAATTTTCCCTTTGGGAAAAGGGAACAAATTTTCCCTTTGTCTGTGGCAAAGTGACATTACCTATTTTAACACTACTGTCCATGGCCTGGCTCCCTGGTTGATGAGTAGAAGAGAGGACTGATAAAAATGCACATTAGATTTAAACAGCTTCATTGGCTGAATCCTTATCTTTGTCTTTGATCCAGTTAAGTGACTGCAGGTATAGGGGATATAAGTGTCACACAACACAAGATGGGGTATTTTCTGTAGACAAGGTACCAACTGATAAGAATTGAGTCTGCTGTATTGTTTGCATTGACTTGGTAATTTAAATGGACTTCCATCACTTTCCTGCAGTTCAATTTGTTTTTGAAGAGTTCTTCATCAGAGCACTTAAAATATTGCCACATATTATGCAGTGAATCAGGCAGTTCATAAGAAATTAGCATCACCTGTAAAATCCTCTGTCTTATTCAAAGGGAAACAAGAATCTCACAATAATTTTATATTTCTGACATCCATATAGACAGCTCTAAGTGTTCATATTCAAAATGCTTACTCAACAACAAATTCACAGTTCATTGAAAGTTAAATGTATTCATTTTCTCCTGTAAGTGGATGACAGGAAGGTGTTGGAATGGCTTGCTTGTAAAATGTGTTTTGCATTTCGTTACAGCCAATAACTCTGGTGTGAACAAACGGCAGATCACAGACCTGGTGGATCAGAGCATTCAGATTAATGCACATTGCTTCGTGGTCACAGCAGATAATCGCTACATTCTTATTTGTGGTTTCTGGGACAAGAGTTTTCGAGTATATTCTACAGAAACAGGTGACCCTAAATACAACCACCTGTTTCTTCTTAGGTCAAAAAGTGGAGGGTTGTCATAATACTACCATATCTAATGCCTGTACTTACCCCTCAATAAATGATGACGGGCCGGGGGCCCCCGCGGGGGGGGGAGTTGTTTGTTTGTTTTGTTTGTTTGTTTTTGTAGATGAAAGATTCAATAGGGAACAGAAGGCATGCAATTTTCTTAGTGGAAACTTTTCAAACCCCAGTTATATTCAAATGCACTGATTATATCAAAAGGATCAACCAAAACTTTAGTTACAATATTTTAATGGCTGTATTGGTTTTATCTCTATTTATTTTATTCCCTCAGAAAGGAAGTTGCATAGCCTCCGCTGGGAGCTGATATTTTGTTTCTTTGTCCAATGGCTTAGCCTAATATTCAATATATTGCTAAAAACTGGTTTCAATATTGGAAAGAAAGAGATAATGATGGAAAAGTTCATATACTGTCTTATTCATTCATGAAGCTCACAATAATATGCTAACGCCATTGCTTAAATACTGATGGAGCAGTAACTCTACTTATTATTCAGTGTCTGCAGCACTGATTTGATTTTCGGAGATAATGCTTAGACAGTGGATTGACACAGGGCACAGACCTCAAAAGGACTAGAAAAAGAGAAAAAAAAAAAGTTTTCTTGTCTTAAAAATAAGTCTTTGTGATTTTTTAATTTTGGTGTAACATGTAGTGAACTCTAAAAGATATGAGGCAAAAATTAAATTTGAACTGAATTTTTTATTAGTAAATTGGTTATGCAAAAATGAAAATGTTCAGAAAACCTTATTTTTTATCACTTTGCATTCTCACCAGGAAAATTAACTCAGATTGTATTTGGCCACTGGGATGTCGTTACTTGCCTTGCCAGATCAGAGTCCTATATTGGTGGTGATTGCTACATCGTGTCTGGGTCTCGTGATGCTACCTTGCTGCTTTGGTACTGGAGTGGCCGACATCATATTATAGGTGACAATCCAAACAGCAGTAAGTACATCCTACAAAAACTCCTTCTTGAGAGCTCCTCTGCCATGCCTTTTCATTTTTAGAATTCCTTCTGTTATGTTCAAAAGATAATACCAAACAAATCAACTACATCTCTTACAGGTTGAAAGTTGGAATAAGAGTGTCACATGCTAAGCAATTCACAGACTACTAGCCAAAAAAAATGTTTAAGCAGTTTGTGCGTGGTGACAGATAATAATATAAGAGTAATTGTTAAAACCATAATTGCTTATCACTTATAGCATCATGTCATCATCAACTAGAACAAGATTGTTATGACCTTTAAGTGACAGGATGTATATCACTATATTTTGATTTTTCTTTCCCCAGAAATACTTTTTTTTGGCATTTTAATGTATTCCTTTTGTACTACAGCATGCTATATCAGCTGCTTGCCTTTTCGAAAAAAGGAATGTCTCACATGCCTTGGAATTAAATGAGTATCTTTGAGAAAGGTCTTTCTATAGTAAGCAAACCCTTGAAGAAGCAATGTGACTGAATAAAAATAGAAAAACAATGAAATGTTGGAAAGAGTTTGCATTTCATTTGCAGGGGACTAATAGCGATTTGTAGAGTGAATGGAACACTATGGTAATGATATTAAGTCATACAGAATACTTAGAGATGCATGTTTAGAAGGCTACTTATAGCACTACTTCACTACTAATTTACATGGAGCCTTCGTCCAAGCCAGAAATGTAGCCATAGTTAAAGACAAAAGCACCTTTTGTCCTGTCTTGTACAACACCAAATTCATCCACATTTTTCATTTAAACCAGAGTTTCTGAATTCTAAAGATTATGTCCATCACAATGATATTGCTTCTTTAGATAAGCATAGAAGAATCCATCTCCATCATTTTTGATCTCTGGTTCTAGTACTGACTGGAGGCAGTTGTAGACCTGTCAGTTACAGACACCTAAGGGAAAGTATTTCTTCACCTGACTATTTCATGGAAAGTTTTTATTTATATGTCACAAAATATATATATATATATTTAATTTGGCAGCAGCATTTTTATTTTTTATCTTTTCATTTTCTTTCATTTATCTGTAACCAGAACAAAAAAGAGACAAATAAAAGCCTTACTTTCTCATTTGACTTTCTTTTGCTTTTATAACAGCAAGAAAATGGAGGCAAAAAATATATAAATTTTTGTTGCCATAGAAAATTTCTCTAACATATGTACTTTCCATGGCTTATTTAGCATTTAATTCTTGGAGAGAAATTCAGACTGAAGAGGAATTTTCTTTCAATGCACTCTGTTTAGTCTGTTTAGCTTGATGCCATTTTGCTTATTTGAATGTCTGTGTGATTCACATCAAGTATTAGTAATATCTGTAGTAAGAGTCAGGGAAAAAAAATAAAAAATAAATAAAATTCTCCTTTCATTGAAGAAAATATGCAAGACTTCTTCTTTACCTCCTTTTATTATGTGGGGCTGAGATAGCCTTGCCATTAGCATCTCCCTACTAGCTGATACAAATCTCTCCACTTTTTTTTGCATATTATTTTATTTCAGATACTTTTTGTCATGGTGAACATATCTGAATATGAGAAGGTGGTACATTCTGGAATCTCAAGTTTAATATTGTAACGATGTAGCTTTGGAATTGATTTAGAGAACTTGTAATTTTATGAAAAGAAAGAATAATCGGACAGCTGAGAGAAGTTAGTGAAAAACAAAGCCAATTGTATGGTTTTCTCTCTATCACTATGTCTATATGGGTAAGACACTTTTTCTGAAGAAAAGTACTTATACCCAGATTAATGGGAGAATATACTGCAGGTAGTCATGTCCGGGGAAATGTAATCTCACAGGCACAGGTATTCGCACTCATGAAGATTTAACAGCCAAGTTTGTTGTGATAACTTCTAAATATATAAATTAGATTACTTACTACTCATGTTGAAGTAACATGAGTAGTAAGTAATCTAATTTATATATTAGTAGTAGTATAGTAGTACTACTTACTACTACTGTAGTAGTACTACTATAGTAGTAGTAAGTTGAAACATGTTGAAGACTCATGCTGAAGAATAGAGTTTTCAGCACTGTTATTGCTATCCATACTCATTGGATTAAAATTAACATGGATATGTTAATTTTACTTACTGTAGTATAACCTGTAGTATATACTGTAGTATAACCAGAACTTCATATGTTGTAAACATATCCTTATCAATAGACATTTTGACTTTCCATGAGCATACACTAGTAGGATCACAATAGTGATTATATGCATGAAGGGCCTTCTGCCTTTTAAAACTTATACAGTTGCTAAATCTTTCTGCTGAAGTAATGACTACCAAGCTCTGTTCCATACCATGAACAGAAATGATAGCTTGTTTTATGACTGATTCCCCATATGAAGCCTCATCTATTGAAAGATGTTCCTATCCATGGCAGGGGGAGAGGCCTAGATCACTTTTAAAAGTCCGTTCCAACCCAAACCATTCTATTATTCTATTGTATTAATTTTCAGAAGTGAAGCATTCTCAACAATCCTTTCAAATATAGGTTTAAAGTTTTTCATAGGTTAAGCCACTGAAGTAGTTTTATAAAGAAACATTTCCTAATCTATTCTTCTTCAGTATTTACTGGTAGATGATTAGGATTTATCTTGTAAGAAAAATGAAAGTGAGATGTTCACTGTAGGTCAAATCCAATTAGTTAACATCTTTAGAGTGAATCTCCAGAAAGATGTAGATGGGAAAGAAAAAAAAAAAAAAAAAAAAAAGGAAGGATTAGTTTCTTAAAAGCTGTCCTCTGGAGACACAGATAAGGTATTTTATATCACAGACTGTAAGAAGGTGGAGAATTCAAAGAAAAATGTCAGGTATAGTAATTATCTGGGTTAGGTGCTTGACTCTATAATGATCTTTTAGGCTGAAAGACAGTTAATTATCGATTTCAGCTTCAATGCATCCAATTACTAAAAGGAACTATAATTGTTTCAGAAAATGTTGGGGGGGAGAGGGTTGGAGGGGAGAAGCAATCCCCCTGTCCTAAGTGGTTTATATAGTTTAACATTTGTATGGAAAATGTATGTGCTATTTCAGAAGAAAACATAGCTATCACAGTCGTTTGTTGTGGAACACCCTGGGGCAAAAAAAATAGTCAGAATAAACTCCTTGACAATTCTGCTAAAATTCCATACTCCACAATCCACGAGTTTGATTCATTCTCTACTAAACAACACATATGTCAAGAACCCAACCTGCTGGACTCACATAGAGCTCTTTGGGGAGCAACCTGTGCTTGCTTGAGCTCAGAGGGTGACCCAAGCTGTGCTTGTGGGAAATACAGGACCAGCTCTGATTTAAAGAGGAGCATAGAGAAAAACTATTGTTTGGATGAGATTCTTGCAATGGCTCCTCCAGCTCAGTTGTTGGAAACTTGCCTATGAGAGCATGGTGGGATTCCTTATAATTTTAATAGATTTTTTTTTCTAATCAATGCTTTTATTAAGTTATCACTTTTATTCTCTTACGCTATATATCAGAAAGGAGTTTCTGGTTCAGTTTACACTTGTCACAGTTATTTTACAGACTGTGAGAATGGTGAAATTTTGCCAGATTTTAAATACAATATTTTCCATGGACTAGCTTTCAAAAATAGCCTTATGGTTAGAATGTTTGTCCAGGAAGTAAGAGACTAAGTTCTTAGCCTCCAGAGACTGGGGGAATTCAAACCCACATTCCCATATTCACAAGCATATGCTGACTATCAGACTATAAATTAATGTGGGAGGGGACCCATGTGAACCTTCAGCTTTGATAGAAATATTATTTTTTTTTCTCTGCTTCTGTTTATGGATGTTCTATAACGTAACATTTGGATGAAAATAGAGATAAATCAAGAAATCAGGAACCAAAACTGGATACCTTCAATAACAGTATGTAGGGTGAATCTTCCTAGTTGTCCTTTCTCTGGTCCAACCAAAATTGGCTTCATGGTTATATAATAGCTAAGCACCAATAGCAGTTATAGAAAATGTCATTTTCTAGCATAGACTATAGACTGGTGCCTGGAGATGCTCCTGGAAAGATATGGCATGAATTCCCTTAGAATGAGGGGGAGCTGAATGCAGTTTTTCATGTTTTTACATATGTTTTAGCCTCCTCTTATTTCTTTAGTATTGCTTAGATAAGTACCACCACTGGGACAAACACTGAATTGGATGAAACTTAGTCATCCTTCCAGGGTCAGATAACTACTCTCTCAGCCAAAACTGGCCATCTGAAATAGGTAATCTGAATCTGCACCTTATTAAGCTGATGATAATATAAATCTGCTGCAGTTGAGAGAAGAGTGAAAGGAATCTGTTTTCTCTTAGGAAGACACGGCACATACAAAGGAGATTGTTTACTTATTTTGATTCTTCTAAGTGATCTGGCAAATGTAAATCTTTTTAGTTCTAAGAGATTGAATAGAAAAATTATTGGTATGGAGATCAACGATTTGCATTTTGATTTTTTTTTCTCTTGTGATACATAGGGATTTGTTTTAGCTGAATGCTAATTTGTATACAGATTTCTTCTCACATAGCAACTGTATTAGTCATCATAAAAAGGAGCAAAGAGAATACATGATATGCCCTGGAGTTCAACATGTATCGTTATAGTTGTTTTATTTTTATATTTTATGATTGCTTTATTGAATATCTCTTTGAAATAAGTGGCATTGAAAATGAGAATTATCTCAGAGTCTTTGAACAGATAACAAAATAGATGACAGAATTGCAGAAAAGTGAGGGACAGATGCTTTCATCTGAAACAGACACAAATTCAGAAACTAATTTGGAAGTGATAAAAATTAATTTGCACACTTTAATTGGAATCAGACTTCTGCATGAAAGAAAAGAAGGATGGTAGGCAGCTTGTGCTAAAAGTTGATTGAATTTTTTGTCAGGTAAGTATGTTGGACTTGGCCGCTTATCCTCTTGAGCCTCTCTGTGCAATATATTACATTCACCCTCTGACTGGTGTTCTTTAAAAGGATCAATGCTATTCCTGTTGTGTCCCTAGAGCCTGAAATTTCATTGATCTTGGGACTTGACATTTCTCATTACCTATTGTAGCTTCTGAGAGGATGGTCACAAGAGGTGTGAGAGTTAACCCTCCTTTTTCTATCTGGAGCTGTGCTGACCATAGTAAATACTCTCTCAACCCAAAGCTTTGTTTGCACAGAATTATAACATGTTATATCTTTGTCAAGTTAGCTTGCGCTTTTTTTTTTAATCTATCAAAAAGAGTACTGTTTTTTGTTCATTTTAGACGTAACACAGTTATAACAATTTAAAATTGTGAATGCTGAAGATTTTGTGACCCTGCATCTTGAAAGAGTATTTATTTCAAACTCTGAATATTTAATGTATTATTTCATATCCCTTCACATATATACCCTGTAGCATGGACTAGTTTAATGTTGGCAGGGCAGCAGTTTAAAAATAGCCATCAGTGTCTTTTGTACCAAGTGAGCTGGATGGCTGTCTAGAGGTCCTGCTCAAGCATATTAGCATACATGGCAATCTGCTTTGCATGTTTAAAGAGTTATTACAACACTTGTCTGTGCAATTTACGTGCTAATTTTTAAAATACAGTATCTTGGCACAATTTTGCCAGAGTAGAAGCTCTTTGAAAAATAGTGCATAATTTGTACTGGCACTGTCTCTACTCTGCTAGCCAAAGACATCTCTCCTAAGACTGCTGTGCAAAGGCAAATAAGCCAATAATGCACCTGAACTAATACAGTTATATTTAGCATTTTATCAACAGGTGTCTGTGCCCATGTTTTTCTACACACCCTATGGGAGCAGTATAGCACAGGGCAGTTCAGTGACTTGCCAAAGATCTCGAATCAGTTTAGTGGAGGAAATTGGTAACCTGCAAAACCTTACTCTTCTCTCATCCACGGTACCTTTCCATTTGGGGTCAGGATAGCTGCAAGATACCTAAAAGTCCACTCACCTTGGTCAATTATTTGTAGATATATAAAGTGCTACTGACATTCCTCAGCAAATAAACCAACGCTGCCAGAGGTAAGAATATTCTGAATATATGAATATTTTTCTCTGAGAAAACTTACTTTAAAAAATAGCACTCCCTCATGTAGTGGACATTTTTATTGACTATTTCCTATTTTGAAGTCTTATTTATTGGATGTAGCCTTATCTTTTCACCAAACCCTGTGCATGTTTTTTTCTGACTGTAAAAATTCAAGTATTACACTATTACACACTTCCATGAAAGTCATAGCGTTTTCTAAGATTTTGTTATCTAAGGAGTATCCCCTCAAAAGTGTTAACAGAAAAAAAACTTTGTATCATAAGGATTTTATTTGCAACAAATAATTCAGTTACAACCTTGTATTTTCTTCCATGAAAGTCAGAGATCAAATGGAAGCTGGAATGTACCTTGTGGTGTCATATTTCTTTAAGTAGAAGCCCCTCATATGTGTTTCCATTGCAAACAGTACATAATTCCTGGAAATGTACAATATGATAAAAAATGATGACACTGTCCATTTTCTTTTTCTTTTTCTTTTTGTTTTTGTTTTTTCTTTTTCTTTTACTTTTACTTTTTCTTTTTTTCCTTACCTTGTGAAAGTGCTGTTACAGTGTAATACCTTAGAATGGTATTAAACACGTTTTTCAGAGAGAAGGAAAGATTTAAAAGTATTTTATTTTGGACTTTGTAGAAGAATTTGCTTGTTTAGAAATACATCACAGATATGTTTTTTTTCCTTCTGCCATCTAGTAATTTGGTTCGGAGCTGCTCCTTTGGGGAAATTACAGGGGATTTACAGTGATGGTATTTCAGTTCATAGGTAGGATGTTTTCACCTGCAGTTCCCTCAGAGCTACATCCTCTGACCTCTGGCTGCATCTATCAGATATGATGTGACAGTGACAGAATATTTTGCTAGATTTTGAATGATTCCTGGAGTTCACATCGTCTGTCCTTAGCAATAAAATGTAATGTGATTGAGGTCCTCTCCCCTATGCCACAGCTTTTTCCATAAAAAGCATCATTGGATTATTTTTTTTTCTTTGAGCTCTAAGGGGAAAAATCCTATTTTCAATTAGTGTCTGACTATTAGTTCTAATAATGATTTTCCGCTATTATTAATTTGTATTTACTGAAAACCAGGACTTCAGATGAGGGCAGTTTTTTCTTGTAAATATTTTCATTTGTAAGGTAAAACATCAATTTATGTGCTAATTTTTTAGATTCTGTCATTCTACATTCCATGATTTTATAGTATTTTCCTAGGAAACAGTGAGGAAAATGTTCTTCTGAAAATACTGTTTCCTTTTCTGCTTAAAAGTCTCTATCAACTAATTTCATTCACTGTTACTGGCAGACTGATGGCACTGCTGTGTGCATTTCTGTAATCAGAATTTAGGCCAAGGAAAACCTTGAGCATAATTCCTTTTCTTTCCTGGAAGAAAAAAGAAAAGAATGGGAAAATTCTAAAGCTAGCTGCATATATATATGTGTATATATATACACACACTTTTCTATTAGGCCATTGGAGAAAAGAATACCTTAGAAGGAGACAGAGGGTTCTGAACAGCAGCACTGATGCAGAAATTGTAAGAATCTAAGCCTCAAAATTTAGCTATCTTTGATCAGATATAGCTAATGTCTTCCTCTGTTTCTTCCAAAATCAATCCCTCAATACCAGTAAAGCTTAGATCAATTTACATCTTCAATTTCCATATCAGAAAGATTTTTTTCTTACAAGGTAAATTAAAGACTGGGAAACCAGGATTTACTGAGGTACCTATTTTCATTAGAGATACGAAAATTGTTGATGTGTCTGTACAAAACAATAATAAGACCAAGTAGGTTGACCTATCCTGTATTATTGGGTACAAAAGTGAAGTCTATAAATCTACGTTCTCAACTGCTTCAGAAAGTGATAGTAAAACACATAGAACTATTAATTAAAATTTTGATAACAGAAGTGTTTAGGATTAGTTAAGAAACACTGTAGATTCATTGTAAAATTTCAAGAACAATTACATACAGTTCTGGTTACCCACATGTTAAGAAAAAACTCAGAGTGCTAGAGGAGCATGAGTGGGTTACCACAATGACTAAAAAGAGGCAAGCCTGTCACTTCAAAGAAGTTTATAAGAGTTTGGTTTGTTTAATAAAGTCAAAAGGAAGGGCTGGGAGGGCTGGTTTCTTCTATAAGAATATGAGTGAAGAAAACAAGTGAGAGGGAAGACCTAAAGGACAGTGCTGACATAAGAACAAAGAGATATAAGGTAGGCAAGAATAGATTCACACTGACTATCAGAATATTTCTGTCCTTCACAGTAGGAAAGTTCTGGAATATCCTTCCAAGTCACATAGCCAGCTAGCTGTTTCATTAATTTATTAACAGGTTTATATAGTGTGAGTGTCTGCAATAAAAAAGACTAAATTCATTGACCCACAAAATTCTACTCAAGACCTGTTCCTAAAGTATATCTTTCAGAAACTACTGCACTATTGTTTAGATACTCTGGTAGCTCCCTTGTTAATTTGTTTTAGTGTTTAACTGTTTTTGCAGGTAGGAAACTGCATTTTATAGCAGGGTTGAAATATGTGCAGCCATCCACCCACTGGCCCCTGTTGTACCATTAGCTGTAAGATAAATTTTTGAGCTATTGGACGTCTTTCACACCTTTAACTCCCTGGATATGGTAGCCAAGTCACTGCTCTGCTGCCTGTGCAGTGAAGAGAGAAAACACTTTAAACTCTGTGCAACCTCCTATGCTACTCTCTGTATCAGTTGTGTGACCTTTATTGGAGCTCATTTCTGAAAATGTGGGTACAATTTTCTTTCTAGTCTAAAGTAGTAAGATAATTCCTGATTCCTATTTGCTGTTTTAGGGCATTGCATTGAAAGCTAATGTTGAGGCAGTTTTGCATTCTGGCTTCATAAATCTTTCTCTGTCTCAGTGCTTTCCAAACCAAAATAATGTCTCCAGTTAGCAGTGCTTGTGTTTGTCCAGCAGTAGCAACCTTCCACCTGATTGCATTCAAAATAACTAAAATAATTAAAACACATTTGGCCATGTTATTATTTAACAAGACAATGCAGTGAATGCTATAATAATAGCTTTCTCTCTTCATTATACAGTTGCCCATGAATCCTTTTGTCAGCTGTATATTATTATATCTTACCAGAAAATATTTTATATTATTCTGTAGATAAAGTTACTGGCTTGTAATTGGTCAAGAATTAATTCCTGCCTCCCAGTGCAATACCCCAATATCCAGTATCCTAATACCTAGCTCCTAGCAAATACCCTCTTATGAACAAAAAATGTTAAGACCTGTCAGTTAAGTTCAACAAGGCCAAGTGCCGGGTCCTGCACCTGGGGCGCAATAACCCCAAGCAGAGCTACAGGCTGGGAGATGAGTGGTTGGAGAGCTGCCAGGCAGAGAAGGACCTGGGAGTGATGGTTGATAATAGGCTGAATATGAGCCAGCAGTGTGCCCAGGTGGCCAAAAAGGCCAACGGCATCCTGGCTTGTATCAGAAACAGTGTGACCAGCAGGGCTAGGGAAGTGATCGTCCCCCTGTACTCGGCTCTGGTGAGGCCGCACCTCGAGTATTGTGTTCAGTTTTGGGCCCCTCGCTACAAGAAGGACATGGAGGTGCTTGAGCAGGTCCAGAGAAGGGCAACGAAGCTGGTGAGGGGCCTGGAGAACAAGTCCTACGAGGAGCGGCTGAGGGAGCTGGGCTTGCTCAGCCTGGAGAAGAGGAGGCTCAGGGGCGACCTTATCGCTCTCTACAGATACCTCAAAGGAGGCTGTAGTGAGGTGGGGGTTGGTCTGTTCTCCCACGTGCCTGGTGACAGGACGAGGAGGAATGGGCTTAAGTTGTGCCAGGGGATTTTTAGGTTAGATGTTAGGAAGAACTTCTTTACCGAAAGGGTTGTTAGGCACTGGAACAGGCTGCCCAGGGAGGTGGTGGAGTCACCATCCCTGGAGGTCTTTAAAAGACGTTTAGATGTAGAGCTTAGGGATATGGTTTAGTGGGGATTGTTAGGGTTAGGTTAGAGGTTGGACTTGATGATCTTGAGGTCTCTTCCAACCTAGAAATTCTGTGATTCTGTGATTAAACTCACTGCTGTACAATCCCTGCTGTCCTCAGTCAGTTCCATATAAAACAAGTTTAAATCAAAATCTTGTACTACTAAGTCAAATGTCTTAGAAAAAAAAAGAAAATGCATGGAGGCCATTCTGAAATAGCCATCTTTATCAACTATACCTGTTGTCCTGTCCAAAGCAGATAAGAAGCTTGCTTGACAAGACTCTCATTCCAGTACAGCATGGAGACTGGCATTAATGAGATTTTGGTGCTCAATTCTTTGTTGACTGAACTCTAGATTACTTGTGTTTTTTTTTTTTTATTATTATTATTTTGTGGGGGATTAATATTATGGTAATTCATCTGTGGTTTCCCAGATCATTTCTGAACTATACTGGCAGAGCGCCAGTGTCTTGGTATTTTCCAATTTTCTGTATTTCCTGTGTACAAAGAAAATATAACCATATGAAATCTCTGTTATCTAGCAGGCCACAAAATTTCTGTTACTGCATAACTTTTCTTTGTGATATCAAAGAAAGTGATATCAAAGTGATATCAAATACTGAGCACTTCCTTACTGCATATAGGAGTTTCACTGTTAAAATGTCAGCATCTGTTATTATTGGAAGCAACAGAAATGTTGCTATTTGTCACATAAATGCTCCATAAATGCCCACCTATTTGAATCCACAATAAAATATTTTTTTCTCCTGTATGTATAAAGTGTTTTGAGAATAGTCTACCCTACTCTTTAATAAAATTAAATGTGATAAAAACGGAATACGCACCTACAGTGATATGTATGAAATGATGCATATCCATAACCATCTTTAGTTACAATTTTTATCTATAAGCATTCAATGTGACTGAATCAATAATTTCTATGCAACAGCTGTATCTTTCTAGTACAGTGCTGTTCTTCCTCTCTTCTGCACTACAGCTTCATGAAAGAATTTACAATCATTAACATAAGAAAATCCTCAACTTATCCTACTCTTTAGGTTCCTAGAAGAAAGCTACAGACATATATGTTCAATATCAGATATTTACATTACAGATACATTTAACACCACCACAGGTTGTGTTCCTTATGTGAAATTTAACTTTTCAGTATTTTTAGATCATAAAACAGCAATGTATTTTTATTATTCAAGTATTGGAAACAGCATGGAGTCCATCATTTCTAAACAAAGGAGTTTGCTTTATGTTCATGTATAACTTAATGGATTGGGAAGCTGCATATATGAAACTTTATGATGTCTGAATGTATTTTGTCCAGAAACCTAGGTATGAGATATTTAAACAGACCGTACTCTCCTTTGATGCTTACTGATTTAATGCAAATCAGAGCACAGTTCTTTTGTTGTTAATAAATAAATAATGGTTTGGCATTTGTCTGTTGTTTCATTTTTACTTTATTTTTTTAACAGGTGATTATCCAGCTCCTCGGGCTGTTCTGACTGGTCATGACCATGAAGTTGTCTGTGTGTCAGTCTGTGCAGAGCTGGGACTTGTCATCAGTGGTGCTAAAGGTCAGAAATACTTTTATGATGTAAGACATAACATTTTTAGAGCCTTTCTTAATGGTACTTTTTGGTCTTCCTTCAAGCCAGATATACTTTAATTTTGCAAAGTCTTTTCTACCAAGATGTTCTGTAATTGTGGGGGAATCTGCAGCTGCTTCCTCTGAGCATTGTTACTGACTATCTGGACTTATGATGCTTAGGCATGAATTAAGTTGATTGCTCTTTCCAAGCATCACTACTACTATTGACAGAAGAATTATATAATAATTTGTAACTAACTATCTTATTCTGAAGACAATTCATGACAGAGACCTGGATTTCGGATAGAGTGAGGTCCAAATTCTCCAACCTGATCTTAATTAAAGGGCAGTTTGTGCAACTGACTTCAGTCTCCTTGACAAGGGAAGCAGAGTCAATTTCCTTGTTTTGGGATCCATAGACCAGCATTTCACGCAGCAGATTTTTTTAGTGGACTGGTTTCCAAATAATTAGGAGTTTGCAGGTTTGCTGTTATACTACTTCCATTAAAATTTTTGAGCCATCTCTTCACACACTGCTCATTATTTATTTATAGAATCCAGAGTATCCAACAGTTACTAATAATAAATTTTCAAATTATCTTTACAAACCTGCAGCAGTCTCCTTTAGAACTCTGATTATCCATGTAAATAAAACACTCACATAAACAAGTGTTTTCTTAATCTTTCCTTATTCTGTTTCTCACTTGTTCTGCCCAATTTCTTCTTTTCCCTTTAATTCCACATCTACTTTTCTTCCCCCACTTCTTTTTCTCATTTAGGTTCTTTTCTTAATTTGGAAAACTTCACATCTTTTCCTGTCATTCTTCCTTCTTTGAATTCCCCTTCCCTAAAGTATAGCTCTTACTGTCCTTTGAGCTATGTTATCTCTTCTCCATTCTTATTTCCCTTTTCTTTTTTTTTTACACTAACCTTACCATTCCCTAATGTTTTTCTTACTTATATCTCTTCCTACCTCATTTCCACTCCACTCCTATATCCTTATCCAGCCACTTGCTTTCTCAGTTTACAGTTATATCTATTTCATATTTTATTCATAGGATCACAGAATCATAGAATCATAGAAAAGTTTAGGTTGGAAGGACCTTAAGGATCATCTAGTTCCCTGTCATAGGCAGGGACACCTCCCAGCAGACCAGGTTACCCAAAGCCTCATCCAGCCTGGCCTTGAACACCTCCAGGGATGGGGCATCCACAGTTTCTCTGGGCAACCTGTGCCAGGGCCTCACCACCCTCTGATTAAAAAATTTCTTGCTAATCCAAACTTACCCTCTATTAGTTTAAATCTTCTCCTCCTTGTTCTACACCCCCCCAACAAGGAGTTCCTCACCAGCTTTCCTGTAGGCCCTCTTTAGGTACTGGAAGGCTCCTCTAAGGTCTGCCCTGTGCCTTCTCTTCTCCAGGCTGAACAACCCCAATTCTCTCAGACTATCTTCATAGAAGAGGAGCTCCATTAATCCCCCTGAAAGTCCTTGCATTCCTTTTTAAGTTGCTGCTTCTGATAGGAAGAAGGACATTATATTTGTCCTGTCCCATTTTGCTCACAGCTAAGCTCCTAGGTTATTTATATTTAATATATTTATCTTTAATATATAAATTATATATATTAATATATTAATATATATATTTATATTTAATACTGACTCAGAACTCCACTTTTATTTTCAAAGCTGAGTATGAAACTTTTAATAAAGGCATTTTTAATAGAAAATGCAAATGGGTCATTAACTTTCATAATGACTTACTACATAGCAGTGGTAGGTGAAGTCAGGACACTTATTAAAAAAATACATGGTGACTATTTTTGTAGCATTGCTATTTTCTTATTTCTAAGGCAGCCTTATACATTTTTATTGCCAAAGTACCCTTTCAAACTCTCTTGTTGCAAATTTCCTCAGATCAAAATAGCTGGATTTGTACGCAACTACCTTCTGCTTCATTAAGTATGTGATGTTTTAATAACATATTTTAAAGGTAAAGGCTGCAGGGGGGCCAAAGATTTTAATGTCAAATCCAGAATGTATTTGTAATGGATCCAGGGAGGTGGAGACCTACCCTGTCAGATCCTGTCCCCTGAGTTACACTTCTCATGTTCCTCCTTTACAAACTCTATCTACAAACTCTATCTATGTTTATGTATATAAATATATAAAGACATTTTTCCCTCTCTGTGCCACCTCCATCACACACACAGCCCTCCAGACAACCTGCACTGAGGCAGGGAGACAACACAAATAGGACTCCTCTGAGAAAATTCTGTGCCTTAGGTCAATGTTTGCATGTTCTTACGCAATAAAAAACATATAAAGAGTGGTTGCTCAGTAGATTCCAGTCTTTACCCCAGAATCCTAAATCTGAAGATTTCTTTGTGCCTTTTAGTGCCCATGACCAATCAGCTGAGCCAAGGTAGTGGCAGTTTTCCAATGCATTTAAACATGAAAATATTACATTTTTATTTTTGAAAATCTAACATGATAATTATTTTAAAGGTAGAGGGGTCACTGGCATTTCAGTATTTCCAAAGCTAAAATTCAACATGATAAAATAAATTAATTCCATTGAAGTTGTATCCTGAAAACCCAGTCAGACTTGGAGTCTCTTTGCATAAAGGTTGTTGCAAACACAAATAAGAATGTGCAATGAAGAGCTCACAGACAAGTGCACTGATGCTGTGATTTGTTCTACCGGGCCAAACCCAGCTGCAATGTGATCTTCGGAGAAGTTAGAATGGCTTAATGTGAGGAGGCTGAGTCTGCCAGTATGAATTTGATGGAGCAGGAGTGCAGGTGGTGTTTACGTCCATCCCTACGGTGGCAGGGAGGGGTACAGAGAGGACACAGAAAGCCCACCTGTTAAACACGTGGCTCAGGGGCTGGTGCCAACACAGAAATCTTGTTTTTTTCGACCATGGGGCACTTTACTCCGCACCAGGCCTGATGGCCGCAGACGGGTCCCTATCTTTTAGGGGAAAACGGATCCTGGGCCAGGAGCTGGCAGGGCTCATTGAGAGGGCTTTAAACTAGGTAAGAAGGGGGATGGGGCTGAAGCAAGGATTGTTGGAGCTGTGCCAGGGGGAACGATAGCAATGCCGGGGGATAAGGCAATGGCCCAGCTGAAGTGCATCTACACCAATGCATGCAGCATGGGCAACAAACAGGAGGAGCTGGAAGCCATCGTGCAGCAGGCAGGCTACGACTTGGTTGCCATCACGGAGACGTGGTGGGACCACTCTCATGAATGGAGTGCTGCAATGACTGGCTATAAACTCTTCAGAAGGGACAGGCAGCACAGAAGGGGTGGTGGAGTGGCTCTCTATATTAGAGAGTCTTTTGATGTTGTAGAACTCAAGGTTGGGAATGACAAGGTCGAGTCCCTTTGGGTTAGGATCGGCGGGGTCAACAAGGCTAGCATCCTGTTTGGGGTCTGTTACAGACCGCCGAACCAGGACGAGGAGACGGATGAGGAGTTCTACAGGCAGCTGACAGAAGTTGTGAAATCGTCAGCGCTGGTTCTCGTGGGGGACTTCAACTTCCCCGACATATCCTGGAAGCACAACACAGCCCAGAGAAAGCAGTCTAGGAGGTTTCTGGAGAGCGTGGAAGATAGCTTCCTGACACAGCTGGTTAGTGAGCCTACCAGGGGAGGTGCCCCGCTAGACCTTCTCTTCACAAACAGAGAAGGACTGGTGGAAGATGTGATTGTCGGGAGCTGTCTTGGGCAGAGTGACCATGAAATGGTAGAGTTCTCTATTCTTGGCAAGGCCAGGAAGGGGATCAGTAAAACCACTGTATTGGACTTCCGGAGGGCTGACTTTGTGCTGCTGAGGACACTGGTTGGTAGTGTCCCTTGGGAGGCGGTTCTGAAGGGCAGAGGAGTCCAGGAAGGCTGGGCACTCTTCAAGAGGGAAATCTTAATGGCGCAGGAACGGTCTGTCCCCACGTGCCCAAAGACGAGCTGGTGGGGAAGAAGACCAGCCTGGCTGAACAGAGAATTGTGGCTCGAGCTTAGGAGAAAAAAGAGGGCTTATAATCTTTGGAAAAGTGGGCAGGCCACTAGGGAGGACTATAAGGGTATCGCGAGGCTGTGCAGGGACAAAATTAGAAAAGCCAAAGCTCATCTGGAGCTCAATCTGGCTACTGCCGTTAAAGATAACAAAAAACGTTTTTATAAATGCATCAACACAAAAAGGATGACTAAGGAGAATCTCCATCCTTTACTGGATGCTGGGTGAAACTTAATTACAAGAGATGAGGAAAAGGTGGAGGTGCTTAATGCCTTCTTCGCCTCAGTCTTTAGCGGCAATACTGGTTGTTCTCTGGATACCCAGTACCCTGAACTGGTGGAAGGGGATGGGGAGAGAGATGTGGCCCTCACTATCCATGAAGAAATGATTGGTGACCTGGTACGGCACTTGGATGTGCACAAGTCGATGGGGCCGGATGGGATCCACCCAAGGGTACTGAAAGAACTGGCAGAGGTGCTGGCCAAGCCGCTTACCATAATTTATCAACAGTCCTGGCTATCGGGGGAGGTCCCAGTTGACTGATGGCTAGCAAATGTGACGCCCATCTACAAGAAGGGCCGGAGGACTGACCCGGGAAACTACAGGCCTGTCAGTTTGACCTCAGTGCCAGGGAAGCTCATGGAGCAGATTATCTTGAGAATCATCACACAGCACTTGCAGGGCAAGCAGGCGATCAGGCCCAGTCAGCATGGGTTTATGAAGGGCAGGTCCTGCTTGACGAACCTGATCTCCTTCTATGACAAAGTGACGCGCTGGGTGGATGAGGGAAAGGCTGTGGATGTGGTCTACCTTGACTTCAGCAAGGCTTTTGACACCGTTTCCCACAGCATTCTCCTCAAGAAACTGGCTGCTCTTGGCTTGGACTGGCACACGCTTCGTTGGGTTAGAAACTGGCTGGACAGCCAGGCCCAAAGAGTCGTGGTGAATGGAGTCAAATCCAGTTGGAGGCCGGTCACTAGTGGCGTTCCCCAGGGCTCGGTGCTGGGGCCGGTCCTCTTCAATATCTTCATTGATGATCTGGATGAGGGCATTGAGTGCACCCTCAGTAAGTTTGCAGATGACACCAAGTTAGGTGCGTGTGTTGATCTGCTCGAGGGTAGGAAGGCTCTGCAGGATGATCTGGATAGGCTGCACTGATGGGCTGAGGTCAACTGCATGAAGTTCAACAAGGCCAAGTGCTGGGTCCTGCACCTGGGGCGCAATAACCCCAAGCAGAGCTACAGGCTGGGAGATGAGTGGTTGGAGAGCTGCCAGGCAGAGAAGGACCTGGGAGTGATGGTTGATAGTAGGCTGAATATGATCCAGCAGTGTGCTCAGGCGGCCAAGAAGGCCAACAGCATCCTGGCCTGTATAAGAAACAGTGTGACCAGCAGGGCTAGGGAAGTGATCGTCCCCCTGTACTCGGCTCTGGTGAGGCCGCACCTCAAGTACTGTGTTCAGTTTTGGGCCCTTCGCTACAAGAAGGACGTGGAGGTGCTTGAGCGAGTCCAGAGAAGAGCTACGAAGCTGGTGAGGGGCCTGGAGAACAAGTCCTACGAGGAGCGGCTGAGGGAGCTGGGCTTGTTCAGCCTGGAGAAAAGGAGGCTCAGGGGTGACCTTATCGCTCTCTACAGGTACCTCAAGGGAGGCTGTAGCGAGGTGGGGGTTGGTCTGTTCTCCCATGTGCCTGGTGACAGGACGAGGGGAAATGGGCTTAAGTTGTGCCAGGGGATTTTTAGGTTAGATGTTAGGAAGAACTTCTTTACCGAAAGGGTTGTTAGGCATTGAAACGGGCTGCCCAGGGAAGTTGTGGAGTCACCATCCCTGGAGGTCTTTAAAAGACATTTAGATGTAGAGCTTAGCGATATGGTTTAGTGGGGGACTGTTAGTGTTAGATTAGAGGTTGGACTCAATGATCTTGAGGTCTCTTCTAACCTAGAAATTCTGTGTGATTCTGTGTGATTCTGTGTAATTTACTTTCAGGATCATAAGCCAATTGTACAAGGAAGAGATTATTATGCTGTCCAGGAGTATCTTGTGATTCTTAAAAGAAAATATTTAGTACTTACCAAGATTTATTACATTTACTGCAGAAGAGACTATTTTTCTTAGTAGGATTACAGATCTTATTTTTAAAAGAGCATTCCCATAGATCTTGAAATCGCAGAATCACAGAATAGTCTAGGTATGGAAGAGACCTCCAAGATCACCAAGTCCAACCTCTGACCTAATGCTAACAAGTCCTCCACTAAACCATATCCCTAAGCTCTACATCTAAATGTCTTTTAAAGACCTCCAGGGATGGAGACTCAAATGGAGGTATCATAGTGTTGCATATTAAAATGTACCTCATAGATTTCATATTTTTTTTCATTCATCAGCAATAATAATAAAAATAGGAAATTAAAATCTCATATTAAAATCTCTGGAGTAAATGCAGTGGTAGTGTGGTCTTATAGATTCAATATCATAGTTACTCTGTTGGCTGTCAGATGACACCCATTGTTAAAGCAATTCAGGACTGAAATCTATGCATGTAATACATTCACTGGGGGAAAGTACCTATAGGAACTGCCATTGACTATAGGAGAAACATGCAGTGATATGATTACATGTCCTCTGGGAGTTGCTCCTAGACACTGATAGGGCCCCATCTGTTTAACGTGAATGGGCAGGCTAAGGAGAGTTCATGTTCTTGGAGGAAAGCACTAAGACCAAGGCCTCTGAATGCTTGGAAAAAGGAAAATATATTTTAGAAATAGATCAATTATAACTACTACCAGTTTAAGGAAATAATGAACTACCACTATTAGGCATTTTTTATCTATTTTTTCATCTGCTAGCTCTTGCATTGTCTTTTCTGTTGTCTTTTAAATTCTTTAGGTTAGAATTGCATCTTGTCATATCTATGCAGGACTAATATGATATAAATGTGTATTATGCATTGCCTCTGTGCACAGAATATATAGTTTGTATAAACAGCAAAAGCATGATATATTATGTTTTCATATGCAGAAGGTCCTTGTCTGGTACACACAATTACCGGAGATTTGCTGAGAGCCCTGGAAGGAACAGAAAACTGCTTGTATCCTCGCTTAATTTCAGTATCCAGTGAAGGTCACTGCATCATCTACTATGAACGAGGACGGTTCAGCAATTTCAGCATAAATGGCAAACTCCTAGCTCAGATGGAGATCAATGATTCAACGAGGGTAAATCTAAATGCAAACAAGTATTTGTTGTGTCTTGCCTTTATTTATTAAAACAAATTGAATTTATCTGCAGTGTATTTTAAAGGAAATCATACATGTTAAGTTGCCACCTCCCAGTTAAGAAATATTCAAATACAAATCCTCTCATCTCCATCTCCAAATGCAAAAGTGCACTTGAGCTTTTTCAGAGTAAATAAGAACAAATTGTTTATGGTCCCATACAATACATGGAACTTTTGTTTGAAATCAAATTTCAGTGGGAAATATATATTTAAAACAAAATACTCTGAAATGAATCCATTCTTCATTTATTAGCCAAGACAGGAATTCATGCCTTCAGGGCTCTGTCCTGTCAAGAGCACTTGAAGCAGCATTAGGAATGCATATTGCTGCTGTGCTTTAGGTGTTAGTGATGGCACTGAATATTGTAGGACAGAGAAATGTTATGTCCTCGACTTAAGTCTTGTATACACTGGAAAAGTTTTGTGGTTATATATCATATTAAAAACCATATTGTTTTTATTTAAAATTTAGAGATCCAAAATTCGTTGGTTAATTGCTTTTATTTGGGAGAAAGAGTGGAAGTCTTTTTCTTCAAATTTAAAGTGAACAGAGGACAAAAAATACTCATAAGTTGATTAAATCTTAGTAGCACTGATCATTTTCCATAAAAACTGACTGCATACATAGGTTTTGTCTTATTCTTCTGAAGGCCATTCTCCTGAGCAGTGATGGGCAGAACCTGGTGACAGGGGGAGACAATGGTGTGGTAGAAGTATGGCAGGCCTGTGACTTCAAGCAGCTCTATATCTACCCTGGCTGTGATGCTGGCATAAGAGCGATGGATCTGTCTCATGATCAGAGGTGAGTTTGTCATTAATATTTGCAAGTAAACAGTAAAAAAAAAAAAAAAAAAAAAAAAAAAAAAAAACTACCCAGGTTTTTAGCTGGTTGATTAGTTTTAATCAGCATGTTGTCTGATCCTTTTGTCTCACAATGCTTAACTTTAAGGTGAGGCCTTATATCACTGAAGTCAGTAAGCCAGAGACTCAGCTAACAAAATATTAGTAAAATTACGTTAAGTTAAGAGCATGCAAATAGCCAGACTGGATCAGACTGCAGTAGTACCTATTAATGATTTTTATTTTTTTTTAACGTTCCAAAATTTATATCTCACTTCTGAATTTCAGCAATGTAGAGATTAAGAGCTTTTAGGGGTTTGCACCTAAATAATGGATCAATCCACCAGGAATGGGTACAGTCCTTTCCTTTCAACTTTATCTGCACAATGGAGATGCAGTGTACAAACCTAGATATATACAGTGACTGCTGTGGCACTAGAATGCACAGTGTAAATGTAAATATATGTGAACTCCATCCCTAGGAATACTATTGTAATGTGATTATAATATAACACTATATGTTGCATTTATGCAGGACTATGAGTGGATTCACTGTTTACATCATGCATGAGTCTTATATTTCTAATTGATATACAAACTTCTGCAAAGAATTTGTAGGATATTAGAAAAATCATACAACATTCACTAAACTTTTTTCACAGAATCACAGAATAGTCTAGGTTGGAAGAGACCTCCAAGATCACCTAGTCTAACCTCTGACCTAATGCTAACAAGTCCTCCACTAAACCATATCCCTAAGCTCTACATCTAAACATCTTTTAAAGACCTCCAGGGATGGTGACTCCACCACTTCCCTGGGCAGCCTATTCCAGAGACTAACAACCCTTTCAGTAAAGAAGTTTTTCCTAATATCCAACCTAAACCTCCCCTGGTGCAATTTTAGCCCATTCCCCCTTGTCCTGTCACCAGGCACGTGGGAGAATAGACCAACCCCCACCTCGCTACAGCCTCCTTTAAGGTACCTGTAGAGTGCGATAAGGTCGCCCTTGAGCCTCCTTTTCTCCAGGCTAAATAGTTCCAGCTCCCTCAGCTGCTCTTCGTAGGACTTGTTTTCCAGACCCTGCACCAGCTTTGTAGCCCTTCTCTGGACTCGCTCAAGCACCTCCATGTCCTTCTTGTAGTGAGGGGCCCAAAACTGAACACAGTACTCAAGGTGAGGCCTCACCAGAGCTGAGTACAGGGGAACAATCACTTCCCTGGACCTGCTGGCCATGCTGTTTCTTATACAGGCCAGGACGCTGTTGGCCTTCTTGGCCGCCTGAGCACACTGCTGGATCATATTCAGCCAACTATCAACCATCACTCCCAGGTCCTTCTCTGACAGGCAGCTTTCTAATCACACATCTCCTAGCCTGTAGCTCTGTTTAGGGTTGTTGTGCCCCAGGTGCAGGACCTGGCACTTGGCCTTGTTGAACTTCATACAGTTGGCCTCGGCCCATCGGTCCATCCTATCCAGATCATCCTGCAGAGTCTTCCTACCCTCGAGCAGATCAACACACGCACCTAACTTGGTGTCATCTGCAAACTTACTGAGGGTGCACTCAATGCCCTCATCCAGATCATCGATAAAGATGTTAAAGAGGACTGGCCCCAGTACCGAGCCCTGGGGGACTCCACTAGTGACCGGCCTCCAACTGGATTTGACTCTATTCACCACAGTCTGGGCCTGGCCATCCAGCCAGCTCTTAACCCAACAAAGCGTATGCCAGTCCATTTTTTTCTTAAACTTTTCAGCATTTCTATGCTATGTATCCATTTTTTAAAGCAATAAAGGCACCTAGAAATTATTTTTTTTACCTAATTTATTCATATATGAGTAAATAATGAGAAAAAAAAAAAAAAAAGAAAAGAAAAAAGAAGATCTTTGTCTCAAACAGTCTAATCAAAACTGAGTTACTGGAAGAGGCCTCTCTGCTTCTGGAGCTTTGCCAGTTTATGCAGTATTTGCCAGTTTTCATACAGTAGCATGCTGTGTTCTAATATATTTATTTACACTGTGAAAATTTTCTGGTAGCCCATTTTCTCTATCCCTGATTGTAATATTAGGTTGGGAAGCCCCAGCTGTGTGAACTGCTTTAAGTACCTGCTTAGCTTTGGTCGCTTAATTAAGCAGAGAATGGATTTTGTATGGTTTGATAGAAGTGGAGATAGATATCTAATCCAATTTCAGAATTCAGCTACCAGAATTGGAGTGTAGATGATAACTGGAAAATCACCTCTACCATTGCCACCAGAACATAAATATAGGGGTAAATTTCCATATGATGCTTTTTAGGAGTACCAGGGTGTGATCAGCTTACAGAAAGCTATGATAATAAGCTTCCATAATAACCAGAGGAGATTTACTCACCACAGGCTGTGAAGTCAAAAGGACAATTTAGTACACCTTAAAGTACATGCTCAGTGACCTGTAGAGAGTTGGTCTCAGGCTATTTTGAGGGTATTGATTAGGACCCTAATTTGGTTGCCTCCCCGTAGCCACTTAGTACTGTTTGAGATACTTTGGAATTCAGAGGTATACATAAGGGGTGGCACATATGACGGAGGACCTAGTGAAGGTCCCACCCACCCACTCCGTTCCAAGAGAGGCAGCTGGAGAGAAGGCAAGACAAAGAACATCTCAAAGGGTCCTGTGCTTTTATCTCTGCAAAGGTAATTGAATGGAGCTCTGTTCATTATCGTTGACCATAATGAGAATATGGGAATTGGTTTCATATGTATATATTTAAATTTAGTGTCTCCATGGCAAACTGAGCACACCCATGAGCTTTATTTTCATACAGCGTTGCTAAAGAGACTCATTCTTTTAGCTTTTTTACTGTTTATGCAAAACAAAATTAGGTAAAAGAGGATTAACACAAATATCTTTCCTATCTTTTTTCAGAACTCTGATTACTGGCATGGCTTCTGGCAGCATCGTAGCTTTTAATATAGATTTTAACCGGTGGCATTATGAACATCAGAACAGATACTGAAGCAGAATGAAGAACTGAAAGCCCAGGTAAAGCTGAGAGCACAAGTGCTGCAATGAAAGGTGTAGTCTCTGGTGGAAAACCACGTCTGCATTGACCTCCGTTGTACATTCCATTACACCCAGCAATAGCTGTACATTGTAGTCAGCAACCATTTTACTTTGTGTGTTTTTTCACAACTGAACACCAGCTGCTGAAAAGCAAGCTTGTATCATGTAAATTATATGAATTAGGAGATGTTTTGGTAATTATTTCATATATCTTTGTTTATTGAGAAAAGGTAGTAGGATGTGCCACAAGAGACTTTTGCAAATTCTGAGGAACCTTGTGTCCAGTTGTTTCAATGTTTAGGCTATGAACCTAACATGCATCCCATCTCCAGCCTCTTTTCAAGCTGAGATTAAAAAAAAATACGTTTGATACTTTGTACATCAGATGCACATCTTAACTTTAAAGGGATACTTTTGTAAAAGTAAAACCTTGTATAAAGAACAAAACTGTTTCTTAATTTTATTGTGGAGTTACAACTTGCATGTACTTTAAACCTGATGTCTTGAAGGAACAGGTGCATTCACACAAATCAAACTGAAGATCTGCCTAAGGGTACAGCTTGTGTTAAAGGGTTGAATTTGGGTGCAAACAGTAATTTTGACATTTTCACCAACACGTTTTTCACTTTTTGAATCTAAACTTTACCCCTTTTAAGTGGAGTTCTGCTCATAAAGCGTTTGGATAAAAAGCCATCATTTGCCATATTTATACTTTATACAATAGAAATTAAATTCCTCCCTTTTAAATTCAAAGACTAGATAGAAAGGGAGCAAAGAGGGTAAGTTCAGTTTAATGCTTTGTAATGCTTAATGATTCCCAATACAGACAAAATGCTGTACTTCTGGATTATTAGCATTTGGCCTACAAACCATTTGGCCAGAGAGCCTCAAATATTTTTTCCCTTATTTTTCCTCTGAGCAGCTCGGTTTATTCAACAGCCTTAGCTTCACTGTGGAGGTGACTGAAGTTATTCTTTTGGGTTCTTCTGAAAATCTCACCTGAAGCCACTCAGACTAAGGCACTTCATGTTTTACAATACTGTAATGATAATTATTGGAATAATTTTCTGCACATTGTACTGATCAAATTACACACCCAGGGGTATATACACTTTAATTCATGTTTCTTCTTTGTATATTTGGTGACTGTATTGTCATAGATGTACATATTGTGTCGGTAGGGCTATGAGGCATGTAACAGGAATGTAATTTTCTCAGAATTTACACTCATTTGCAGTCATTTATTTAAAAAGATAATGGATTCTTTGTATTGGCACTTTGCACCAGAAACATATCATTATTTATTGATGTGATTACTTATTTGTTCTCCACCTTGTATTAGTAAGTTTAGCACTGAATTTCCCTCTTCATTGTTGTTTGTATTTAAAAGATTCGGAAATCATGGGGATCAGTGTAATGATTAAGTTATTCATCACCAGTCTGTAAGCAATATCTTGAGTTCGTAGCTTAGAATTGGGAGACTATTGAACATCTGGAAGACAAGTTCATTTCATCTTGAGATCATGGTGAAATATTTTGGATATATAAATTCCTTAAGCTATTGTAACCATGTTTTATTGCAAAGATGTAAAATATGCCAGATGTGTGTGAGTTGGAAATCAAAAAGAAAAATAAAATATGCAAAGAATTCAGTGATAGTTTTTCATTTCAATGAACTTTTCATCAAATAGTTCACATTATCATTAGGAGCAAGCAATTATTTTAAGCAATCCTCTCTTACAGACAATGTATATTGCAAAAATTATGTATGCTGGGTGGTTGTATTTCCTGGGGTGTCAAGAAATAAAAGAGAGGTTACAGAGTGTGTTTTGCAACTCATTTGATTGCCAGTACATGAAGAGAAACTACTGAAAATACTTTGATCATCAGAAGAATCCTTGTGAACAGGCAATAAACTTGTATAATACACCTCACAGAAAGCAATGATCTGTTGATAGCCATTTTGGGTATCTCTCAATATCTGATAAGACAGAAATAATTTCTTCTTGTTTTAGGCATTGAAAATTAGGTATTTACACTTCCTGAACAATAGAACAAAACAGGTGGGGTAAATCCCCTTCTGAAAATGCTGACATTCCTACAAAGTTATAGTAAGTAACTGTAGATAGATAGTTACATAATGTCAGATCATAGAATCATTAAGATTGGAAGAGACCTTTGAGATCATCCAGTCCAACCATAACCCTAGTACTAATATCACCTCACTAAACCACCTGCCTTAGCACCAGGTCCAACCTTTCCTTAAACAACCCCAGGGACAGTGACTCCATTACCTCCCTGGGCAACCCATTCCAATGCCTGACTGCTCTTTATGAGAAGTGTCTCCTAATTTCCAACCTGAACCTCCCCTAAAGCAACTTGAGGCCATTCCCTCTAGTCCTATTGATAGTTACCTGTGAGAAGGGGCTGACTCCCAGCTCCCCACACCTTCCTTTTAGGTAGTTGCAGAGAGCAATGAGGTCTCCCCTGAGCCTCCTCTTCTCCAGACTAAACAACCCCAGTGACCTCAGCTGCTCCTCATAGGACTTGTGTTACAGGCCCTTCACCAGCTTCGTAGCCCTTCTCTGGACATGCTCCAGGGCCTATATGTCCTTCTGAGTGGCCCAAAGCTGAACACAGTACTCGAGGTGCGGCCTCACCAATGCTGAGTACAGGAGGATGATCACCTCTCCTTCCTGCTGGCTACACTGTTCCTGACACAAGCCAGGATGTGGTTGGCCTTCTTGGCCACCTTGGCACACTGCTGGCTCATGTTCAGGTGAGCATTGACCAGCAGCCCCAGATCTTTTTCCTCTGCACAGCTTTTGAGCCACTCTCCCCCAAGCCTGTAACGTTTCATGGTGTTGTTGTGGCCAAAGTGCAGGACCCGGCACTTAACCATGTTGAACCCCATCCCATTGGCCTCTGTCCATCAACCCACGCTGTCCAGGTCCCTCTACAGGGCAGCACAAGAAGCAAATCAGTCCTTGACTCTGTGTGAGCACTGCTCTGCAATAACTAAAAACATTGGTGCGTTATCACATTATTCTCAACCTAAATCCAAAGCACAGCACCTACCAGCCCCTATGAAGAAAATCAACTCTCTCCCAGCTAAAACCAGGACTCAAGTGCCCTTAATGTAGACTCAAGACCCCTATTATTTGCAGATCTCCAGTTTATGTCACAAGATTTTTCCAAAGTATCAACTACCCCATCTCTTTCACATAGTAAAGCTAGACTGACTCATCTTTCTTCTGTGTAGAAATGGGAGTTACTGATTCCAGGGAGTCTCTGAGAGCTGCATGTGGAACATGAAGCAGCTCTGATGAAAATGGGAAAATGGGGGGGCAATCTCTCAGCTAATGCAGAAACATCATTAAACATACAATTGTGCAACTAAAATATATCTGTACTGTAAATAATGTACAATTATTGGCTGTGCTTCTGCCAGTCTGTCCTAGGCTAAGAATGGGACTATAAGCTAATGTTGGACCAGAAGCATGATACAGCAGCTGTAAGGCTTTTTCCTTGTCCAGATTTTACTACTGTTGAGGAGGGTACCGCTTTCTCTGCATGAGCAATGGAAAAAGAAAGGCTGCTTCATTTTACCCCAAGGAAACACTAGTTAGGTTCAATTTACTGGAAGAGCTTCAGATAAATAATGATTAAGTTGATAGAGAATCTCACAGGCTGTGCTTGTAAAGCTAAAAACACTGCCTGGGAACAACTGATGTGGTGAATGCTTGTTATATTATAGTGTATCAACCCTGCTGACAAGCAAGCAGGATGTTTGAAGCAAGCCTCGTGCTGCCAGGGATAAAAGCATTTGGAGCAGACACAGGGAGTGAAGGGCAGACTTCTGATAACAGCAAGAGAACCACCTCCTGATACAAGACATCTAGTACCTATAAATATTTTATTTGGAGATGTCTAGCTGGAGTTTATGCTCATATTTTGCAGTGGTTTAATTGTGGACTGGTTTTATTTAGGCTTTTTTTTCTGTTACTTACAAACACTAAAAATGAACATGTTACAAAAGAATCTTTTATTTAAATAAGGAAAGGATTGGAAATTTATTACATCTATGCAGTACAGTACAGTTTATAGACTTCCTAACCCCCATGATTAGTTTTTCAACAACCACAGTTAAGTTTCAAGATCTGCAACTGACAAGAAAGCAAATCTGGAGATTGATTTCTTGTTAACTTTATAAGCTGTGGTCATACAATTAGTTTACAGAGGGATTTACTTAGATGAAAATCTGCCAAACAGCTGACTCAGTTTCTGGATCCCTCTGTGCTGACATCAAGCCTAACCAGCACAGCAGCTCTGCATCATTAGCCAGAAGTACGTCCTCTCCCTGTTCCACCCCACTAGCACAAATAAGGATTTAGATAACTAATGTGGGTACCTATGCATAAAATTCAGAGCCTGAAGTACTTTTTGTTGTTGTTGTTGTTCATTAAAAGCCTGGCATAAGGGCTCTGTGTGTCTTAAGAGTGTCACAGTACCAAGATATCTTCAGCCTATGGTTCCTGACATGGAGCAGAGAATAAGCTCTTATATACAAAACTAAACAGTCAGGAAATAAAATCTTCTGTGGTGCCAGAAGACTACAAACAGCTAAAAGCTAGCAGCACCAGTGGATTTGACTTTAAAGTTTCATGTCTGTTTATGCTTTGAAGAGATTCAGTCTTGGCAAGATGCTGCAATGAACAAGCCCTTTGGCAAACCTAATCCTAGTGTCATATTTGTGCAAATTTAAGCCATTAAGAATGATGCACATAGTCTCCCTCACTGCTCACCAGACCTAGCAATTGCTGGAAAAGTCAGCAGAACAATTGAAAGTGGTCTTTCAATCCAGCTGTACAGCTATGCGTATAAATCCAGTGCCCATGGCTGTTCAGATAGATTACTTTGTACAGACCTATCAAACAGGAAATAAAATAGTGCCTGGTAGCCAGTGTCCCTGCATGCACATCTTTTCAATTAATAGCACTAATAGAATAAGAAACTGTTTCAGCAAAAAGATACTGTTTCAGGAGGAACACAGCAGGACTCCAGGCAGGGACCAGGGGTTTGAAGAAAAGTCATAGAGGGAGGGATAGCTTTCCTTTTCAGTCACAAAATACCAGGGTTGTTTCTCCAAAAGAGGCCTGAATAGATTGTGCCAAGCTCCTCTCTTGCAATGCCCAGTCCTGCTCCTTTTTCTCCACTAACCCTTCTGTTCACCTTGTTTAAACTTGCCATGAAGATGTCTTGTCTGTATATTGGGTTTTCTGTCTCCTTCAACCATGGAAAAACCTCACTGGTACCTATCACACTCCCTCACTATCCCTAACTGCCAGGGAGAACTGAAGGAGACTCAGCATAAAGTACACTTGTGAGGATCCAGAAAGCTCATACAAATCTATTTTCCAAGTTCCTTGCTGTTCCAGTGTGAGTTGCAGGTAGTAAAAACCTGAAATGAAAAGGGATTCACTACAGTTCCTATTTTTCAACTGCCTCTTCAAGAAGAACTAAGGGTCACGTGGGAGTATTATTCTCCTAGAAAATAACACAGGTCAAGGCCCTTCTCTGACCCGAAGGCAAGTGGCATGACATAGGCTTTAGCCACGCCACCAGACTCCCTGGGACCACCCTTTAACCCATCCTACCCCATGAACACTGCAGGGTGTTGTTTAGAGAGTGATAGGTTAAAAACATGTCAGTTACACCCTGCAGATGAGCACAGTGTAGTGCCCAAACCTACAACTCTAATTGATCAAGTTGTTAGCACAGTTGTTGCTAAAATTTGTCCCTCGGGCTCCAAGCTTATCAGCCTATCAGTCACATCACACATTGTGACAGGTGGGATTTGGGGATCAGTAACTTCTTGGGATGCAGACCACTGCACACCAGGTTGGACTCTTAACAGGTTTGGTACAAACCTTTATTCTAGTCATAACTTCTTCATCAGTATTTGAATTTCCCTCAACAATATCATTTGTTCCTACTTACTTCAGACACCAGAAGCGTCTGCATTTACCTATGGTTGAACTGGCACCTCATGTTCTAGCATCTAGGCAAAGGTATTGAATGTATGGAAGACAGCTTTGCTGCTGCTTTCATCACCTTTGTGATTCTTTAGAGAATCCTTGTCATAATTCCTACCTGTGTGGCAGTCAGCCCCTCAGACAAGTGAGTTTTTACCAGCACTTGCCATGACCATTGAACCTCTGATACAAACTTATTTCCCTTTTGTATTTCTCTGTAGGAGTCCCTGTCAAAACATCTGCTCAGGCAGGAGTTTATCAGACTTGGTAAGCAGATATGATCCCAGCTATACTCAGGAGGAAATAGATCAGAAAGTAAAGCAGATGTATTCACGGTGAAAGCAAACTTGTTTGGATATTGAGGTTTGGTGCTGTGAACACCCATAATCCTTTTGATTCAATACAAAGATTGTTTCACATATCTTAACTTGAAAGATGTTAACTTCCGTGACTTGCTCAGATCTCTACCATGAAAGGACTGACACACATCCAACCATGAACACATTACATGGTAGTTCCTTCGTTTTGGGGCAATCTAATAGCTCCAAAGGTTTTTGTTTGTTTTGGGGGGTGGAGATGGAGGGTGTTGTTGTTTTTGTTGTTGGTTTGATTTGACTTGACTTTGGTGGTGGAGTTTTTTTTTGTTTTGTCTTCTTTTGAAAGATTTTTGGCCTATTGCTACCTCTTTTAGGAAAAAGATTATAAGAATACAAGTTGTTGATTAGGTCATAGGGACATATCTCTAGGCATACTATCAAGAGTAATAAACATCAATCCAATTTTTTTATGTCTGTAGTTTTAAATCCCAGCTGAATCCTTCCCACCTGGCATTCATAAGTGCTATAGTAGGTGTCTGGCTAGCAGGCTTATCTCCCACAAGATAACTTCTTACCATTGAGAGGCTTACAAAGTTAGGGTAAAAGCCTCTGTGAAGCCCTGCTTAGCAGTGCTAGGTCACACTGAGAGAGTATGCATGTGGTTCTGAGTGCAAGGCTGAACACAGATCCTGTGCAGGAGCTGGCTACAGATAATATGCTCACGTACACATCATTCCATGCAGGCTGGGATTAGCATCACAAGGGGTGCTGATCTTTCTCCTTTGATGGATGATCTGGCCAATACACTAGTCAGGAATACCTTCTGATTTCCATGTCAGTCCATAATGGATGTGATGAGGCAACACATACACCACTACAGAGCCCAAGGACTATGTTTTTCTGCAAAGTGCAATCTGTTAATTGAAGGAACGGTGAAAGGACAGGTTTCAAATACACATAAGGGCAAAAACTTCAAAGAAAAAAAAAAAAAATCCTTGCCTTCATTCCTCAAGATCATCTGCCTGCAGAGACTTTTTCAATCTAATGCTCAATCCCTCTCTCCCAAATCCCTCCCTGTTTTCAGGATTTTTGTGATCCCCTTTGTCACCATGTGTGTGCCTTACGGAAGGAAGAAGCCTCTCCACCTTCCAGGTGCACTCAGGGCATGAGTGCAGGGCAGCTCAATTTTAGATCAGTCTTTTTGCTACTTAGGGATTTTTTCAGAAAACAAACAAACAAACAAAAACAAACAAGTAAAAGAAATAAACCATTACATCATAATGTTAGATCGTACCAAGGAAGAAAAAGGGAACAGTGGATATTTAAGTCTGGGGATATGACAGGACCTGGTTGTAGGTAGAACTGGAAATCCAAGCCCAAGTTCATTTTTCATAAAATGAAAACACAGAAAGAATATGGGGTTTCCACTAACCATCCTTGAATAGGCTAGGGATGTGCATAGGAACCTTTCCAGATTAACAGACATAGACATTAAAAAATAAGAGTTTGAAGGGTAAAACACTTTTATTTATATTGCTGATACCTCAATTACAGTCAAACCTAGTTTTAACAGTTTAATATCTCTCTGTATCTGGCCTTTAGAAGCTCATGTAGTGGACTGCAATTTCTAGAAATGTCCATTTCAAGGCATTTCTTGTGGATCTACATGTAAGTGTATATAGCCTCTAGTCCTTGAAGACTATTTTTCATTACAGACATCAACATTTGTTGTCATTCTTTTAAGTAGAATTCTTCCTTTTTTTATGTAGAATCCAGTAGAATTCTTCCTTTTCCTTAATAATGCTTTTTTTCCACAGACCTTTGCTAAAAATCTTTCTCTACTTCCCGTAAGAATTCACTCTCAAATACAAACTATGCATGTTTCAAAGAATAAGAGACTGAGAGAACAGGGAAAATATGAACAAACATTACCATAACTGTAAAGCAGACCCACTGAAAGGCTTTTTCAGAAGAACAATTCTGAAATCCCAAATCAATGAGAACATTATGAAATCAGAAACAAATCAATTTTTGACAGATGTAAATTGGGATTCTGCCTTGAGCAAATATCAGGTAATCAGAATGTTCTCTTGATATATCCTCCATTATTTTTAGGCTTTGAAAGGTGATTTCTAATGGAAAAATTTCATCAAGATTCCAGAAGAAATAGTTACATTTTGGATGCTGGAAACATATCCATTTTTAGATACTATGACATAAATATGATTGTAATTTCTTGATCAAAATATTATGCAATATTTTTCATAGGCCTTTCACACAAAAAAAAAAAAAAAGAAAGAAAGAAAGAAAGAAATCAATAATAAAAAAGACATCTCATCCAGACCTTCCAAAGTCTTGGAGGCAAGTTACAGAAAATGTTGTATTGGGGCATCTTATGTTAGTAGAACTTTTTACCTCAAGTGTATAGAAATTATGACATGGCCTTTGATAGAGTCCCCTAATCTCCAAATTGGAGAGACATGGGTTTGAAGGGTGAACCATTCAGTGAATAAAGAATTGGCTCAAAGACTGCACCCAGAGGATTGTGGTCAATGGCTCTATGTCCAGGTGGAGGCTGGTGAAGAGCAATGTCCCCTCTCTTGGAACCAGTACTGTTCATAATATCTTTATTAAAGACATAAACAATGGGATCGAGTGCACCCTCAGTGAGTTTGCAGAAGACACTAAGCTGAGTGGTGCAGTCGATGCAGCAGAGGGAAGGGATGCCATCCAAAGAGACTGGGACAATCTGGAGAAATGAACCCAAGTGAACCTAATGAAGTTCAACAAGTCCAAGTACAAGGTGCTGCATCAGGGCCGGGGCAATCCAAGACATAAGTACAGACTGGGAGAAGAACTCACTGAGAGCAGCCCCACAGAGAAGGACATGGGGGTTCTGGTGAACAAAAATCTGACATGCGCCAGCAGTGTGTGCTTGCAGCCCAGAAGGCCAACCGTATCCTAGGCTGTACCAACAGAGTGGCCAGCAGATGGAGGGAGGGGATTGTGCCCTTCTGCTCTGCCCTTGTGAGACCCCACCTGGAGTGCCGTGTCCAGGTCTGGGGCCCCCACAACAAGAAGGATGTGGAGCTGTTAGAACAAGTCCAGAGGAGGTCTATGCAGTTGATCAGAGGGCTGTAGCACTTCTCCTGTGAATAAAGGTTGAGAAAGGTGGGGCTGTTCAGAGTTCAGGGTTGGAACTAGATGATCTTGAAGGACTTTCCAACCCAAGCTGGTCTGTGATTCTGTGATTAAGTAGTCTCTATTATTTAGCTTGAGATTTTCACTGAAAGACATGTGACTATTTGTAGTGTTCACATCAATACGCTTTCTTCGTATTTGTTGGTTTTCTGGGTTTCTAGCTCACAATGCTGGCTCATGTCCAATTTTTCATCCACCTGTACTATGAGTCCTTCTCCTCAGGGCTGCCCTCAATCTATTCATCTCCCAGTCTGAAAATCTGAGGAAGGGATTACATGTAGAGCAAAAGCTTTTTTGATTAAACTAAAATCAAATGTATCCAAATATTGGAGGACGGGAGACAGAAATTTTATATCATACGGTCTGGGAGAGCAGAAAACATTGCTGAACATATGAGAAGGACTGATTCCACATTTGTGTCACAAATTGCTCAGCGTCTAGGCCGACATGAGGACCACCCTCCCTCCTGACTCACTCTCAGGCTCTGCCTCAGACTGAAGCACCTTCCAAGGGGCCATCAAGGGCAGTACTGCAGGACCAAATGCTCTGTGACACCTGCACTGCCCTGGGCCATGGATTAGGCTGGCGGTGATAGGGGTGTAATCCCTGTGTGGGGGCAGGGCTGGGCGGGTGGTGCTGCCCAGGCTCATTACACGATTATGTTGATGAGGCGTGAGAGATACCAGCTGGTCCCCACCAAGGTGCAGCACCAGCAAGAAGATTTGGAGCCTGAGCACCCGAGCCAAATCAAAGTATTTCATTTCCATCTGGTTTTTAATCCCATAGCTGTTTCATGCCAGCATCATGAGAGAATAGAAGAAAGGGAGCTTCAAACCCCACCATGAGAGAGAGCCATGTGCCCACTCATGGTAGGAAGAGCACAGCAATGTGAGCATATAACACAGAAATTTCCTATGAAAAAGCAGGTTCTATGTGCATTGCACAATTCTGGGGCTGCCAGGGCAGGCAGGCATGGAATAACACCCAGAGTACACCTAGTTCTTCATTTGGAGCTGGCCTGCTTCCTTGTTGGATTATAGCACTATGCACCTCCCAGTGCAGGCCTGGGGAGAGCATCTGGCCTTTCAGCCATGCATGACAATAAATAACACAAAGCAGCTTTTATGGGTTTATAGGCTAGCTATGTCATATAATAAGGGAATCATTGGAACATATTTAGGGGCCAACCAGAAAATAAATGACTGGAGAGAGAAAAATGAAGATATATAAGGCACTCTCCTAAATGCTCCCGCAAGTAAATATGCAGCAACTTTTTTGGGAGTTGACTTGTTACTCCAAACTTGAAGGTATCTTCCAGTTTAATGAATGTCCTAAGTGCAAACAATGCTATGTACTAACTGAAAATCTGTATATGTGCTGGGACTGTCCAGATTAATACCAGATTATCAGCAGTTACCAATAAGCAAATGGATACAATCCCCGTGCATTCTGAAGAAAAACTGCTCACTTGCAAGACTGGCTCAGAAGGCACTATGCTGGTCAAGTCTAATACTTTTGCTTCAGTGAACTTGAGAATACTTCACCCTTAGATTTTCACTCTGGTATTGATGTAAATGTTTTTTGAAGTTTTCAGTGAACAGATTATATAAAAGGTAGAGTTTGAAATACATCTAATAAAATCTGTTCAATAATGAAATAAACATGATGTGGAAATAAATGTGGTAAAAATTATCTTCTGTAAAAAGTGGATCTTTTCTAAGCATGAAAAAAATATTTTTCAATGTTAAATAATATTTTTATATGTAAAGCCACTTCTGAGTAGACTCCATTAACCTAACAGTGATTTTATAGGAATATCCACCCCTTGGATACAGACAACAGGTAAATAAGGATTAGACTGACAGCAGCAGAAATAGAGAGTTCATTAGCAACTATTTTTTTTTTACATATGCCCATTTTTGTGCTGTCTAGAATTCTTTTATCTAAAATTCTTCTACCTCTTAGGTCTAATTCTGTATGTGTAAACTACAACTAAATGTGTAAAATATGTCAAACCTGGAATCCTCACATTTCTTTATTTCCCAACAGGGTTCTAGCAAATCCAATAGTAAATTTTAGCTCAAAAACATGTTTTCAGAAAAGCAATTTTTAATCTCAAGTTAAATTCTACCTTTAACTTCTTAAATTCTACCTTTCAGTCTATTTACATATGTTTTGTGCAATCTTATTTATATGTTATATAATACAGCGAGAAACGAAGTTATGGTATACAGTATTATTATTATTACTTGTTAAAATAGCTATTACTAGAGAGATTATAACTAATTGTATCTGTCAGGCATAACCCAAACTTTGAAAACAAATGTAAAAACAACTAAAGCAATGTTATATTTGAAAAAAAAAAAAAAAAAGGAAAAGAAAAAAAGTCTAGATTTGGCAAGCCAAACGTAATACCAAAAATACTTCAGATCACCTCTGTTTTTAATAATCACACAGCTACAGCTGCTGAGGTGCACCTAGTATAAAACTTGTTATGATATATCTATGTTTAAATGGTACAATCATATGACATCTTTTTGAGGCAAGATCACCCAAATGTTATAAGATTATGTAGTTTATCATGATTGTCAGTTGCCTGGAGAAAAACCTATGCAATCTTACTTGTTATATCATGGAAGTGCAGGTGTGATCAAATACTTCAAAATTTGCATGAACTTTTTTGTACATTTTTTTAATTAATATCTGCTGGTAATTTATCAACAAGCTAGTCAGGCAGCAGACAGATACTTTACAAAGTTTTGTTTTCCAAAACAGGTTTCATGTTGATGTGCTAACAGGAAGGACCTGGGCTGAACACCACTAGTTCATAACGGACAGGGAAAAATAAATAAATAAATAAATATTGGGACTATCTATCAAAGTTTTGAACTTTGTAAAAGACACCCCATTTTCCCACAGAAGGAACAACTAACACCCTGGGATGGTTTTCCAATGCTTTGCTAAAAGCACTATATCATTCTCTTTGCAAAGTGGAACACAGCTGCCCTGAAGAAATCATACAGAACACTGTTGTTCAACATGTTGTTCCCTGAAGTAGGAATATCTGGATAAAAGAAATAGGGAGCAACACCATCATCGTCTCAGTAACACAAATGCCCCCAGCTTCTTAACAAGGAAAGCTATGCTGCTGACAAGCACCCTATTAACTCTGTCTTTCAAAGCCTTATCTAGGGAGACTGCTGTGAAATCAGGGAAGAAAATAGGAATACAGCTGTCATAACACCCTGTGTGAATCACCTGAGTGAACTCTCTATCTTCAGAAACCAGCCACTGTAACCGCGAAGCGGAGCTGGAGAGCCCACCTTCGCGCCAGTTCCAGCTGATAAGTAGAGAGTGACACTTGGTAATGTTAGGCTAAATGCTTCTCTGAAAGTCCATGCCTGAATTAAGGAAAGACTAGATGTGTTCCTTGATTTTGCTAACAAGTTCGCTTTTCCTTATCTACCCAGTCCACTAACAATCAATGTGTAATGGAGAATGCAGAGGCTAAAGGAACTGAAGACATTGCACAAGACACTTATGCTCAGTGATATTTACAATAGAAAACCACATTTGCCTACGAGTTTATCGTAAGAAAATGTTTTTAAAATTATACAATTTTTTCAAACATATCAAAAATTATAATAGAGGTCTTGTAAAAAAAAAAAAAAAAAAAAAAAAAAAAAAAGACCAACAGGTATTTAGATACAGAAGGAATACATTTTACATTTTGAATTGACTTTACTCTACTAAATCTGGGTTAAAGTGATACAGTGGCTTACAGGTCTGGTTACATTCAGAGAAACACACTTCTTGGCAACATTTATTTGTGTATCACACTTGACACTTAATTTATCATAGTTTCCTCTCTTTCTTCCATGGAAGAACAGAGATAGGCTGTAGTCTGAAATTATTACAAAAGCTTGGTGTGACCCCTGAATTAAAACACTTGATTTATTAGCATTTGAATGGCAATATTCTGTAAAAACATATCCTGAAGACTGATACTCAAAGCTTACCAATTCTAATCTAGTGTGTCCCCAAATAAACTGATTCCCACTGAGGCTAGTCACCATAAGGAGCCTGTACTTTTGCGTCATTTAGGTATTTACCAACATGCAGATGTGTTTCAAGTCCAGTGGGTGGACAGAAATGCCTAGCACAGAAATGTACTCGCTAAACCCAGAATTTATTTCACCCAGAACTTCAGCTGTCTAACATCAGATATCCAAATAAGTACCAGTCACTCCAGGATACCTGTTTTTTGTCAGTGGAAACATATAAACATACAAACATATGTGGCATTGGTGCAGAACAAGCAATTTGAACTATTTAAATATTTGTCTTAGGTTATCTAAGATACCTAATGAAAGAAAACTTCCTGTGGTAATACCTACTTATTCCCCTTCACTGGTAACTAACAGACACTGGGGTGACTGGTTCAGATTTAAAAAACTCACATCTATACAAAACTGGCTGTAGATAAGGCATTTCAAACCAGTGCTGGCCATCTAAGCCCTCTCTGCCATTTGGTCTAGTCCCCTGGCCTCCCTCCCTGCCACACTGCTATGGCTTCTTCTCCCATCTGCCAGGAAAATGAGTCAGGAGGTAGATCAGGATCAGAGAGATACCTTCTCCCCTTGTATGTTCCCCACTGTCTTCATTTTTGTCTGGATCAGTTTTCTGGATGAATTAAAGCTTAGCTGCACTGTTTGACCACCACCCTACCCCATCCCACCCCACCCCTTTTCCACCATGTTGTAAGTATTCCTGGAAAAAAGTGGTAGGTAATGTGTAGAGAGGTGAGAGATGGAAGAGAGGAGGAATACAAAGGACCCAAGGCAGGTGATGAGCTATAGAACCTGGCATGCTGTGCTGAGAACAGGTCACCCCTTCCAAAGTGAAATCTGAGGGCAGGCTGTTTACAAAAAAATAGGTCAGAAAAACATCTACAGCAAGTCAGTCAAGTACAAGGAGAGGGGCTTTTCTGGTTGGATCTTGATAGCAGTAGTTTGAGCATGGTTTTCTTCCTGCTGTGTTTCTTTCCAAGCACCTGCAACCATGATTTCTGTTAGTATGTTGTAAATGAGTAAATGGATTTGCATTTTATTGCCTCCTGATTTGAATTAAGTATGAGTTCATGTTACCTACTTGCAAAAAGGAATCCCTCACACAGCATACAGGAAATCTAAACTACAATTTGGTGTCTAGAGGAATAAGTGCCAAAATTCACCAAAACCCTGGTTGAAGTTAATGAAAGAAAAGCTAGGCACACCCTCATAAAAGACACAGAATTAGGGGATCAGGTGAGGAAATATATTCCACATACTACTAACAGCCACAAAAAATCCCAGGTGTTTAGCAGTATTTGAGGAGTGTGCTTGGACCCAGAAATATGTCCTTAGATCTTGCAATTGGTGACATTTCCAAACTTTTACTTAATAGTATGTCTTTATTAACATACTGGAGCATACTTTTACATCCACAGCAATAGGTCTTTGATTTGCAGACAGGAAACATATTGACAGATAAAAATAAACGCTACAACATTGGCATAATGCAAGGTCAGAAAATAAGATTTTTTTCTACATTCTGCATCTGCCTTTTAAACTCAATTGGCTAATGAAATATATACCTCCAACAGTATCCCATTTTCTGTTCCTTACCTATGTAGCACAGATGCAGCAAGCAGTTAGAGACAAAGCAGAATTAATTTGTTAAATAATTTAACTAAGCAGAGTGAGTGAAGTAGGTTCCCACAAAATGAAATTCATTATAGCGAAAGGGCCTTACAAATAGCATGGACACCTGCCTGAAATACCTGGAGAAACTCCACAAAGAAAATTTTTAAATCTCCCATGACACTGTAAAAATTGTACTGTGCAAACTGTTGTGCATTTTACATTTTATTTGCTATACTGAATTTATTTTATTGTTGGGTAGGGAAATGAAACCTGGTTATTAAAAACATCTGATTTCAGTCCAACATTTTCTATAATTTTATTTTGTCAACAGATGGGGGGATATCTACTGAGAATATAATAGGTTTATCACTTCTCAGATGCAACTGCTGCCAAATCTCTAAAGTCAGATTCTTCTCTCAGCTATTACACTGTAAAATCCAAAATACCAATATTAAAATTCACATTTTTATGTTGTTTTAAATGAAATTAGATTGTGTAAAATTAGTATATTTGTGTTACTATGTAAGTGTTACCCGATAATTAGTAAACATTATCAATGAAGTAGTACTGAATTCCTGAATGGCTGATGACCTTTCTTCTTAGCTAATGCTGGCACAGAATATATAAAATGACCAAACACAATATATCACAATCTCTAAAGTTGGTTTGAATTATACTACTGACATTTTATTACGTATATTAGGCCAGCCAGCTTTTAAAATTTTATGTAGTGTTTGCTTTGGAATGGAGGTCATTTCTGTGGTTATGGATTAGTAGTGCAGCTTGGCTTTTCCCACTCCCTGTTACCCCAGGCTATAGCCAGGGATTTTTTTTTTTGTTTCATATTGCCAACTTAGAATTTATATGTGCACAGCTCACACCACCAGTTGCCAGAGGCACTCATAAACCCTTCTTCCTAGCACAAACTATCAATATATATCCTGATCAGGACTGTACACTGAAAGCAATGGCTCTTTGTTTCCCTCTGGCTGCAAAGTGCCATTGCTGGCCACACAGGATTTGGATAAGAGGAAAATGGTGATAGCTACAGTGCTCTGACAGATGCCTAGGCAATTTTAACCTGCTGATATACAATAGAATGAAATAGCCCTACTTGGAACCATTCTACAGAGAAAAATCAGCTAAAACCCATATTTGATCTGAAAATGACCAGAAGGACTCAGTACTCAGGGGAGTTCAGAAGAGGAGGAGAGGTGAATGTTAAGGTCCTCCTCTGCTTGATTAGAAAATTACCAGTAAAGTAGAATTTCTTCTGACAAGTCTGGTAGAAATGTCTTTTCAACCTGAAATTTCACCAGAGAAAGGCAGCCCAGATTTGTGTCTGTAAGGTGCTAATCTAGGGTGTGAGGGAGCCTTTATTCAAAATGTTTTTTAAATGTCAAGACCATGTTGAGCAAGACCGAGCAGGGCCTGACTCCCAGGACAGTACTGCTGACATATTCCTGCCCACACATAGGCATGGAAAGAATTTACCCTTCATAAAAAGTGTTCAAAAGGATATTTTTATTACATTCCAGTGATAACAACAACAACAACAAAGTATGTTGTTGTTCAAATCAACCTTGGAAAGATATCAATGAGAGTTCATATAGGCTTCATTTTCCTACCTTCCCTTCTACCTGTGAGGAGGGGAGGTTTTTAATAAAAGCATTAAAGAAGAATGGATTCTAAACCTGACAAACATCTGCCCAAAAACAAAGCAGGTGGAAACCATCTTCATCTGCCCAGACCTACAAAAGCTGCTTGTGCCCTTCCTGCAATAGAAACAGGACACTAAAGGCTCAGTTTTCACCATCTCCAAAGACTTGGCTAGAAATGTGGAACAGTTGAAAAATACTTGAGACTGTATAATTTAGGAGATCATAAAACCAGTAGGAGAGTTTGAGAATTATTTAGATTTATGAGCTGAGGGAAGTTATTTAGACATCCACACAGTCAGAATCCCTTCCATGTAGTCAAACTGCTTAAAGATCAAAGTATCTGTATCAACATTATCACCAGGCATCAAAAAAAAAAAAAAAAGCTGCGACATACAACAGATGCCCCCTCTGTCAGCCCTCAGACTAAGAGGTTGCAGTTTTCAGTGCTATTGGGCAGGGCACACACAACATACATGTGTAAGGGGAGGGAGATTTGAGGGAAAGGACAAAAACATTGTTGAACAAGCATGTGGATGGAACACTCAAAATAACCAAATTTGTACTTTCTCTTGTTGATAATTGTTCTTTAAACTTCTAATTTTCATTATATACATACCTTTGTACATAGAAATTCTGGACATTGGGAAGTGTGTGTATTTCCAGTGGTGGTGGTGACCAACAAGCATTTCTAAGCTGATGGTGAAAATGAAATAAACTACTAATGCACCTTTGAAGGAGGTAGGATAACAATGATTTACATCAGATAATGAGGCTCCTGCAAATGAATGTCCATAAGTTCATGACAGTCACACAAAAACTGAGTGCTTTCTTCAGGAGACTGTCTCCATTGTGGCAGTTCATTCTTTCATGTTCTCACCCTAAGGCTCCTGAAATAAAAATTAACTTGAAGAGAAATTAGTAATCCATGGTGTATCCAGTAGCAAACTACATTTAAAATTTGAATATAATTCACATTTATTGTTTTTTTTAATTTGTGAGTAACATCAGTTCTCTAAAAGTCAGTGAGCTTTAGGTTTCTGAAAGCTGTTACTTCATATGCTCGGAAAACCTTAAATATGTAAGCATATTTTGCCTTCTTAAAAAAATATATATATTTACATATTATGCAGACAATTATGTAGAACACTAAAGCTGTTGCTCACAACTGAGTAGATACAGCACACTGCTGTTCTTCCTGTAGGCCGTGGAGCTCCACTGACTCCAGCAGGAAGAACCAGGCTTTCATGTCAGAGACGTCTGCTGAAAGGTATTACGTGGTAAGCCATACTTCAAAGACACACAAAAGCAACTTGACTAGACTGTGAATCCACTCTTCAGTGCTTCTGTTATACTTCAGGCAAGCTGTAAGCATTTACAGTCATGCACTCTTACCACTGCCTTTCTCAAACCTGTACATATCAGAGCTCTTTTAGTATCTAGGTTTCCACTGTTGAAGTGCTCGAAGAGTCTTTGTCCAAGCACTGCTGAGCTTCTTAACACTTATTTCAATTTTAAATCCTATTTGATGCTCAAACCAGACAGGAAAAAAGTCAGTAGTGAGGACGAGTGGATCAGACATATTCACATACACCCTTTCACCCTCCTCTCATTCTCAGAATGTCATCAAATAAGACCACAGAACTTTGGTCAAGTGGGTTACACAACCTACCCGAAGGTGGAAAATAAGGGTCTTGAGTTTTTCCTCCCTGCCTGAAGGAATTTTATTCCATATCTATCACTGTGTAGGAGAGTGTCTTGATCACCCACTTCTGGGGGCTGTGCCAACCCTTTCTGCTGAATATGTTATCCTGATGTTGGTACAGGTCGACTATCTGACAGCTGGGACAGAGGAAGTGAGAATGATGTAAAACAAGCTGAATGCCCTAAATCTCCAGCTGTAGTTGGATGTGCTGCCTTGCCCGACATGCCTGCTCAGGGTACAAGTACAGGACATTTCAGGTAAGACATCCAAGGCACACTGAATTCTGCTGCTGACAAGTCCCATCTGTCATCATCTTCTGTTATCATGCAATGTGAGGTACCCCTGAGGTACCCTGCATGGTTTAACCACGGAGGCAACTGAACACCACACAGCTTTTTGCTCTCTTTCACCCATTGGACTGGTGGAGAGAAGTGTAAAAAGGTAAAACTTGTGGGATGAGATAAAGATGGTTTAATAGGACAGAAAAGGAAAGGATAATAATTATAATAATAATAACATTTAAAAGAATATACAAAACAAGTGATATACAATGTAATTGCTCACCACCTACTGACCGATGATCAGCCTATCACCAAGCAGCAGCAGCCCTCCTGGCCACCTCCCCAGTTTTATTGTTCAGCAAGATGCCATATGTTATGGAATAAACTTTTGGCCATTCTGGGTCTCCTGTCCTGGCTCTGTCCCATCCCAAACCCTTGTGCATAATCAGACTCCTCATTGTCAGGACAACACTTAGTGTAAACATTGCTCTGCAACAACTAAAATATCAGTGTTATCTGCATTATTCTAATCCTCAGTCTAAAACACAGCATAACACCATATACTAGGAAGAAAAGTAAATCTCAGCCTAATCCAGGACACTAGTGCTATGCATCTGCACTACCCACATCATGTCATCGCTCATAAATGGTGTCTGGCCTTGTGGCAAAACCCAAGCAAACATCATTTTTCTCCTAAATCCAAAACAAGGCACCATACCACCCAGTCTGAAGAAAATTAACCTTATTAATTAACCTTAACCCTGGCCAAAGCCAGGGCAACCAGTAAAAGAGCCAAATACAATCTTGAATGCACCTATATGAGTTGGTTCCAAGAGACAGAGGCACTTTTACTGCCATTAGAAAAGGTAGTGCAATGAGATTTTGTCAGAAGTATGGTACGTATTTCTGGTCCACCGTTACTAGGAGAAATCAATTAAAAATGTGGCAGGTGCAAAAAACAGTCACCAGGCTAAGTAGATCAGAAGCGCAAACAAAAAGAAATATTTTTAAATAAAGAATTATTAAAGCAGAAAAAAAAAAAAAAAAAAAAGTACAACCTTTATGTAAATAGAAATTAGACTGGGAATCAGAAGGTTTTTAGCAATCACAGAGTGGATACTCCATGATGCAGTTCCCTTCTATGTTATTAGACTCAATTCAAATGACCCAGGAGGTCAATTTCTTAGTGCATAAAAATCAAAGGGGGAATAAAGAGTTGGAGATGCTGATAAAACCCTTCAAAAAAATGGTGGATGTAGAGAAACTGAAGCCCCTTCTCAACCTTAAGTGACTTGATTCCATAGCAAAGAGTTTCCTGAGGAACCTGTCAAAATTGAAGGGGCTTAATAGACAGCTCCTGGACTCAAAAGGGAGCTTTTAACCAGAGCTCCCTGAAATGAAGTAATTAGACCAGACCAGTAATCCTGAGTGGAAATGGACCAAAGCCTTGGTAACAGTCAGAAGCAGGGAGGTAGACAAATTCCTGCTTCCCCTACCTCTCTGTTACCTGCTGTGCTGTCTAAACAAACACAGCTGTTTCAGAGCATCTTCAGTGAAAACTGAAGCTTCAACTACAACATGACCCTGAAGGGGTAAGCTCTAATGGAAAGGGATTACCCTAACTGAAATTTTACAGGTTTCCTCCAACCTAAAATTGGAGGCTAATATTTGACAGCAGGGTCTGAGGCTGGGAAGCATACCAGAGAGCTGTGCCTGACACAAAAGGAAAGGGGAGCATTAGAGGAAGGAGAAGAGGAGTCTCAGACTGTCTATATCCACCCACAAGGTGTATATACCTGATTAAAGAGCTCTAGAGAGACGTCCAAATATAGCTACTCTCATTTTTCAATCTGACATCCAGAAACAAATGGTGTGTGCAGGGAAGTCACAGAGAACAGACGCTGTGTGAAGATCTGGGATTTACACAAAGGGTTTCACCAGTTTCTCTTGTGGACTTAATTTTGAGAAAATTAGCCACAAACCCCACTGCCCCAGAAGCACTTGGACCTTTACCAAGACTGCAGTTTTCCACGTGAGAGCCTGTGTCCTGCATATTTTCCTCCGAACCACTTTGCAACCCAGCGCTGCCATCCCCCAAGCCTTTCCCATTCCCTCATTTTACAGCAGCATAATGTGATCAAGATGTTCACTACTTCCGGGCTGAGGCTGGAGCAGAGTGGAAACCACACTGCTCAGCTGAAACAGGGAATAGAAGGCTATTTGAGATAAGAGTTCAGGAAAAAAGATCCCCTCTTGGAGACCCAGAACATGTAAAACATCTCTCAGAGGAAGGAAAATGCCTTCCTCCTCTTGTGAAATGAAGGTGTGTCAGAGGGGCCACCTTTACTATAGCAGCAAAATGACCATCCTCTCTTCCCACCATAGCCCTTACCAAGTTATGCAGGACTCCAGGAAAGCAGCAACTCTGCTTGTGGTTCAGAAGATGTACATCTTCCTTCTCAACAATGAAGTCCATTGTATTGTGCCTTCCAGGAATTTTCCCAAAGTCCCTTTGCAGTTGCGGTGGGAATTGGGTTGCCTCCCATGCACCTTCTGAGATCATTGCCAGCTTCCTTGTTCCCAGTGAATGCAGCTGTTGTGGGAGAAATGCAGTAATAGGGGTTATACCTAAAGGTGTTTCTAAACACAAGATAATATTTTGAATCATGCCCTGATTTTTTCATTGTTTTTTATTTGTTTGTTTGTTTATTTGTTTGGTTTTTTTAGTGAGAGAGAAGGGAAAACTGACCCCAGGGTGGCGTGTTCACATTAACTCATTACTCTGTTGGCAACATCCTGTAATTAGATGTGTTGGATTTCTATCAAGTTGAAGTAATCAAGTATTATTTGTGCTCACTCAGCTTCTCAGACTGTGGTGGGCATGGTACAGGCCTCACCCAAAATGGCCTACCCACAGCTATCACAGGCATGGTTACTTTTATGACTGCCATTCAGACATGGCCTCCAAGAGTCATCCTTCACATTGCCGTGTTACTTCTCTGTGCTGGCAATACTCTGCACGACAGGTCACCTTCAGTGTAAGGACTGTAAAGCACTCTACAACACCTGACTGCTTATGAATTAAGCCTTGCTTGTACTGGCAAGCAATTCCTGTAGAGATTGAAATTCCCCTTTCAAAACCCTAAATGAATTAATGAGACTATAGAAATCATTTCAAAGGACACATGGGATCCCTTGCCTTCCCAGCCCTCCTCCTTCTCTCACAGATATATGCAGTGCTGATTATTGCCTTCATTGAGACAGATTATAATTAAAAAAACTGAAGCTGCACACATTTTTAAAGTACACCAACTCTGCATTACTGTGTTGAACAAACAGTCTCGCTGTGGCAGTAGTTCACAGGAATTGCTTGGTCCTCTGTTTTCTGATTTTTGATTTAAAAAAATGCTTCCCTACAATACTTGGTTCAGTAAAAACTAAGATGCAGGAAACAAAGGATTGTGAAACCATTCAGAACCCTGATTAATGGGAAAAATCCCACCAGAATTGAATTCTTTGATTCTCACATTTCTGTGTTAAGAGAGACTTCCCAGGAAGCTCATTCTCACATCAGCAGCATACCTGATATCCAGAGAGTAAATGAGCAGGAACTCACTGCAGTGCCAGACCTCTATCAGCCATTAGAGCAGGAAAGATTTATAGCATGACGCTGTATAATAAACCATCTTTATGGTGATAAATCAATTCTCAGAAAGGAGAGAGGAATGTGCTCCTATGAGCTGCTGTGGTTAAGGCAAAGAGTAGACATCAAAAAGAGTATCATGAAGAAGGTACTGTATACCACCATGGTATGCTATGTGAGCTTTGGCAATTCCTGAAAAATTTCTGTCATTGCCCATCTTGTGAGTACGACATTTCCTTTTCCACTGTGTATTTGTGTCTGGAAGGGCTCTGGCATCCTTAGGTGGGAGACACTGCAAAAACACAGCTTTGCAATATTTTCTGAAGGAGCAAAAAGGGTTTAAAATATATTTTAGTGTTTTACAGTGTTGAAACATGCTTTAGGAGATATATACATTTATTGAGGGAAGCATAACAATGAATTTCTAATGAAGAATGGTCAAAAGGTCAAAAGAGCACAATGTGACTCCCTTCAAAGTGATGCGATAAGCTGGAACCTCACGTCTGCAAGACTTACCGGGAATAAAGAAAGCATCCTGATAACAGTAGTTAATCAGCTGTCATGGCCTCACCAGCACATACTGCCCTCTATGGAAAAGGAGGGAAAAACACAAAACTAGAAAGGAACAGCATTTCAGGCACACATTCCTGAAAGTGAAGCTCTATAGCAAATAGCAAAATGAGAAATTTGTCACAGATGAAAATGCAGATACCATCTACTGGACATGTGAGAAAAATCTGAATAGTGGGAAATATCCACTTAACTTCAAGCTTCTGTTGCTCTCAGCAACAAATCAATCAAGGAGGAAGAGCTGAATGGGAAGAATAGATTAGGAGCTATCTGTCCTTGGGAACAAGCAAGGGGACAAGAAATGAAACATGCTGCTCAGGGTGCAACTATTCACACAAATGATATGTGCTGTGGGCATCCACAGCTGAGGTAGTTGTCCTTGGTTCCCTTTGCCAACAAATGAGATAATTAGGAGTTTCCAGAGTAGAATTACTCTCATGCTAAAGTAAACACTTAAAATGGAGTTCTCCTGTTTTAAAATGCTTGTTTCTTTCTTTTGTTTCTAGAGTTCAGGATGACTAGCTCAAATTGAGACATAATAAGCTGGCATGAGGAAGCCCATACCAAGAATCATCTCAAGATGAATTTCCTCTCCAAATCATCCTGCCAAAATATGATACCTGCCTCAATGACATAGTAATTCCTTACAGAAATGAAGCTGTTGGTAATCTTCCTGTCTACAGAAAGAAAGGAAATTTGAGAATGGTGTTTTGCAAACAAAGGTGTTTGGACCTCTGAATGTTTTTAACCATTTCCATGTGTTATTATTTCTAACATTAGCAACGTTCCTGTTCCAAGAACAAACCAAAATTGACTGTGAAAATGGTCTTTTGCTTTTGTACACTCAATTATTCATATGCCAGAATGAACGTCTCATATTTAACTATACATCTGAATTTTTGGCACATCTGAAATCCTAAAGGATCTCAAATTTGCAAATGACTATTTTTATTTAAACAAAAATAATACCTTGGGAGAAGTGTAAAACTCATTACAATGTTACCTGTGAAATAATGACTGCTTAACAATAGCATGAACAAAACTTGCTGGTATTTGCTGCCAATTTTTTAAAATTTGTAGATTTTATAATGGGAATAAGTTTATACTAATGACCAAGTCTTTGGCCTGGGTGAGGGAGCCTACAGCTTTCTGCCACTGATGAAGGAGAAGGATTGTATGAACTAAATATTTTTACAGAACATAGCAAGACGGGCCCATGGAGCTTGGTGACACTAAGTGCTAACATAACATAAATATTTAACAACTTCTGCTTCTAAGAAAATTCAGGCCACATGAAACATAGATTAAGATTGTGTGTCATGAGCCTGTTCCAGTATTAGCATTAATGAGATCTAAAATGGCCAGCCAAAATAACAAAATAGTTGCTAGAAAACAGCAGCTAAGCTATCTGCCATGCTGTCTTCATCTGTTTTATGACAGCCTGAGTCCAAGCTGCAGTCAGCGATACTTACCCAAAAGTCAGAGAAGATTAGTAAGTCAGATGTCCTGGTCCACAATACTGGGCTGAAAGATAAATTGGAATTCATTTAATCTGATAATCAGGATTCTAACATTCAAATGTCCTATCCTGAAGCTCTTAAAACTGACATAGTGTTGAATGATAAAGTTAATATCAGTTGACAGTTTGCCAGAAGCCATTAATTTAAAATCTTGGTTTTGTTTCAGGGCTTGTTAATTTTGTTGTGGCGTTAGAAGAGGAAGAATCCAAGTAAAGAACCAGCATGCTCCCTATTCTTTTCTTCCTTTTTTTTTATGTAGAAAGGTCATTCGTAAAATTTCCCCCCACACATTTTTTTTTTTTTTCAAGAAGCAGAAATGAAATTAGACCTTTGTTTATACAATACTGTGCACTGGCCCTGGATTTATTTTTGAAAGTTGGTAAACTCTCCTTCCAATTTAAATTGAATAAATAGGTGCAGCTGAGTAAATGGACAGAGTTAGGCTGTAAGTCATATGTTTTCACTTTAAAATTACATGTAGAGGAACACAGAGAGAGGAAGCAAAGAAGAAAAAGAAGTGTGTAGAGGAGAGAGTATTGTATTCAAGATTAAGAAAATAGTATTACAAACAAGATTTGATGCAACCACATTTTGCTTTCATGTAGCAAATGCTGTGCTCAGCTGTGGCTGGCTGACTCCCACCAATGGCCCGAGATACAAAGCACACATATCACTAACAAGCACTGGTGTGTTCTCAGGCAGTATCCTGTATCTCATGCTATTGCATCAGCTGGATGGATTTGCATGGCTTGATGGCAATCAAAAATGGAGTAGGTGCACCAAAATCACTATCAAAATGCATCTACAGTGTTTCTGTAAGAAGGTACTACAGTCAAAAACATTTTCTTTCTTTTAAAAAAATAAAATATCTCCAATCCCATGAAGCAAGCAGCATCTGTAAGTCTTCAAATAAAGAACCTAGTAATTCTACTTAATTCTATCATTTCCCTACCAAAGCACATATTAAGACTGTAAGCCTATTCCTTTGTGTACATGAAATAATTAAGGTACTGCAATGAACTAAATTGTTTCCACAAAAATGAAAATCAAAGGCAATTGTGTAGGCAAAAGGGATTTTATACATTTTTTGTTAAATGGTAAAAAATAAAAAAGGTATAATTTTTCTTAATATTGGATTTTTTCTTCTTGCTAATAGGAAATACAATATATATATAAAATATATATATACATAAAAGGAAATATGTAAAAATATAAAAAATCCAGCACAATGGCTTTGTGGAACCTGAGGAAAAAAAAACACAGATGTCTGTCTCATCTTGAAAAATAACTTATGTACTCTTCTGTTGAAAAGGAGCTGTGTAGGTTAATTTACAAAGAAAATCCCTGAAAGAGGACTGTGAAAACAGCTTATCTGCTCTGGAAATTGTTGAAGATACTATAACAAAAGAAAGACACACTTCTGCTTTAAGATATACACAAGACTATTAAATCAATCTATTTTTTTCCCTTCTCTATATTTTATGCCTTAGTGTTACAGCATTTTGGACCTGCCTCTAATAGGAATTGAATCTGTTTTCACCAACACTTTTCTGCAGTATTTACAGTAACCGTTCCTGAATTACATTCATCCATATTCCACATGAATGCTTTCCCTTTCCTGCCTGTTTGCTCTATACGAACACAGAGAGTGGACTTACACTGCGATATCTAGATCTTGGTTTTATTTAATGGGTCAAACATATTTTCCATATTACGTTGTTCATTATATCTTAATATTTTGTCATAGACCTAGCCACAGATCTAATCACTACATGACAGAAGTGATATATGTGAACCATTTCCAACACATACAGTTAAAGTACTGCTAAATTTCTTTTTCTGCACTGGGAACTTGTTGAATGGGGACACTTTCCATTACCTATAGCAGAAGTACAGGATGTTTTCAGTGTTACTGCTTTATCATTTGGGGCTTCATATTCTCAAGTCATCAAAATGCCTAGTTAGATGATCAGTGGCACAGTTCTCAATTCAAATATTGATGCAAATATCATGGCTTCTGATCTGTAATAGTGAAGTTTCTACTTCACCAAGACTGAGATGTGGCTACTCCACACCTTGCAACAGGGATGCTGTGGAAGCCTCTATTGACTCCATGGGAGAGCTGCTTTATGAGCTTACAAATTCCAAAAGAGAATGCTGGACAAGGAGAAAAAAAAAATAATAAAAAAATGTAGCCTTATAAATATCCCTATTCACCACAAATATATGTGTTATGAAGTGAACAATCAGTGTTTTCAGTCAAGCTTCAGTGTTATTTTGCACAGACCTCTAGTTTCCAGTTTGGAGCTCTACCAGAGAGCAGCTTTACCAGGACCACAGGAAGCAATGAGTCTGGCAGCTCTGAGTTTGTTCTTTTTCATAGTGGTTTTCCAAGAGCTCTTTTAGACTAGATGAATTGAATTAGTGGGCTACATGCACCATCTTTCAGGAACATGCTAAGTGTTACATTGATACACTAAATTTCAGCCTAGCACATTTTCTGGATTTTGTCTAAATATCAGGACCTTTTATCACCATCTTCCCCATGTTGTGACCCATCCTCCCATGAAATGTTCAAGCACAGTATCAAACTAGATTGACGCTTTCCTAAAGCACTGACATTTCTCCCTTTCTAGCAACAGTAAGCATAACCTGGATTTCTGTTTTGACTTTTTATTGTTTGTTACTCTTCAAGAAGAAAACATATTTAGAACAGGTGGCTTGCGTTAAGTCTACAAGTAATCAGATTTCTAGAAATCACTGTCTCCCACTGAGATATTAGCTTTAACTTTAAGAAAATGTAGCTCTTCCCAGGTAGTGTTATGTATCTGAAGGACTGATCTTCAGATCATCATTATGCATATACACCATTGAAGAACTGTGGTTGTACAAAAGCTTTTAATCTTTAACCATATTCTGGGACTTGCTGATATTTGGTAATCAGGAAATTCCCTGGTGTATTTGAATGCAACATGAAACATCCTGTATCTCTCTCTCCACGTTACAACAGCCCATATACATCTGGAAGATCCCTATCCCAGCACACCCATTATGCAAACAAGACTGGACATGTGAGATCCACCTGAATTTAAGCACTTTAGCATCCATTTTGTCAGTAAAGAAAAATAAAGTCTACATTGCAGACATCAGAATTTATGCAAGAGGAATACCATCCAGCCTGTTTTACCAAAGCAGGATCAGTGCATGTTCCTGACAGTCAGCTTTCTCAGAAGGTGGGATCATAGCACAGACTGAAACGGGCAAGGGTAGGGATATTGTCATAGTGCAAATGGGTTGGCATGAAAAAAACTTAGTGGAATTATACAATCAAAGAATATACTGAGTTGGAAGGGACCCACAAGGATCATCAAATCCAGCTCCTGGACTTCCACTCACTGAATCAAAAATCAGCAAGGAACAAGATGAGTTTAAAGTTTATCTCCTTCCTCCTGAAGGACCATGTGTATCTCTGATGCAAAACTTACCAGGCACAGTCAGTGCATGTTTTCCTCCCTTCTAACTCACTCATATCTCTCTTTCCTGTGATGAGATGAAGGGGCAAACTATGCCTCTCACTGTGGGAAGAGCATCACTCCAGAACAAAGTCCTCCTCATTACCTGTAAGCTGTCAAAGACCTAATATTCAGAGGACAAAATTGTTCGTTATATACTATTGAGGTGGTTCCAGCGATGTGCTATCCTGTACAAGCAATGATAGTTGATAAGAATAAAAACTATTTCTTATCCACTAAATGGCCCACCCTTCAAATCCATCTCTCTCCAATTTGGACATCAGGAAGTCATGTGGGACCGTGTCAAATACCTTACAGAAGTCCAGGTAAATGACATCAATCACTCTTCCCTTGTCAACTGATGCAGTCACTCCACCATAGAAGGCCACTGGATTGGTCAGGAATGATTTGCTCCTGGTGAAGCCATGCTGGGTGTCACAGATCACCTCCTTATCTTGCATGTGCCTTGACATTGTTTCCAGGAGGATCTGTTCTATGGTTTTTCCAGGTGAAGAGGTGAGGGTTACTGATCTGTAGTTCCCTGGGTCCTCCTTTCTACCCATTTTAGGAATGGGAGTGATGTTTCCCTTTTTCTAGTCACTGGTGACTCCACTTGACTGCCAGGACTTTTCAAATATGATGGAGAGGGGCTTGGGAATTCCATCAGCCAGTTCCCTCTGGACCCTGGGATGCATGGCATCAGTCCCCCTAGACTTTATAATCAGTAGAATTTGAGATCCAAGAGTTCAAATCACAGGGTCCAAAAATACTGGGAGAGGATCAGTACCACACAACATCAGCAAGACTTTGGCAGAATTAGAATAAATTATACCCAGTAAGTCAGCCAATATGATAACCATGACCAGCATCTGCTAGCAACTACTGCAAGGGGATGTCAGCATGTGCCTATCCCTTATCCCTTGGGTCTGAGTTGGGACAATTCCCGTTTCAAAGAACTGGCTATAAATAATAATAATAATAATAATAATAATAATAATAATAATAATAAATTGAAAATGGTACTGCTCATTTTCTGGTGGCCTCCCCAGCAAAAGGAACAAATTCTTGAGCACTCAGGTGCTGCTTAAGCCTTGAAACTGGAGACATATAGAGGTTCATTATATTTGATCCTGTGAGACAGCTCCAGAGAGCTCGGTTCCTTGACTTCCCTTCAGGTCCTGGTTTCCAGGATTTTAAAAATGTTAACATCTGATTAGAAGCTTCACAAAATGCCTTGAGTTATTGTTTTAATAATAAAAAGAACTAAAGTTAGTAGTGGCCACTGAGCACTAATGTAAATTAAAATTCCTGGAACTAACTTTAATTTTAGGGGGAAGGGAGAATTTTGTTACACACAGAAGAAATAGGAACTAAATTGTTTTTACAGAAATAAAATGCTGACTTACAGCAACAGCACTGGAGAGACAAAAGAAATGTACTTTAGCAAAATCTGTGCCCAGGAGACCCACTGGGAAACTCAGTGAGCATGACAAAGGGGATTAAGGGAAACGATGTCAGAACTACAGCTTGAGCAAGTGACAGGTCACATGAACTTCAGACACATGCTTATGAATGAATATGCAAGTCCCGTGTCAGTACCTGTCCTTGTGTGGTTCTCATGGGGCTCAAACTGCAACTGAAGAGGTTCTTGGCTTCTACCTGCAGCACCCACAGCTGCTTTGGGGAGCCACCCAGCTGTTATTTCTTGTGGCAGCAGTACTTTAGGTCTGACTGTGCCCATGAGAACTGCATTAGAATAGTCTTCTCTGTGCATTTCTCAGTGCTGCTATCCGTGCAGTTGTCACTTGGTGTTGAGCTGGAGCTCACTCAGCCGTCACCACACACAGCAATGCCAGACTTCAGCCTCAGGCCAGCTCCTGCCCAGGGCCTGGAGGCAGCCAGTCAGAGCTCAGGCTGTGCATTTATCCCACTGTGTGGCCACTGTGAGGTGTGATGCATGGATTACTCATTTTTCTCCTGCTGATATACAAAAATCACAGTTTTACCTATCACAGCCTGTTCTAGTCCTTGTCTCAGGTTCAAACGCCTGTCAACTATCTTATGCTTTCATTTCATGTTATCAGTTTAATTCTGATGGTTGGTCACAATGAAAGGTCACACGACATGGGGGCATCACTGTATGAAAAGTGGATGGAAAACTTTCTGCATAGGAAATATTACTGTGCTGAACAAAGATTTTGCTATAATCAAACCAGTGTTCATCTGGTTGAAGCTTTTATTTATAGCACTTGAAGTGTTTTTTTGTTTGTTTTTGTTTTTAAAGCCCCCTCAGCGAGAAACTGTATTTAGCACCGAAGTGGGACACTTTTTCAAATTCACTTCCCTCAACTGGTGTGTCCACACATAGTCACCACTGAACAGCCATGTTAAACAACTGAATGCACAGCCCAGTAGCAAAATTAATATTTAGCCACTTTTACAGAAAAGCACTTTGAAGTTTCAAAGATTAGTCTTCCCATTTTACACTCTGACCCCAAGGTTTGTTTTGTGAACTGAGAATTTAAAAAAAAAAAAAAAAAAAAAAAAAAAAAATTTTTATTTTTTAAAAATATAATATAAAAAAAAAAAAAAAAAAAAAAAAAAAAGTATGAAGACAGGATAATATTCACTTCAAAATGAGCAAAAACAAGATAAAAAAGGTATTAGAAGATTGCCACCATGTCATTACAAGAAGATAAGTATTCCAGCTAGAAATAGTTAGTTTTATCACAATGTAAAGTTAATATACTTTAGGGCTGGTTTTATAAACAGAGATATAAACAATCAAGTTACTAGAGTGAAACTTAAGCTTACTGTCTCTGTTTTACATTAAAGAAGCCCTGTAAGTGAAAATATTTCAGATATCAGCCCCTTATTCCAAATATCCATCTCTCCTTTTTGTAAGCCTGTATTAGTTAAATAAAACACTGACAATTATACATTTGTCCTTGTCATGTACTTCAGTCTTCGTGCAAGCTAGATAAACACATATACCAGGGGACTTGAAAAGGGAGAGTTACCAGGATAGAATAGCAGCATCACTTAATCTAATTTACAGAAATAATTTGAAGAGCAGCAGTGAACCATGGAATATATTAATTCACTCTACTCATATCACAAACTTTCTTCACACAAGAGTTTAAAAGAGAGTAATAGACACAGAGATGAAAAGATCAGCAAAGAGGAGGATCATTGCCTGTTCTTCTCTGCCACCCTACTCTTATCTCAAAGGAAAAAAAAAAAAAAGAAATCAATAAATCTCTCTAATGCTTCTCTAATGCTTTTCTTTCCCACTTCTGCCAATACATTAAGAATAGCAGATTTATGGTGATCCACTATCGAATGGAACTGACTTTGCAGTGCAGGCACAAGGAGATTAAATTGGAACTGTGATCTGGAGAAAGACAGTTCTCAAGATGCGCACACACACAGATAAAAATAAAATAAAATAATAAAAATTAATCATAAAATGAAAAAAAAAAAAAAAAAGTTATAACAGTCACTGAGACAACAGCCCAAAGCAGAATGCTCTACTGCGCTCCCTGACACATGTGATGAAGACACCCCGGAGATGGAAGGAAGAGGATCTTTAAAACATTAGTTCGCCACCTTAGCACACACAAAGCCATGTGTTTATGCCCTATGCATCTTAGCATCTAAAATCACAAGTCAGTGGCTGAGATGTGTGCTTACAGACAGCATCACGAGGGCAGCAGGTACAAGCCACCTTCTCACCTACAGCCTTGCAAACAGACAGGATCCCCTAGTGTCAGTTCCTGTCCTTGTTATGACAACCCAGCATTAGGGAAGTGTTTTATATCTGCATTAGTGTGCATTTACACATATGTGTATGTCTAGGTAATTTTTAGTCATTGCTATTGGGTCATAATTATTAAAAATATATTGCAACAGGGAAATTACACCCATGGACTTCAGTCTGGTCTTTTGCAGATACAAGAAAAACCCTTTGGTGAAGAGTTTTTCATATCCTACCTTGCTTTCACTCGAGGGCACCTGGACAAGAAAGCAATTGTAGTTTGTGAAATGCTTAGCCCATGGTATCGTAGCACTGAATCCCAGCCTGAAAACCCATCTAAATCTGCATCTCTCTGTATGGAGACATCCCCGGTTATAACCAGGGCCTCTCAGTACAAGCGAATCAGGCCCCCTCCCTCCAAACCTCATAGGCTCCTGCTTCCCAGGCAGCTGCTCAGCAGAGCCATGCGGCCATGAAACTTCACAGAAAATGCCATATGAGAGGGGATTTGTTTCTGTTATACAAGGGTAGTTTTCAGTTATGTGACGATATGCATAACTGGTGCTCTTTCCATTTCTCCCCACACATCATTGGTGTTATTTGAATTAAGCTCATGCTACTGATCTCTTCCTGAGCAGCTAACGGAGCAGATGTTATTTGGAACATACTAAATGGAAACATGGCACGTATGTTGTTAATGGACTATGCAGATTTTTGTGAGGCAGAACCGAGGAAATCAGCCCATTGCTGTTTCTGGCTTTGCTGGCCGGATGTTTTTAGCATAATGTTTGCATACAGAAAAACCAAGTCCTAAGACTGCAAAGACTGGCACAGCCAGTGTTCAGACAGGGCAGGCAGAGGGTTGGCTGGGGAATACTGTAGTAAATGCCTGAACAGTGGATATGACCGTGCTAAAACCTAGATTTTTTATTCCCACCTTTGCCAGACATTACTTTAGAAAACCTGTGCATAAATTATTTTGCAAAATCGGTAAAAGATGCTTGCAGGTGGAGGAATAGAGACACTAGAGCAAAATAAATGCTATGAACAGTAGATAATTAATGGTGGCAACTGGTAGGCAACATCAACCTGCAATTCCTTGGTTCCCAGCTTAATGCAGAGTTTTTCTAAAAAACATGGTTTCACTTCTCTTAAGGATGTGGGGAAAGGACAGAAAGGAGCTCCTATATAAATGTGTACATCATGTGTGGCACTCTGAAGGGCTGCTGCGCAGAGACAACTAAAGGATGTCATTAAGTCACTTGTATGTTATCATGTACTACTGGGGAGACACATAATATCTTTCATTAGACCAGTTCAAAACCTTGAAGAAAGCAAGTGGGCTTTAGGAGACAAGAGCCCTTTCCAGTCTGAAAGACACACATTAAACTACAAGCTAAGCACCAAGTGAGGGCAACAGCTCAGCACTACTGCTACAGGCTCAAGAGAGAAACAAAGCAAAATCCAAGGATAGACAACCCAGACACTGCAGACTGGCTCTGATCCGACAAACTGGCTCAGAGAGTGTAACACCATCAAACAGTTAACAAATCATCTACAAGGGACTTATCCTAAGTCCTCCTTTCCTATAAAACTGCATTTGGGGTAACATAAGTCAGACTCATTGGAATTTTTTTTAATGAAATAAAACCTTCAGTTGTAAAAAAAAAAAAAAAAAAAAAAAAAAAGATAATAACAATCACAGGATTAGTGCAGACAGTGGTTGATTTAGCAAAAGAGAAATTTTCTGCTCATTCTGGCATAGCTCATAGACTAAGCCGAGCCAGGCAGTCTGAATTAAAACACCAAGTACTTGGGATAAAGCCCTTGCATGTGCACATGTGAAGATCTTGCACTTGAAAGGTAAAATAAAATTTGGTAAGGAAAACAATTCCTTAAACAGACTGGTCTTGTCCTGATGAAGTCACTGGCAAAGCATGAAACTCTGATGGAAAGTGCAGATGCACCATGAATTTAGGGAGGTAAAACCTTTCAATTCTGGGTGGAGATCACAGTTTTTTGATATCTGAAAGCATGGTAAATCCATCTTATTTTGTATCTCTTCCTAGTAGCAAGGACCAAGAAGCTACGTCCTGCCCTTTAACTGGCCCTTTGACAGGCAAGTGTTTGATGTCAAGACACCTGACAGTGACTGCCATGTCAGACAGTTATTTGCTGGATGTTTCCTTGGCAGCTGCATTTCAGATAACTCTCTGTTTTGCCATCACTGGCTACTGTGCTGAGTTGTTCTCTTCATTAATCTTAGCTTTCCCAGATACAAGGTCATGTGTTTTGTTTTTTTTTTTTTTTTTTTTGACCAGCTCTGCCTTTGCTCCAGAATTCAGTGTTTGGGGCTAAAACAGACTCTGAAATTCAGTAGTCAGTGGACAAACCAGCTGTGCTGAGATCAATGGCATTGTGACCATCTTGTGCCTGGGCAGAGGACTGGGCAGCCAGGCACAGAGCTGGCCATGAAAATCAAAGAGCAAGACACTGGGCCTAATTCCACCTGGAACTGCAAAAATGAATCTGCCCCATTTACTTTGTTTTCTGTATTAATAAAGCTGCAGCTCATTATAAAAACCGTATGCCGTGTCTTCAGCTGGATGGGCAAGCAAAATCCTCTGAAGAGGGAAGGTTGGCTTTTCCTATTAAAAATAGGAACTCATATTTTTTTTTAGCTAAAATCCTTTTATCCTTCATGTGCCAATTTCCATTTGGTCACAGCCTCTTCAGATCCACTTCTTACTCTTCAGTCAAAAATGTAACTAAGGATTGCCAAAAGGGCAGGACCATGGGGGAGGGGAAAGCTGACAGGAACAAGAAATGATTTTCTCCAGCATTTCATGATCATTTTCTAAGTACTTCTTTTGATTTTTCTTCCTTACACCCAAGTAACTTCCCTGTGTAAGCAAGAACAGATGTTGCAACAAGCAGAGTTCACCCTTTGACCCCAGATCTCACTGCTTCTTTTCTCTGGTGCACGTTTGGATTCAGAGTGAAAACCCTACAAAAATGCATGGGGGTGGGGTGAGATGTGAGGCAGGGGGAAGAATCTAATTTTGGAAAGTCTACCCTAGCAAACCCTCCCCAAGTTCTACTCGTCTCGCTTTATTTGCAAATGTCTCAGTTCCAGAAGCTGAAGACATCCGAAATGTGCTCAGATACCACACTGAGCAGTATCATATTGGAGTACCCGACTGCATAAATTAGATCTCCTTCTCTACAGCTATTTGCAGAAGACACGACCTATTGCCATTCCTACTGTGCACAACGTATTGCAGCAGATGACAGCCCCTTGTCTGCATTAGCCCTACACACAGACCCTTCTGCAGAAAGACATGTCTCATAGGTCTGCACCTCTTTCACACACACACAATTATTCACCAGCAATTTAAAAACAAAACAAAACAAACCTATAATATTGCAATACTATTTTCCTGTTTGAAACAAACAGCTGTTTGAGACAAGCAAGGACCAAGATGCTCATTGAGGAGTGGATGCTAGCTACTCTGTGCAGGGACAATAGTTTGCTGTGATAGGGTTTGACAACTAAGCCCCAGCCCAGGAAAGCAGGGCTCCCGAGCAGCCTGCCTTTCCTACAGTTACTGCTATGGCTGCCAGAACACCCCCAGGTGCTGCTGCAGAAGCAGGATGGAGGCATCCCAGATGCTGCTTGACAGACACACTTAAAAAAAAAAAAAAAAAAAAAAAAAAAAAAAAAAAAGCCAGTCGAGAAACATTAAAAAAGCTGACTGTGGGATCCCGGGACACATCTCCACTGCTAGTGTAGGGTCCCGTGAAAATCTATACTCCCACAGCTCCCTCCTTGATGCTCTTTTTTCCCCTCTGACTGCTTTGCTCACAGCCAGGACCGCTGAGCCCAGTCAGGCTGCGGGAAAAAAGTGCTGACATCCTCCCACGGGCCACCCATCCCCTCACTGCCTTCTGTGTTGCTGAGTGAGCAGCACTGCTAGTGACATGCAGATGACAATGTTGGGTCCTTGCCCCTACCAGAATCAGCTCACACTCTCCAGGAAAACCAACTCCAAGAGCAGCGAGAAAGAAAAACAAACAAGAAAACCAGCGCAATTACAGCCATTATATCTCAGCACATAATTCTGAACTTTTTATAGCCCTTTGTCTGGCCTGGTTTTGTTTGTTCAGAGGACCTTTCCCCTGGGAGATTGTTTCTCAGCCAAATACCCTGTCAAAAATTTTCTCAGCAACCACAGTTTTCTGCTCTGTTCTTTTCCTCTTTAGGTTTCTTTTGATATATCCAAAGTGCACTTCCCCATTCTTTCTTACATATATATCTCAAAGTATTTGTAGATCTGAGATGTCTGTCCACTTTCACCACCCAAACACCTTGTTTTCTTACAACCAGTGTATAAGACATGGCTTTCTAAATCTTGATATTAACTGTAATTTAAAAAAAAAAAAAAAAAAAAAAAAAAAAAAAAGTAGAATTCTATAATTCTAACTATAACTCTATTTTTCCAATGAAATCATTAATAGTATGGATCCTTTGTTTACATATGTCTCCTGTTAAAAAGGAAAAAAAAAATACATCTCAGTATTTAACTGATGTAGAAGGGTACCTTAGAAACTGGTATTGTCTAACATGAAAGAACATTTTCTGAGAATGGAGAAAAAAAACAGAGATTAGAGCTGGCAGCTCTCCATTGTGTCTCCACTTATTGTCACAGAATCCAGCGAGAAATGGCTCCTGCCATTTTCTTTTGATTTCTCTGTGTAAATCTGCTCTCACCTAAAGCTTGACCACATGACAGTATATACTCACATTAAACTGATTATTTCTGTCTGAGCTGGGTGTAGGCGAGACAGTCTTAACTTCCACGTAAAAAATGTCCCTTCTGGAAACACTGCCATTCACTGCAGGAGATGCATTTCACTTCCCTAACAGACCCCTGCATTTTATGTTAACATCTTGACAATAAGCAGGCAAAGGACAGCTCAGCCTAGCGTCTATGTTAGAAGTTGATTAAAATGTCTGGCTAAGGTAGCCAGACAGGCAAATTAACCTAAAAATCTACATGTTTCAGATGCTATAGGTCAGATTAAAATCTCACCACTCCAAAGTAATTTCAGCCACTTGCCACAAAATGCACTTACAAATGTACTTGAATAACCTGGAAATAGTTTGTAGTTAAACAAGCATTGCTGCAATGCAAGGGGTAAGAGATGATCCACACCCTGTCAAGCTGGCACTCCCTGACAGATAGAGTGCAAGCACAGAAAGCATGAGCAGCTGGGCTTGCACAGCAGAATAAATTCCATGATTACAGAGATTTCTCATATAGATGGCTAGGCCTCCCTCTTCCTGCAGATACAGCATGTATCTGGAGAAACTAGTGCATTTCGAGGATGGGACTATAAGCAGGTTAGATTAGCTAAAGTACTGAGCATCCTGCTGGTTGACTCAGCAAGCTATCTCTGTGGTCCCCTTGGAACAGCAGAAGTATGGCTCTATTTCCTCCTTTCTCTGGCCTCACAGCTGTTGGGTCAAAGGATACTTTAAATCCACTAATCAAGCAAAAATTTATAGCAAAACCCAATCAGATGCATTTTACTAATCTATTGCAGAAGATGCTGACATCACATAAATGCAGGTTTATAGTTTTTTATTTGGAAAATTAAGCTATACTAGAACAAAGTAGATAAATCAGTCAGACCAAGTATGTGAACAGTTGTAGAATTTAAAGAAGGAAAGCCTCTTTTATAGCATGGACATGACCCAAAATGATTTAGAAAGTCTTATTAAAAGGAACAGGAAGCAGCAATTCAAATGTTTCACCATCTCTAGTTTTGGGATAAAGGTTTCTGGAACTCACATAATTAAGCTGTTCACGTTGTTGGTTGCACATCATCTCTGAAGCCACAAGGAATTACCTATCATCATTTTATTTGACTTTTCCTCTCAGGTTGGTTGTATGTTGTTGGACTGCACACAAGAGAGGAGACCAAAAATTCCCAGTTTAGGATTTCATATATGACTTTATACAGGTTACAAATATTTCTGAATAATCCAGAAATCTTCATACCTAAATGTTATGAGGTGGGATCCTGCTGTGCTGGGTGGTGTACTAAGATTGCTCTGAAAAGCTCAGAAAACAAGT
>CM021731.1:182398439-182423957 GCA_011075105.1 Heteronetta atricapilla | reverse complement strand
AACAAGTAACATAATAAACAGTCCTTGCAAGCATACAACCAAGGAACTATGTTAAGAGACCAAGACCATTATGTCCAGAAGGACACCCAATAGTGTTAAAAGAAGAACTAGCAAGAAACATCCTGGCAAATCCAGGGGAAAAGGATTCTAGGAGAAAGGTGAAATGGGAAGGCAAGCCAAGGGAATCAGAAAGCTCATATGCCATTTTTACCAGCTTTGAAAAAAAACATTGAAGATTGTGGAACAAGATGTATGGAACGACTGGAAGAGTCTTAGTGGTACACCAACAAATACTCATTTTTGACAGTATCTTTGACTTGCATGACTTTGACTCATCTTTTTTATACCATCATTTCTTATAGTTTTATATTTTACCATCTCATCATATACAATCTACCCTTCTAACATTGCTTTTACAGCTGTCTCTTTGAACTGCATGCACTCTTCAACAGCTGACGTAGGCTATGTAGCTATTCTAAAATGTTTCTCTTAACCTTCTACAATCTGCTTGCACCTGTGAGGGCAGGACTTCCCTATATATATTAGGGAATTTATATATATATATAAAATTTGCTGGATTGTCATATTTGTATATATTGAACCTAAGCATGGAGACTATAAAAGTGTCTGCTGAGTTTCCTTTTCTGTTTCTGAGGTTAAAGATCACTTTACTAGTCATGTTAACCCAAGTCCCAAGAGCTGAAATCCAGTTATTTAAGAGTAGTCCACAGAAATGCAAAATCTCTTCCATCTAGGAATATAGTCAATACCACAAAACTTCTCCAAAAATTCAAAACTGGTTATCATCTTCATAGTTTTGTCAGACTTTCACCCTACTCCTCTATGGAACAGGAGGATTCTTCTTAGAATCAATGGTGCTTCCATTTCTTTGAGTATCTTTGTCAACCCTGGTAATTACCTTTCCTGTATTTCAGTGAGAATTTGGGATTGCTATTTGTCCTCATTTAAAGGCTTACAAGTAGATTTTCTTCCAGAATCCTTTCCAGACTCATGTGTATCCAAAGCACATCTTTTCATTCACTGCATCTATTTCATACAGGCCTAGCATCTCACATTAGTAAGTTATCATTTGTTTCATAAAAACTTCTATTCTTTGTGTTCAAAGAAATTTCATGTTCTTCTCCAATGGTTTTCTGCCTGTCCACAGATCATTCTGTCTTATTATCATTCTGTGCTATAATTACCTGAATAGTATATCTTTTCTTCTTTATACTCCAGCCTCCTCAGTTGATGTACTTTTTCTTTTTTTTTTTTTTTTTTTTTTTCCCCTCTGTGGCTGCTTTCCCTTCTCCATTTATCACCTGTAGTCTTCCTATATTCTTTTTCTTTTTGCTTTTCCCTGAAAGCTTTTTGCTTCAGCATATCAAACCTTTGCATTAATTCTATTCCACTTCAGTAGTGTCAGACTGTCTTCTCCCTTTAACCATGTTTTGCCACATACAATTCTCCTTAGCTAGCCAGCTGACTTCCAAATCTTCTTTGGAAGATGACTTAGCATGTCTATAGACCCACTTCTAAGCTCCATTAAGCACATTGCTCTAGCACCTCCTCCATCTGCTACTGAAACACCAATGAAATTAGGAAACCACTTTCATAAGAACATAGATCTCATTAATTTTTCTCCTCCCACCCCCAGAGCTGCTGCATTTTTTGTCTCAGTAGCCACATCATATTCTCTTCTTAATTCCTGTCCTTAAAGCAGAAAACAAAATCTCACAATTTCCTAGAGTCTTTCAGATACCTAATGCCATTTCCTATTTTCAGTATTCTATCCCATGAAAAATATATAACCAGAGGTCACACACTGTAAAATGGCAGTTACACAAGGAACATTCTTTTTAACATTAAAACTGAACATTTAAAGGAAACACTCACATAGATTTAACTTACAAATGCAGTATTTATCACTATCTCACCATGGTTATGATCCAGTGAAAACAATTTTTGAAACCTCTCACACTTTTGGCTTTCCTGCTCATGGAAAATGTCTATATGAATAGCCATAAGAAAAAAACCTGCACCTTTCTAATTCTCACTCTCATTGCTGCATAGTACTGTGTGATGTTGATCTGATGTTTTCCACACAAGAATTTGCTAAATTTAAGTTTCTCATCTGCAGATATATTGTTCAACCTCTTCTGGCATTTTCCATTTTTCCTCCACAAAGCTTATGAATTCACCAACTCTATAAGGAGATGCATTATTTATACTGGATCTACTACTTAACCCTTATTTATTTGATTTTACCTTATCTGATATCTTGTTTCTTGGCCCAAATATACATATGCAAATCAGTTTAGAGTATTATCCATTTCTTTATAATTTTTAGTTCCCACAATTGCATATCTTCTGCAGATTTATTCAACTCCCTATTCACTACTGACATCTTGACACTAACAAGCAGCCGTTCACTGAAAATCCTTTCCCATGACTTAACTTGGGAATCAGGTTTTCCCCATTTCCTTTGTCTGTCTACAGACAGTTTAAGCACTAAAGGTTTTCCCCTGATCAACCACACTGGTCTAAGCAAGCTGAATTAACCTTCTTCACATCCTGCACTCTGATGATCCTCCCAAGTCAGAGACCATGAGGAACCCCACCCAGGCAGTAAATCCCAGCATAAACCCTCCTTTTCTAAAGGAAAAAATGTAATAATAATCAAATGGATTGAATCAGATGGTTTTGAAGCCCCCAGTAACAATAACCGTACATGGAAGTACCTCATCAGTCCTGCTATTTCTTTGCTATTTCACAATTTATTTCTTTCAGACTCCACAGATTAATACCATCTGCTTCTGCTAATTCACTGCATTTGTCTTTCTCAAGTTGCTTCATAACTTCCTCCTGAGAGACTGCAATCTCTCTTAAGGCCATCTGATTTCCCATAGGAAATGCCCTCTGAATAGCACCTTCCATGGAAAACACAGATGCAGGAAATTTGTTTGACTTCACTCTTAGCTAAGTCTCCTTTCCAGTTGACTCCTCATTGCCTAGTGCAGAGTCACTCATGTAGGTCTCTAAACACTAACAGGTACTTCCAAGTTTCTTGTCTTGAAAATATTTTTATTCTTCACAAAAATTATGTGTATATTTATATGGCACACACATGCCATATACTTTTTTTCCCTTTATGTTCTGTTTCATGTCCACAACCATCATGTTTCCCTGAAAGAATTTCTATTGATTAGTAGCAAGTCTAGCCTTCCACATTCCTCACCTCAATTAACTCCTGCAATTACATGATGAATCTCTTCCTTTTTCACAGTCTCCAAAATGAGTTATTAAATAATCAGTTACTTATGCTCTCAGTAAAATACTCCAATCTGCCATTCTGCAAAGGTCAACAAAGTGATGCACTAATTATGCATCACTACAGCTGACAGATTAGTAAGCATCTCACAAAGGAATGGATTTGGCTAAGACAATAGTTTGGGTTTGAATGTCATGTATGGGTGCTGCTTGTTCAACCAGAATCAGTAACATTATTTTAATCTCACTGACTTAGGAAAAAAATAAGGAGAGGCATGCAAATTCTGCTATCAAGGCAAAAAAGAAAACAAACTAAGACACTATGAGATTAAAAGATGGGATAAAAGTCTGAGATCAAAGAATCCTCCTCAGAAACTCCTATGCACCAACAGTCATTTCCCATGCAAAATGAGTTGCAACTATACTGAAATCAGACAGGTAGAAAAAGCAATCCCCAGAACAACCAGAATTGTTGGTTTCCAAGGGGTTTACAGCATCAAATACAATTCCTTATACTACTATTATAAACAGTTTGGAAGCTAGTGAACACTACAGAGAACAGGTGTAGAGCACTTCCTGCAAAGATCTGCAATTAATATGCAGCTGTATTCTGTACTTCTGTTTTACAGCTACAGCAGATCCAACAACAGCAAACCCTGTTCTCTAATTATGATGTGCCAAGTGGCTTAATCAGTTTGCAATCTTTTTAGCTAAATGAAAGCAGGATTAAATAAACAGTGCAGAAGAGGTAGGAGGGCATTCTCTGAACAAAAGAGTCCAAAGCTGGGTAATGCTGAAATGTCATCAACATCTGGAGACAACAGGCAAAGAATCAATCTCAGGGTACTTTTGTGAGGTATGGAAATATATTTTTTTTTAAATGCAAAAAAATATATATAATAAATATGCTCTTGATAACACTAGCTAATACCTGTAGGATGCCTGTTCTACAGTTTCAAACATTGTTTATAGTAAATTCTTCTTCAGTAAGTGCAGCATTTGTATTTTCTATCATTGGTTCTTGTAGAATCCTAGTAAAATCTACAACACAGTAATCAGTTGTGTGACTCCCCCATTTTACCGGACTTCTTGAGTCACCAAGGTTCCATTGTTTTCTTCAAGACAGATAGTGCTCAGATTTTAAGGACATTATTCTGTGGATTGCATCCATGGTGGGTCATACTGGTCAAGAAAGATGCAGGAAGCTTTCTGCAGATCAGTCGTGGCCTAACTTACTGGTGTTCTGGTGACACTTATTTCTACCAGCCACCATTTGAAAACTGGCTTATGCTTTGAAACATACAGGAATATATGCCTTCTAAATCTTACTAAAACTACTCCCTAGATATAAAATCTCCATAGAAAATTTCATATATTTCTTTACAAGCTTCCTACTCTATTTTAGGAATGCTTATGACTACAAAGTTTTTGCAGGTTTTCCAGGTATTTGTTGCAGATTGTGTAGCAAGAAGAAATACTTTGTTATGTCTTTTTGAAATATATTGTCTTTCAATTTCCTTGCACACTCCCTTTTTTCTATATTCTCAGAATGCATAAAAAACATTTATCGTGTACACTCTATGTTTATCAGTTATTGCTTAGTAGATTTTTATGATAACTTTTTCCTCTCTCTTCTAATCTATAGTAAACTGTTCAGGGTATGAATTAATCATTTGCATTTTTCTAAGTACCTGCATGTCTAAACCCTTTCCTGTTGAGATAACCTGAACTAAATATATTATATAGTAGTTACATAATATATAACTACTATATATTATATAGTAGTTATTTCTGTTCTAAAATAACTACTGATTTATGTAGATTGCTTTATAATATCTCCAGAATTATTATAATCCCTTTTCTAAAATATTGCTGAGGTTATTTTCTTTATTGTTTTTGCACATTGGGTAGAAGTCATAATTAGGTTCCCATAATAGTACCCAGGTGTCTATCCTGAGTTAATTGAGAATTCAGGAAGGTGTATGACTAATTAAAACTTCATTTAAGGCCCAGATACTCTTGGGGGCTGTGCATAAATGACTTTATGACATTTTAAACATAGGAAAAATGATCTGTGGGGTGAGTCAGCTTCTCCACACCTCTACTGTCTGAGAAGTAATTAACTTTTTAAAAAGTATATCTTTCTCTTTCTTAGCCTTTTGGTTGTACAGGACGAGCAACAGATAAGAGCATTTATATATATATATGTATTTTTAAGTACATGAAGAAGCTACAACTCTCATTCTAGTGTAGGTTGTTTTAACAGTTGAGACAAATTTTACAGGAAAAGAACAGGGGAGAGATTATGTAATAGATTATGTAATACAATTTTCTACAGCCAGACTGGTCTTGGATACATTCTCTTGATTTCTACTTACAGAGTCAGAAGACTACAAACCCTGCAGGTATCAAAATGTGGCTCTGGGATTGAAAAGAAGGATAAAGTTATATATAGAAATTCACTGTCAAATATTTCTTCAGCATCAGTGGAGATGAGGCACAGACGGAGAGGAGATTAAATCTACAGGAGACCTGGGGTATATTAATTAAGTGTCTGACATTACAGAACACATGTCTGGGGTGAACATAACCAATCTCGTCTTGGTGAATTGATTTTCTGATAGCGTCTTGAAGACTAGTGGCCAGTATAGTTGATAAAAATCTTTACATCTACATTACTCAGTGAAATTGAAATCAGGAAGTAAGCATCACATTCTGGGCATTTATTAGATTTAGCTCAAATGCTAAATTCTTGCATGGCAAACAGCCATGTTCTCTAGAGTTACTGAACTTATTCCCTATCAGATGGAAAAGCAACTGTGAAAAATCTTTACATAAGCCTGCTGGGAATCCATCAAAGCCAGGTGTTTTGGCAGAAGGGAATTCTTCATCTGATCTCCAAGTTTCCTAGAACATTATTGACTCTTCTGATATTAGATAGAAGAGACAGGAACTGCTGTTTAACTTACTAACTGAAATGAAAAACAGAGATGTACTGGGTACCATAACACCATGTGTTTATTGTGGCTTTATAAAGATTTAAACATAGATAAAACTAAGGAAAATCTATATTTAATTTTACTAAGCTTGCAAAGGCAAGTAGCAAAAATAAGGAAAATCAAATACTGTAACACAACTAATGATGCAACCCTCATTTTTATCAAAAGAGGAGGTCTTCAAAAAATTTGAAAATAAAATCAAGTTTCAAAATTAGAGTTTCACCTACTCATAACAACAAGATAGATACAGAGCCTTGGCATGTACACATGCACACACACAGTTGCTATTTTTTTCCTTTTCCAAATCATTTTCCCAGCCCTTACTTGCAAATGACTTTTTCTCTTTTCCAGCAACCTAGTGATTTTCATCTCTTCTGCATGCAAGTAGGAACTGCTATAACTTTCCACTCCTTGTACACTAATGTAGTGAGACTTTCTGCTTTTCTTCCATTTTCAGCCTTACTTCTTCTCTCAGCATATATATGAAATCAATGATTAATCATAGAATCATAGAATCATAGAATATCCTGAGTTGGAAGGGACCATTAAGGATCATCAAGTCCAACTCTTGACACCGCACAGGTCTACCCAAAAGTTCAGACCATGTGACTAAGTGCACAGTACAATCGCTTCTTAAACTCAGTTAGGCTCGGTGCAGTGACCACTTCCCTGGGGAGCCTGTTCCAGTGTGCAACCACTCTCTCAGTGAAGAACCCCCTCCTGATGTCAAGCCTAAACTTCCCCTGCCTCAGCTTAACCCCGTTCCCGCGGGTCCTGTCGCTGGTGTTAATGGAGAAGAGGTCTCCTGCCTCTCGACACCCCCTTACGAGGAAGTTGTAGACTGCGATGAGGTCTCCCCTCAGCCTCCTCTTCTCCAGGCTGAACAGGCCCAGTGCCCTCAGCCATTCCTCGTACATCTTCCCCTCCAGGCCTTTCACCATCTTCGTAGCCCTCCTCTGGACACTCTCCAACAGTTTCATGTCCTTTTTATACTGTGGTGCCCAGAACTGCACACAGTACTCGAGGTGAGGCTGCACCAGCGCAGAGTAGAGTGGGACAATCACCTCCCTTGACCTACTAGCGATGCCGTGCTTGATGCACCCCAGGACACGGTTGGCCCTCCTGGATATAAGCTATTTTTTTCCAATTGCACATTAAAAGCACTCTATCAGCAATATGGGGCAAAAATAAAACTACTAAGAGATCTAAATTCAGATCTTTTAAACCTAGAATCCTATCTTGACAAATATAGCAGAACGATGGCACAGGAAAGGAATGGGATGGCAGTATATTTGAGAAAAAGAAATAATGAGCAAATTGTCACATGATAGGTTGAAATCTCTCCTTCATAGATACTACCTCCTGCTCCAAGGCTTCTAATAAATCTACAATAAAATGTTCATTTTACAGTTACCTCTGGCTTTTTCAGAACTCAGTCATGAGCTTTTTATTCTCTTTCATAACATTTACTGCAGTGATTTCCTGATTTGTGGCTGGTGCTTCTATGCACTACTTTATAGTATTAGAAAAGCTTTCCATTTCAGATTCATTTGTCAGGATTCTTCAGGTTTGGAGCCTGTGAAATAGTTGGGAGAAGGAAGCCCACCCCATCAGCATAATTTGTCTAGTTAATTTAGCCCACAATAGGAATATCATATTTTACTGTATGATTCATGGATATCTACTCTCCATTCAGTTCTACCTTCTAGTAGCCTCCACAGTCTTAGTGGAGGATACATCTATATCACCAGCAGAAAATGTCATTATTTAATTTACATTTTAATATGCTGGGTAAGAGTACACACTTTGTTTGTATCCACTGAAAACCTCCTCTGTGAAAGAATTCAGCTAGTGCTAAGGGAGCAGGTTTTCAGGAAAAGTCAGCCAACCCAGAGTCATTGCAAAGCCACATGTGGCTTAGAGGAAACCATCAGAGAGCTCAAAAAGTTGGAACATGTTACTCTGCTATTTTTTTTTTCTGTTTTTATGTATCATTGGTCCGTAAGTAGCCCAGACAGTGGCTGGAAAAGGTAAGCAGATGACTGCTTATTGGTTGGCAGTAAGAATTCAGTTAAAGTGTCAGAGCACTTTGCAATTATTAAGCACAAGATGTCTTCTTTTCCACTCGCAAAATCTATGCTGCATTGATTGGATACCTCTCCTGGCCACTAACATGAATTCCTAAAGCTAATCATTAAGAAATTCAAATAAATTTCTCAATCTACTCAGGTAGAAAGACAAACATTATACATATATATAGTTCATACATACAGCATAAATATATACACACACATATATGTGTATATATATATATATGTAGCTTGCAGAGGAGTAGTAGCAGGTGCAATGTAGAAAGTAGAGTACTCCTCTACTTTCTAATCGATAAGGACTGGAAAAGTTTAGGGAATTTGTTAGAGCAACATTGAACTCAGCAGTAGTATTTTACAGTTATTAGTGCAAGACCTTGTTGTGTTTTTCTTTCTACAGGGGTCGTGCCCCTTATAGTGTTTTGTTTTTATAGTGCTTCAGAATTGAACAAACCTTCTTCAAAAAGTACTAACCCTCTTCAGTTTAGACATCTCATTTATGTCAGAACTAAATGACAGTCTGCTCTACTGTCAGTGCTCAGTAGATATTATCAAAAATAAGTTTGAAAGAGATAACCAGAAAATACAATTTGTTTACCTTTCTGTAATGAGTAACAGTTGAATTGCAAAGATGCTGCTACCTGGTATGGCAGACAGTCAATGGGGTTTTCCCCTTCTTGTTCCCAACTCCACCACAGGAAAAGAAAGTCCCTGGGACGACTAAAAATGAGTCCTGAAGAAAGAAGCCCAGGGAAAAGGGAGACTTACACACACAGCACTGTAATTTCTGTTTGCCTGACCCAATCACTTGGAGTTTCATTACTTGGGAAGGCAGTTAATTACCCTAGTCAAGATGTGAACAAAAATGGAGCATCACTGTTTGAAAGTTTTTTGGTCTCTCAGAAGCACTTACTAGCAGAAAGATCTGACAAAGCATCTTTGGCTAACTGATGACTGGCCAAAATTTGCCATCAACATGTAAGGCTCTTCACAGTACTCAATAACCTGGCTGCTTCTGCAAACTGCCCCAGCAAACACTAGTGACTTGGGTGCATCTACAGAGATGAGGCATTCCCTTCCCAAAAACAACCTTTAAAGGTCCTAATTACCATTTACTGAAGCCATAATCTGGATCCAGCCAGTCTCTGAAATTAGAGTTTAATATACAACATAGCAAAGGATGAAGCACCAGAGAAGTTGTTTAAAGCAGTGGCTTAAAGTTATTTCCTCCATTTCTCCCTAAAGTTTGCTGCACAAGAGTTTTCGAGTGAAAGCTTGTTAATAGGAAGCTAAACAGGAAGTTTCTGAAAAAGCCATTTCCATGCAGGAACTGAGAACACAGTGACATCCACAAACAGGCATTTGGCTCAGATCAAGACGTGAGCAGTAAAATACCCATTTTGTTGTCCCTTGAATGCCTGTGGCAGGAAAATATATTATCCACACAGAAGTATACCTTAGGTAGAGATGGACTAAAGCCCTTTGAAATGCTTTCTATTAAAGCAAAGGTTTCCTTCCCTGTTTTTATGGGGAAAAAATGCCAAGTAATGGACTGGAAGAAGAGGACCTAGTATTATTTTTCTCTGTAAGGCCAGGATCTAAAATGTTAGGAACAGAAAAGACATACATACACGCACACACACAACAAAGGCAAAACGATTAAAAAATACTTGAAATGGCTGTAAAGATACAGTAAAGAATTCTGCATTTCAGTAATGCTGCTGTGAGAGGCAGAAAAAAACTGCAATATTTGTATGGGAAAGACTCAATCTTTATTAACTTAGTCCACATGATTAAGAGGCCAAAAATGTTGTTAGGCAATTCACAGGCATGAAGTTATTGCATTAAATCACAGAATGCTTATTCAGTACACATTTTCTTTCAGAGTAAAGTTTTGGTTCCTACCTTTGCCCAGAGAGAATTGCTGGCAGGAAGGGTTCAGGACCAGATCCAAGACCTCCTTCACCCTTTGTAACCAGTGTGTCTATGCCTGTCATAACTGTGAGCAGCAGGGTCATGGCATTGCTGCATGTTTTTCTCATTGTCTTGATCATCTTCCAGATACTGTATTGTCCCCCAATTGCAAAACAGCTCTTTTGCTTCTTCTTTGGGTTTTTGTGCCTTGTTTCAGGACAGCTGGAAAAGGAATTGTCCTGCCTGCTTTTTTTTCCCATTCTCCATCTATTACACTCCTCTACAATGTGCACCATGTCTGTTCCTATAGCCTTAAAGTTTTTTGTTTGTTTGTTTCCTTGCTTGCTTGTTTGTTTGTTTCCTGGAAGGACCCAGTTTGCTTTTATTTAAGGGACCGGATATAATTGGGTGCCCACAATTAGTTCCTTGCCTCATTTCATTGCAACATGCATCCTGGGCTGTGACAGCCAGCAGGTCCCTGCAGTGCTCCCCTACTTGCTGGAGCTCTCAAATGAAATTGCAGAATTGAGGCACATTCATTAGGCTTTTAGTTTTCATTTGATCATTTATTTATGTAGGTCTCTTAAAATGTTCCATCGCAGGGAGAACTGAGATTGGAGACACAGTGCAAGTATCTGAGCAAATGAGTATCTACATCTTTGGATCACTTCTAACACCATGTTTTCAAAATACTGTCTGACTGAGTGCTTAGGGCACCTTTGTTAATATCTCAGTTTCTAAACGATCAGTGTCAATCACTGAATGATGCTAGTTACTTGTACATACAACATATCACATCTGAGGCTGCAAAAATACTATAATCATGAAATAAATCTTTTAGTTATTGGTGGCTTCAAGAGGTTCCATCTGACTGTGCACTGAGTCCTCAGCTCTTGACAGAAAGAAATGTGGAGGAATCCTGCCACTGGGAAAGCAAAAAGGTAACATGGTGGTGTTCAGGAGATAAATGGTACAGCAGAACCAAAGCACAAAAATAGGAAGGGGCTATTCCCCAGTAATGTTATCCTTACAGATGTCTACATCTGAATGGGTCATACAGGTGGTGCTTGATTTGACGTGTTTGATTTTGACAGTGCTTTTATTCCTCACTCCCTGCCTCCTGTGGGTCTTTTTTGCTCCCTTAGCCAAGCATCCTACACATAGAATCACAGAATGGTTTGGGTTGGAAGGGACCTTTAAAGATCATCTCATCCCAACTCCCTGCCATGGGCAGGGACACCTCCCAAAAGACCAGGTTGCTCAAGCCCCATCCAACCTGTCCTTAAACACTTCTGGGGATGGGGCATCCATAGCTTCTCTGGGCAGCCTGTGCCAGGGCCTCATCAACCTCTGAGTGAAGAACTTCTTCCTTACATCTAAACTAAATCTACCTTCTTTTAGTCTAAAGCTGTTACCCTGTGTTCTACCACTACACTCTAGTGAGAACAGTCAGACTCGTTCTGATAAGCACCAGCCTAGGGCAAATGGGAATCAAGCATTATGTTCTTACTTATCTCTTATACAAACCTTGGGTGATGGAGGTCAGCAAGCTTGGTATCAGAGGCTGCTAAAGGAGGGAGACTTGTGTTGTTGGAACGGCCCTGTTTTGGTGGCAGAACGGAATTTTGAGGGCCCAAGTGAAATCTTTTGTTTCACTATGTGTAAAATTAATATTAAAATTCATACTCCTGAGTATGATAATGAGCTTAAAGATGTACATGCTAAACATATATAACTGTAGTGCTCAACACTTCACCCAAATTATGCTAAATGTCACCCCAGGGAGGGAATAGATATGGTTAGAATGTAAAAGAGTGTTGTATTAGGAGTCAGTGTAAACTTATTGGAGAAGAAGAAAGGAAAAAAAAATTAAAAAAAAAAAAAATGAAGAAGATGATGTTAGAGTGAGGAAAAAAGAAGAGCTGGTGGGGAAAAAAAGAAACTGGAACCTAGAAGAGGCTGTGCTCTTTTCTCCTCCACCAAGACAGGGAAGCCTTCTTGGAAATCCCTGTGCCTTCATCCTTTGGTGAGTAATATCTGGGACAGCATTTTGCTAGCACTATTATATACTAGTGCTTTGCAATAAGTGTATTTCTCAATAGCAATCATGAATCTGTTATATTTGTCACCTTATTAAATACATTCAACTTCGTGAAACTATCTCAGTGAAAATCCTTGGCAGGGCTCAGAAACAGGCAAACGTTGAACTACAAATACTTTCAACTTTCTGAGACTGTCTCAGTGAAAGCTCCCAGCAGAGCTCTGAAACTGCTGGACTCTGGTAAGTCACCTTTAATGAGCCACACTGCCTGACAAAGAGTCCCTCCACATCTTCCCTGTAGGCCCCCTTCAGGTCCTGGAAGGCTGCTGTAAAGCCTCCCTGGGACCTTCTCTTCTCCAGGCAGAACAACCCCAACTCTCTCAGCCTCTCTTCACAGGAGAGGTGCTCCAGCCCTCTGATCATCCTCATGGCCCTCTGGATTCACTCCAACAGGTCCCTGTGCTTCTCGTGATGGGGGCCCCAAAGATGAATTCAGGGCTCCAGGTCGGGTCTTACGAGAGCAGAGTAGCAGGGAAGAATCACCTCCCTCAACCTGCTGACCACACTGCTTTTGAGGCAACCCAGGATTCTGTTGGCTTTCTGAGCGTCTGACACATTCAACAGCAAAGCATGGTTGTGCTTTGAGCCATTTAATAAGTTTGCTGTCACAGTGGATAAACAATTTTTTTTTTTCCACAGCAGTGATGGTGAACTGGGAAGTATTTCTAACTTTCCTGACCCCATTGTTTGCTCCCCACGTGGCTCATGCTATTCAAATGGCCCTGACCTGCAGGATGCTTTGGAGACAGTGAAGAACATGCAAGAGGGATGTATCATATGCTCAGGGCCTGGGTTTGCTGCTTTGTGTCTTGGCTGGGAGAGGAGAGCCTGGCTGCTAGCTGGTGGCCTGCAGCCTGGGGTGAGCCAGCAGCACGCTGCATGGATCAGGCTAAGCAAATACTTAAACATGCATTTATTCATAATATTCAAAACAGCCAACACGGTCACAAATGCTTATAGGAGGTGTAAGCAGAAAAATTAAAGCAAAAATATGCTTAATCTGTTTATACTAAAGCAACACAAGGAAGTTCCCTCATTCCATTATTCAGTGGATTTGCCGTTTACCTCCAGATGAGCTTATAGAGTTTCTGCCTTTACCCATGCCTCATTTTTGAATGGATAGCTCAGTTTTTGTAGTCAACAGCTCCTTTGAACCCTATTGAAGGGTAAAGACTGGCTTCATCTTTCACCTCTAAATCTTTTTCTGCCTGAAGTAAGAGATAGTATCAGTAGGAGACACAAACAGAGTAAAAGTTGCTTCCCAACCACAGCAACATAATAGTCTGCTATTCTTTTTTACTCATAAATTATTGGATCAATTATAGCATATCAGTACTTTTATTAATTGTTTAGTAATATTTTAAAGAACGTTGCAATAGAAGTCTGCTCTTCTTAACGGGTTGGTAAAAAATTGTGGCTAAACAAGGTCTGAACCTCTTGCCCCCTCCCTTTGACACCTTGTTGGTTTGGCTCAGCATCTTTCATTGAATCGTCTGTTCTCCATCATTTTGTATTTAATCATGCAAGCTTATTATACACTCTGGCAGCGTATAATTCATTACTCATCTTTTGACTGCACCCAAACAAGACAGCAATCAATCACAGTGTGGCAGCAATGGATTTGGGGTGACTGATCCTAAACCTCTGCAGGGAGAGATGAGGAACATGCTGCACATGGATCTGAGAAAGAAAAATGAGAACAAGGAAATTAATCTCCATATTCTGAGCTTTATATGTGCTCATGGATTTAGCAGTAGGAAGAATTGGGTCTACTGGCTATTTGTTTAATTTTACATGGAAAGCTTGGACTACTTTAGTCTTTTTTCTCCCATTTGTAATAAAGTTGTATTTTGTTGACATTGTCATTTAATTATGAGGTGGAAGGGTGTGCTCTGCCCTTTTGCAGACCATGAGATCACAAGACAGGGATTGCAGGTCTATTTGTGTTAAAGAACATTACTGTGGGAAAGTAATCCTTTGGGCAGAATGGATTAAGGACCAAAATAGATTTTGTTCACTGCTTCAGATAAGGCATGAGGACCAATTCACATTTTAGAGAAGGTAAAAATAAGGGGGCACAGATGTAAAAGACATGGCAAATTATGCAGCTCGAGTCAAATGGTCCCCAGTCTGTGTTCTGTACCTCTTGGATCATCCGTCAAAATGGAGAATGTGCTTAGTTAGGGGAACAATTGTTATCTAATCACCAGGTGATCAAAAGGGTAATCAAAAACAAAGAAAGGAGAGGAACAGAAGGAAAAACTCCACATAATTTCAGTGTAATGCAATGCAATACAAACAAACTAACAAACAAAAAGCCCCTTTAAAAGTAAAAGTCATCAAAGTAGCATAACTAATGCCAAATTGGCATGGATGGTAACCTACTGGCAGGAAAAATATCAAAGATATAGATATTGGCATAGTGTCATCCAGAAGATACAAACAATACAAAACAATAAAAACAAAAACAAATTCCAACAAAGCCACAGTCATTAATATTAAAGAACTTGCTTTTTAATTTCCATATAAAACTGAGGCCACCAGAGAAGGATTGCATCACAGGGTGGGCTAGATAGATGATGAAGTGGGCAAAAGAATGATGAAGATAGAAGGGTTTATTCTGGTACATGAATAAAAAATAAGCATGCTGATTAAGTTAGCAAAACAAACAAAGTAAAGAATGGAAAGAAACTTCAAGTAGGAATGACTCAGCCTGTAATAAACCTGAGGGCTCAGCAGGAAAAGCAAAGAGACAAGGGAAACAGCCATAAACTTGAATTTAAGGAAAAAGATTCAAGCTGGATGATGGGAAAAAAAAAAAAAAAAAAAAGTCCAACTCAGAAGGTTATTGGGCAGCCTGATCTTATTAAAGATCAGGCTGCCAAAGGAAATAGTTCAAGAGACAGTTATCAAAGAATTTAACACTGGAACTGAAGAGCATCAGGAGACTTATAACATTTCTATATGGGGTGGATTCACCCTGAAAAAGCCAGCAAGTGGCTCAGACTAAACAGAATTGTGATACTTTCCAGCCAAATTTCTCCTATAAAGAACAGAAGGGAATTCCTTTTATTTGTTTCCAGTAAATTAAACCACATCAAACTTTTTTTTTTTTTTTTTTTTTTTTTTTTTAACTCAGATGTTGCAATGTCTCTGTCCTTGGAGTGTTTGTGCTGTGCCCCAGGTCTACAAGGTTATTGCATGTTAAAGCATTATTATCTGATGCATACACATAATGATCAAGAGTGAAGTGTTATATCTATAACAGCAGTGGGCTGGGGCAAAAGAGATTCCTGGTCCAAGCGCCAAAGGACAATGCCAGCTTCTGCTGCCATATGACATGGGGACAAGCGCAGGGGCAGTGTTTCACTGTGTGTTGCCTGGTTTCACTCCTCAGATTGACGAGCATTAGCCAAGGAACTGTTCACATAGGCTCGCAAAGCAGTGTCACTTGCGTAGCTAGCCTGTGTAAATTTTTTAAAAGAATAATGCTAAAGATGTGCAAAATATTCAGTTGTTGGTGATTTTTTCCATCATCTTTTTCTTTTCTTGGTACAGGCTGAGTAATGACTTCTAAGGAAAGTCATTAGCTAGCTGGAAAATTATTTTTTTTCTGAGAAGAAAAATAGAATTATTAAACAAAGGAATATTTGGTGGGTTTTTTTGGGGGGTGGGGTGGGTTATTTTTGTTTTTGTTTTTTTCCAAAAGTATCCACAGGACCCCAATATTGAAGAGGTCTGTTGCAGTGACAGCTACAATCCCTGTCACAGAACTTCAGAACAGCCCATTTGGAAAGATCACAATAATACAACTGAACTGATGGGAAGACTACAAGCAGCCATTTAGGCATTTTCAATTTTCATCTTTAAATTCAATGAAAAAAAAAAAAAAAAAAAAGGCACTTCTCTCTTCATACAAAAAGAAGAAGGATAAAAGCATCCGTTCAAAATAAGGAATGAAGCAGAAGTAGGAGGAAAGGAGAAAGAAGAAGAAGGAGCTATTCTGTCCTCTCGGGGCTTTCTTGCCATTCAGCTGTATTGCAGGACAGTGAGATCAAATCCTCTATCTGCAGGTGTGAAAATGTGATAGCAAAGATACTGCAAGAGCTGTCTCCTGAAGGTACAGTGTACTGCTCATTGATGCCCAAATCAGCATCAAGCCAGTTTTCCACTTGTGTCTTCAGCCACCTTGGACCAGCACTGCTTCCAGAAAGGTGGCCAGATGTGACCACCAGGCTTTTTGTTTGGGCTAGAGCACTGCTGGCTCCCATCGACCTTTCTCTGGCATGAGATCAGCTGAATTGTGCTTCTCTCTGCTACTGAGCTGCTGATTGTCACAATGCTTGTAGGTACTGAATTATTTTTGAGAATTCTGCCACTTCTCTCCAAATTGGTTGAAACCAGCCAACAGATTCAGTAGTTAAGGGAGGAGTGGGTGAAGAGTGAGCTGATGACAGTGGGACAAAGAGAGAGGAAGAGAGATAAGATTTTAACTAATGGCATTCTGGCACCCAAACTAATGGATTTTTCCCTACAGACGCAGTCAAGCAGTGGTATGTTGACAGCTCTGTGGGCACAGGAGCCTCATTTGAGTGTAATTTAAGACACACATGAAAAGCAGAACACACGAGACTGAATGGAAGTCCTTTGGGTGATTTTTCTTACACGTTTTGACTTGTGACATAACAAAGTAAGTCAGAGGCTTGATTTCTGTTTAAATGCTGTTGCTTTTGGCTTGTGGAGGGGAAAGTCAGTTCAATTCTCACCAGGAGCCCCTGACCCCTGCGAGAAATGGAAGGCCTGGGGGAGGTGTCTTTTTGTTCCCGCTAAATTATATTGAAGTAGCAACCAGGATACTGGATATCCCATTCATTTCTGTGACTTAGCCCAGGTTTCCACAAGCTCCTGGCCACTGGGGAGGTGTGTGCACAGCCCTGGTGTCCTGGCAAAACAGCCAGGCAAGGGAGAGCAGCACAGCCGGGAGCCAGGACCTTCTCACCTTTGTGGCTTCACGTTGAAATTGGTGACTGGGTTTGCCTCCCCGTTCTTATTTTCTTTCACTTTTTCCCTGTATTACTTGTCCCTGTTACCTTTTACCTTGTTAGCTCTCCTGGCTCCATAATGCTTTCTAGAAAAGTGCTTCAAATTCATGCTCCTGGCATAGGAGCCTGAGTGCATGAGGCTGGCTCGATCCAAAAGTATTCAGGTTGAATGGATCTCTAAAGCTTTGCATTTGTCTGATTTCCATCATATTTCAGAAACAAAAGAACAAAGCAACACCCTTCTCCTCCTGTCCCTCAAGTCAGCAGCAGCAGCCAGTCTCTGGAGTGGAGGAGAGGGAACAGGGCACCAGGGCTTGAAAATAAGCAAACTTTTCAAGAGGGGTGAGGTCTCCCTCTGTGTCACTGTCTCAGTACAGCCCATTAACAGCTGCCTAAATCTGTGTCTGTGCCATCCTAGCCTTGTGTGCCTCCAAATGACCATGGCAGGATTAGTTCATCCCCATGGCCAAGGCTTCAGGGGCACCAGCTTTTGGTGCCAGATTGGCTGATGTTTCCACTGCTGCTGGCACTGTATATGCTTAAACAAGTCTGCTTCACTGAAACATGAAGAAATGGATGCCTGTTCAGGAGCTGGTCACAAAATGCATCATAAGATTTATTTATTTATTTTTAATTTGCTTGTTGCAATGCACATTGTGATGGCCCTGAGACAGCCCCCAAAAGAGCCATTGAACCACCCAGACAGGCTGTTTTTGAACATAAGCTCAGCCAGCCAATTTGTTTTAAGCTCATTGTGGTTATGCCAAAGAGAATAGAAATAAAAAGTATTTATTGAGACACTTCCCCCAGCTCATTGGGCTCTTGCAAGATAGACCCCTTCTTTCAGGCTCGGCTTAAGTCAACTCCATGGGTTTTTGCTTGCAGCAAACCCTTCCCAGTTCATTTTGTTCCTCCAAATGCTCCTTCCCTCACTCTCAAGCTTGGACCATGTCTATTCCGTGCTGTTTTCAGCAGTCTCACCATTTCTGCCATCCCTGGGTTTGGAGAAGCAGCTCTTCGTGGAGCACCAGTTGAGGTTTGTGCTGGCTGCCTCCCTGCCCCATGCACCAGTACCCAGCTTATCATCACAGCATGCAAGCTAAAAATTAACAAAACATGTCTTGGCCATCACACTTGGCCTTGTCTGTTCAGACTGGCAGCTCATTTTCCCATGGTTTCTTTGAAGAGCCCTGGTACCTCTGCTGCAAGGATGTAAAATTTGCCCCTGAGCTGATGCTGGGGATGGAGCAAGATCACGTGCTGCTCCTATCATTTGGGCAACGTGAAAAGTCTCTGCATTCACTGATCCTCACACATGCTCATGAGGCTATTTGAGCTTTATTTCTAAAAGAAATCTCTGTTTGATGTGCTTTAGGGCTTGCTCCACACCAGCTGCAGTGAGGTCTCTGCTGAGCAGAGTGTAATCCTGTAGCACAGACACAACGTCAGAGCTGCAGACAGGAGGTTAAAACAATAGCAGCTGTCACCTTTTCCTTGGGCCTAAAAGAAAATCTGTGTTTTTGGGAATCGAGTGGAAATCACTGCATCATTTGCACACTTGCACAGTATAAAATTCTCCGTAGCCAGAGTAGCCAGCTCCTGAGCTGCTCGGCCTTTCAGACCATGAGTTACTGAAATCCTGCAGGCTGGAAACTTTTGCTGGGTTGGCGGCATGTCGGGCTTTTGTGCTCTCCTTTTCAGCTCATCACTCTTCACGGGGTATGTTCTCTCGATTTGTGAACTGCCGGTCTCTAGGAATTTCAGTGCCACATGGTTATTTGTGGTTTGGCTCTCTCCACCTAGCGTTTTTCATATATATACATGTATTCTAGTCTTCATCCTGCTCCAGCTCCTAATACTGCCTGTGTTCTCAGCTCCTCTCTGGGTTTTACTGGCAGCATCCTGGCAGAAAACACCAACTTCTGGCTGTTCACATGCAGGCACACAACCATGCATTAAACCTTTCCAAAGGTCTCAGAAAATTTCCACCTATTGCAATTACGGTGCGATCAACCCCAAGTTGCAGGCAGGAGCCTACAAGTCTCCCTTCCAAGTATAGCTGCCGTAAGGGGTAAATGTTGACATTTTAATGGCAACCACTGCATATTTTACACAAATTAGGCTAGTGAGCACAGTAATACATGCAGTCAGTGAGTTAGCTACTTAACTGATCAATTTTATGGGTAAGAGTGCAGACAACAAGCAGTTTCTCCTGACATGTAAAGAGAAGAGGCTGACACTTTCTGATCCATTACAGACTCACACTTAGAAGAAAATAAAGTACATGGAGGTGTTTTCATAGCAATGACAAAAAAACACTAAAAGGAAAAGCCCACAGTTGTCCATAAATGAGCACTGACACTATAGGAGAATTTTCTGCTACACTCCGTTGAAGGAAGGAGGATGTTCACTGATGCATAGAAAACTTGAACTATATTGGGAAAAAAAAAAAAAAAAAAAAAAAAAGGATTTTCTCCTCCTAGAACAAGGAACTGAAGGAACTGATTCTGCAGAAGACCAGAAGAATGACTGCACATCTTCTGTGGCAATTAAAGTCAGCATTTCAGTAAATGAATAAATTGCAGTGCTACAGCAGCGGTTCTGTGGACTACTAACTACAGCCTTCTTCCCTTCTCAGCAGAACAGCTGACTCTGCTTCACCTCCAGCTGGGTGGCTACAAAGTCTGCAGGTAGAAAGGGCTGGTGGGGATCTGCAGTCTTCAGTGATTAGGCTTCTATTAAGAAAATGTTTGGTTTTTTTAAAAAAAAATAAAAATAAAAAAAAAAATCTAGACCAAAGCATCTTCTTCAGTTGCAGTTTAATTCAGCATCATATGGTCAAAAATGAGACATTTCATACTCTTAAGAAAGAAACTGGAACTGACAAATTCATTACTTAATCAGGCTAATCTAGTAAATTAAGAGGTAATTCTGAAGAAATAATGAAAACTCTCTGGTGGCATATTAATTATGACTTTCTTTTCAGCTATTAAGAAAGGAGAATTATGGATGTGGCCAAGAATAAAAAGAGATCTATTTTCAGGGTCAGTGGATTTATCTCTTCATGGGCCTAACAGAAAAGAATAAATTGATTTCTCTCTGTGCAGGTGATTTGAGAAGCCTTGGACCAGAGATGTCCTTTTTTCCCTACATTTGTCCTCTTATCTCCAGATTGCATAATTAAATTTGATTTATTTTGAAGTTCAGTACTTACTCAAATACACACAAATCAGTGTTTTTGAGCAAATATCCAACAAGCTCCAATAACACACAATACTCTGCATGTTAAAAGCTTAACTTCTTAATTGTAATGTCATTCATTAAATTTGCTACCTGCGTATTTTGTTTCTCCTACCTAGAGCTGACATAAACAGGTATCTTTTGGAGAGGTATCAGGAAACATTGTGTTACTATAGATTTGACTATGTGGCAATTGCCCATAAAAAAACAACAAACTCCATGGTACATGAAAGGAAATAAATGGAGAATTAACAAGGTTTCTACACAGGTGCTTTTTCTGCCTGGAATGCAGTATGTCTGTATTTCAGAATGAGCAGCTGGACATAATCTAGATCCTATTTTCTTTATCTGCTTGTTACCCAAAGAGGAGAAACATGAGATTTGGACAGTTCTTTGATGTAATGATGTTAACCTTCTTTTTTGTTGTTATTTCCAAAGTCCCATTTCCCTGAACATAACAGAAACGAAAAATAGGAAGCAGATTTTACTTTTGAACATGTTTCCTGATCAGGAAAAAATAAATAAATAAATAGAAAGAAGAAAAAAAAAAAAAAAAAAAAAAAAAAAAAAAAAAAGAAAAAAGGAAAGAACAAACCACCACACTAGACGTATCTGCTTTCCAGGGATTACTTGGTTATGGCCACTTACTGTTGATTTGCAAGTGGTCTGCAGGCTTCCTCTGTACTACCGGATGCCTGGCACATGCTCGTGGCTAGGACAGAGGCAGCAAATGCAGTAGCTGTATTTTTCAGTCCCCTTGCAGAAGTGTTATAATTTGATGGTTATCACTATCAGACTGGGGAGAGTGGGGAGGATGTGACCCTCAATTCAAATGTGGGCAAGCCATCATGAACTAGCTGAAGGACACCCCATGCTGGCTCTGTGTTCAGCGGTAACTTTGTGATGGCTGCAGGACACTGTGAGAGCAGAGAGCACCAGCCTTAAGGAATTCCTTAATCCCATTTGCAGCTGTGTGCAGCTGTGCACATCCCAACAGCTGTGAACCACTGGAGTGACTTTTTCGTGGTTGGATGCTTCAAGACACCTGGTGACAGTGCTGTTAGTCCAATATTAATATTAGCAGTGAAATTAAACACCAATTCAGCTTTTGCTTGGAACTTGCCTTGCTGTTCTCTTCCTTAGGCAGAGGTGTTTATTGGTCCAAATATATGTCAAAAAGAGGATTTCACCAGTCTTCGCTTAGCCAGATTCTTAATGCCGCATTCATTTTTACCTGTCTGGAGCTGAGGATGACCGCACAGTGCAGAGAAGCCTCCTGGCTGCTGCTATTTTGTGGCAGAGACCAGCCATGCAAAGCCTTCCTGTGCCAGGGTTTCGTTTTCAGCCTACACCACCACAAATGAAAACCCTGCCCAGCCAGCACAGCTCTGTGGCAGATAAAAAGGCTGCGACTAGGGCAGCATCCAGGCTTAAGGTTTCCAGTAGTAGCCTTTGCACAAATTGACCATCAAGTGGAAACAAATAACGAAGCCATGTCATTTGTCACCTTGCGGCAAGTGACTACAGGATGGACTCTGTGTGTGTCTTCTACTATAGTCATTTAGAGAGTACTAAAAAACCTAAAACATATAAAATCTGAAGGTAAAACGTGATGCTGTCTCACCACATATTCACAGTTTTGCTAAACATATGCAATGTTTAAATATAAATAATCATGTCCCAATGTCCTCCGAGTCCTTCCTCTTTTATGATTGCTATTTCTTATTCACAAGATCACCCCACTCTTTCACCTCATTCACCTTTGAAAGATCCAGATGTAAAGAACAACAGAAAAAGTGTGGAACTTGATCCCAACAGACACAACAAACACTTCTTGGCCCTTACCCCTTACTCACATCTACACTTGAAGCTACCACTTCTGTTGAAGTTGATTCCAACCTTCCCACAACAGCAGCCACATTATCACACACCTTCTCCTTGCATGCTAGTGCATTGAAGCAATGAAGAAAACTAGGGGATTATTCTTTTAATATTATTCTTTTATTCTCCTGGAGTAGTTTCCCTGATGGGTTTTACCACCTGGATGTACAACGTGCACTGCACAAGAGAAGGGGTGTGTAGGAAGGAGAAGGAAACAAGTGGCCTGGAGGGGCTGCAGGTCTATAGGATGGCACAGAGAAGAAGGGGATTGTTTCTTTTGAAGACAGTGAAGGTTTATTATGAAGGTTTGAAGTGGGCACACAACACTAGCCTTCATTTCACCATGCCAAAAACTTGTGCTGTCAGGAAGACGCAGGACACACACTTTGGGAAGACAAAGTCCAAAAGGGAAATTGTGGTACCATGTGTCTATGACCCTGTTGCCTGTTTATAGTCCCTGTGAAGATACACATTCATCTTCTAGACAGACTGATTTTGAGTCTGTAGTTTTGGAGTTATTTCCCCCATCTAGAATTGTTTTATGAACCAGCTGTTAAATAGCAACTATTAACTTGTAAATGAGAGCAGGATAAAATACATGTTTTTATCACCCTAGATAAAATAGTACTTTTTCTGCCTTTCAGCAAAAATAATCAGAGAGCCCTGGTGGGGTTTCATATTACTCAGACTCTTTATTTGTAGCTTTTACACTCCAGCACTTACTGATAATGTATGAAGTATGAAATTAAAACTAAATCAATTGTCAGAACAAATGAAAAAGTACACTATGCAGTGCATTATCCTCTGGTCTTTTATCGTATTTCTTCATTCACCTGCTAATTCCTCAAATCCAGCCGTTTACAATGAATCTTCCAGTCATTAGTGGGATTTAGCAGGGTTCCACTGTAAAACAGTATTCACATTTCTCATGAGAGTTGGTATGTGTAGTGTTGAAGGGCACCAGACACAAAAGCTGTCAGTCCACAACTATATTTGATTTCCATGTGCTTACCCAAACTCACTTCCTGTGCTGGGAAATTAACACATGAAGTGCAAATTTTTTGAATAGTTCTTTTGAAAAAAAAAAATAAAAAAAATCATGCTTATCAAAACTCACTCGTGTCAGTGCAGAGGTTTATGTGGGAAAGCTAGGATGTGGCTGCATGACTAATTTTTAAAGCCTGTGCACAGCCTCTCAGGAATGCAGCTCTACATAAGTCCTTAGTGGTTTGGTTGTGATGACTGAATTGAAATATATTGCAATGCTTCTCTGCTCAGGAAACACAAGCTCATGAGAAGTTGAGACTACAGTTGAAGTATTAAGTGATTTGTCCTTTTCTGTTTGTTGTTGTTGTTGTTTAATTACCATTTTAGAGCAAACATTTTAAATAAAATTAAGTAACCTCTTGAAAACTTAGCTAATAAGATAAGGTGATAATATTGAACCTTATTCCTGCTCATTCATGTTTATTAGCATAAATGGCAAGATTTGAAAAATATCACTTGTCTTCCCTCCTGATTTTTGCAGCACTATACATAATTTAGAAAATATATATAATTAATATATTGAAAATTAAAGATTTATCTATGACACTCAAACCACATGGAAAATAATAAAAAAAAATCTTATTTTTTCAAAGGAAACAAAAATTTTGCTAAATTGAAATTATTTGGAAACTTGTTTAAAGACAACCGGTTCATTAGATAGCTTTTTAGCATGCATTAGAAAATCGCAATTTAATTTCACACTCCACTAATCCTTTAACAATTTTCTTTCAGGCATAATATAAAAAGTTATTATTAATTCCTTAATAAAATCAAAAATAAGTTATAGGGGATATGTTTTTAACCTTGGACCAGCTGGAGTAATATTTTTTCTCTCAGATGAGACACCGAAGATCAGCACAAATGGCAAGTGATAAATTGGCCTCTGGGAATTACTCGGGAGTCCCCTTCCTCCCGTTCTCTCTGGAGATGCCTCTCTTGAACTACTTCTGGTTTTAGCATCACTCAGTTTGATTCCTCCCACCCCTGAACAATGAATGACAGGAATTGTCAAGATCTGGTGTCACCCACCTTAAGTTTTAACTCCCAGTTACACTGAAGTAATTTAACAAAGAAATTTCACAAAGACTATACCTAGTTAAGATTCATGAACACCAAATTGTCAGAAATTTAATTTGTATCTTAAAGGTTTATTTGCCTTCTCTGATGTGCTTGGGTTTGCTGAAGAGAAAAAAAAAAAAAAAATCTTATCACTCTCCTTTGCAAGATACAGACCAGCAATTCCATTTTACATTCAGTCTATTCCATCTACACTTTGCGAATAATTCTCTTTCTCATTCTTACCAGTTCTCAAAATCTCACTGTACTGTGGACCCCAGCTTCAATAGCTGTCGGCATCTTGCTTTTGTTGTTGTTATTGTGTTTTTGTTGTTGTTATTGTTTGTTTGCTTTAATATAGGTGCTGTTATTCATATAAGACACTTTTGGTCCTGTTAGCAGATGCCAAGAGTGTTGCATTACCAGTAACTAATGGGATACCAAGTTAAAAAAGTCATTGCCTCAGAATGGCAGTGGTGGTAGTAGTAGTAGTAACAGATGTAACTGTAATGTCAATTCTTCTTTAGAGTAATTCCGGACAAGTAAATAAGGCTCTTTATCACCACCTCTTTCTTTTCTCCAAGCATTTAAAGTTAAAAGTGTATGAATAACTCTCATCACTAGCTTTAAAACCTGATAGGAATGTAAAAATACAAGGTATCTTCTGGGTTTCTGAGTCCAATCTGTTCCTACAACAGGAAAACACATACTGCGATATATCAGAAACACTTCAAGAAGAAAGTTTCTCATAAACAAATCAAGTTCCACCTGAAAATTAATTGCAGTTTCTTGATGCCAATGCTCCTATTGGAAAAATGGTGAATGAAATAAAATAAAATAAAATAAAATAAAATAAAATAAAATAAAATAAAATAAAATAA